>ML682020.1:11482030-11910443 GCA_007922195.1 Podocnemis expansa | reverse complement strand
CACACACACACACACACACACACACACACACACACACACACACACACCCCATGACAAACTATTTCTATGGATGATCATCCAAATCTACAGATGGACAAAGTAAGAAGCTTGTGACTTAAATTTGATCTAAGGTTATTTATTTTTGTATATTTTGACATATTATGTTGACAATTTTTTTAAATACTGTAGTAGTAAAGCTTTACCTTTTTGAACTTCAGTGCCTACTTTCATTAGTTCCCTGAATCCACCTATACTTTTCCTTGACTGTGGGAATTTAAATGGATAAAAGCCTTAAAAATAAATATCTGTCAAAATAATGTTTTAAAAAATTCTACCAGACCTACATATAGAGCCTTGCACTAGTGCAACTCTGCATCTTAGTTTGCCCATTGGGTAGATGTCCACATCACCGCTGTCCACTGTTCCCTCTAAGCTGTGCACGTGTGCGTGCACACACAGGTCATGAAACCTGTGCACACCAAAAAATTCAATAGTGCTAATATTGGTGCTCACAAAGAAATGTTTTTGTGCACACAAAGAAATTGTTTGTGTACACAGTCTACAAGTAATTAGAGGGAACATTGCTGCTGTCCCTTTTTCAGTTTCAGCAGAAGAGTGAGGGGTCAAGCGGATTGACGGAACTGAGCTGCTCTTCTCAGTCCAAGAGTCTGACCTTCTGTTAAGGGTTGAACTCATTGGCAGGGTTGTGTAATGAAGTATGTGTTTCACTTGTCCATTTGGTGCCTATCACGTGGTCAGTCTGACACTTTTTAACCAAAATTAAATGAATGCAAGCCAAAAATGGTTTCTCTAGCATAGGGAGTAACCTTTAGCAATAAGAGAATGTCTATGCCATCTGAGACTGTTTCGGTGACTCGGAAATATTGGCCTAAAATTTCACTCACCTGGTTGTTGGAAATCGTAATAGAAAAATGTCCTTTGAAATTAATATCTAGAATATAAACCTTGTGAAGTCTAATTTTAAAGTAGCTTGAAAAGAAAGTAAAAGAGCTATTCCATGTCTTTTGGTTGCATAAACCGTTCACATAAAGATCTTTTTTATGGTTTTTAAATATTATGGGAATGTATTCTTTGTAAATATAAACTTGTGTGGCCCCTATGCTTTTCTCGTACTGAAAAACAAGATTCCATATGGCAAATATGATAGCTCCATCTACTAGGGAGCTGCAGCACAATGTATATCTACCCTGCCTCCTTCACATTTACCTGAGTTTATTTTTCCCCTCTCTTCCCCAGTCATGGAGCCTTTAGCCTTTTGCTGCTTTTAAGTGTTGTTTGGCTTCTATATTTATCAAAAGAAAGCATTAGAGGAAGCAGGGAGAGGAAAGTGACCTTTGAAGAGCTTATGGAGACTTGTTTTGATACTGGATTCCTGTGAATGTTGCAGGCTCTTGTTTCACAAGTAGATGACTCCTGCCTCAAGACACAATCTGGCCTCTTCTGTGGGGTATAGTTAAATGAGTGTGTTGCTGAACCTCTGCTCAGCCCCAGCAGCCAGTGGACAGATCTGAAAGGCTTAGATGCCTCCAGATCCTCAAGGGGCAGATTTGCGCTCAAACCTCTTCTCCAAGACAACCATAATTATTAGTTTTTCCTAATACAAGGATGTATCCTTCAGACTGCACTTTTATTTATCCAGTGGCAGAAAACCATGTTCCAGGAACCCAAGCCTTCTTTGTTCAATGGAGGCTTCTACCCTGTTCTTTCAGGCGACTGAGTTCCATATATACTTTCACTTTTCCTTCTGTATTTCATGCTTCCTACAGCGCAGTTGCGTATCTGCTGGTAAGCTGTCAGTGATCTGCTTCCTACTGTGCTTCTCCTTTAGCTGCTGTGTTTGTGTGGTTGCCTTTATAGTGGCACCCTGGAGACCTCTGTCATGCCCTTGACTCTATCCTGCTGCCTTTTTGCTCCTTGCTAGGTACCGTTAAGTCTCTGTAGTTTGTCCCTTTTATCTGATTTTTTAATTTCAGATTTCCCTAGGCTGTGTCCAGTGTTGAAATTGACATACTTTCCTTCAGAGGTGGGGCAGACCCAGACTAAAATGCTGGCTCCAGTCTTTGTTAACTGACTTTATCCCCCAAGTGTTTTGTGGAGGCCCTGGCAGTGCTCCTTTTCAAGCATGGGATTAATTTAATTCTTACGTGGATTACTTCCATCATCAGGGTGTTTGCTGCCCATTGGCTTTAAGGAGTTGTGATTTTTATCCCCCAGCATACACTTCTTGTGAACAGAGAAGTTTAGTTCATAGCAGTAAATAGTATGTCACAAGGCTGTTTTCAGAAGTAGAGCATGAGGGGCGCTTCTGGTGAAACCCTGCAACATAAAGGTTGCACAGGGGACAAAGCCAACATCTAAAGTGTGATGAAGCTGAGTGTAACATCTTGCATCCCTTTGCTAGTTAAGTCTGTCAAATTTCTGTAGCATTGCCTTTCAGTGAGAGGTAAGCATCTAACCTGTTTAAAAAAAAAAACAAAAAAACAAACAAACAAACAAAAAAAAACCTGATAGGTATCTGTCTGTGTCTTCAAGCATCTAAAATACCAGTTATCTCCCAGGTTTTCCAAACTTTTGTGCAGATTTAGTTCCTTGCTTCAGCAATGTCTGCACATAGGACTTTATACAGTCTATGTGAAATGTATTGTGACATTATATATGGCATAGACAGCCTTAATCTACTTGCTTCTGTTGGGAAAACAGGAGTTTAATAGCTTCTAAAAAATCATTACTCGAGTACTAGATTTAATATGACCTAAAATCAGGGGAACGGATCTCACTTTTGTTGTTCATGAACATGTTTCTAGAGCCTCTGCTGCCACTTGAGTAGAGGTCAAGGGTTAAAGTATAATTTGGCAGGCCCCAGAACCCTCCTGCATTTCCAGGGTCCCCTTCACACAGGTCCAATCCCTCCATCACCCACACCACCTGCTTCCCTCCACCCTGGCTGCTGCCCCCCAAATGCTTGCCCCATGTCTCCACTCCAGCCCTCCTAACCCCTTTTCAGCCCCCCAACCCCATCCACATCTCCACAGCCCACCATCTTGACCCTTTCTTCTCACCCCACCCCCCCATGCCCTTTCCCTGCCAGAGTTGGACTGTCCCCAACTCCCAGAGCCTACTTACCTGTGCTGCCGAGGAGTTGGGGCACTGGCTGGCCAGCAAGAGGGGGCACAGGCCTGAGACTGGGTCTGGGCTGCATGTGCCACCTGGGCCCAGCAGAAAGGCGTGGAGCCACTGAAGGACCTGGGAAAGGAGGGGGAGGTGTCTGATGTGTTTGACTTGACTTATGAAAGGCTGTGATTCTCCATCAGTGGAGCCCTCAATATAGAAAACTGTACTCCCAGAATCTGAGATCTCATTTAAAACAAGTTTCTGTCTTGTATGGTTGTAAAAATAACCTTAAAAATGTGATTTGAATACAAACCAAAATGGTGATGTCTGCATGACTCTCTGTAGTCTGAGATAATAGCTCTCCAGGCGGTGGGTTGCCCTTTTCATCTTATTTGGGTGTTAAACTGAAACCTGAAGGTATGGCACTTAAATTTCATCTTTTGTTATGTATTACTGATTGTTTTAGCATAAACGTCAGCTAATGTGCTTACCCCACAATTCCTTTCACTCTCCTCCTGAAACCAAGTTATTGTTGCATGGTATATTTTCCCATTTAATTTGATAAAACCCTGTGTCTTTATGTAAATGAAGTAGGTGCAGAATTTTCAGTTTTCTGCAAACTCCAGGAGGTCTTGCCTCAGAGTTCAGGTCCCACTTCCTGGCTGAGTATTCAGGGCCTTTATTATAGGTAGTGTCACTATATCAGATCACTATCACTCCTCAGTAGTTAGATCTTTCCTTGCTGAATTTGGTTGCTGCATAAAGCCCAAAGTTCATTCTCATGTCCTTTATCATTTCTGGTGGCTGTACAGAATCTTGTTTTTTAGAAGGGGAGATGAGTGGGTATGCTACAAGAGAAAAATTACATACTAGTGATTGTTGTTGTGTGTAGTCCCTCTTTTTCTATGATCTTCGCTTCGTCCCATCATTTATTACACCATTGCTATTTTAAATATATGTGTCTCTCATACTTCTGTTTATTTTTCGGATGCTTTTTACTTTATTTGAAGGAAAAGGAGCAGAATGTAGCTGTATAACACTCCTGTGCCTTGCAGTCTTTTTAACTTGGCTTCCTAGAAAGAAGGTGGTGCACTAATGTTTTGATGTGCTGGAATCTTGTTTTGTAGGTTGGGAGACGAGGAAGAGGACAACAAACAAAACTACCGGTATGTAATTTCCCTTTTCCCTTCCCTGTTCATCTGAGATCCCTGTAGAGAAAAAGGAATAATATTACTTTATAGGAGTGATGGGGAATATTGAACTCTTCAGTAATGGACTGATGAACGGAACAGAGACCTAACCGCAGGCTCAGACCAGATGATGGTCTCGGATTCTAAGCATATGAACCACATCATAAATACCTAGTGTGGAAGAATGAGTCTGACTACTTTAGGGGGGCTTGAACCTCACATCCTTGCTGTGCCCCATACTTGGTCTGGTGAGGGGAGATTAGGTGGTGATTAGCCATTTCTTCCATTTCCCTGTTTTCAAACATTTAGATGCCCTGATGATAGACATTTATGCCATGCTCATATAATCCAATTTTAACCTCAACTAGAATGCATTATCCCTCTGTTTCCAACTTGGAAAGAAAAATAGCTTGGCCTGAATTCTAAACATACCCCTAACTTCCTGCTGCTGAATTTATCCTGGGTTTTTAAATCCTTTTTCTTAGCATGGGAACAGCTTGTCATTTTGCTCTATCAAATCCCTTCATAATTTTGAATATCCCTGTCAGGTCATTTAATGCTGACATGTCTGACTGAACTGAGCGCATTGTGATACTGGATTTTAGATGGTTGTCAGTGTCAACTGTATTTGCCACACTGGATTTATATTCAGGATTCAGTTCAAAATTGCTTACAACTCTGACAGCTTTTCAACAACCTGAGCAAGAAGGCAATCCTGCACTACCTCTAGGACCTTGATTACCTGTGTTTAGTTTTGCCTGCTTAGCTTGTCGCTTAAATAGATGAGTAATTGGAATGCTCTCTGATTAAAATTATGGCTGGTTAATTGGAAGATGCTTTTCCTGTTCTGTTTTTCTGACTGTGACCTGTAGCTGTAGCATACAGCCACATCCCAGAATCCCAAGTGACTATCTCTGTCGTTTAGTCCAGACTGCCTCTGCTGCACCACTCATGCTTACATCATTTATCTCTGCAAACTAATTGCCATCTACTGACTTTAATTTGCCCTTGCAAATAAACTTCCTCCTACCCTATTTTCTTTGTTAAAGTCTCCCATTTTCATCAAATCTGTAGATGTTTTCCTATGTTGGCTAGCTCTCTGTTGTTCCAGTAATAACATTCTTATTCTTGAACAATTTTAATTGTAAGATCAACAGTTGAATTGATCCCAGAGGCATGAAGAATATTCAGATACTGTTTCTGAGGCCTCCTTTGTTTTAACATTGCTTGATTTCCTACCAGTGTTCATCTTCTATTAGCAGAGAGTCTTCCCATTCTGCTTCAGGTCCTTCATTCTTGAAAGTGCAGATGATATTCTGAATAAATCTTGACTAGTGAAGATGCTGCACTGATGTGGTATTTGCATAATGGTTAATAGATTATGGCTAAAGCTAATAGGTCAACAGAGCCCACTGCCAATAAACAGCAGCTGCATTCCAGAAAGTTTAATTAGATTAGAAGGTTTTATAAATGGGCTGCCAATAGGAGAAGCAAACAGGATCTGGAAGGAGAATGGTTTCTCCCCTTGTCACACTTGCTTTAAGAGGAAAAATCTTTATGAAGACGAAACTGAATTACAATAGCGGTTTAATGTGCCTAGATAGCAGCCAAGCCAGCCTGTGGGTGTGTTCTCTTCTGCACGCTTTCCTACTTCTTCTATCCTACCCTTCCCTTGCCTTACCATGCTTATTCTGCAGTGTGCTAGTTCTGTTCTCTCATCTAGTATGGTGAGTACTGGAGCTTTTCTGGTGATGGCCCCACTTCAGTTGAAATTGAATATGCATCACAACAGACCTGTACCTTTTTTAAACCCTAGAATAAAGAGTTAGGTTGACTTTAAAAAACAGCATCTGAGACCATCTTCAGTGGAGAACCTGATGAGTGAGTGATATTTAAAAAATGTGCAGACTTAATAAAAGTGTCCAGTATCTAAAATCTGGATTTTACTAGCTCCTATGCAAGCAATATCTTTCTTGCCTTAATCAAGCTTCTCGCTATGCTTTAGTGTAATCTGATGATGTCCTCCAGTATCAGTAGCAATTGCCTGATACTACTTTGGATTGTTCCACCCCCTTCTTTCCTGTATACAATAATTGGCCTGTTACTTTAGAGAAAAGCTAACTGATACAGGGAAATTCTCTGAACTCATTTTCTCTGTGGCTACTAAAGTACTTCAGTTAGTATAATTTTACATGTAGTTGGCCTCTGCAATATAGCCCTGCCTCAGAGGCAGTCTTCCTAAAAGAATTTCTCTCTTCCTTCTCCCACATAAATTTTGGGGAAAGTCAGCACAGTCTGAGCAAACCTCTCAGATTCTGTTACTCAGGACTGTCACTGATCTTCAGCAAGGTCACGTAACCTTCATCTGTGCGTCAGGAATTGTACTTGTTTCTAGGCGTGTTGAACACTTTAGGAATGCTAAGCGTTACTCCTTTCCTTCTTTCTTATTGCTCCCCACACTCTCTTCTTTCCCTCTGAGCCAGCTGATTGGCAGCGAACCTCCTCAGTTAACTGTGGCAGTTGTAAAAGGCACACCTGCCTGTGTCCACTCTGCTCATTGCCTCCCAGATTATTCTAAAATTGCTCTGAAGCAGTTGCCTTACTTGGTTCAGTGGCCTCTCTTAAGCCATATTCTTCATATGTTTACAACTCTTGGATTGAAATAATTCTGCATGAACACCCCCCATTTCCTTCACTAGAGTGAAATTTATCATCTTCTGTGAGGTTTGTCCAAACTCTTCAGTTTTAACTACTCCCTGGTGATGCTGAAATGTATCGCTTTTCAAAAGACAGACTCCACTTTTTTGCTCCCCCCCCCATGCTTTCCCAATAGTTGTCAAATCCCATAATCAGCTAGTTTCTCCACAGTGTGAGCTCTACAGGGCAGTAATGGTCTCATGGAAAGATCACTTGTTTAATGTGCCAGATTCACAGACAGCCTGACTGTTTCTCATATTATAATGTGTTCAGGTAGGTAACATAGCCTGTTCTTCTAGTAATGCCAACCCATCTACTTGTAACTCCAGAAATACAATTTTGTCAAATGGGAGTGCTCTCTTTGTTTATATCCCTCCAGGTTCAGAAGCAGGGAGAAGAGCACTGGGAAATCTTTTCCCTATCTAGTATAGGGTTAATGCTTAAGAATCCCTTGTGGATAGTAGGAGTAAAACATATCTTCACCACAAATCGCCTCCAAAACTTGATTTTACTTTACCCACTACAGAAAATTTCACTTCTAACCGAAATTGGTTCATTTCTGAGTAGGTGGTATGTTTTCAGGATTAAGTGAAGAGAAAAGCAGATCCTTTCAGTTCAGGTGCAATGTTCTGGCTAATGAACGTCTTGTAGGTGTGACATTGACATCTATACTTAGAGGGCAACCATATAGTTAGAGTCTAGCAATTCTACATTAGTGTGCAGGTGGATCAATCTTCGGTTTTCATCTTTCATTGTTTCTTTTTCTTATTTGGTTTTTTGCCTCATTAAGGCTCTTAACTTTGTTCCACCCCAAATCTAATTAGGAACTGAGCTTTTGGACAGGCTTTTAGGATGTGAAGGTGGATTCTGGCTTCCTTAGATTCTTGGGCAGATGAGTTGTCATAGATGGCCTTGCATTCTTTTCTACTGTGGTGGCTGACGCAGTGGCACAAAATGGAGCCACCGTATGGAAGCTGCTGCTTTCACAAATCTCTGCGTGCTAAAATGTTAAGTCACAGCTCTCTAAATGACAAAGGGTTTTGTTAGGCTGAGATTCAGGATTCAGACACCTGAGATACTGTTTTAAAAATTAAATAAAATGTTGTTCCTTAATTGGAGGTACTCCTTAGCTTGCTGTCCCCTAGCCTCTCAGCATCATTACCTGCAATCCTCCTCCTCTTGGACGTCCCCATCATCCGTGAACGCTCTGAATTGTATCCTATCACATTGATTAAAAAGCCATCGACCGTAGACCATCCCTTATTATTTTAAAATTGGCAGCACTTGGTAGTGTCTGATGGTTGGCTTGAGTTCCTTTGCAGAGTACCCACTGATTTCTGTACAGAGGCAGATAGACATCTAGAAAGAGAAGAAAAGGTGGAGTGCAGCAGAGAACAAAATTCCAAAGAGGAAGCCATGTTAGTCTAGTTCAGCAAAATAACCAAGGAGTCCTGTGGCACCTCTGCCTTGTATATTGAACTAACAGGACAGTCTCTGCACAAAAAAATAAATGCGCACAAATCTGACATCAGAAATCTCAGCACTCAAAAACCAGTGGGTCAGCATTTTAATCTTTGATCTGTCCATTAATGATTTGCTGATCGCTGTGCTCAGACAGATGAATACTGGATCAAGGCTTCAAAGAAAAGTGGCTGAGACTGAATTGATTTGCAAATTTGGTTGCATTGCTTCAGGACTTAATAGGATCATTGGATTTTTCTCTCATTATAACAGGTGATTTGAACTCATTTTTCCTCTGTGTGCTGTTCCCCAGTGTTTGAATCTTTATAACTGTTTTGATTTGCTGTTACACTGTAACTTGTTCCCATGACTTACACTTCCCTGCATTTATTTCCTCCTATTCTGTAAGTTCCCCCATCTTCAAACTGTCTGACAAAGTGGGATTTTTCTTCCATGAATGCTCTTGCAAAAAAATAAATTTGTTTAAGTGCCACACGACTGCTTGTTTGGTTTACTGAACTAGACTAACACAGCTGCCCCTTTGGGACTGTGGCAGTTCTTAGTCTTTAAGTGCCACAGGACTCCTTGCTTATTTAGAGAACAAAATGTGACATAATTTTTTTCCCACTTCTCTAGGAAGTTTGCAGAATATGGGCAAAAAGAGGTTGCATTTAAAATATGGTTTAAAATTACGATAACTTAGCTTCAGTTCATATTAATAATGGTAAAAAAAAACAAAAAAAACCTTTCTCAGGGAACCTTAGGAACAATTAGAATTAATTGTCTTCCCTGGATCCTGTAAATAGATCTTAGATGTTGTAATGGTAGGCTGACCTGCTCAAGTTTAGACTACTGCTGTCTTCCTACTGCTGGCATAGGCCATTGTTAGCCTGTGTCTTCTTTCCTCAAGAAGAATATAAGTCCTTTGGTACCTTAAATACTAACACATTTCTTTGGACATGTGATGACTACAACACCTTCTTCCTTAGTCTTTTTGATTATACTGTCAGAGTTGTTTTTGAGGCTGTGGGTAGCGGAATTGTTTTGTACTTCTATCCAGCTATATATTTAACCCAGCAGTCTCTTGTCTCAGATTCTCTCTTTGCCCCACCACCGTGACGCAAGTGATACAGTTCTGTGGTGTCTGGACATCTACTTTTGCCATCTCCAACTCAAGAAATATTTCCATCACACCACTGAACAACATACTAACCCACAGATACCTTCCAGCCAATGCTACAAGAAGAATTCTGCAGGAGGAGTCTCCTGATGGTCAAACAACAAACTAGATTTTTACGTAGAATGTTTCCAATGAAGTGCACAAGCTGAGGTTGTAGACAAGCAGCATGACTTGCTCCATAACCACAGTTGTGTAGAGCACAGTGCTATTCATAGCCTCAAAAACAACTGTCAGTTTAATCAAAGAGGCTGACAAAGAGGGTTGCAGCTCACAAATGCTTATGTGAAGAAATTTGTTAGCCTTTAAGGGACCATAGGACTTTCATTGCTTTTGCTATATGCAGACTAACTCGGCCATCCCCTTGGAACCTGTCTCTGAAGAAGGTTAAGTTTCTGTACTGAGCCCTTTGGACAATAATCATTTATGAACTGATGGGTGGGTGGTTTTTTATGTGAAACATTATTTCTGCACCTCTAGGTCTCACAGAAAAAGAAGCCAACCCAGGAGGCATAAAACAGAGGATCAGAAGTCTCTTGGTGAAGTTATAGCTATGGAAACTGCCCTGGAAGAAGTGAGAATGAAGGAAGAGCTGAAAAGAGGGCCAGACCTAGAGGAAGAGGAGAGAAGCAAAGTGACTGAAGAGGGAGAAGGTAATGGTCAGTCTTAGTGAGGACACATTGTTTAAACATAGAAATGGGATAAACTGTTTCTCCAGAACACATTTATAAGTAAATTGTCTAGTGGTGTTTACTCCTTCTCAAAGATCAGTGCAGTCTTTCCCAGAATTAAATCTGTACTTTCTGAAGTATACCATCGTTTACAGCAGCAATTGATTTTTCCGTCTATGAATGCAGTCCAAATAGCTTTCTTGACAGGACTTGGAAGTTTGGCCAAAGCTATTAGTTTGGTAAAAATAAGCATTACAGGAGGAATATTTTTTTAAAGTATTGCATAAAAGTGACTCAATATGCTTTGTTTGCCATACTGTGAAAAAGAATGGTTTGTGCATTCCTGAAAGCATTTGATTTCCCTCCTCCACTTCCGCCCCTACCCAAGAGGTGCAAATAAAGCTGATTTAGAGATATATAAGCTCCCCAGCTGCCTCAGGAGTGCAGGTAGGAATTTGTCTGAGCTTCCTTTTTTCTTCCAATCAATGGGACAGAGGGGAGAGATTAGATTTATCTCCGAGTGGCTGACCTAGCACAAATCCTTGGGATCCCTGCAGAGGCATTCTTATCATTGGCTGGCATAAGGCCAGCACAGGCTCCAAATTTTCACTTCAGGAGAGAAAGTGTTGTGTAGTCTGATCAGGAAAGTGGGAATCAGGACAAGGGCTGCTCTTCTCAGATCTGCCACTAAATCTGAGTGTTTTGGCAAGTCACTTCACCTTGTTCTGGCTGCTTTTTACACATCCATTCAGGGGATGTAATATTTATTAACCTCTCAGGAGTGTTGTGAGAAATGTTTGTAAAGTGCTTTAAAAGTCTTGGCTGAGAGGCACCATTTCAAGGAGAAAGTATATTGCAGGTCTGGCAGTGTCCCCTAGCTTGTGGACAGTATGTGATACGTTTATCTCCAGATCACATAAGTGCTGATGCTCACTGTTAGAGAACCAGACCTTCTCTCACTACTCAGAAATCCATAGCTTTTCCACATGGGGCCCTTTCTGTTGCCAGAAGAACATTGTGTCTCAGTGCTGTAAGGATTGTGGCAGTTCATGCTGCTGGCAAGCTTTTCCTTCACCTGACTTTCAGGAACTCAAAAGCACTTGACAGACATTAATGAATTCATCTTTGTATGTGTGTATCCCCATATTATTCCCAGTTTAAGTTTGTGGAAAACTGAGGCAGAAAAGAGGTTTAAGTGTCTTGGCAAGCAATGACACAGAGTCTGTGGAGGTCCTGGAACTAAAACCCAGTTTCCTGCTGTAGTTTCGTGATCTGTCAGCTGGACAGTGCTCCCTCGTGCTTGAAAGAAGATGTGAATTACTGTCATATGGAGAAAGAGCTGCACAGAGTGCATGGGTACTTTCCATCACTCCATCCTGAAAAAGCCAACAATGCATTAAAAAGTGTGTCGTGGTCCCCCCCCACCCCACCCCGTCCCCCGCAGCCAGGATCCAGCCCCTGCTGGGGAGCAGTGCTGCTGTGGTGGCATCTGTGGTGGGTTCCAGCTCCACTCCACCGGGAAATCTGGTCCCTACTGCGAAGCGGCAGTGCATCCACTGGGGAATCTGACCCCTGCTGCGGAGCAGCAGCATCGTCGGCAGGGTCTAGGCCTGCTCTGCTGGGGACTCCAGCCGCCACTGTGGAGCAAAGGCATTGCCAGTGGGGTCTGACCCCACTCTGCTGGGGGAATCTGGGGGTCTGGTTCCTGCTGCAGAGCAGTGGCATCACCTTTGGATTGGCCGCAGTCACCCTAACCCTGCCCCTAAACTTCCACCCTGCTGTCAGAACCCCCTTCTTCCCCGAGCTCTTCCGTAATTCCCCTGCCCTGCCATCAGCTTTCCTTGCTGCCCTGACTGATCCCCCCCCCTTCCACACCCCTCTCGGGGCGGAATTCCCCCCCCCCCCCCCACACACACACACATGCCAGGGCAAGGTTACCAGATACTTAGCATGGAAAGGAGGACAGGTAAGTACTAAAAAGAGGACATAGGAGGGGACACACACTTCACGTTCGGGCTACTGCCTCTCCCTCCCCACCCCCTGTGCCCCATCATAACACCTGGCAGGCATTTGTTTTAAAAGTTGATTTTGTCCTGCTCCTTGCTGAACACCAGGGCAGCAGTCTAAAACTAGAAGTGTGCAGGAGCACTTTCTCCTGCTGGCTCAGGTGGGTGCATGGCTTCCCCAGGTGCCAGGAAGGGAGGGAAGGGGTGGCCAGGCTCACTCCCACTCACGCCCACTGCAGGCCTCTGAGCTGGCAGGGCAATATGTTCCCGCACAACGCTCTCCTACATGCTTCTATTTTTAGACTGCCTCCCTGGCATCCAGCAAAAAGCCAGACAAAATCAACTTTTTAACAAATGTCTGCCAGATGGAGGATGGCAAGGCAAAAAGGACGTTCTCTTTTTGCCAGACATCTGGTAACCCTAACCCAGAGTCCCCTTACCTGGCTGCCAGAGAAAGGAGTGGCCTCACCACAGGCTGCTATTAGCTCCTGCCCTGAGTGCCTAGGGCTGTGCGGGAGTTTTAAAAACTCCCAGCCTGGGCAGGGCAATTCCCTGCCAGCCAGAAGAATGTCTTCTGGCTGGATGGGAACACAGCCATGCACAGCAGGGAAACGTTGTCCTGCTCACGCTGCAACACAACCGGTGAGGACTGGCCCCAGCTCACAGCATGTCTGCAGACTCCTTGAAGGAACTCTGCAGCCCCCCCCCCCAGGGGTACACGGACCACAGGTAGGGAACCACTTCATTAAATGATACACTTGGCTCATGTACGAGTTTAACAATTACTGCTGTAATAAATGGCCTGAAAAAGCTGATGTCTCGTGGGAGACAAGGCGTAAGCAGCAGCGACAGAGATGCAAGATTCTTAGGCTGGAAGAGGGGAGTGAAGAATGGCTGCCTTTTCCTGAACAGGTTTTTAAATCAGACTTGGCCTTGGTGTTGAAAACTGCTAACACAGAAGGGACAAACCCCTTTTTGGCACCGTTTCAGAAATGTGCCTAGTAGCTAGTTTGTTTTCAATGCAGTTCAGGCAAATGAGGTGCTCCTGACTGTTGATAGGAATGGGTTGGTCATTGGTTTAGTGCAGTTTTGAAGGCTTTATTAAAAGCTAAAGAAGCCTGAATTTGCCTGTCTTTCTGTGCTGTAGTTCACACGCTCATTCTCAAGCTTCTGACAGATTTCAGCTAAATCATTTGATCTTCCTATTTGTTGTTGATGTGTATGTAGTTCAGAAGGGAGTACCTGGCTGACCTGCATGTTCTGTCCCCTTCTTTCATCTTCTCCTCCTCTCCCTGGCCCCAGCTTCATTTTGCTTTGATTTTAGTCTGCTTGTGAAGGGATTTTCCACTTGTACCTGAAAGAAGGAGCAAAGAGGGTTGGGAAGGCGAGTAGGAAGAGTGGGACTCTTCAGAGATCACTGGCAGCTTTCAGAAAATAAGTCTGTTTCATATTGTTGATTTGGACTTACTGAATATTAATAGTTATGGTACTAAGGGTGTTGCACCCAGAAACTTGAGTGTTTTCTTTTTGCCTTTTATGACTAAGCTTTATGTTCATAATTTATCACTTCAGGATCAGTGCTTTTCAGAATTTCTTAGCAGATGGCCTTGTGACTAGAAGTTAAGGAGAGAGCCCTCCAACTCTGCTCCTCTCTCTCAACGCCTTGGAAGCAATGTAATAGATGTACCAACAGGTGTGTCTGTCATAGTCTGCATGTTCACAGTACTGCAGGGCCAGGACCTAGCCCCTGTACTTCACAGGAGGATTCTGTCTTTTGATATGAAAAGAAGCGATGAGCAGCTCTCGGTGTACTGACATATACATGTTTTGTCTTACAGGATGTTGTCATCTACAAATGCAGCCACATAAATTGCACATCACGTGACAATTGCAAATGCGCACATACACAGTTACATAAAGTAATGCTTTCGTCAGCCTGCTTACTGGCCAAAGCCACGAAATTCAAGTTCATGCCAGTGATTTATCATTGCCACATCCTTTGGTGCCTGTGTGTAACAACAGCTTTAAATAAATGTTTATAAATGAACAGAGTAGACAGCCTTGCAGTATCTGAACACTATAGGTCAGTTGAGCACAGTAGGCCTGTCATCTTGAATTCTTTTATTGTCAATTGCGACATCACTGTGAACGTCCCCCTGTTTTCCTCCCGAGTTGTTTGGGTGCCTAAATAAAGTTCCTGGGGCAAAGCAGTCCTGTCATAATGAGAAGCAGAATTGTATCTTGACACCACATCAAAACATAAGGTAGCACTGACCAGCAAGATATTTCATGTTGCTTTTTAGCATCCTGTGGAACACACTTCCCCTGTCAGAATGCGAACTCTTCAAGTCGAATTTATGCTAGCTACCACCTGCTCCATAAGAAGTCGATAGTGCTGTTTCATTTGACCACGTATTGCTACTGGAAGCTAGTGGAAAAGGCCTCCTTCCTCTAGGGCTGAGTGGGCCACTCTTGGATCACACTAGCTTTGTTAGTGAGTCCCAGCTGGCTTCCTCACCAATAATTTGAATGGTGCGACCACAGAGGATGGAATGGAATGGTTTTAGGGCATGTAATTCACACCTATGATTAAAGAAATGAAGTTAAGAAAGCAAAAATGAAGCTGAATATTACTGGAGAGAGATAATGAACTCCATGACCCCAATGACTCTCATACTGTGAGACAGTCTCTGAAGTGGATAGGTGAAACCCCTCTTGTCTGGAAGACGTAAGCTCTTTTGGAAAAAACAGAAGAAATGTCTTCAGGGGGCAAGACTGCATTGCTGGAGGGATGCAGTGGAAAAAGACTTGCTAGCTTTCTCCCATCTCTTAATTCCTACCGTGGTTCCACAATTGCACACTGCTAGATTAACGCATCCATTTTGCAGTTCCTTAATTTGTATTGTCGACAACTTAAAAAGCGTTCAACTATAGTTAGGCCTTAATTCTTGCTGCTAATGTTTGTCTCCAGTCTGTTGTGCCCGTGCAGGTACCTGGACTTCTCATGATCTCTTAATGACACATGAAGTCAGTATTCTGCAAACGTTTTCAGATGTGGATGCCTAACATTACTTTTCCATAAGTAATCTGATTTTTTCAGATACTGAGCACCTGCAGTTTCCATTGAAATTAACATACGTTTTCTGCCTGCCTCTGCTCCAGTCGATTCCCCTTCTTCCCCTCCAAAATTGAAACTACTGTTGGATTTTCAAAGTTTTCATGTCTTCTTGCTGTGCTGTTTGGCCCACCTTCAGTGAATGAATAGCTTTCCCAGCACCCTCCAGCTGAAAACATCATGATTTAAAAATAAAGACCCCTCTATATCTGTAAGCATAGCTGATTACCAGACTTGTCCTTCAAATCTCACTCTTTCTATTTCTGGATTCTGGTTTTGGATATGAACCACCTCTTCCTGATACACTCATAAAATACGTTTTTTGTCATCTTAACATTTAAACTTTTAAACAATGTCCCGGATACCAGCTGCTGTCAAATTAGCCTGTTTAGAAGTCAACAAAGCCAGCAAATGGCCTTCATTTTGTTGTTCAGATAGAGAATTCTCTGAGTGTGTAAAGAGTAAATATGATCTGTTCTTGTGTGGCTGAGGAGAAACCCAATTTGACTTTCATTCAATGTGTTTGTTTCTCTAAGGAAATTCAGTATTCCTTTCTGTGTGATACTACAAACTAGGTTATCTGAAGAGCTGCTTACACAAAAACAATAACTACTTGGGTTGGTCTTTTTGCCATTTTTATATATTAGTGTAAATAAGACCTTAAGAACATACACTCCTGGGAAATGTCCAGATATAGATGTCCACCTAAAAGACTTCAGCAGGGATTCTTACAGCTTTATCTCACTCTGGGTGTAATTATTTTGACAGAGTATCACATTATTCAGTGGCACTTCAGCTCATTGTGGAAAATCAGATAAGACTGGCCAGTAGGTTTTGCTAGTCTCTTAATGGCAGATTCTGAGCTTGATAGTTGATTGGTAAACTTTATTATTAGGCCGGGTTCATTCTTTCTCTCCCTGCTCCCACTCCTATGTTGTGGTTTTCCCTCTCCACTCTTCATACTATTAGCAGGAAGAGTGACCTTTGCAACAGAATCATCCAGTTCTAGTAGCTGTAGTTGAAAAACAATCTTTTATTAAACAAATTGAGAGCTGGCATCTGTCTGTAGGACATCTATTATTTACTTTCCTTTGAGTGGATTGATAACTTTATTCATGAAGGAGTTGGGGGGAGCACTGGGAACATAATTCATTGCAGATACAATAAGGGAAACAGTCAAGAGATCGTCCATCCTGACCTAGAGATGCTCACTGAGGCCCAAAAGGCATTTTAGTGATTGCTCTTCTGGAATGCTCTGAAATCAAAGTGCCCCAATCATTTTGCAGAGTTATATTGGGAGGGAAGGTGAGAAGAAAGGGTCTCTTTTTTAAATGGGTGGTCCTCATTTCAGGAGAAAAATGTTGGGGCATCCACCTGCTGAAGGAGTTTGTGTGCTGTCACCACGATGTAGGAGAGATGTGACAGCATGCAGATAAAATGAATATCAGTTGAAAGGGGGGAGAGAAAAAAACAAGCATTGAAAATGCCCATCCCAGTAGCCAGTATTGAGATTGTATCTTTTATAGAGCTGGTTCAGTGCTGGTTTGGTTCATGTTTTAAAGCCATCTTTCTAAGGCCCTTACATGAGAAGCCTTTCAGTAAAAAGTGATTCAGGTAGCTTGGATCGGTACTTCATTTGCCAGGGTAGTCAGCTGAATTGGATATAGGTAATGTTTTCATACCAGCTGGTAATTGCATATGGAGGGATCAGTAATTGGTGGTGGTTTAAAGGTGGGACATGAAATGGGATATGGAAATCCTCCAAATACATATGGTACTTCTCAGTTTGTTGAAGGCAGTTCTGAAGGCCACTCCTGGGACTCTGACCCTATCAAACCAAAATCCTAAAAGCAGCCTAATTACATAAGACTTGATTATAGGATTTTAGGAGCAAATGGACATATCTGCGAGCTTCTATTTTGTCACCATGCCAAGAAGTGAATGAGATGCTCAGATGTGGGGTGCCTTGATTCAGACTCTTCCCTGCGTGCGAAGGATTTTCTGACATTTGGTACCTTAAGTTCTGCTAGCTATCACTTCCCTCACTAGCTATTTCACATGGTTTCTTACTTGCCTTGCAATGCAGTGGGGGAAATGCATAGAACTTACCTTCATTTAGTCTTCTGTTCCAGCACTGTAATCCAGTCAGTTGGGCTCTGGAATCAGAACTCAGTTATTCTTAACCTTTGTGTTTCTTCTTACCCTGGTGACCACTGTCCATAGAATCATGGAACTGGAAGGGGGCTATGAGAAATCATTGAGTCCATCCTCCCCACCCACATGCACATGTATTATGTAGTGCACTAATGTTAACACAAACCTTGGTGCTCTCAGTCCAGCTTCTGGTGGGCAAGTGTCTTGTGTCCCAATTGATATTCATGTTAGCAGTCTCAGGAGGCAGGTCAAAGACTGAGTTGGTCCCAAGCTTAAAATGAGCCTCTTGTTTCTAGAGCCAGTCCTATTGTGGCAGAGCTGAGGAACAGTGTGATATGTTCTGCCTGGCCAGTGCCTCTACTGCATATGTTCCAAGGAAGAGTCTGTTGCCTGTTGCTTCGTTAAACTCACTGATCCAAGGGGGGAGGGGAATAAAAGATTTGTCAACATCTCAGCATGTGAAGTTGATTCTTGCTCATTTTGTTAATAGGAGACAGCAAGGTAAAGGCCCGTCTCCCAAAAATAAAAGGAGAAAGAAAGAAGAAGCACACACACCATCAGCACCACCACCATCACAATCATCACCTGCAGCCACCTCCGCCTCCTTTGCATCAGCAGCTGCTTCCTCTCCCACAATCACAGCAGCCCCCTGTAGAGGAGGCACCAGCAGCACGGCAATTGGTGCCTGTAGCAGCACCAGCATCAGCCACAGGAGAGAAGAGCTCACCCTCTGCTCCACTCAACATCATCCTGCCCTCCGAGGTACCAAGTGAGGAGGAGGATTTTAAGCCCCGACCCATCATTCCCATGCTGTATGTGGTTCCACGGACCAAAAAGGTTGTATTTGAAAAGGAGCGCATGTCCTGCCAGCAGGCATTTGAGCAGTTTGCTACACAAAAGGGACAGGTTTGGCGGGAGCAGACAGTCCCTTTGGAGCTCACTGTGAAGGAGGAGGAGAGCAGAGAAGCAGAAAATGTGGATGTTGTCACTGAAGCCAGTGATTTACAGGTAAGTACCAGAAGGAGGGCTTTGCAGCACCTGCGGCTGATGTAAGTAACCACTAACTCTCAAGACACCAAGCACATATTCTTTCTGGGGAGAGTCCTGATAGGAGAACAGCCTGCTGAGCTTTAGTTCTGCTTTGCTTTGGAGGACTTGCTTCCAGCCATGCGTGTTCTCCCAAAATATGACTCTAACAGTGTCTAGTTGAGCTCTGAGGACCATTCCCTGTGTTACACAGTGGAACAAATTACAGCATGCTGTTGTGCAGCATTATACCTCGTTCTGTTGTGTAGCTATGGCATATACTGTGAGCATTTGTGCTTTAAAGTAAAAACCTTTCAGTGGAGGGATTCGCATCTTGTGCAGAGCCTCATATGTTTTTAGGGACTTAGTTGTACCATGGGATGGCCACAAGAATTGGTGTCTCTAGATCTTCTGGAAGATTGATTGGTTCAGTAGAACTTTACCCCAGCAAGGTCTTTATTGAGTTTCGTGATGGCCTGCTGTGGGGTGGAAAGTGGTGCACTGACTCTAAATCTAAGATCAGGTGTAGTGGTGCAGATTGGAAGAAGGAAATGCTTTTAAGAACTTGCTGAGATTCTCTCTTCCACACATCCTTCCATCATCCCCACTTTGCAAAGAGGTGTTAAGTCTTGGGATCCTGTTTGACTCAAACCTGAGTCTAGAATGACCAGGAAATGTCAATGGTACAAAAAGTCACTACCTTGTGCCTTCAGGTTGATAGGAAACTCTGCCTTTTTATGTATGAGGAGCTTTCCACAATGAACCATGCCACAGGCCTTGTCTACATTAGAGAAACCAGTCAGTGATGTTTCAATGGTTTGTTTTAATATCCAGTTGTTCAACTGCTCATTTGAGTATACTACAGGAGATGTGCTGCACCTGGACCTGTAATCTTACTGATCTGCTCAGCTGGTGGAGGTGCTAGGCCCACTAGGAACTTATACAAGTTCCCAGCACTACTGACTTTCTTAGTGCTATAGTGGGTATCATCTGCTAGGTACAGGATCATGGATTGCCACCTAGAAGAATTGTGGGAGTGAGTGGTTAAACTCCCAGCATCTGGGAAACTCCATTAATTGGTTCTGTTGGGTATCCCAGTATGTATCTTTTTGCCAGTATTATTTCCAAACTCTCTTTGGAACCTGGAGGCTAGCTCAAACACTTGGTTCCATCCTTCACCTATGAAGAAAGGTTTAGGGTAGAGTTTAAGAAAAATTAACATGAGGCAACAGCTGCTGAGATGCGATGGATTGTTTTCCAGGACTTCATGCTGAGTGTTGGTGACTAAAAGAATGATACTGGGAGTCATGTGTTAAATTGAACTTTGAGAGTAAATTTTGCAGATTCATTCCTGGGTGAGATTCCCATGGCAGGAAGACATGGTTTGGGACATGGCGATGGGCGTGAGAGAGAGTGATGGGACCAGGAGGTGCTCATGATCAGGAGGTCCAGTGGTGACTGCAGAATTTCAGAAATGAGAGAGACTTCCCTGGACCTCTGTGCTGAGCTCACCCTGACATTACACTAGAAAGAGATCTTCCATCATCCAAGAGAAATGAGCAGTAATGCTAGCTATCTTGATCAACTTCCTATGAGTTAGGAACCAATTTGGGGTCCATAAGTGCACTGGAGACACTGCTGTGACAGAGGTGCTCAAGAACATACACTGCAAGAGGCCTGTGATCCATGCATAGGATGATCTAATAAGCTTTGAACAGTTAGTTCCGTGGTTGTACCCATGCATTGCCACCCCAGCAGCACACTAGAGTGCTTTAACAAGGAGAGAGGATGCTCTCGCGATACAGGCCTTAGTATATCATGGTCACTTCATGCATCTCTCTGTGGGCTGGCTTGGGAAGGTGCTTGATATGATGATTCTCAAATGCATCCATTTTCCACAAAGACCAAAAATTAGACCTCTTTTCCCCCCAGTCTCATTGACATTAGTGATATACTGTCCCTAATGCTGTTCTGTATACACACTTCCCTGGGTTGCGAAAACAGATTCTCAAGGTAGCAGAAGACTCTGCTAAACCTGAGCAAATGGAGGATGTCAGTGGTGTTGGGTAGACTGAGCACTGCCTGGAGGTTTCCCGCAGTAACTTGCAAGGCAGACTTCCTTATTACACCTGCTTGCTGCTGTTTTTGCATGAAACACACAAAAGATATTTAAAGATGACTGGAACATACAGTCCTAGGCGCTTGCCTCAGGCTGTGCAGATGTGGAGGCATCAGCTACTGCAGAGTGACCAGCAAGAGGGCTGCTCAGATCAGGGATGTTCTGTGCACCAATTCTGAAAACAAGACAAATGACATTTCATTGTCAACATGTTGTAACCTCTGTATTTATTTCCTTTATGAAGATAACGAGGAAGGAATGTGTGCAAGGGAGGGGGAGGTAGATTATTTTCATGGTCTCATAGACTTTAAGGCTAGAAGAGACCAGCATGAGCATCTAGTCTAATCACCTGTACATCACAGGTCACAGAACCTCACCATCTATTCCTTTAACCTCTGATTTGAGTTACTGAAGTCCTTAAGTGAAGTAAAACCTTTTATGTGCCATACTTACTCTATGCATTACGTACATATTGCATTGCCGTGTAGATAGATAAATTCTAAAATAGCCTTTATGTGTATTCTGAAATGCAATAACGTGTTAACTAGAGCAGATCTGATGCCCCAAGATAAACACCTATAAATACCCAAACTTCTTGGTGAAGTAAACCTGACAAGTTTTTTTCATAGTTGTGTGGAATGCTGTTTGCACATGTTCTCCTTGTCTTGAGTGGAGAGTGTCTGGTGCAGCTAGGACGATGAGGTGGAATGAAGAAAGCATCCCAAGATAGGGTTTTTTCAGTGTTTTAAGATACAGGATACTAGACAGAAACAGGGAGTCTTATGGCAAGAAGTACTGGAGGGCATATCCCCTCCCTAAGCCTGTTGTGCCCTCTCTAAAATCCCATAACTTTGAATTGTGGGAGATAGATAGACAGACAGGAATTTGCCTCCCATGATTCCCTATCTTACTTGGCCACATGTGAATCATCATACGCTCGAGTAGCAGAACAAGGCCCTCAAGTCCCAACTTTTTCCCGTGAAGCTAATGAACTTTGTGACTGTCAGTTCTGAAGATACGTTGCCCTAAGTCTTTGGCTTTCAGTCTTAGGATGGGGTGGTGGTAGTCTGCTATTGTTTTCCAGATGGGTGAAGTGGTTGCCTGTTGCTCACAGCTGCCAGTGGTCAACCGCTGTGAAAGGGTAAAATGGTGAGAAAGTCCCGTGATCATAATAGCCTTTCCAAATAGCATAGGAATGCAACATAAATTTGAAGTCCATCTTCCCTTGGCTTGGAGCTGTAATGTATGCTCAGTTGCACAGACTGTCCCAAATGCTAAGCAGACTTCCTGTTGCCCCTCAGTGTTGGGTTACTGCATAACACTGTCTAGGAATGTTTTTGTGATGTGGTTTTGGGAGGTGGACGAGGGTAACTTTCCAACGGCAAATATAGTAACAACCCTTAACCTATTGCAGGCTGCCTTACCCCTGGATGATATCACCTTGAGGAGGATTCCCAAAAGGGAGCGAAGGGAAATGTTCAAGAGAGTTAGCGGCAAACCGGAGAGATACGCTGCAGCTTTGTTTTCCCGCATGGTCCCCCCTGATAAGCTGAGGGAATGGCGAGGCAATGTTAGCTATCGTGGGGGCAGAGGGAAATATGCTTTGCCGTGCAATGTGGTGGCCCGATTAAAACACCTTTTGTATAAGCGTTTCTCAGATATAGTGGCTACAGACTGGAGGAGGATCAGGGCTAAAATCGACAAATTGCTGGAGCTGTGATGAGCTGCTCATGGTGCCTGCCCCTCTGACTACTGTGTAGCATGGAATGCACTTCAATTTCATTCCTAATGTCATAATAAGGAAACTGATGCTGCCTTTGAACCGCTAACCCCCTGTGCTGTAAATTTTAAAGCTGGCCAACTTGCGCTGTAATGTATTTGCCTTATACCAAAGAAAGCCGTCGATACCATGATTGCCTGCGTGTGCTGCAGGGTGGCTGCTGGGCGGCTAGTAGGCCTGCAGATGCAATAGGATGTAAATGCTTTGGTCACAGCCTGCGTGGCTGGTGCTGGAGAAATAAAATGCCTGTTTTTATGCTGCTTCCATTGTGGTCTCTTTGTGCCTTTTTAATTTGGTTTTATTTTTGTGATTTGTCTTTTTGAGCATGGCCGCATGGCGTAGCTCTGCCACTTAACCTGCCCTTTCCCATAGCCTGATGCATCTGGTGGGAGTTGGGAGATTATATGGGGTTGGTACAGTTGAGCTGGGTGTGCAGGAAAAAGAGGAGGGTATGATGGGGTGAGGATGAAGGAGCGGTGAATGTTCTTGTTCTTACGTAGCTATGTCTTCCATTCCACAAATATTAATTGTAGCAGCCATGTGAACCCCAAACACATTCCCCAGACCATTGCGACAAGGTCACAGTGAATATTTTCTATGATGGTGGTTTTCGAACCGTGGGTCAGAACCCAGTAGTGGGTCACAGATCATCAGGTACTGGGTCATAGCACCCTCTGCTGCTGCTGCCAAAAGACTGGACTGCATTACTCGAAGATGTAGTTGTTGGGTCATGGTATAAATCATTGTGTTTTGACTGGGTTCCGAAGAAAAAAAGTTTGAAAACCCCTTTTGTCTGATTTTAAGCTGCTTGGAAGCTATAGAGGGTCCCTTATTGCTAGAGAGATAATCTGGCAAGGCCAGCATTACTCTCTATGGCCTTCACTCCACTCCAAAATGGTCCTGGCTGACAAAATTCACCTTCCCCCTCTGTATGGGCTAGTCTCCACCAGAAGCACTGTGGCAGCACAGTGAGAGGGTTGTTCATGTAGGCACTTTGTACTGATAGAAGATAGCTCTCCCATTGACATAAAATATCCACGTCTAGCTACACTGGCGATGATAGCTCTCCGACCAACATAGCACTGCCCACGCCGGTGCTTAGGTTGGTGTAACTTATGTCACTCGTGGAGGTGATTTATTCTCACACCTGAGCAGGTTATGCTGACATAAGTGAAAATGTGTCCAAGCCCTAAGATCGGGGTTTCCTGCCTGACACCTTCACCCTAGCTCATCTATTCTCCAGCCAAGTTTTGATGGTGGGTCTTTGGCTGGAGGTCTGGTACAAATCCTGACTTAAAAAAGAAAGAAACAGTGTATGTGAGCACCACCAGACTGACTTAGTTTCCAAGTCGTTTTATCTCAAATCGTTGTCTTTCTCCAGATGCTCAGTGATAGAAGCCGGTGTGGTTAACTGCTCAGACAAGTTCACATAAATCTTGGCATTTCTGTGATATGTTCCCAGCTGGGAAAGGGGCATGTTGTGAGTGCATAGTATAAAGGTCTTCCAGGGACCAGGCAGTAGAACAACAAGGCATCACGTTTCCAAACTCTCTGCCTCCTCTGTCTGGTGGGAATACAGTTCCCAGAGCCCTGAGTTTTTCTTTGGGAACACCCCAATATCATGGTGAGGTTGTGATGGTCTTTACTGGTGAATCTAAGTGTATGGCAGGAGTGAAAATCAATGGAGACGGGACCAAGATGTATCTGCTCAACAAGATATCAGAAGCAGGCATTAAGTGTAATGTTGTAAAGAAGGTGAAATTTTTGGATTGGACACCTTGAATCAAGCCTATACTGAATGAAAATGTGCAAGTTGTTGAATTCATTCTTGAAATTCATGGCCTGTTATGATTACCGTGGAACAAGATGATGACAGCAGTAACAATTGCAATCAGTTAGAGTTGTACCAGAAGTTGCTTGCTCTGAAAATGACTTGTAATCAGACTCCAGACATTACTTCATGTGTGGGTAGGTGGCTTCCTGTGAAGCTGACCCTTGAATAGTGGTGTGTGGAAAGATGATCAGAGAGGCCAGTTTTGCAGTGACTAATGCACTAAGGGACAGCAGTGAGATGTCTGCTAGAGTGGAATAGACCCACTTGGGTGCTCAGTCAATTTAACATTTATTGAAATTTGCTACTAAAAGTTTTCAGGATCTCTTTAATTAATGCCCACCAAACAATTCATTCCAGCAAACTTCTGTGTGGATGCAAGGGTGCTTTCCACCAGTTGAAGAGCATTGCAATCTATCCATTTTCTCTAGTATAGACAAGGCCATGGTCACCTCCAGAACAGGTGACTGGAATTCCCTGTATCTGGGACTGAAAGTGCAGATGTCCCGGTTTGTTGAAGACTCCAGCTGGGCTCGCATCTCTCTGGAGTGGACAATAACAAGCCCTTCTGGAGTATAGGCACTTTAAAGGCTCACTGCAAGACCTTACTCTTTGACAAAGCAGTTACACTACATCTGTCAAGATGACTCTGTGCATGGACACGTGTACATGTTCTGAAGCTACCTTGTACAGGGAAAGGAGTTGGGCAGAAATGCTTGAAATCTGTGAAGGATATCGCTCAGAGACTTCATTTACCTTAGATTATGGTGAAGGGTGCTGTGAAACTCCCTGAGCTATATAAAGGTTTCACCCCCAGGGAATATTTTTTCCTGGGAGTTTCCAGCTGAAACAGCAAGCATCCTATTACCTGACAAATCAGACCTTTCAGCAGCTAGAGAATGCGACAGCTCCATCTTGACTTTGATGCTATCCTGGTTGGAGGAAATTGTCATTTATCCATTGCCTGGTGTGATCTTATGGGAGGGTGTTAGCTTTATCTACCACATTATTGGTGAGGAGGTCCTTGGTGATCGTACCTAGAGGCAATGAGGAGTTTCTTTTGTGGGTTAAAGGCCCCTCCTGGGGAATTAGGTCCTCCATTCGCCAGCACTCTAGGATTTTCACCTAATATGTTCTGGTTTGTTTCAGACTGCCTCTGCTTTTTCAAAAATGAAGATGGAGATAAAGAAAAGTCGCCGTCATCCACTGGGAAAACCACCAACCCGATCCCCATTGTCTGTGGTTAAACAGGAGGCCTCAAGTGATGAGGGTGAGTGCCAGTGGTTGCCCAGAGTCCTGATGTCCATGGGCTGCTTGTTTAGACCACCAGTGGCTTGTCAAGCCCAGAAGAATCATTGGGAGAGGTCATTAATGTGACATTGTAGCCTGAGGTTCTTATGCGTTTTGCTTAACTGGTGAAGACAGTTTCAAATGCGCATTTTAAGCTCAAATGGGTTTGTATGTGTATGTAGTGGGGGTCAGTTTTTGGGAGGATTGATACCTAGCACATGGGGTCCTGACCTGACTGAGGCCTCTACACGCTAGGAAGGAAATGTTGCTGAACACTGAACCTACCTCTGGTTTGTTTTTCTTCCTCTCTGAGGCAGACCTGTTGGCTACAATAAGCATGAGGGAAAACAGCATGGGGAAACTGGGGCAAATGCTCTTGGCAATCAGGGATTATACTTCAGTTTGGAGGCAGCCTGTGGGAATGGGAGGGCAGAGGGACAAGTTTTGTGATCTTAAGCCAACAGTTGCATGAGTGGGCAGATCAGCTGGACATGGGACTTCTGTCTAAAGGAGATTTCTCTATAGAAGTGTCTTCTTTTCATGGTTGTCACTGTCACACTGTGAAGCACAGGTGGAGTCTTAAGCTGTGTCTATGCTAGAAGTTAGGGGTGTAACGTGTTTGGCACAGCTAAAGCATGCCTCCTCGGCTCCTACCAGTGCTCTTATTTGTACTCAGACCAGTGCTTTTATTTATACTCATACTACCCTGATGGGAGAGAGGGTGTGTGTGTGTGTGTGTGTGTGTGTGTGTGCGCGCACACTCAGAGCATAGACACAGCCATAGCTAGGGAGAGATTCTGAACTGGGTTTAGAGCTACTTGCATGAACCTGTTTTCCTCATAGTCCTGATGTGTAGTGAATTAGATGGGGAGACTGGCAAAGGCTGAGATCCTCTTTGGCAAGCTTGGATGCTCAGTTCACTGCAGGACACTGGAGAGGGTTTGCAGTTTTTTTAAGGGTAGTCTACTCTAGTGGTTTTCACATTTTTTCTTGGGACCCAGTTGAGAAAAAATCATTTATGCCCATGACCCGACAAGTATTACATCTTTCAGCAGTGCATTCCAATCCTTTGGCAGTGGCAGAAGGGGGTGCTGCAACCTGGTATCTGAGGGTCTGTGACCCAGTACTGGGTCCCAACCCGTAGTTTAAAAACCACTGGTCTACATGGTATTGAATCAGAAAATGAATAATACGATCAATATACTATTCCTTGTATCAATTGTATGTTACATTAATATTTTACCTCTGAATATTTTTCAGCATGCCCCTGGTACTTGCACGTGTAAAAATTTGTCACAGGAAGGCTTTGACAACTACTTTGCAAACAGGTGTGGATTTTGGCACCCAGAAAAGAAAGGGGAGGAAGTTTAGAGTTGTAGGAGCACATCAACTGGATTTTTCTGCTATAACTATGAGCAGCAAAATAGTAATCAGTAGTTGTATGTTACTAGGGATCAATGTTAATATGCTTCCAAGAGCTGCACAGAGTTTTCCATGCATGAGAACTATTACTTTGGGCTGTTTGCAGACTTGGGCAACACTACATTAGTTAGATGACCTTTATATTAACTTCGCTCCATCTTGTCTGTCTGTATTCCCTGTGTTTTCACACCTTTCTCCAGCAGATGGCTCAACAACTGTAAGTTAGGTTTCAAGCAAGTGGTGTTCATAGGTTCTGATTTCATCGGTTTTGATTTGATCTACTTTTAATCTTGATTGAAAAATAATATAAAAATGGGTTTTTTTAGAAAAGACAACCTTAAAACCAACACACTAAAATGGAGAAAACAAGTATGGAAGTAACTCAGAGTGGTCAGAGCTCTTGTAAGAGGCATTTTAAGCACCATGAATGCATTTGTTTGCTAAAGGTCAGCTGGCCATGGTACATGCTACATTGGCCAGCTGACCTTTTGCAAACAAATGCAGAGGTTGACTGGTCAGTGTAACATGTACCGTGGCCAGCTACCCTTTTACAAACAAAGGCATTCATTCACAGTGATTAAAATGCCTTGTGCAAGAAATCTGACCACTCTGAATTTCTTTTGTACTTGTTTTCTCCATTTTAGTGTGTTGTTTTTAGGGTTGTCTGTTCTAAAATAACTGATTTTTATACTTAACTTTTATTTATGGGAAGTTTTCATTGTAGACACTAGAAACTTATTTTAAAATGAAAGCCTAAAAACTGAACACAAAACTGTGGCAAGGGGTGGACTCCACTGCTGCAGAATCACAATGCCTGGGGACCTAATCCAAGTTTTTGAAAAGAATTAACAGAAACTTATTAGCACAAACAGCTGCCTGTCAGACCTGCACCAGAAGCAGAGGATGGTTGCTCAGTGGATTGCAGTTGACAAAAAGGAATACAGGGGAATAGTTGCAGAAAAGTGTAAAGTAGAACCAGGACTGAACCCTCTCAGGCAAGATTTAGTTCTATAGGCGAGTAAGGTGTGCACCCAGTGATGCTGGTTGAGAACAGAGTTACCATATTCATAGGGAGACAGTGTGATGCTCAAACCTCTCCTGGGAGCTGACCTGACCAAAAAAATTATCAGGTGTTGCATGAGTGGTTTCCTGGAGGATGAAACTACTGCCTGGAGCGGAGGTGATTTTTAGATCTGTACTAACACCTTAACTTGGGCATAATTAGGGGAGGCTGCATGATGCAATACATGGGCACTAGAACTGAGAGTCTGAAAGTCAGGAAACTTGGGGTTCTCTTGTCTCCCATTGACCTGTCTTGTGAGCTTGGGCTAGTCACAGTCCCTTTTTGCCTCAGTTTTCCCATGTGTAAAATGGACGTGATAGGTGGTTTTGTAAAGTGCTTTGGGATCTGTGAATGAAAAGTTCTGTAGAAGAACTAAGTGCTGTTGCTTAACTTCTAAGTATCATTGGACTGTTTATTTTTCACCCTCTTGCTGCGTTTTGTCCGTATACTGAAGACACTTCCCATTGTTCATTTTCCTCCAGAAACATTTCCATTTTCTGGGGAGGAGGATGTGAGTGACCCCGAGGCTTTGAAGTCTTTACTTTCCCTGCAATGGAAGAATAAAGCACCTAACTTCCCCGCTGAGCGAAAATTTAATGCATCTGCTGCCCTGAGTGAGCCCTACTGCGCTGTCTGTACACTCTTCTACCCTTATAACCAGGTAATTTCAGATCCTGCTGCAGGGGTTTTGGGGGGGGCAGTGAAGAGTATCTTAATCACAGTGAGGGTTTGTTTTCCCACTGCAAATTCATGGTGTCAGTGTGATGATCTAGATAGAATTTTATTGCAAATTGATAAGTCAGAGCTCCAGGTTTATGCATCGTAGAGATGTATCTGGAAGTAGCAGAGACAGTGGGTGAAAAAACATACCAGCTATTCATCTTTCCTTCTATTCATTTTTAATTTTACTTAAAGAAAACAAAAATTCCTTGGCAAGAGAGTATACTGCTAACCTCAGTGTGTCTTGCATTGAACTCTGCTACAGAATTCTTGTGTGAGACCTTCAGTACCTTAATCTTTCTGCCTTGGTGATCTTATTTGCAAATGGGAATGCGCCCACCTCAGAGGGATGATGTGAGAACTGATGTGCAAAGCTCTCTGAGTTCCTCTGATGAGGAACACAAAATGTGCAAATTATTGTCTATGCAAGGCCACCAGTATGGTGCAAAACCGCTACGCAGAACTGGTGGCTCTCTTGCTCTTTCTCCTCTTCCTCAGCCAGCAAAATCGATACTGCAATGTATAGTGTGTGTGTGTGTGTGTGTGTGTGTGTGTATATATATGTATACTGCAAAGGTCAGTTTCAGAACCTGAATCAACTGACTTAGTTTTATAAATTAATGCAGGAGGTGCTAAACAAGGCAGTAGAAAGGAGATATGCATATGTAAATCTTTGCGGTGTGTAATTTGTTATAATTTTCCCATCATTTGAGTAGATCAGAGATAATACCCAGAAAGGATGGCTGGGCACGTCCAGTCTTCCTAGCTTGCCATAAAAGGCTGCTGGGATTTAAAGTTCTGGGAACGCAAATTGAAGATGCAGATTTTCTTGGCAGTAGTTGCCAAGCAAATGATTGAGAACCAAATCTAACCCTGCCCTGCCTATCAAATGTATGTTATAAATCAGACCACACAGAACGGGAAGCATCCAAATTTCATAAAGCCTCTCAGCTCTCAAAATGGTAAATCCTTCTGCGCATTGTATACATAATGCTGAGAACTTAGCTGTGTCTGGTGTAAAAACCAAAGGTGCACATTTCAAGGGGATTGAAAAAAATAAGATGTAACACATTGACACATTTGGGTACTGTGGTGATTTACAGGAGCAGACAATACACATGGCGCCACTGTGCTTGCATATGCATCACAGTGGTACTCAACGTGAAGCAGCATTGTGCCACAGGTAGCTCCATGATGATATGGTACCCTGTGTGTATATCAGGGTCGGCAACCCCTGGCCCCCATGCCAAAAACAGCACAGGGGCTGAGGGCAGGCCCCACATGGTGCCACTCAGGCCCCCCGGCTCTCCCAGGCACCTGCTGGCCATGCTTCCCAATGGGGAGTGTGGCCAGCATGGGCTAGGAAGCTACTGCGTGCTGGGCTCCTGGCCCCTGCTGGACAGGGCTAGAGGGGAGCAGGGCGAGTTGGCCAACCTGGAGCCACCACTGCCAGAGGTGGGTGCCAGCCCTGACCCCCGGAGGCTGCTTGCCGCTGCAGGGGGTGCAGGGCCCCTCATTAGGCCCTCTCCAGCAGTGTGGGGCGGGGGGGGCAGGCCCCTTTGCCCCTGCACCTTCCATCCCATGCCGGGGACTGGGCGAGCCAGCCAAAAGTGGCACCCGGCTCAGTGCTCCTGGTCTCCCCACCCCACCCCACCAAATGCATGGCCCAGGGTGATCGCAGAGACCACCTGCCCCTGCCAGGGGCGGGTGCTGACCCTGGCCGCAAGTAAGCGGCCTGGCCCTGCCCCCTTTTTACCCAACCCCAGCACCCAGTGAGGATGCAGTGGGCAGGGCTGGCATGGGGGTCGGCAAAGGTTGCAGACCCCACTATAGATATATAAATATGTATACTTGTTTGCAGCTGTGTGTAGTTAACCTCAGCTCCCACAAGCAAAGGGACTGAATCACATGGGGATGGAAGACTTTTTTTTTTTTTTTTTAATTTTGAGTTTAAACAGCCTTCTTCTGACTTCTGTTCCCCCATGTATGAGTTTGATGGCCTTCTATTTTCTCATCTCCAGTTCCCCCAGAGATTTACTAAATCTCTTCCCCCTTCATTTTAAAATACTGGAAATAAAAATCCCATAGGCTTCTTGATATCCCAGTAGATCTGGATGAGTGCTTACAAATTATTAGTTTTACTTTTGCTGTTCGAATGTGTGTTAGCCCCATTCACATCTCTGTTGCTTTCCCATAGGTTGAAACACTTGAGTTCTGTTGGCAAAAGTGTTCATGGGAAGTAAATTTCACAATAGCATTTTGGAAACTGGTTTACAATCACATGCAAATCTTTGCACCAGAAATTGTCGTACACTCATCCACCAAGAACAGCAACACAGAACTATTCATCTGCCCACTTGCATCTAAGCGCTGCACCCAGGCTTCTGAATAGTCACAAGCAAAATTCATCCAATAAATTTGAGCATCAGCTTTAAGGAATCTTGAATTTGCTGCCAGATATTTCATGAGGAAGGAGGCAAAATTTGTTGGATACATTTTTTGCTGAAATCTGCCTGGGTTTGTCCCTGCATAACTAGGGCACATGGAACCAGACACAGCTGTGTTTGTTTGGGGGCTTGTGTGTTTTTAAAAAAATAAATAAATTTCCCTGATTTATTCTGCAGATGGGAGATGAAGCATCTCTCCAGAACTGCTAGATGCTGCTGTATGATGGATTGTAAGGGGACTTGGCTGCAGCTGGACTGTTTAATCCATTGTTTAAAACTCTGGTTTACTACCAAAAATCTTTAAATGCCCTTCTGGAGAAATTCTTGCTGAAAGAGCTGGAGGGGCTGTCAAGGAGATTGGGGGGGGGGGTTAGAACAGTTGGTGGCTGGGCAAAGTGGAATCTCTATGTGCCACTGTTTCCTTTTCCTTCTTAAGTCCTTTCAGATGGATAAGGAGGCTATCCAGGTCTCCATAGGGGAGAGCTCTTCTTTGCTCCAGCTTTCAAAGTGTGGACAGAAGACGAAGCCTCTGATTCCTGAGATGTGCTTTACCTCGGGTGGTGAAAATACAGAGCCTCTTCCTGCAAACTCGTACATTGGAGAAGATGGAACCAGCCTCCTGATATCCTGTGCCAAGTGCTGCCTGCAGGTTCATGCTAGTGAGTGTCTCCTTCCACATGAAGGGTTTGGGCATTCACACGTCTGGATTTGCCTGCAGTTCCTGCCACGCCCCCTTTCTCAAATTGCTGTACTAATATTGGTGTATGCTTCCTCTTCATTGTGTTCTCAGGTCTGTCATGACTACAGCCATCCTTTGGTATTTCTGTACATAGGCTTGCTATTCTTTTCTGCTCCCCCCTGGAATTGTTTTCTCTGGCCAGGGTGAGGTGGGATGGACATCAATGGAGAGATCAGGTTCAGCCTGATGGAAGCCCCCATCTTATACAGGCATCTTATCTATAAACTCCCAAATGTGCAGGCTCTCTCCATAAACCCTATGGGTGAGTTTGGAGTGGACAGGGAAGCCAGCTGAATACAATAGTATCAACTTATACATGTGTAAGTCAGGAAGGGAACATTAAATAGAAGCCATTAGCTTGTGTGATCACCCACAGTGCTGATTAAAAGCAGTACACAGGGAAACAGGAGAGGAAGACAAACAAGGAGTCTGATGGCACTTAAAAGGCCAGCAAATTTATTGCATGAGTTTCATGGGAGAAAATTCCACTTCATCAGGTACTTGAAAATGGGAATCTTACAGAAGGAAGAGCAGGCAGGTCAGCCTCCATTTCTCACTTTGATTGGGAATGCCCCTATTACAGTCCCAAAGGCAGAATTCAATAGTTGCTGAAATTCCAGTGGATTAGCCCCTAAAATGTTTTCAGCTATAGATTGGGCTCCCATTGAGATATCTGTTAGAGCAGCGGCTGTCAAACCACAGGTTGCAACCCTGTACTGTGTCGTGTAACTCTGGCTTGGAGGGGGGGAGAGCGGAGAAGAGGAAATGGTGGGAGCTAGAGCTCTGAGCAGCCGACATCCAGGGGAAGCCTCCCCCAGTGGCACCTGGCTCGCTTCTCCTGATCACTACAAACTTGCTCTGCCACCCAGCCCTGCTGCCACGCTGGGGAGATTGCTCTGTACTGCAGCTGCTGTAAAGAGCTGCCTCACTCCAACCCCCCCCAGCTCCCTCCTGGCTGCTGGCACAGCGTGAGTGGCTTGGCTTGGCTCAATAAGAGGAAAGAAGCAGTGGTGCGAGATTTCAAGGACTCTGGCCCCCCTGCTACCCAGGCCATTGCTGGGCAGTAGGGCACTGGTGCCTGCCGGTCTGCTCCAGCAAGGGGGGCTGTAGTAGTGAAATGTGACTCACATGCAGCTCTCCTCCCTGGCTTTTGTGACTGGCAGGCCCCTGCCTGAACCTCAGCCTCAGAAACATGTATAAATCCCTGGACTGGGGAGCTCCAGCAGGTAGGGGAAGAGGAGGCATAATCTTGGTGGGTGGAGGTCTGGGAGGAAGCACAGAGGGAGGGTGAGCCAGTCTTGCTCCTTCCCCACCATGAGGGTGAGTCCCAGAGCCTTTCCCAGAGAAGGTGGCCTGAGACTAGGCCTGTGTTCCTGGCAGGGTTAGAGGGAAAAGCACGCTGTGTGGCACTTCCAGGGCAGTAGGCGTGGGCCCCAGTGGCAGCCTGTTGGCAGAGAGTAGGCTGTGTGGCACTGAGAGCCCTTTCCTAGTCATACAGGGGACCTGGGATCTGCTTCTGCCAAAGGGGGCTACAAGTATTGGCCCCCAGGTGCCAGAGATGCAAGGCAATTAGTACAGCACTGGCAGTGGGAGCTTCAACACTCCTGCCATTCCTGGTGGCCCATGGTGCGTGTATAGGCTTTGATATTATGTCAGTTTTAAAATGGATAGCCGTGTTAGTCTAGTCCAGTGAAAAAACGACAAGGAGTTGTGTGGCACTTGAAGACTAACAGATTTATTTTTTGCATGAGCTTTCGTGGGAGAAGATCCCACTTTCTCAGATGCTTCGAAGATGGGTGAACTTACAGAAAAGAATGAAACTAAATGCAAGGGGGTGTAAAACCTGATCCTATGTTTTACACCCCCTTGCATTTGATATTATGAACAGCTGCACAACAGGGTTCCCAGCCAGACCCACATGCAGCTTCAGCAGTGCAGTGGCGGGGGGGGGGGGGGGGCTTTTAATTTAAAGGTCCCTTCTGGGGCTGCTGCTCTGCACCCCAAGCCCTTCAACTGCCTTCTTTTGCCTCCCCCATCAGCACTCCATCCCCAGGCCTGCACCCAAGAGCCATGTTCCATGCCCCCAATCAGTACACATCTACACTTTATTGATTCAAATTTTAATGATAGTTGAAAATAGTGTGTATATAATTACAATACCATTAGAGCAACATTACAATATTTCATGTATAACGTCTTGTAGAGAGAAACCCCTGTAAAATATGGATCGTTTTGTAATAAGAAAAAGTAGTAATGGTTTTGACTTGCATCAGTTATTGATATGGGTTAAACTGGAATGCACTGCAATATTATTTTATGAAACTATGTAATTGTTGGGTCACAGTCATAAAATAATTTTTTTCAGCTTGGTCCCAAGAAAAAGTTTGACAACCACTGTGTTAGAGGAAAGTTTGTTATTATTGGGTACTTTTTAAATGAAAAGATTGCTGAGAATTATTCTGTCTCCTTAATTGCTGAAAGGAGATTTCAGGATTCTATTGCTCACTTCACACACTGCAAAAGGATATTTCATCAGTGCAGGTGAGTGTTCAAGGATGGAGGTGTAGAAGGACTTTAGACATAGGTTGTCCTTTAAAAGCCCCCATCAGTTCCCCTGAGTGGCCTTTGACTTGCATCAGTTATTGATATGGGTTAAACTGGAATGTACTGCAATATTATAATTTTATGAAAATATGTAATTGTTGAGTCACGGTCATAAAATAATTTTTTTCAGCTTGGTCCCAAGAAGAAGAGTTTGACAACCACTGTGTTAGAGGAAAGTCTGTAATTACTGGGTACTTTTTCATCTTCTGACATATCTGTAACACACTGGCCTTCACAAAGTTCGCATAAATGGATTGGTAATTTGGGTTCTGGCATGTGTCATGAGGACAAAGATTCTTAATTTTCTCTCCCAACACTTGTGCCATAGAAGTGCTCTCTTCCAGGCCACTCAGAGGAACTGATGGAAGCTTTTAAAGGACAACCTGTGTCTAAAGTCCTTCTACACCTCCATCCTTGAACACTCACCTGCACTGATGAAATATCCTTTTGCAGTGTGTGAAGTGAGCAATAGAATCCTGAAATCTCCTTTCAGCAATTGAGGAGACAGAGCATAATTCTCAGCAATCTTTTCATTTAAAAAGTATAAAACCACCTCATTGAGACCACAGAGAGTGGAGCCATGGCTCGTTACTTACTTTCTTGCTCACTTGCACCATGTAATGTAATGACTCCTGGCCTCATGCCAGTTTTACACTTGTACTTCAGTAAGAGAATCCTCTGAGAGAAACGGCCCATCTTTGTTGAATGATTGCCCACTGGGGCAGACAATGAGCCTTTTTCTAGGGTTAAAAAGAGTACTGGTGCCAGCAATTCCAGGTAGAATTGAAGAAAAGCGAATAAAAAGTGCATTAGGAATTCAGTCTCCCATGCAATTGCTACAGAGAGAGTGCAGCATGAATACACCAACTGTACATCATAGTCATGGGGATTCAGGTTGAAACTGCTGCTGACTAGTTTGGCACTTACATGTGGTTAGCTGTGATAATGCTGTGTAGGAAATTAGGAAACTCAAGAGCAGACATCTTTGAGCAGATCCTGTTTCTGGAGGTAGCTTAGTTTTCTTTCTGCCTGCTGTTTTAGCTGTTTTGGTTTTTGTTGGTGCGAGGCATCTAACCTCATTTGTGTGTATTTATTTATGCCATACCATGGAAACCAGAAATTGCAAAGGAGGCCACTTGCAATGCTCTCACTTGTTCAGATGTTAGCCTGCCAGCTGAACCAGTTAACAAGTCTTTATGAAAGAGGGTAGTTTAATACCATGATTTCTGTGCACCTATGTAATTCTTGGGAGCACTTGAGCTCTGTGAATAGAGTCTGAAATACATTATCATATCAGTGTTGCTATTTGTGAGTGTTAGTTTATCACAGGAAGCATGTACATTTCATTTAAGAGGCAGGGAGGGTGAGGTAATATCTTTTACATTAAAAGGCCTGACGCCTAAAGAAGCACTCAGTGTATATTGAAAGCTTGTTTTCTTTCTCCAATAGCAGTTGGTTCAATAAAAGGTGTTGCCTCACCCTCCCTCCAATATCCTGTGACCAACATGGCTGCAACAGTGCTACAAACCACTACATTTCTATGACTGTTATGCCTAAGAGAGAATTTCTGACGGCTGCTGGTTGAAGATGTTGGTCTGGGTCCGGAGAACTGTAGATTTTACAGTATCCGGTTAAGATTTCCACTTGTATTAGGAGATGTGGTATATAATTGTTCTCCTGTGACTTGTATCAGCTAAATTTTGTTTTTGGGCTTAGCTTTATAGACAAGAGCAGTTGAGCACAAATGTCTCTGGTGGATGATGGGAATTAGAAAAGGATGACTTTCTTTGCATCCAGCAGATGGTCATTTCTGGCTCGTGGTCTGTAGTGTGTTGAAACAGGGTGAGTGCACCTATGATAGAAAGTCCTTCTGCATCTTGGAGGTGGTGGCCACAGGAACGTTGAGCTTCGTTATCCAGCACATCCTACATCTCCAGTAAAAAAAACATGTAGAAACAATCACAGCAAGCCAAACCCTGATTTGAAGAGAAAGATGTATAATATGAATAACACAAAGTTAATCTGCAGTCTGACAGGGCCTAATGCATCGTGCTGACCAGGTTTAGCTATGCTGGACCTGTGTGTCCTGGGTATAGGTGCTGCACAGCAATTGAATAAGGTCACAGTTGCCTGCCTGTTTCCTTGCCTTCATCAGATGTCATTCGTAGATTCCAGTATCCGTGTGACTTTGCTGTGGTGAAACTAGTTTGCTCACTTTCATAGAATGGAATTACAGCATCTGGGCTTATTGATGCTGGGGTAGCTGGTGACTGTAAACTGCTCAGCAGTCCGCTCATTACGGTGTCTCACTGAGCTGTGTGAGGCTGTGACAGCAGGAGAGACACTAGGAAACCTCTGATGCCGTCTATGAGAGGGGAGAGAGCAGTTACTTTATTTGATGGCTGGGCTTAGTGGATTAACTATAGATTCTGGGCTTCAGTCAGTCGCTTGTTCTCCTCTGCACACAGTATCTCTCTCATGTAGCTATCTTCAGAAAGTGAACACCTTCTGTTTGAAAGGATAAGATTTTGCCACTTTTAGATTCAGATGCACCTCAGCTTTAGGGGAACAGACGCCACCACTCTAAGGTTAAAACTTAGTCTGAGCAGCCCTAGGCTAGCTGGTTTGCTGTTATCAAGAGTTAATTTTCTAAAAACAAACATCAGTGTGAAATATATTTCTCAGCACACTTTCTTGTCTGGGTTCCTCTTTCATTCTTTGTGTCTTCCCTCTCTCATCTGAGAGCTCTGTTTCTTCACAAGACTTCCCCCCTCAAATCTAGAAGTCACCCCACCTGTGCGCTCTGGAAACAAGAAATCAATGCTGAAATTTCACAGTCTGATCTGCGCAGCTTTGGGCTCCAGAAATATTTCAGTTAAGAGCATGAGTTCTTCCATTTCAAGTCAATTGCCTGATCAGTTTTTCAGACTCCATTGCCCAGTCTCTTTTGTCAAGTCTGGAGTGGATGTGCTTTCATGACCTGTCATAAGATGGAAAGGAACATTAGATATGGAAGGCGACCATGGGTTTATATTACTGACTATTTTCTGAGATTATCTGTCTGGGTTATACAGTGCTTTTTACTGAGCTGGTTACTGTGGCAACCTCACTGATAGCTGAGTTTACCACTAATTTGCCCAATTTATTGACACTAGGTATTGCAGTGCTGTATATACTAGAGACCCCCTTTTGCTTTTCCAACTGATAGGGCAGCACCTTGATTTCCACCTTTTAGAGTGCTTAAATGCAATTTTTTTATGAGCTGCTGGGAAGGAAGGATATCCCACGGGTTAGTGTGCTAGACTGGTGTTCCGGAGATCCAAGTTCAGTTCCTTGCTCCACCACAGACTTCCTGCGTGACCTTGGACAAGTGTCTCCGTGCCTCAGTTCCCCAGCATTACAACACCTTACAGAGGACATTAAAGATAAATACCTTAAAATTCAAAGGTCCTGAATATTTTAGTAATGATGACCGTATAAGTACCTAAAATCAATAGCTAGATTGAGTGCTAGAGCCAATCTCAAATTAGCCATTAAATAGTATAAAGATTTGACATGCAACAGCAAGCACATGGAGTGTGTAATTTCCCAGTGGTCGATCACTTTATGTGCACTCCCCACACCCTCAAAATAAGGTCCTGTGTGACCTCTCTGTGCAGATGGCTGCACCATTTGGGCTAAAATCAGCTCCTCATTCTTAACACTTTGGATGTGTCCATTGAGAACTGTAATATGGGCATACGTTCTGAGCCCAGTCCCTTGAATGGGATGCCAGGCATTTCCTGCTAACCTCTGGCCCTAGGGAGCAGCTGAGGTTTCACATTCTACTTCATGAGCGTGTGACATCAGTCCTAGATCTCCTACCCCAAGGCTTACTCCTCTTCCTCATGATTTGTGTGGTGTGATCTCCAGGATTTTGGATCTGGGTGTTCCAAATGTTGTGTCTGATTTCCTCAAAACTGAATAGTCAGCAGAGGGATTCATGCATGTTTTCCCAAGAGTCTGAGAGAGTTCCTTTGGCTTCTTTCAGGTTGCTATGGAATACGTCCTGATCTGGTGAATGAAAGCTGGTCTTGTTCACGATGTGCAGCCAACGCTTGGGCAGCGGTAAGCATCCACCATAGCGGAGGCTGAAAGGAAGCTTTTCAGGGGCAACCTACTGGATACTTCAGCCCAGAAGGCACGTGGGAGAGGGGGAGTATTTTCATGCGTGCTCTTGCCCCAGCTTAATAAATCCCTTGGCAGGTTTGGGATTTCCTTTTTTGACCTTTTAATTCATCTTTCTGGTGGTTTTGTTTTTTTACTGTAGGACTGCTGCCTGTGTAATCTCAGAGGAGGAGCTCTTCAAATGACCACCGATGGAAGGTAGGTAGCATTTAAAGTGGCTTGCATGTACACTAGAGAGATGGGGGGGCGGGGGGGGGGTGTTGCTATCTTCTATTGGACCAACTTCTGAAAACTCTCTCCCTGACAGATGTGTTGTGGTAAGAGATTACCTCACCCACTGTATCGCTCCAACATCCTGGGACTTGCACAGCTATTACCTTTTGCAGAATACCAGTCATGGTACTCCAGTGAGGGAGCTAGATTTTGCCTCACGTGCTTAATTGCTGCTCTCTAGTGTGGACTGGTGAACTTGGATGTTTGTGCAGCTCCATTCTTTTTTAAACTGCTCTTGAAGGGTCTGTTTCTATGTAGCACTGAGCACCTTTAATGTCACTGACTTCAAAGGCAGCACCTTTTCAGGCAGTGATCAGCACCATGCAGGATTGGTTTCCTGTTGAAGAAAGTTGATACTAGTTGTTCCAGGGACCTTTATCTAGCACAACGCATGATTGACAAAGAGATGTGACTGTTACTGGTACTGCCAACCATCATAAAGGTGTCCACATACTGCAGAAGGGAACCTAGGAGAAATGTTAACAGCCCTCTAGAGATTTTACACCCATGAATGTGCCAAAAAAAAGTTTAAATACGGCAGCTTCTAATTTCTCTGATTTCCAGGTGGATCCATATAATCTGTGCTATCGCTGTCCCTGAGGCTCGTTTCCTCAATGCAATAGAGCGCCACCCTGTGGATGTCAGTGCTATTCCAGAGCAGAGGTGGAAACTGGTAGGTGATTCCTGGAGATTGCTTTGAGTAATTGCATGGTTTGGCTTTGCTTTTAAGAAAACCATAAAATGTTGTGTACGCTGCAGGACGTTCTCATATTCATTACTAGAAGCACTTCAGGAAGCAGTACCACTTGGCTGTGTCTGAGAGGGTATGCTTTCACTTTCTCACATGTTTCACTTTCTCCATCAAAACAAACAAGGGGTCTTTTGGCACTTGAAGACTAACAAATTTATTTATTACATGAGCTTCTGTGGAAGAAAATCCCACTTTGTCAGATGTTTAAAAGATGGAGGAACTTAGAGTTCTAAACACCTAGACTATCATGGCTACCCCTTTTAGAACTTTCTCCATCAAGAGATCTTTCCCACTCTGAAATTAGCAAATGCCCCCCTGTTGTCATCTCTGTAAGAAGGGACGCTAGAGAAGATGAATCAATCAAACTTCATTTACTGGCATGTAACCCTGTTCCTTTCCATGGAAGGTGCAATAGCTTCATCCCAGAGATTACTAATGGATGATTAATGATTAGACAGAGATGCTGTATTCTCTCTGCTGGTTCTGAGTGTCCTGCTGGCATGGGTGTGTTTGGTACATTAATTGTGCTTTTTGGTGGGTGGGTGGGTGGGTGGGTGGGTGTGTGTGTGAGAGAGAGAGAGAGAGAGTGTGTCACTTTTGGACAGCAAGAGGAGGATATAGTGGGGAAAATGTCATTAACTTTGATATATTTGGTAGTTAGTGCTGATGTAGTCGTTAACTGCTCAGCTATTTAGAGTAGGCAGCCCAGCCAGGCCCTGGATGAGAGGTTAGCAAGAATCTGCGTATGCTTTCCCAGTTATTCCTCTGTTGTGCAAATGGGTTTTATACACAAATGTGACTGTAAAAAGCATTCATTATTCAGGTTGTGTGATGGAGCGGTGTGATGCGAGAGTGATAAATCTTGAAGCACGGGCTCTTTATGGATCATCTGACATTTCCAGCATGCATCCTCTTCATTACCACCACTTGTAACAATGAATTAAAAATCCTTTTACACAGAAGTCTCTTGTATTGCTTAATGGGGCCTCAGAAGAAAACCTGTTAACTCCTGCATGACTGCCCTGAAACTGCAGCATCCATCACTGGATCTGTGCAGCAGCCCTTTGTTGTAGGAGCTCAAGACTAGCTGGCATTGGACAGGTATTGAAAGGAAAGCTTTACAGGGAGCAGATTATTAGAGGAGGATGGCATGTGTGTTGGAGGTGTGGGAGTGGAGGCCACAAATGGGAGGGAGGGGGCAGGAAGGTGAAGGCAAGTAGTAGGAAATTATTTATTTTGATGCCCTTGATCAGGTAACAGCATTTAACAGGTGTCCAAGATCATCAAGAGTTTAAGAATGTCTGAAGCATTTGTTTGTATAACACCTGAGCCTGTTGGTCCATTATCCTGAGTAGGGATTTGGAGCTATACCTCATGGACAATGCCTGATGCCCTCTGTGGCTTAGTAGTCCAGTATGCTGGTGAATTCTATGTTCGTTATTTAGCTGCTTTGAATGTTCTAAGAACGCAATTCCTTAGTCTAGTTCAACTAGTTCAGTTTAACTATATTGGTCTCACTAAGAACAGCTGGATTCAGATGCCTCTGCTCTTGGGGGGAAGAGAAATGCTACTTTTTAGGTATGAAATGAGCTTGACTCATTCCAGGTGTAATGTTTGGGGATTTGTTGGATAAGCTGGTGGTTTGTGCTGTGTAGGGCAAAGGAAGTAATATTGGAGATGGCAGAATGCTAAAAATTGCCTTCTTCCTTCATGTGACATGCCAGCTGGCTCTGCTTTATATATGGGTCCGAGCAAATGTGCACTTGTACACATATCCATATCAAGTGTCTCTCTTTCTTGCACACTGACATGCTAAGAATTAGAAGGACCAGATTTTCAGTGGTACCTGTACACATGCGCGTGTATGGGGGGAGAGAAGGTTGAGTTTTATGCCCAATGTATTACAGGGGTTTGAGATGGCTACTTCAGTTTGCCAGATTTGCCAAATTACATGGGCACAGCAGGGAGAGCAAAGGACAGCATAGAACTAAGAGCAAATTACTGATAGCATGGTCTAAACCAGAGGTCTCAAATGCAAATCACCACGAGGGCCGTGTGAGGACTAGTACATTAGTCCGAGGGCCACACCACTGAAATTTTTTCATACAGCGGTATTGCAAGTATCGATAGCAATAGTGTCATTGTGGGCTGCAGGAGATAACTTTAGGGGCTGCAAGTTTGAGACCCCTGATCTAAACCAAAACTCAGCAGAGCATAGGTGACAGCAGTGGGCTGCCATGTTTGGCTCCGCCAGTATAGCTCAGATGAATCAGACCCAACCTGCAACCCTCCTGCTGTCCTCAAACTAAGACCCCACTCGGATCTGCTAAAGCAACTTCTAATTCGGTGCTGCACGGTGGGTTTTATACCATGAATGGACATCTGTTGGTGCATGGGGCCAGAATGGCCACCATGGTTTTCTTCATATTTCATGGGAGATGTAGAATTTTCACATTTGGAGACCTCACTTTGGAAATCAGGACACTTTTATTTAGCTGTCTAAAGTTCTAAGTAGCAGGGCCATCCTGCAGGGTAGGCCCATGCTCACCCCTCACTCCCCCCATGCCATGCTGCCTTCCATGGCATTTCAGAAGCAGGTGGCACCACACTTCAACAGCATTTCTGGCCCTACCCCAGTAGCAGAGTGACCACACCCCAGCCCAGTGGCAGGGCAGGAGTGCAGATCCAGGCCTCTCAACTGGACTGCTCCTGCCCTGGAGGCAGACCAGCCAGCCCAGGAGTGGGGTAGGAGCACGAAGCCCAGCCTCTGGCCCAGGGTGGGCCACCCCCAGCACTGGAGAGAGCGGGGGGCCCCCACAGGCTGATTGACTCAGGGCCCTGCCCACCCTCGTTCCCAGTGGAAGGCAAAAGAGGTGCCAGTGCTTAGCACCCCCTGAAAAGCCTAGCTTTAGACATCTAATCTGGAAAATGATAGTCTGTGTATCCCATTATGCACTGCTCCATCTTAATCAGAGCAGCTTTCCCCATTGTCTGCTAGAGTCACCGTGTTTTAAATTATGTGCCATTTATGCCAGGATCACAAATCACTCTGTGAGCAGGCAGCATGGAGGCCCTCAGTTATTTGCTTGTCTACAAATGCTGTTCTGAAGCTTCTGACAAGATGCCAGCGTGGACCTTGTTCAAAATTTCAGCTGCCCCTGCAGGCAGGACTAGTTTTAAAATGTAGGCAGTAGACTCTCTCTTTGCTCCTTTACCCTTCGCTACCAGCATATCTAGCATGTGTATTTACTGTCTGTCTGCTAGGTCCCTTTTTGGTTTTTTGCTTCTGGATGCCATCATGATGTATAGGGGCACACTCGTATTGGAAGCAATAAAGTTGCAATGTTACCATACATCATATCACTTTACTGTTAGTCGTCATAGCTAAGGGAAGATAGATTGCATTCTGAGTTGAAATTTGAAATGAGAGGGAGAGAGTCAGAGATACAAGGAGGCTTTTGTTCTGGATAGCAGGGTATAAAGGAGAAGGCTCTTGAGCTAGCAGCCATTGTAAAATTGTATGATACGGTGTAGAGGGCTGTTGAGCTAGATGAGCATGGGGGAATGTACAGAGAAATGTAGTTTCTGAGATACCATGGCACAAGCCCATTGAGGTTTTGGGCAACAAGCCATTTGCAAGTGCTTCCTGATGCAAATGGGGAATCAGTGGAGTTGTTTGGAGATTTGGGTGCTGGGGCAGGAGGGTTCTGGTCACCTTTGCTCATGTTAGAGGCGGAGAGGTGTATCCTGTCTGAGGTGAGGCTTGAGGAGAGCACAGAGGAGGGAGCTGAAATCAAGGTATGTAAAAGAGAAGAGGAGGTTGAAGATTTCAGCAGTGGTTCAGTTGAGGCAGAGGTAGGTGGGATGAACAGACTTGCATGAAAAGGATATAGGGAATGAGAAGAACGTCTTGGCCCGTTAAAGAAAATGAACTGGAGTAAAGAAGGGAGGGGGCAGGAGATGCCTTCCCACTGGATCCAAGTCTGTTTTGTTACTGTTCACACCTTTCTTCCTTAGCAGTGAGGGAAGAGGGCCAGCACTCTTGGAAGCAGGTGTAGGGTGGGGATTTGGGAGAAAACAATGCCAGTTAATCTGAAAAATGGTGCTAAGGCTCTGACTCCCCTTGAAAGCATAGATCTCTCTGTTCATTTGAGCATGCTGCATCATTATAAAGAATGCAGTTTGCATGGCTCCTGATTAATGGTGTATTACAGGCCTGTGTGTGTAAATTATTTATGGCGTGGAAATTCAGAATAATTAGCTGTCATCCCCCACTGGAGTAAATGAATTGTAGTGTTCATCATGCTGCAGACAGCCCATTCCTTAAATGGACTGTGATCGGATTTTTTCTGTGTGCGCATTTACTCAGTGTATTTTTCCCCCACACCTTAGACATTTGCTCTCTTACCACCTTCCCTGCCCAATTCATTCGTATCTACCTGAGTGTCCCACCTACAACACTCAGGACTTAAGTGTCTGTTAGTCGTATGTCCCACACTTACAGGTCTTCTGCTTGTGCTCTGCTTTCACCATCCTCTACAGCTCAGGGTGCCTGTCACTGAAATTTTCCTTGGTCCTCTTTGATCTGTCTGTCTGGTCTGCACAACAGGGTTTATGTGCCACTGGAATGCCTTCAGATGCATGTTAATCCTGCAGGTTTGGAAGTGGGTTTAACAGCAATAAAATCAGACTCCCTGTGCTCAAGGGTTAATACTCCCTTGAGAGCAGTATTGAGCACTTTGTATATCAGCGCTTGTCCCTGCTAGGGAGAGAATTAAGTATTGACAATTTAATAATGAGATCTCATTGCTATTGACTTGCTCTCAGTGCTGTGTTCCTGCTGTGCACTTTGCTGTGGTGCTTATCTAGCTTTTGAACATGGCTTACAGAGCGATAAGGCGTAGCTTATTAAATACTAAAAACTGCGTTGAAGCATTGCTAAGAGCCTGGCTTTGACTAACAAAAGCTAGAAATTTGGAGTCAAAGCACAGGGCCAAATTCATCTCTGTCAGCACTGATTTTGATACTTAAAAGAGAAATGAATTTGGCTTAGTGCATCCACGCACAGGAATGTTATTCATCTCTCTGGGCATGACTGGGAATGGAGGGAACATAGGAGGCTGAGTGATTTCTTCTCCCTTTCTCAGTTTGTGGTGGGGAGAGAGAAATATCTGACCTTCTGCTAACCAAAAATGGTCTTTGTTTATAGTACCTAACACAGTTGAGGCTGGGGAGAGGGAAGCTATGTTTGATGGCAAGAGGGAGGAAGACTCTCTCCCTGACATTGAAGAGACTGTGGATGCTGGTACATAGATGAGCAGAGGGGTGGCCCAATGCCGTTTCCTTCTGGGGAATAGTACTTCAGGTGACTCAAAAATTACCCCCGTCCTACCCCACCCACAATCTATGGGGGGAGTGATTTTCATGCAATAAATGTTTGTTCTAGCCGAGTCCTGATCACTTGCCCACAAATCCATCTCCCGAGGAGTTTACTTTTATGAGCAGTTAGAAACAGCTGGCATTCATTTTAAAGAGCAGCCTCATGTCCTTCCCTGTACAAAATGAGTAATTTGAGTTAGGACCCCAATTTCCTATATAAGTAAATTGATTCCTATCTCCCTGAGGTGTCTTTGGAAATCCCAGTCCAAAAGTTAAATATTCCACATACCTGCAGAGTGCAAAATGGGAGTTTTGCTACCACCGGGAGGGGAGCCTTAGCTTCTCAATGGCACCCAGTGCTCACTTCCAACTGCAGTCCCAAGAGATACTGGACTTTTAGACAATGATATGTTTGTTTAGAGAAACTATTTCGGATCTGATTGAGATTTCTTTATTTGAAAGTGAGTCCAGGCTGAGGTTGGATGTGAATTTAAAAACTGTAGTAGTTTCGTTCCAGAATAAAAGTACATTGTTCCAGTTTAGTTTAGTTTGCTTTCAAAGAGAATTCAGCATACATGGCACTCGGTATGGAATAAGAGTGCCACATTTACATAATTCTCTTTGAAAGCAGACTAAACTAAACTGAAGCAAGGTATATTTATTCTGGAATAAGAACGTCCACACATGACACATTTCTGAATATCTATTTTGGATTAACTTCATATATAGACACGTCCTCTCATTTATTAGTTGCTTGTGTTTCACTCTAATGCCTGCATAGCTGGATTTATAATGACCAAACCCATGAATTTATACAAGGAATGCAAAAAACAGCGCAAATGGGGGAGGAGAGAGTTTATTAAAGCATTCTTGAATGTTTTTTGTATCAGTGGTGGCATATTCAAAATATATGGTGTAGTATGAAGGTTTGGTTGACTCTTGAGCACCAGTGTGGTGAATTATATACTTTACCTAATCCCATGTGGATGCAAATCATACCTTTACACCATGCTATCATGTTTGTGAGTGCACATGCACATGTGTGTAATAATAAAAAGTTCCTACTTAAAAATAAGATGTTAAACTGCTTTGTGTTGTGTTCTGTCCAAAGACAAAAATATTCTCATCTAGAAACTTGTTTGCCAAGTTTCAACAATAATATGCATTATAATGAGCACATTTAAAACTTTCAGGAGAGTGGGTGCATAATGTAATTAGATGTTTTACTGTAATACTTGTAGGTAGTGCTGGTACATTACACTGCAGTGAATATTGTCCAGAATCATTTTTGTGAGGATTTTATTAACCAATATGTGTCTGGATTATATCATTAATTGTTGCTCAAGGAAGTAAAGTGCTGTCACCTTGTTGCTGTTCAGACAGACAATAGTTCTGTGTGGCTTCTATATTTAGAATGGGTATTTTGGCTCACGATAGCCTTTAAAAGAGTGTGTGTCGTGGAGCAGGCAGTCAAAAGGAATTTGATTACCCCTGTATCTGCAGTCCTTTACAGACATCTTTGATCCCAACTGAGACCTCTCAGCTCTACTTTAATGTAAATTGTTGGTAACATCGAGAAGTTTTGTACCATGTCAAATAACTGGCTGTCTGACTTTGCCTCCTCCAGGCTTCAGATATGTTGATTAAAAGCTGCTGTCAGCTGTCTCCATTGGCTGATGTAAACCTGTGTTTCTCCTCAGAAATGTGTGTACTGCCGGAAGCGGATGAAGAAGGTGTCTGGTGCCTGTATTCAGTGCTCCTATGAACACTGCTCCACTTCCTTCCATGTGACCTGTGCGCATGCGGCAGGAGTACCTATGGAACCGGATGATTGGCCATACGTTGTATCCATCACTTGCTTCAAACATAAAGCAGCCAACCACAGTGTAAGTTGTCTTCTATTTAAAATCCCTCGTCTGTGCTGTTTCTCTCCTTGTTCTTGTGATCCCTTATTGGTCCCTTCTTATTCTGTAGAGCCAGTTTCGGAGGGAGGTATCTCTGGGGCAGACAGTGATTACAAAGAACCGCAATGGACTCTACTACAGGTGTAAAGTGATTGGCATGACAACGCAAACCTTCTATGAAGTGAACTTTGACGATGGCTCTTACAGTGACAACGTTTACCCGGAAAGCATTACTGTAAGAACACAGAATTTCTCTGTTACTCTTCAGCTCCTCTATAAAGTCAGATAAAATCTGTAGTGTTCAGTGCTGCATCCCTGCCTCCATTGTGGGAAGGAACAACAGCAGCATACCATGAGACAGGTTAAAAAATGATTGCTGGCCACATAGCCAATGCATAAAGTGTTCTTCATGTATCTCCTTATATACTCATGACTTTACTGACTTTACCTGGCTTTGGTTCCCTTCCCAAAAGTGGCTCAGTGTTTATTGCTGAGGTAAAAAAAGGAGTTTGTTCTCTTTTGCACACTAATTGCATTTTTTAAACTGTCCTGTTTTCCCCAGCAAGCCCAGTTTCAGGGAAATCGATGACACAATGTCTGTTTGTTTTACTAGATTAGAGGGAGGGAATCTGTTGAAGAATTGAAGCAGGGTCAAGACTCTTGGGGTTGGTTCCCAGTTCTGCCACTGATATGCCATACAATACTGTGGACAAGGCAGTTAAAACATCCTCCCTCATGCTTGTAAAATGAGGGCAATACCTCTTTTCCCCTTTTGCAAGTTTTCCTGACAGAACCTTCACTTACACTGTTAGAGAGAGGAGTTTCCTAAACAGAGGGCCGGTCTACACTGCCTACGCTTTTCAGCGGCAGTCAAACACAGATACTCAAGTTACCTAAAAATAAGCTCCCCCATCTTCGAAGTGTTTGATGAAGTGGGGTTTTCTCCCTTGGAAGCTCACGTAATAAATAAATTTGTTAATCTTTAAATGCTACAGGACTCCTTGCTTGTTTTAGTAAACTAGACTAACATGGCTGCCCTTTTGGAACTAAAATAACCTGGGTATTTATGTTCAGCTTCTCTCTCCCTGTATATGTGCCTGTGCTGTTTCGAAGTGAGTGGTCTCCCTTCAAACCAGCATAACTGTGTTGCCAGTTTGACTTCCTGATCAGCTGGGCGTGTCTTCACAGACCCCAATCAGGTAGTTCAAACTCGGTGGCGAAGACCTGCTGTCAGCAAACTTGCTGAGGGAGTGTGGATGGGGGGCATATTCAAATCTTGTGAGGGGAAAACCTGTTGACGACTGCGTGGTTTGGGATTGTTAATAGCTGTGTTGCTTTTAGAACCTTGGATGAGAGTTCTGCAAAATTACAAAGGACTCTTACCAGCAGCTGGTGCAAATAACTGATTCAGTGTTTGAGTTATGGGGTATAACTTGCCTGTCATTAGGGAGTTTTTAAACTGATGTAAATTTGCATAAAGTTGGGTAGTCTCCTAGATCCTTGCATTAAACCCTCTTGTTATTGTGGTATGTTCTTTGGTTGGTCACTATGGCTAGGTTTGATTTGTTTCTGAGCTTTATTTATGTCTTCTCTTCCTGACTTTTCTCACCATGCTGTCTTTAGAGCAGAGACTGCCTTCAGATGGGACCGCCTCCAGAAGGTGAATTAGTTCATCTTCAGTGGACTGATGGAATCATCTATAAAGCCAAGTTCATTGCAGCTCAGATCAGTCAGATTTATCAGGTAAATAGGGAAGGTTCTGAAAACCTCATTGCAACATGTGCATGTTGCACAGGCTTTATTCCTCACTGGTAGAGAAGGCTTGTTGTATTTATGAACTTATGCAATAAACAAGTTCGTTACTCTTTAAAAGCGCTGCAAGACTTCTTATTTGTATTAACGAAGATGTAGTGTGACTTCTGGAGTTAACATTTCCTGTACTGCTACCGGTGCAGGCTCTTAATGAAGAGAGTCAGGATATGAGTCTTCATTGGCAGATTGTGGATGCATTTACACACATGTGCCTCTGTCTACACATATCTGCTCCTAGAAATTCACAGTGTTCTCTTTTCATTTACACTCTTGCTCTCGTGATGGAAAAGGATGCTGGAGTTGGTGTATGTAGCTGTGTAAATGAATAAGCAACTGTAGCAAAGAGAGTGGAATGGTTAGTGAACCATTAATTAAGTTTCATATATGATTTCTAGCCCAGAGTAAACTGTCTCTCTTAAAGATAAACAGTTTATGACGAAAAGAATTGATCTTAAGAGGTCATGACTGATGATTTGATTGGAAATCAAAGCACTCCCTTGCTCCTTTTGCAAGTTTTTCTAACAGAGACTTCACTTAAGATGCAGAGCTTATGAAAGAGACGAATTACCTAAGCACAAAGAGCTCACTGAAGGTGGGTGGCCATTCAGAAGCACAAGAGGAATACCTGTTGGGGTTTGGATTGGATTGTTAATTGGTTATGACATCAGTTCACATCGGACCCAGGTCATAACTGACCTGATATTGTCAAAAGAAGAGTTGAGTCCAGTGGCAGTTTAAAGATTAGCAATTTTTTTTATTGCATGACCTTTTGTGGGTAAAATCCTGCTTCATCAGACACATGAAATGGAAACTACAGTATGGAAGGGAATAAATTGAAGTGGGATTTTCTCCCATGAAAGCTCATGCAATAAATAAATTTGTTTAGTCTTTAAAAATGCCATAGGTTCCTTGCTTGTTTTGCTGAACTAGGCTAACATGGTGCCTCTCTGGAACTGATCTTCTCATTGTCCAATGGCTGTTCAGTGGCGTGTGTGAAGTGAGCTGATGGCCTCCACTTACAGGTATTGACATAATGAAAACCCTCTTGGCAATAAAAGTGATGATCAGGATTGGAGGAGCTTGGAGACTCCACTCTTGCCCTGGACATGTCAGAATACTGTATGGGAAGTGGGAACAATGTCCTGCTGCTATGCATCTTACCTATCCTGTGAATAGTTAAAAGCCTTCAAACTCCAAGGTTGTCATTCATGTCATCAGCTGCCTTTTCTGGTAGAGAACAGAAGCAGCCAATTCTGCAACCTGCAAGGGTGAACAGTGAAGCAGTTCTGTCTTGTGTTTTGTACCATGTGTGGGATTTCTGTTTGCAGCAGGCTAGCAATTGACAGTTAAAGGAGGATGTAATCTGAAACAGCGTCAAGCATTTCATCATGAGGTTGCACAAATCTCGGCACTGTCATTTGACTGCATCTCAGTTAAATGGGCTACAAGAAGTTTTAAAATTTCCAGGATTCTGTGAGGTTTCAAGTGCACTTTACATGCTTTGATTTAACCAAGCAAACACAATGAAACTTGCAAAGAACAATTTATCAATGTAGTTTGGTGTCCCTGGGTGATCTTGGGGGGGGTGGTTCCCAGATCTCTTGTTTAAGAGGGACCTAGTATACTGTTTACTTTAGTCTTTTCACAAAAAATTGCTTAAGGTCTAATGTGCAAGCTGAGATGCATAATAATCCAGAGACCTGTCCCCTAAAGATCTCCTTGGCATGGTGCTCTAAAGGAGACACAATCTGATTTAACATAAACATTTGCATGGCTCCTTGGTTTGTGTTTTTTTTTCTTTATTTAGTCACAAAACAGGAAACTCATATATTGCTAGTTTAGAATAGCATTAAAAGCCAAACAAATTTGAAGTAGTATCTATTTTTACCAGAACTAAATGAGAGCAAAATATGCATGTGCCTGTGTATTTATATATTTTGCAACTCGTGCTGTTATGTATCCCCTGTCCTTACACATTCAGTTTAGGCACCTATTTTTTTAAAACATGACTCTAGCGATTTGTCTTTAAACCTTCTTTGGGTATCTATTCAGAAAGGAGACTTAAACTACCCATCATTTGTTCCCTTGTGTGTAGTTGTTACCACTGAGATGTATGGTTCTCAGTTAAGAAACCACAGCAGGTGGCGTTGACTTTACATAACTGATGAACCACATCTGGACACAGTTGGGGGTGAGGGGCAAGTTCAAAACATGGATTCTTTCCTTCCTCTGAATTTCTCCAATTTTAGTCAGACTCTGCCTTTCTCTTAAATCACAATGCATATTTTTCTGCATTATTCAGGAGGCTACAGTAAGTCTTCAGCAAAGCAAGCAAGAGGCTCTGGGAACTTTCTTTAATAGTTTAAAATTTCATATGCTTTATTTTCATGAATAAACATCCCTCTAAGATCTCCTGTTACATAATTCATGATGTCATCAGAGCTCAGTGAAAGAGGTTTGGAATGAGGAGTTAACGCTGTTTTTTACACCTGACTGATTATTGTTCCTTGTTAAAACACAAATGTATTTTGGGATCTGGAATTATTTTATTCTGACTTCTGTGGAGAAAAAAAAAAAGAAAGCTTAATTGAAGAAGGGCTTATTAATGTGAATGTAATAAATATCCATGTTATGACAGGGGTGGGTGGTTCCTTAATGTTTTACAACTGTGTCCATCAGAGAATCTCAGATACGTTTTAGGCTGGCAGAAGGTGGTGAGGAGAAAATTGTTAGCTTGAGGATGTATTGTATATGGAGAAGCTAGTCATGGTGTTACTACTGTGCCCTCTGCAGGTGGAGTTTGAAGATGGTTCCCAGCTGATGGTAAAACGTGGTGATATTTACACATTGGAGGAGGAGCTTCCTAAGAGAGTGAAATCTCGCTTGGTGGGTAACAAATCTACCCTCTCCCTCCCTCAGACTGTTTTTCACATACATTTATTAGATTTTTCTTTTAAAGGCTGTTCGCAAGTGACCCCAAAAGCCACCTCTCCCTTCTGGAGCTATGGGATCCTAATTGACTCTCAGAATATGTGTAAAATTGTAAAATGACTAATGAAGACAGCTGGAAAGGTTTTAAACAATTCCTGTTTGTCAGAACCTGATTTCTGTGTTCCCTAGTTGAGATCTTATGTTCAGTACAGTGTCTTGCATCCTAGTTGATACCAGTTACACAAAGTACTCCACTAAAATGTTGCCACTTGTAAGGCAAGAGGATAGTGGTTCAGTGAACAGGCCGGGAACCCAGTAGTGTCTGAGAAATGTTGGCCAGTTTTACTGGGACAAACTCTCTCTCTAACCAAATAAAAAAACTTCCGAACAGACATTAAAAATCTCATGGAACACAGAGGACCCTATTTTTTTGAAGCTTTCTCTAAAAAACTAAGTAGTGGTCTGTCTACGCTCTGAGCAAGAGGTGTGAGTCCCTTATATGTGCTTGTGCTACAGCACCTATTTCTGCTCCGAGCATAATAAGAGATGGGAGAATTGCATCCCTAGATCAGTGGTTTCCAACATTTTCTCTGCCATGGCTCACCTTGCTACCTTTAATTTAATTTGAGGCATACCACCATATAGTTTCCAAATAAACTCATGAATATTCATGAGCAAATGAGCCAATCCAGAGCTCTTTTAGTAGTTTTTCAGAAAATTTTGCGGCACACTTGCTCCGATCTAATGGCACACCTGTGTGCTGTAGTACACATCGGTTGGGAAACACTGCCCTAGATCATAGTGTAGGTATGATCACAGTTAACTGCCTAGAACTGAATTAGTCAATCTTGAAAATAGAAGAGCTGAGTTGATGCTATTAAGAATGGAGTCTGTGGTTCCAGAGTGGCTGTTTTTTCCTGAAACCTGATGCTGCTTTGACTTTGAGTGAGATCAGATGCCCAGAGCAGTGAAGTACACAGAACTTCCTGCTTTGCAAATGAGGAGTCTGGTGGCATTTTTAAAGGCTAACAGATTTATTTATTGGATGAGCTTCACCATCTTCAAATGTCTAACAGAGTGGGATTGTCTCCCACAAAAGCTCATGTGATAAATAAATTTATTAGTCTTTAAAAGTGCCACCAGACTCCTTGTTTGTTTTACTGGACCAGACTAACATGGCAACCCCTTCGGAACGTCCTGCTTCACGATGTCAACTGTTGCCAGATGAAGACGGAATCTTTTTTTTTTTTTTTTTTAAGGTCATAGGAACTGCCTTATCAAGTTCCACTGGTGGTTCACTGTTGTGTGTGACCACTAACACTGTCTGCAACTAAAATAAAATAGCCCTGTAGTGGACAGTTATGTGGAGTAAACTACCTACAAGAATTATGGAGAAACTTTTCCCATGTATTATAATATGTTGGTTCATGCCACAAAATATTGAAGGATTTTTTAAAATCCCTTATAAAATGTTTTTATAATATCTAATGTAATTCTGAAAATTATCATTATCCCAATCGCTATCTCATTCTTTTTTGAATCCTCTGGTCTTAGAGACCTTGAGGCAATGAATCCCGCAGGTTAATTATTCTGTGTGTAATTTACCTCTGTCCTTTTTTTAAAGGGAATTCTGGGGACAGAGGTGCTGCTCGTGTTTGCTTTTATCAGGTGCACAAAGATTATCAGTTTTTATTTAGGCAACATTTTTATAGTATTTGGGTGCAGCAATACCTTTCAGCAAAGCTGACAAATATAAGAGATAAAACTGGGTGTGGTGGGGATCTCATTTTGATGGGTACTGACCTTCAGGTTTTGTAACGTTTCCATAGTGACTGATACGCATCCATTCCGCTTTGTACATGCTCTTGCTGACACTCTGTCTTGTGCATGTACATATGATAAGTCAGATTTGAGTCACATTTTAAAACTCTTAATTCTTTCCGCATGCCTCAGTTTCCAGAGATTTTTAGGAGGAGTTTCATGTCAGCTACATACAGGGTACTTTAATACACAACAGCTGGATGAAGAAAGGACGCAACAGGAAGTAATCACGTATACTGAGAAACTCCTGCTTTGAGAGCAAGAGAGGCAGTGTGTAAGAAGAGTCATGTCTTCTTACTGCGATCCCTGTCCCAAACAGAACACCTCCCCCTCTCCTCCAATGTGTAAGAAAGTGAGAGAAGTTTCATTTACCAGGAGCTTTGTGTGATGAATGAATAACCTGAGCAGACAGAGAAGGGTTTCAGTGCCAGTGGATTAGTGTGACAGGAGTTAGAGAGTGGAAGAAACCCAGCTGCAGACATGAAGCATACTTGAAGGGGTTTTTTTCAAGTTTGATCCCACGAGCCCAGTGCATTCCTCTGAGCCAGTCCCTACACTTTCCAGCCTTCATTGATTCTCTAGCATGTACGAAGTGCAGTGTTCACTTTCTCCTGTCCAAGCAGTTTTGTTGCATAGATGCACTTCTCTCTGACACATCTTCCTCTGTAATGACTGTACTTTCGTGTCTTCTGTAGTCCCTCAGCACTGGGGCCCCTCAGGAAGGTGTGTTTTCGGGAGACGAGGTGAAGGCAGCCAAGCGCCCCCGAGTGGGGAATTCCAGGAATCCTGAGGACTATGGTCAGAATCCGGATTACGTGGCCTTCATGGAGACGCTGCTGCAAACGCAGTACCAGCCAGGAACACAGAGCAACATGTTTTAACCAAGATTAATAATAATAATAATAATAATAAATCAACCCTTTTCAGCCCTGAGGAAAAGTAACCAGGAAACTGTGGAACGGAAGGCCAGCCCTGTGCAATAGCCTGTTGTGAATTCCTTTCATCTGCTCTTGGTTTGGACTGCAAGAAAATCCTGTCTGGTTACAGGCTACCTCTACTGTCAGATGCATTGCTGACTATTAGAATAGGGCGCTCAGAACCCTTTCAGACAATATTTCACATGAAGACTTTGGAAAAATTTATGCTAATGGAGCTTTGTAACTGGCTCCCCCATTCTTTTCTTTTTTTTTTTTTTTGGGAAGGGTTAAAATTAATGAAAAATGAAATGACTCAGCTTTTTAAACCACATCAAACTCTTTTGTCTTTAAAAGGTGCTATTTCACTGACTACTGAAGCAGCCTTTGGAATCACGATTTCTGTAAATATATCTCACCTTTGTGATGTTTTCTATAAATGAGCATTATTAAAAAAAAAAAAAACCGCAAACAAAACCAGGAAAGTGACGATTTCCACAAACCATTTTTTTCTAGCTCATGGCTTTAAAACAGAAAAAAATAAAATCAGTCTCCCCCTCACCCCTCCAAACTGATATGTAATTAATTCTGTAGTGGGATGGTGAATGAGAGCAGTCACCATGCATTGTTTTTAAAGTCATGTTTTCTTTGTAACCTGGGGAAATGGGGAAGGAAACGGCTCAAAACTTGAATGTTGTTGTTGTCGGTGGTTCAGTTACGGGATGGATGGTGGGTGTATGCACTTCTGCCCTGTCATCAGCAAAGGGCTGCACGTTGGGGAATTGGCTGGACAGTGGTATTTGCTCCCCCTACAGCTCTTCCTTGTCTTTGCCTTCCCCTCTTTGCAATCACTTACTCTCCAATCTGCTTGCCTTTCAGTTTGGATATGCCACATGGTTCTTCCCCTCCCAGATCTGGAAGGCATTGCTGTGTTGCTGCCATCACTTTTAAGAGCTGCCACATCGCAGAGTAGAATGCAAGAGGGTTGTTCTGGCATTGTTAGCCATGGCTCCCATAGGAACCTTTTTCTTTTCTTCGTTTTTGAGCTGTGTAGCTGACAGTGGTGTGAATCATTCCATAACAGAAGCCTTAGAGGTGTGTGTGTCTTTTTCCCTTCTTCCCGTTAAAGAAGAAATTCCCTAAGCACCTCTGATTGCTGTGGCATCCTTTACCTAGGCAAGGAGCGAGCCTTTGAGATGCTCCTGGTGAAGTGAGATGAAAGCCTGCATTTGTTTGCACTCAGTTCACTGAGAGTTAAAGAAGTATTAAAGCAAGAAACAAATCATGAAGAACTGAGCGGGGCGCTTTCATCTAAGCACTTGTTAAGCACCTCCTTCTGCCTAAAAAGCCTGATCCAAGGCCAAAGAAAGTTGGTAGAAAGAGGCTCCCACTGACTTCAGCAGGTTTTGAGTCAGGTTTGAAGTGAGGAGAAATAATGTAGACTTTGTGGAGAACTGTAGGGAGATAAGACTGCTGGAGTGTGTGGGTTGGTGGGTAGGAGGGGGTCTGCTACACGTACTGCACCTATTCAAAGCCATCTCTGTCTTTGCCTGTAAGAAGCCACTGTGAGTTAATGCAGCTTTCCAGGAAACATGTCCTAGTAACCTTTTACACTTGAGTTCCTGAAATTCCTGGGCTGCGAGGAACAATGTGATCTTTTTAAGGCCCACTGTAATGTAGTTGATTTTTTTTTTTTGAAGTGACTGTGTTCAGACATCTTCAGGGGAGTAAATGAGAGAGATTTGGGGCTAACAGATGGCAATGAGTGTATTAAGGGACTAGACTGGTATCAGTTGTCCCAGTCAGAGAATGGAAATGGAGTGGAGAATTCTTTCTTGGAGGAATTAGAATTCCCTTCCCTTCTTGCTGCCTTTGCCGTGAGGTGCTTGGTGGTTTTTGTTTGTTTTTGTTTTGTTTTTAAGTGTGTTTTATAAAACAGTTTGAAATCCTTTCAGGTATTTTCTTTTTTAATTAAAAAAAAAAAAGTTATCTTCAAATGAATCTGTCTCCAAAACCATTAGACTGAATTTATAAAAGAAGAATGTTGTTTAAAAAAGAACGAGAGACTGAGAGAGAGGACTAAAGGTCCTTGAAAGCCTTGGCTTATGTGTCATTTTGGATTGAAGAAGAATTAGAACCTAGATTAAGCCTCCTTTCTTTATTTGCCACTGCACCTGTGTAGCGATTACTCCTGCATAGCTGTTGCCTGTTGGCTAGGACATGATTTAAAGTATAATTTGCTTGTATAAAAGAAAAAATAGATGTTTTAATGATTGCCTGGCCATAGAGAAATATTTAAAACAATTTGAAAGAGAATTTAAACAGCAGAGGATTTTTGTTTTTGAAGGGGGTAAGGGAAGGGAGGTAGGGTGGGATGGGTTGGGAGGTTGTGAGCAGTGGGGGATTTCCTCTGCATGTAAAAGTCCTGACTTAAGTAGCACCATTGCTGTATTCATATGTAGTACCTTTTAAAATACTATTTATATTGTAAAAACAAAAAAAGTGTGTTTCCTGACCCCCCCATATTCAGATGGTGAATTATGTTTAAACGTGAATCTGGACCTGTAGAATGCCCTTCTTTGTTGCTGGGTTTTCCTTTGTTTTGTTTGTTCTTAAAGCTCTCTTTTGGTTCAGGAATGACTTGTGCAGATTATCTATAATGATCGTGTTGAAGGTTTCTGTGCATCAGACTATGAAAAAAGGAAATAGGAAATGCACATTTCTTCCCTCCCTCCCACTCCCAGTGAAATATATTTGTAAATGTCTGATTATGTGCTATAAAAATATTGATTTTTTTCCCCCCTCTTAGATTAAGGATGTGATGTATTTTTTTGCATTTTCTTCTCTGCCTCTAGGTTCATAATGAATTAAAGGCTGTTGAGCACTTCAGAATTAGGGGATTGGAGTCTCTTCATTTCTAAGTAAAAGCTTCTGTGCTGTAGGGGATGAAATCTCCCAAGTGAGTGGTCGGTGAAAGCTGATCAGTAACTTGGTCATCAGAAGCCAAGGTTGGTTAATTGGAATGTGGTCTGATCCTTCTCTCCAAAGTTCAAGAAAAGAGCCCTGTTTCAGTGACCCCAAACTGCGTTCCAAATTGAAATTGCAATGAACCGAGATCTAGGACTTGGTTCAGTTGGATCTATGCCATAAAAGTGCTGGTTGGTTAGTAACCAGTGAGTGTTTTTAAGGCCCAAAATAGGGAGGTGGTGGAGTATCTGTCTTTGGAGGGTTCAGGTGGAGTTTAGAAAAAAACCACTCAGTGATGGTCTATACTTAGTCCTGTCTTTATGCAGGGAACTGGATAGAATGACCTATCAAGGTCCCTTCCAATCCTACATTTCTGGGTTTCTATGAACCACTATGTATTACTAAGCATGTGACTTTTAGCAGGTCTCAGATACTGAACCTCGTAAAATCACATCCTTCTCATTACCACCACCATGTTTCCCTCTCATTTTGAGGCCTGGCATTGTTTTATAGGGAGAAATCACAAACGTCTATGCTTCTGGTCCCTTGAAAGCAATATCCCTTAGATTTCAGCTCACAGCTACCTGCTTCCCTCTGTTATTCAGGGTGTTCTGATAAAACCATACTATTTGATCCAAGAATCTGGGGAGGATGTGAGGGCCAAAGTGTCTGATAGTTAAACTCCACTTCAGTCACTAGGAGAGAATTTGTCCTATGATTTTTAAGGTTCGCTATCTTGTGACCTGCCCCCAGCCAGCAACCCTTTGTGATGATCCTATAAAGCCACATTAAGAACCAATAAAATGTTTCTAAATGGTGGCCTTGGACCAGTGTCCAGAAAGACAGTGGTCAACGTTTCTTATCAGAGAACCATAGTGCTGGGATGGACTAGATGTTTTCACACCAGCCTTTCCAAGTCTGGAAACTGTCAGGGTCCAGGAATTAATCTAAGCCCATCCTCTATTCAGTTCCCTACTGATATATATTATGTGGTACTGAATAGAAGATTGTGCTATCCCACATCATCTCACAATGTGAACACCATGGAGGCAAATGTAATTATTGCTATTGCTTAGCTAAGAGTCTTGTTCATTATTTCTTCATCCCAGGACTTTGAGCACCATTTGGGAAGGGGTTCAGAATCTTCTGGTGAGTGCCCCTCACTGATCTCGTCTTTCAATCTCTCCTGTCCATGGCGATTTGGAATATTTCTTAAATGCACCTGAAATGCATCAGTTGCTAGAGAACATTCCTATGTCCTTTCTTGGGAGGGTTCCCCACCTTTCCATCTTCTCATTGTGCACCTGTCACATTTCCTCTGATCTTCAAAATTCCCACTACCTTTCTCATCTCCAGGAAGGTACAGTGAGTTGAAAGGAGTTACTGTGTGTCTGCAGGTTACTGTCATCTAGGAGCTGCAACCAGTAGGAGAAACAGACTGTGAGCCTTCCTGCCTCCTGCTCTTGGCTTGCCCTGTGGAGTGCTACTTATGGATGCAATTAGTGAGGGACCCAGATAACCACCCCCTTTTGCTCCCTTTCCACTCTGCAGCCCTAAAGAAGGCCACAGTGCTGCTGTCATTTCAGAGAAGAACAGCTCCTGTTTTAGAGCCTGGGATTCTGCTGGATGTATTCACAAGCAAAGCTGGTAGACTTTCCTTTGGGAGTCCATGCCCCAATCTAGACAAGGAGTCTTATGACATTTTAAAGACTAACACATTTATTTTTCACATGAGTTTTCGTGGGAGAAAATCCCACTTTGTCAGATGCTTGAAGTGGGATTTTTCTCCTCCGAAAGCTCATACAATAAATATATTTATTAGTTTTTGAAAGTGCTACAGGACTCCTTGTTTGTTTTGTTGAACTAGACCAACACGACTCCCCCTTTGGAACTTGTTCAACTCTTCAGTTTCTCTGTGGGAAGGAAGACCCAGCAGCTCAGGGAGAGATGAGGGAAGGATTCTTTCCTTGCAGGTGAGGAGCAATTTTGAATATCATGTGACAAGAGCAGTGCCATGGGGGTGATGTGTTGCTATGTATGTGACAAGCATTGCCTCTGGATGCTTAAGGTCAAAATGTGAGGGCATTATTGGGAATGGATGGGCTTGTTTGCTGATCAAGATGATAAATGTCCCAAGCGTCTAGATGTGTTGGACAGCTCTTCTGCTTGATCCAGAAGTGGAATTACCAGGACACCAGTGTTCTCTTGATTTTTGGGATCCTATCGAAACAGTGAGTGTGTCTTACGTGTGTGTCCTTGCAGATTTTGAAGCTTGCTCCTCCACCAATAGCTTTTCTCCTATCTTCCTGCAGCCTCCCAGAACTGGGATCTTTGTCCACAGAGAGCCAGGAATGTTCAGCACAGCCTCTATGCTTTCTCTCCAATGCCCATTGTACTTTCTTTCCTTTTCACTTGGTGGTAGATCCACGATCACGCTCTGTTTAAGAGCTGAGTAGATGACGACAACAGAGAAGGTCAGGGGGTGGCTTGATTACAGTCTGCAAGTGTCCATAGAACCCAATGCCATGGCTGGAAGTTGAAGCTAGACAAATTCAGACTGGAAACACCGTGTAAATTTTTGACAGTTGAGCAGAACTAACAATTGAAACAATTTTCCAAGGTATGTGATAGGTTCTCCATCACTGACAATTTGACAATCATGATTGGATGTCTGTCTAAAAGATTTGCTCTAGAAATTATTTTGGGGAAATTTTATGGCCTGTTGTTATACAGGGGAATCGGAATAGAGATGATCACAGTGGTCTCCTCTGGCCTTGGAAGCTATTCATCTATAAAATCTTCTCATATGCTCTTGGCATCTGAGACCCAGTCTTTACCATAGCACTTCTGTCAGTTGAGGTTATTTTGTTCTTGGCTTTCTCCTTTTCAGCCTTTATCTGTTCTGTGTTAAGGCTACTGCTTCAAAAAGTACATTGAAAGCCTTCCTAACTAGTGCTATTCAGAACTTGGCATTTTTGTTCTGTGGGAAGTCTTGATTTGAAATTTTGTTTTCGTTCCAGATTACAACAAAACAGGAAATTTAAAAAAATCCATTTTGAAAATGGGGGGGGGGGAGGGAGGTTAAATTTTCTCTCAATCAAAAAGCTTTTGTTTGAATTTTTCATTTTTAATATTATTACATTTCATGACATGTCAGTAGTAATGAGGCCCAATCTGGCATAAGAAAGGATCATAAAAATGTAGGGATGGAAGGGACCTGAAGAAACCCAGTTCAGCCACCTGTGCTCAGAGACAGTGTAATAAACCTAGAACAACTGGGAGAGGTGTTTGGAGGTTTAAAACCAGCTTGGACACTGGTGAGGATTCCCCAGCTTCCTTTTGGGAACCCTATTTCACTGCTCAGCTGCCCTTACAGAGATGTAGCCATGTCCTTGGGTGGGCTTGGACCACCAGTCTTTCAGCTAATAGGAAAAACACACTGACTGATTATGCTAGAGATCTAGTTGCTTACTGAAATGTTGCACTGGTTTGACTTAAATCACTGTTTAAACCCATGTGTAACACTGTATACCAAGCCATGTCATATTATACTATATAGTAATCATGATACATAAATTTTTAAATTAAAGGCAGCTGCTGCTTAGTATAGTTTGAAACTTCTTATCTTATTTTCTAAACAAGAATGTAACCTATTTGTTATAATGGAACAGTTTGACACAAATTTACAGGAATTGTCATCAAAATAGACAATTCCACTGAAAATTCAGTGTTTTCTTGAAAAATTTCTACTCAGCCTTATTCCTAGATATCTCTGTCTTTGTTACCTCTTTCAGCTCTCCTTGTGTTTGGAGGAAACAAACAAAATGAATTCAACTAAAAATACAAATCAGGGGAACATTTTATTTCTTCTTTCCTGCCTGAGCATGGTCTAAGAATGGGAACTGGAAGGACTCATGGTTAAGTAATGGGAGAGATCTGAAAGACTGTCTAAATCAGGGGTCTCAAACATGCAGCCTGCGGGCCGCATGCAGCCACTAAAGCTATTTCCTGCAGCCTGCAATGATCAATATTTGCAATATCATTGCATGGAAAGATTTCAGTGGTGTGGCCCTCGGGCTAATGTACTAATCCTTATGTGGCCCTCCACTAGTCCTCATGCGGCCCTTGTGGTGATTTGAGTTTGAGACCCCTGGTCTAAATCACTGGTTCAAATCCTGTTCAGATCTATAGGGATCAAAAGCTCACTGACATTCCACGGCCTGTGTGAAATGATGTGGACTTCAGTCCAGCTGCCCAAGTACACGTGTCGACAGCATTAAGCCAAGAGAGGTCAAAGATTGAGTGAGACATTGCCACTCAACTCCCCACTTGCATTTGGTCCACTCTATAGCAGGGGCTGAGACTTATCAATAGGCAAAGCTTGGCTGGGTTTTTACCACTTCTCTTGAGTTAATAGGATTTCAAGTCTCTTGGGCTGTCAATGCTGCACCCTTTACCAGCACTAAATAAATAAATGAAAATAAACAAATTAAATACAAAACCACTCCTGTGGATTGAAGCTCTGGGCATGTCTACCTGAGGAAGTTGTACTAGTGTATGTACATGTGATTTTTGTAAGTGGAACAACCCCTGCAAGTAGATGCACTTATTTTGTTTTGCATGACTTGTTTCAATTTAACTTAAGTCAACTAGGTTTATGCTAAATCCCAGTAAGCCACTCTTAAACTGCAATAGCATTTGCACAGGTTTAATAAGTGATTTAAGTTAAACTTGTGCAACTTTTCAATGCATTCAGGTCTTCAGAGACTTCATCTCTCCCCTCTTTTCTCCCATTTCCAGAACATAGACTCTGTTGCTCTGCTCACAACAGGATTGTGGTTTTTAAAACAGGGTGACATTTGCTTACTTTGAGGCAAAGGTATATGAAGTATTTGGTCTACACTGGGAATAATTCCACTGAGGATTAAAGGGGATGGTGTTTCATCAGGGTGTGACTTTAGACAATTCCTTCTCTATGGCTTGATAATTCAGGGGGAGAAGCAAAAACAAAGACTTTCTCCAGCAGGCTCTTCTACTAGAGCTGGGGCTGGTGAATCCTTTCTACTCCACTCCTGTAAGAAAACCCCATGGCCCCATGGCCCTGCATTTTGTACAGTCATTTACACCAATGGGAAGTGGGATGGTTGGATGGGATTTTACACCTGCTTTGCAATAGTTATGACTGGCAAAGTACAGACCAAATGGAGAATCAAAATTGCTCTGGAATAAAATGCATGAAGAACTCGTTTGAGCTGAGCCACAAACAAATGAACCTGGAGGAGGGGGGAGATACGTGTCTGAGTAGGATAATACTCTCATGTCAAAATGTAGTTGTCCCACAGCTTAGGATGGCAGTGGGTTGCGGAAATGATCAGTGTTTGCTTCAACCTCTGCTTTGATTAAAGTGAAGTAGGGAACACTGGTTTCATGAACTCTCTACAGGTTCCTGCAAGGTGCACCAGGTTTCTTTGGCAAGTGAAGTTTCCTATCTTGCACCATTTATTGACTACCACCTTCTGGGAAACTATCATCATCATGCTTCCAGACTTATGTGGCTGGTAATTCCCTAGCATTCACTTTTTGCAGATGCCGCTGAGCTCATTTAATGGGGTGCTTGGAATAAATGGAGAGTCCTGTCCCCACAGAATATGGAGAAGAGTGCCAAGAGCCTAATCAGAGGGCCTGTGCTTTAATACTAATGGGCCTGGCACCAAGATTGAAGTAACATTTAACGCTTCACGCCTCAGAGCCCTTCAAAAACATGACACCTCCCAACACTCCTGTGAGATATTTCGCGCCTAATTTACAAACAGGGCGAACAGAGGCAGAAAGGGTGAGCAAATTGTCCTAGATCATCATAGTAGACCCTGTGATAGCTTGAGATTAGTGTCCTCCCAGGCCCACATTCACATGTCTTGCTCAGACCCTAACCCATAGAAGACTGTACTACCCCAGCTCTAAATTGATGTATGTTGGGATTTTAGTGGTAAATGGAATGTCAACCTAGAATTACTCCATCTCTCTACTGGAAGGAATTGCCTCCTGACTTTATTTTTATGATGTGCCAGTATAAGGTAGTTGGGAACTATTTTGTTTGTTCAGGATTAGAGGAGCAGAAACAACTAAAGCTGCTTTATTCTCCAATTTACAGGTCATTGTATAATAATTCTACCCATGGTTTGGCCATTCTTCCAGGGCTGAAGAGGAGTCTGGCTGGGTATCACAGGGCGGTGTGCAGCTGAATTTGGCTTTTCTTTTGGGCATAAGTTTTGTGTTCTAGATGCCCACTGCTAATACTGGAATATGAGTGTTGCAGCTTCTCTCCAGCAAGGAGGCTCCTGGCCAGGCTGTTTCTGCAGCAGCATCATTGTGGTTTAAAAATACATTAACAGACACATCTCCATCATGCACCTCACTTGGCCAATCTGGCTCTAGAACACACGGCAGATCTACGTGGGAAATGGGGGGAGAATGGTTGGTTACTTTTGATACATGCCGGAGTGCTGCAATACTTTTCTTTCTCTTGATTAAGCACATCAGAGAAGAACAGATTCACCAGGTAAACACCAGCCAACAATGAAAATATGTTACTTAGATCATAGATATGAGAAAATTATCACAGATGGTTTGAAGTGATAGTGTTGGGAAAGGTAAGCTGTGTTTAAATTCTCCAGACAGGCCTCCTTCCTTCCTGCCTTTGGATAAAAGGGTTCCTTTCTTAGGCCTGCCTTACCAGTGTGCAGCTTTTGGAACATGGTTAGGCTGAGGAATTGGCCTGTCTTGGTTCAGGTCAGTCAGCAGGTCAGGTGTAAGACTCAATTTGAGGTTTTTAGTTAGTGGTGTTATGACCTGGCCATTCACATGAGATTTCTGACCCCATAGTAGAAATCTCATAAGTGCAAGAGTTCCCAGGCATTTCCCACCACTTTGGCTGAAGTCTGGTAAGAAAAGCAGTTGTGAGGTTTTTCATAGACTTGTAGATTTTTAAGGCCCAAAGACCCTAGATTATCTAGTTTGACCTTCTGTACAACACAGATCACTGAATTTTTCCTAGTTTCCCCTGTATTAAGCTAAATAACTTGTTTGAATAAAGTATATCTTCCAGACAGACAACTGGTCCTGATCAGAAGATGTCAGGGGAATCCACCACTTGCATAGTTTGTTCCATTTGTTACTCACCCTCTCTGTTTAAAAAATTGGTCCCAATTTCTAATTGGAATTTGCCTGGCTTTAGCCTCTAGCCATTGCTTCTTGTTATGGCTTTTTCTGCTAAATCAGTGACCGTTAGTAGTTGGTTTTGATGGCTACTCACCTGAGACTATAAAATAGGCTGTTTCTGGGTTTGGATCCAGTGTGGAACCAAAACCATAGGGACAGGCTTGGCATCAGACTAAAAAATTGAAAAGGATGCAGCTCCAAAGTTCTGCACTTATTCAGAGGATGAAACCTCTTTATAGGGTTACACCATCTCTTTTCAGCACCACTGGCTGGACTTTCCTGCACTAAATTCTCTCCCTTTAATGATGAACCCTAATATTCTCCCCTTCTATAGTACTCTTAAATTAAGGGTGACAAACCACTCTTCCTGTGTTAATAGGTTCTCACAAATTCCCCTGAGAGGGAAAGAAGAGATCTTACCAATTGGTTAAGACCTAAATCTTCAAACATTTTCAGAGTGACAGAGCACTTGCAAAGCCCATTGACTTCAGCCTCTCTGAAAATCAGGCTGCTGTTTAATGAGCTGTCTGCATTTAGACACCCATGTTTGGCAATTTGACAAGTGACTTTCCCAGTGTCACCTGGCAAATAGCTGGGAAGAGGACTAGGAAATCCTGTCTCATAATCCTCAGCTCTAAACAACAGTCTTCCCTAGCAATTCATCTACCCCTTTATATCTTAAATACTGCATCTCAAGGAGAGCTGATGAGAGCCCACTGGGCATCCTAACCAGGAATATTGGGGGGGGGGGGCTTGCCCTTCACCTGCTCCCTAAATATGCTAATTGTATTATTTGAATAAACCAAAAGAGATGCCAACACCAACACACGAGAATACTTTTGTTAAAAAGCGTACAGTAAATAAGATGAATGGTCTTTTTCAGGTAATACAAAATTGGGGACTCCCTTGAACTGTTTGAGGCGTGAAGCAACTGTATAGTCCATCTACTTATGTCCAGCAGCCCCACTGATGTCAAAGTCCTAAAGCCCAAACTTCATGCCTCTAGTTACTTCTCTGCTAACAGGACTGCACTATTTTTCTCTCAGGAGAGTCAGTAACTTGGAAAGAAAGAGAAAAACATTAATTTCTTCCCTTGGCACTGTTTTTCTTAAATAATTTTATTTGCAATATGTATTCTCTTCACTGCTGTTGTGTACCAGGATTGTATTTTTAATCTGTCATCACTCTTCTGCCTCCTCTTCTCCCAAAGCCCAAATTAAAGGATGCCCTCTTGGATCTACTTTGGGAAGGTTGCAGTGTGCTCTTGGCCACTTGTGGTGCCATAATGTGATCTGAATGCTGCCTGTCGGTGTCTTGTCACTGGCAACACCTCTCTAATAGGCTTCTATTTACTGCAGTAATCAGAGCCCTTCAAAGGCAAGACTGAACTGCCGCTGTTAAATATAATTGTCATTGTGACAGGTCCATTGTGGGATGGAAAATTTGTGCCTTTCAAAGCTGTCTCTGTGATAAAGAGCAGCAGTAAAATCAGAAATTAATCCCTTGGCAAGAGACTGACATGGTGATCACTGGATTGGCACTAACAACTCAGTCAGGGCACCTGCCACCCCCCCCTCCACACACACACACACACACACACACCTTGCTGCTTGAAAGGGCTATTAAGTAGAGGAAAAGCCACTCCCTTCATCCCCAACTTCATTGTGCTACCCCTGTTGCAATAAAGAGATGAACAACTGACCACTCTCATTCATGCCTTTCTGCAGATGATATTTCTATGGAAGCAACTGCTGTGTGCTGCAAAGCCCTGGAAGAAACCCAGAGATGATGGGCACTGCACAGGTGGTGTGAACCCACCCTCCTTTTCATTTCCATGCTGCTGGTTAACCATGAAACTGTGCACGGAATGAGGGAAAGGTGAGTTTAGATCTATTTGCAAAATTCCGGTTTACAGGTAAGTTGATTCTGTTCCCTGCCACAGAACCCAAGTGATCGTCAGGATGGGATACTCATGCTGGCATTTGATTGATTGTTTTGCACTGGTGGTGCCTCATGTTTCTCAGTGAGATATCCGTCCCTCTGTGAGACTTGAACCGAAGTGCCTCACCTCCAATGTATGGTTTCAAATGAGAGCCCTTGAACTCAAGAATTGCCATTAGCAATCAGTAAAGCTAGAATTGTAATGGACCTGATGATGGTTGAGAAGACACTTCATTTACAAGCTTCTGTTGTACACAGTTCTCAGTTTTTTTTGTTTTTGTTTTTTTTGTTATGTCTCACACAAAATCTCAGCCTCAAAATGCAGGGTTCAAATGTCTCACACAAAATCTCAGCCTCAAAATGCATTTTGAAAAGTTTGGTGAAACCTAGTTTGGTCTTTTTGTTTTCTGTGACACAGCTAAACACAGACAAAAAGGTGTCTCACTAGTGAAGAGATTTTAAATGCACTGAGGATTCCAAACCCCCTTTAAACACATCACACTATCCTTGGCTCAGTCATATTTTCCAATAACCAATGATGTTGGAAGAGTTTGAGACTGTTTGCTACACTGATACAGTGTGTAAAAACAGGAAACAAGTTCTCAAAGACACAGTTCTGAGCTGATGCTACACTGTCTGTTCCCTTGAAATCTCTGAGAGTGTACAGGATGAAAATAAATACAGAATTAGAGCTCTCTGAGGCCAACAGAGTCCTTTAATAAGGAAATCCAGTTTGAGTTAAGAGGCAGTAGGGTCTCATGAATAGGGCACTAGAGGTGGAAGATCTAAGATTTTTTATTTATTTATTTATTTATTTGCTGTTTCTAGTACTGACCTGGAATGTAGATAGTTATGTCAAGTCCTCGTGCCTCAGTTTCCCTACCTGTAAAATTTTTCTCTCCTCCTTTGTCTCGTCTAGTCTCTTCATTTTGGTTCAAAAAGCAGAAAAGTTTCTCTCTTTGGTACATCTGTCTTTTAACATCTTGCTGTAAGTGTAACATTCGTGTTTCCTTTGGATAATTGCAAATGGATTATTACAACGTGTTTACTCCTGAGTCAGGCTATTGTGTTTCAAAGGGCTTTAACTTCATTGTGCTTGGCGCTGGGAGAATGCCAGCCATGAACTGTTGCTGCCTGCAACGTAGTGTAGCCATGTATGTCACAGAGTATTAGCGACACAATGTGTGCGATGCTTTACCTTTTATTTAACCACTTTCTGCTGCGAGAGACACAAGCTTTCATCTGCACGGAGCTCTTCTTCAGCTCTGGGAAGTGTACTCAGTGGCCAGGTCTACACTACAAACTATGGCTTAACTATGTTGCTCAGGGATGTGAAAAATCCCCACGGTTAACCATACTGATTTACCTTCTGACGTAGACAATGCTATGTTGATGGGAGAGTGCCTGTCCACACATTTACTGGCTCTCAGGGAGGTGGATCAACTATGCCGACAAAAGATTCTCGTTTGTTGTAGTGGCATCTTCACTAAAGCTCTGTGCGAAGACAAGCTCAGAGTGTCAGACCTAAATATGGAAGTGGAAGAACATAAGCAGTTCAAGCATCTTTCAAGAGACCATTCAGGGTGAAATGCCCTAACACCTTCCAGTCATAAATGCCTTTCCCCATTCTTCTTTTCCCTTCTATGACTGGAAACATGAAACCATCTCTTTTAGCTTGTATTTAGCTGGAATGCTCCGAGGTTTCCCAGGCCCTAAGAAGAGCTCTGTATAGGACAAAAGCTTCTCTCTCTCACAAGTAGAAGCTGGTCCAACAAAAGATATCTCACCCATGTTGTCTCCATAATAAACAGATTTCTTCACTTTTAGGGAGCATGTGATCTCTGTGCCAACACGAGCTGCTGCAGCCCTGATAATCTGGCATCTTGGTTAAATTGGGGCCCAAACTGAAAAGACATTGACTGTTCAGAGACTCTTGCTAAGGGGAGCCCACTGCACTCATCCAGCAAAGCAGTTTACAATCTTCTCATTGTTCCATGTTTCAGTAGGAACCTGAAAAAGGTCCCAATCAAGAGAAATTTATTGCACTGGTGCATATTCATATCTCAGCAGCACTCAGAGGACGTAGTCAGACGTGGGACCACCCTGTGCCACGTGCTGGGCAACATGCAATAAACAAAGGTCCCTGCCCCTAGAAATATATGAATTACCTAGGGAAAAGATGCAGCGAGTGGATGTAGAACACAGTGGGAATGAGGAGGATGAGTGTGACAATAGCAGGAACTTATGGTTGTATGTACGCTCTGCTAGTACAACTGGGAGCCTTCAGAGTATTTGATTTCATACCATAGTGGATAAAACAATGTTAATGAAAGGCTGCCTGCCTGGTCATTACCCCTTAGGCAGTCTGCCATGGAAGTAGCAGGGAGATCTGAAAGAGCAGGATTTGAAGTTAAAATTTCAGAATCAAGTTTGGAGAAGGGAGTGTGTCATGTGGGATTTCCACAGACATTTACCATTGTCAGATGTTTCTAGTAATACAGTCTGCACCTGGTGGGTTGGCAGAAATGAAATTTCCATTGGATAAATATATTTGAATCCTTGATTAAAAAAAAAAAAGGGGGGGGGAGACAAGATGACTCCTAGACATTTCCACAGTGATGTAAAAGTGCACTGAACTCTTGGAGCTAGAAGAGCCACATTGCTTGCTCTGAAGAAAAGCAGTGAAATTGCTGACATTTTATCATGACACAAGCTGAGGTGTGAGACTGGCCATGACATACCTCCAACATCCCTCCTCAGGAAATAAAGGCAGAAAGGAACCAGTAACCGTCCTTCTTCGAGATGGGCTGCTCGGATTCATTGAGAAATAGGAGTGTTTGTGCTGGAGTGCCTGACTGGTCAGAACTTTTTGCCCCAGCCTGTCAAAAGAGGGCAGGCAGCCACTGCCTCCCGTGCCAACCCATGGTTATATATGTGACCACCACCTGGCCCCTTCCCAGTTCCTAGGAGTCACCAACTCCAAATGTGGGGCAGAGGAAGGGCTCTGAATGAATCTGAGCAGCCCATCTCGAAGAAGGATGGTTACTGGTAAGTAACCCACCGTTCTTCTTCGAGCACTGCTCGGATGCGTTCAGTAATAGGTGACTACTAGCCATGCTGATGGATGGCAGGTAGAGTTGGCTCTTCTGCCTTTAGCACAGCGTATCTCTGACATGGGTAGTTGTCCAATGAGCGAGGTCCTCGAAGGGTCTAAGGGCCTAAGGACCTTCATCTAGGCGAGGTAGCATGGGATTGAAAGATCTAACCCAGTGGAGAGAAGTAGGCCCAGTTTGTCCGAGCACCAATTGAAGTGCATGGACAAGGCAGCCTGAGGTCACCTTACGCATAAGTGTGGTACCAACGCATCATCATTATGGTCGAGGAATGCGCTTCTAATTGCTCTACCTGAGAGGGTACTGGCAGAAGTACATATGGAGGCCAGAGGATTTAGTGTTCTGGCAGCAACACGTATTGGCATAATTTCTGAGGGAACTCACAAGGCCTTAAGACTGCTGGGCTGGCTGTGGTGGTTACCGACACCGCAAGAAGCGGTGGAAGAGAGTTAGATCATCTCTCTTTCAGTCCAGCAGTGTAAAGCATATGCAGGCCATAGGCCAGATGGGTATGTGAATCTGGTGCACTCACTGTCCTGCAGGAGGGTTGGGCTACCAGGAACGGATGGGGAGGATCTAGGAGAGTTTACTTCATCCTAGTTTAAAGAGGAACGCGAAAGACCAAAGGCGACTGCTGACGACCTCGTACAGCACACTTATAAGTGATGCACCTGGACTAGCATGGGGAAAGCCAGATGCTTGACCCACCCTACAGCACTATATAAGATAGACATAGGTGGGACCTGCTATGGGCCTGAGGAATATATCCCAGGCCTATGTGAGTTTACTGATAACACCGTGATGGACACTTTTGATGTGGGCTGTCAGAATCCATAACCTTGTGAGGGCACATGGAAATGGTATTATTGCTATTTTCCCCCTATTATTTTTTTTTTTAATAGATTTAGTGGCTGGTAAGCAGCTGAAGGAATATAGGGGCAAGGAGCTGATCGCAATAAGGCAACACCTAAGGGCTAGGCTTATGAGTGTGATCACCCTGGATGCCAGTCCCTACAGCCTAGTGGGCCAAACACACTGTGGCCCATGTGACCTCATACCACCAGGAAGAACCAACCTTAAGCCTGGTGACACACACGGGTGCATATCAAGTTTGAGGTCCCTTGTGAGATGGGAAAGAGAATCGAGATGTACAAAAGGAGGAAGGAATCTCCTCCAAAAGGAGCAGAGCGAGGGTACACCACCCCGATGGGGCACATCCAGCTGACTTCTTTTTACACACTTCTGGTTATCTGAGGTGTCCTCTATGAACATGCTATCATTATTAGACCTTACCCAGAAAGGTGAGTTCTATCAAGGGTCAGCTAGTTCCCGAATTCCCGGTCCCTGATAGGAATTTGGGGGTGGGTTTAATGTGAGCTCTATCGAGTGAGAAACCCCCTCCCAGTAGTCGCTTAGGATGGAAGTATAATATACCAAGTCGCAACTACTAAGACGAGAAGAACTTCGGATTGTGTGGAGAAAGGAGGAGTCGCACTCGCAGGACTCCTAAGCGAGAGTCTCCTGAAGTTACGTCGGGGTCAGCAGGGTGCTAAGGCCATCCCCGGAGGGTGAGCTACTTGAGACACACCGCTGGATAAGACTCTGCAAAATGATGATTGGGCCCAGACTCGTACTCTGTCTACAGGGGTGGTCTCCAAACCAACACAGTGGGACCAAGCAGTGACTATGCGTGTAACGAGGGAAGGCAGAGGGGCGAGTTTCTATACCTTTGACCAAATGACACAGGTGTGGGATCTGGGTGATATTGAGGATATTAGTATGTCATCTTTAAAAGCCAGTGGCAGAGCGACCAGAGGGAGCTTGCGAACAGAGGACCGCAAACAGGGGAGTTTGAGAGGGAAGGAGTTTGTGAAGCCCAGGGAAGGAGGTGAAGGTGATCCCCTAGCTGAAGCAGCAAGGGACAGAGTGAAGCTTGGGTAAGGGTTTGCTAACTGTGTGTTTGTGACTTTTTCCCTACAGCTGACTTCTGTTAGTTGTTTCTTACTGTGGGTGGGGGCTGTTTGCACCATTGTTCCCTGATCACCTTTGAGCACCAGCCTCAATCAGCCTTGTGATCACCCTTCCCCTGACCTAGGCAGAGAAGGCTTTAAAAGCCAGTGGCTGAGCGACCAGAGGACAGCAAACAGGGGAGTTTGCGAGGGAAGGAGTTTGTGAAGCCCCGAGAAGGAGGTGAAGGTGATCCCATAGCTGAAGCAGCAAGGGACAGAGCAATTGGTGAACAAACGGCTTTCGCCCAGGCACCAGAGGCACTTCTTGTGGGGATCGTCCCACGGGAAGGCCTTGCCACATTCAGCCCAGGGTTTGAATCCTGGCATGGTGGATGGTGTAGGAGCACGATGTTCCAGCCCGCGAGGGGAAACCTTCTTTGGTGGAACTAGGCCCACGAATAGGGGCTCCTAGTTGAGCGAAAGGCTCATAAGGCAAACAAAGAAGCAGGCTGCTTGTGAGGCGGAAGGAGCGGGCAGTTCCAAAATCTGATGCTAAGGCGGAAGAAATGAAACTGGGGAGGGGCTGGGCAGCGGCCACATATATAGCCATGGGGGGCAGTGGCCACCTGCCCTCTTTTGACAGACTAGGTCAAAAAGTTCCGACCAATCAGGTGCTTCGGCACGGAGACACCTATTACTGAATGTATCCGAGCAGCGCTCGAAGAAGAATGTGAATTACCCCTGAGAGAGACGTCAAATGTGCAGTCAAAGCCGCTAGAGTTCTCTAGGACAGAAAAACCAGAAACCATTTTACATGATAGAAAAAAAAAGGCGGGGGGGCTAAGTTGTTTTAAAGTTTTGGAGAGAAGGAAAGAAACGTTCATTCTGGCCTCTCCTCCTCCTTGTTCTTCCTTGGAGTCTGGCCAAGAGTTTAGATTTGGAGCCAGCTCCAGCTGCAGCCGCAAGATGATAAAGATCTTCTTTGGATTGGAGTCCCTGGCTGCGTCTGTATGGCAAGCGTTGCACATTTGGGACTAGGGCTTAACTGCAATACCCCCCGGGCAGGGGCAAGGTGGAGTTACTTCAATATGCTTATAAATATGAGAGCACAGCCGCCAAAAGCCGCCAAGATCCGATAATAAAATCTGTTTGGAACAGCTGTCTGGTGACAAGTATAATAAACTGTATTAATGGTGTCATTATTATTCCCTAATTAAAAGCTAATAACTAAGAGTTAATTGACTTTAAAAGATGAAGCAGTGCTATGGCAAGGATTTATCTCTGTTTTTCTTTGCTTGCCTGACTGTGCAGATATTTTCAAGCTAATTAATTGAATCAAATTGTACCGAAAACGAATAATCTCCCCATATCAGTTCAAGCAATTGAATTAAAAGGTGTTTGTGATGTGAGGTTTTTATTTTCTTAAAAAAAAAAAAATCCATCTTCTATTCAACTTCTTACCCCAGCTAATGATCAGGAAGGGTGGAAAATAAACATCCTGTCAGGGAAAAGCTGTTTTATGAGGAAAAAATGTTCCCCCTTTCTCTTAACAGGAGGCCTTTGCATATACCATCACTTGATAACTGAGTGGGATCAGTTTTGATTCTCCAGCTGTGCTCCTGGCCATTATACCAACCTTAACAGAGAACCATGGTGTGACAGGGTGCTCCCCAGACCTGGTCTAGTGTGCCACTGTGGCCCCCTCATTCCCACTCCTGAACCCCCAATTTTACCTTGCTTTGCCACTCACTCCTGAGTCAGTCCACTCCGGTTTCTCGTGTGTAATCGGTCCCAAGTGAGCACCCCCAGCCCCAGTTATCATGCCGGGAGCTAGTTTTACAGGGACTGGGACCCACTCCTAATCACCCTGATCTCTGGTCATCCATTTAACAAAGAAAGGTATCATGTTCAGCCTTCTGTGTTCACACCGTTTGAAGTCCACACAGCTTTGGATAAAACTACTAGTAGTTTATTGATCAGATCACAATTTTAAGTTAAAAATTAGCCAGTCAAGGCGGAATCATATTGTAATTGAGTCAGGAGTGACCACAGGGAGATAAAAGGCACAAAAGCACACCCTAACCTATGGTAATATCTGTGCCTAAACTGACTTCATAGTCCAAGTTTATGCTCAAGATGTTTGGCCTTCAGATGTTTGTACAGCCAGTCTCTGCCTGAGGCCAGGCAGGGCCCAGATCTTGCTTGAAGTTGTTTCAAGATAGTTTCCCAGGCAAAAAGCCTCAAGCCCTTCCGAGTATCTCTCTTCGTTTCCAACCCCCCCCCCCTTTGTTTGGGGTTGTGCCATGGGATTCTCTTTACTTCTACCTGAGCCAGGGAGGGCATTTGCATTCCCTTTGTCATGTAATTCTCCAGTCTCTGTGCTAGAGATAGTCCTGAGGGGTCTGTGCTATGCAACAGGTTTCATCTCTGCATGCATACATATTTGCTGTAGGAAACATGATACCATGCTAAACTAGTAGAATAAATTATGAGCACCCATACAGAAATCTTGCATGGAGTAATTGGCATCAGGTCCTACAGCCACAGTGCACAAGTGAACAGAAAACTCATACAGATCATAATCCAGGCCGCTGTTCCCTCTAAGCTGTGCGCATGTGCGCACGCACACAGGTCATGAAATCTGCGCACACGACAAAATAAAGTGCGCACAAAAAATTCAATAGTGCTAAAATTGGGGCTCACAAAGAAATGTTTTTGTGCACACAAATTGTTTGTGCACACAGTCTACAAGTAATTAGAGGGAACATAGATCCAGGCATGCACAATGCATACTGTGACACATGGCCTCTCGCCTTGTATGCTCCAATGTATCATGCCACGCAGGCAACCGTGCCTTGGTGGTAGATGGTGCTTTACATCAAAACTCACAACATGTGCTAAATGAATTTGTTAGACTTTAAAAGTGCCACAGGACTCCTTGCTTGTTTTGACAAAATTCAGGTTACTCCTAGACAGGGGCATTGCTGGCGCTGGGCATGCCCGGGCACGTGCCCCGAGCCCCAGTGCCCTGGCCACGGCGGCCCTGTCCCAGGCCGGGGGTGTGAAGCCTGCCACCTGTGGTGGCGCGGCAGCGCGTGGCCCTGTCCCTGGCCTGGGGGCGGGGTCTGCTGGGTGGGGGCGGGGCCTGTGCAGTGGGGGCGGGGCCCGTGCCTGTGCCCCGGGTCCCTCGCCCCCCCAGCGACGCCCCTGCTCCTAGGCCCAAAGGACCACTCACTTACCCCAGGTCAGTTGTGTTCAGATCTCAGTCCAAAGACAGACAATTCCTGTAACCTATTAATTAAAAGTTTATTAATTGTGAAAAAGCGGTGAGAGTTATTTACATGGTTAAAGCAGGCGAACATACACAAATTAGCTACAATCTTCAGTTAAAAAGTAACCAAGCAGCTTGCGGATCTTTTTGCTTGTATTGAGGAATCTTTGCCCCTCACGTCCAGATGGCATAAAGGTAACTATTCCTTCTTATGGCAGAGTGGAGAGGAAACAAGCCCCTCAGGGCCTCTACCCCGCTGCCTGGGCTGGGGTAAATGTATTATTTTTCGCATGAGCTTTCGTGGGAGAAAAATCCCATTTCATCAGATGCTTCTTAGCATCTGACAAAGTGGGATTTTCTCCCACGAGAGCTCATGCGAAAAATAAATCTGTTAGTCTTAATGTGCCACGCGACTCCTTGTGGGGTTCGGGGTTTTTTTTGTTTGGTTTTTTTGGTGGAGTAGACTAACACGGCTATCCCTTTGGTAAATGTATTAGCCAGGCTGCAGAAAGCAGGCGAGAAGAGGCCCAGCTTGATAGTGCTGATTAGGCCCTGCTAGACCCTGGCCTGAGGGGCAAATGAGACCAGCTGTGACCCTGGCTGGGAGCTGGATAAATGAGCCTGTTGGTGTGAAAACCTAGGAAAGCGTGGTCAGAGAGCAGGCTGGAGCTTGGGAGCTCAGTGTGCCTCCGAGCATTGTCAGGGTAGGAGCCCAGCACCTCACAGACTGGCTGGGAATGGATAGCTGACTTTGCACTGTTGTAAATAAACCTGCACGAGTGTTTGCACTGAGAAAAAAGCCTCAGATTCTTGTTTGTGGGTGGTGGGGGGAGACACCTGAATAGACCCAGAAGGCTAGAGGCAGATACAGTTGCCTACACATGGGGGCTTAGCTGGCATTCTTCTTTCAAAAAAAACCATTGCCGAGTGACCTGCAAAATGGAGGAGACCCTGAAATGACTCATGGTGACCATGTGGGGGAGACAGGAGACCCAACAGGCTGGCACAGACCCTAGTGATCTGGCAAACGGAACAGAAATGGCGCCTCCAGGACTTTATGAAGGAGCAGACGCTTGTGCAGCAGTTACTCCTGAACAAGAGGTGAGTCCCGCGGGTGTGGGCAACACTGGGGACTCTCTGAAATGGTGCCCACAGATGACCCTGATGCATTTTTGGGAACTTTTGAGTTGGTTGCAATGGTGGCAGGCTGGGAGAAGGCCACCTGGGCTCTCTGCCTAGCACAATAGCTTGGAGGTGAGACCCAAGCCAGATATATTTCCGGAGACTATGAAATGACAAAGGCAGCCATAGTCGATGGAGTGGGACTCTTGCGTCCTGGCCACGATACCCATCTGGGTGGGGAGAAGGTGCCAGTGGGGGCCGGCGAAGAAACGGTGGGTGGTTCCAGGGGTCGTGGACCTGTGCTGTGTCCACGGGGATAGGAGGAGGTACCCTTCTGGTCTTCTGTCACCTTTGTTCCAAGATTTAGTTAGTCTAGTTCAGCAAAACAAACAAATCTATGATGAAGTAGGATTTTCTTCCATGAAAGCTCCTGCAATAAATAATTTTGTTAGTCTTTAACAGTGCCCCAGGACTCCTTGTTTGTGTTCCAAGAGTTATTGAAAATCAACATTAACATTTCAGCTAGCTCTTCAGCCAGCTATTTAAAAACCTTCAGTCTCCTCGTCAGACGGGTTCCCCCACCCCCCATAATCCTCATAGCACTTCTGTGCACCTGTTCTAGTTTGAATCAATTTTCTTGTATGCAGGTGCTTAAAATAATACTCAGTATTCCAGATGAGCTTTTACCAGTGCCTTTTGCAATGGTATTAATCCTGCTGCTCTGAGTGGCTAGCAACTGGCCAATCCTATTATAGTTAGCGAACCTATTTGTATGGCTCATTCATTACATCTTGTCTTTCGGACTGAGTAATCTGACTGGCTATATTTTTGTGCAGTGACCAGCACAACACATGGCCTTTGGGGTTTCTGTAATGTAAATGTTGAAGAACAGTAGATTTTTAAAAATAATTACAGAGAAGCTTTGTTCAGTCAGCAGAGTTGAATGAAGGGGAGTCCACTGAAGGATGGATGTGTTTTGAACTGCCTTGTAAACCTTTGTAAATTGTTTGTCTCTCGGTAGAGACATTGCCCTTAGAAATTAACAACACTCATAGGCCTCAACAATAACCGTGGTTGTTTATTGTTCCTGCAGTTCAAAGCTGTAAATAATCTCCCTAGTTTAATTGGAAATTAAATACCCACAAATTTTAAATGGAGCAGGGGTGGGGAGGAGAGAGAACCCCTGTACAAATTTGGATTTTATCCATGGAGGAGAGAAAAATACTGCTGGCCTGGGATTGCCTCTTCAGATGTTGACTAAATCTAAAAACTTTTGTGGTCAATGAGGCACGAAACATTGCCTAGAATCTCCAGTTGCTGAATATTTTATCTCCTGACAACAAGCTGCTCACAAGACTGCAGTCTGAATGGAGCTGAGATCACAGGCAGGCAGCCTGCTGTGGTTGTTTTCTCCAAATCGAGGCAAGAGAAGTTGCCCCCTGATTTCCAGCTTTGTCTGAAGGGTCAGCCCTGTGGGGTGGATCACCACAGCTTTCTATCATGCTTTTCCCTCAAGGAGTTCTTGCAAAATACTCTGAAGAGCCACTTGCATATAATTTGTTGGCTCTCTCATAGGCAACCAGAACTCTTTTCACTATTTCCATATGCTTCACCACAGGCACTTTCTCTGACCCTGGATTTCCCTAACGCAAGAAAGAAGGTTTTGACATGTCACTCATCTTTTCAGTTTCTTAAAGGTGACCTGGGAGGAAGAAAAACGTTTTTTCCCTTTCTTGGCTGGTTTGATGGTCCCAATGTAAGGAGGCAATAGCCCCTTACTGAAACTTAGTGGGTCTTTTTGAGGATCTGTGTCGGGGACCTGCCAACTGCAGAGAGAGCACTCTGGAGTGGGGACGCTCAAGCCCCTGCCCTAAGTGACCACAACGAGATTGGGGGTCGAACCCCCAGGAATCTTGGGCCAAGCCTTGTTGTGACTACAGGGTCCCTGCCCCACAGGATAGTGGAAGGGAAGCCCTTGAGCTCAGGCAGCCTTGGGCAGCTAGAGGGGGAACAAGGACTCTGATCCTTTTCTTAGCCAATTTTACCAGGGTAGTGTATGAGCCAGGAAAATCCCCTGCTTATACTCAGAAGGTTTGTGGTATTTAACTGAGAAGTGTCCAGGAATGTCTCTCTCAATTTTCTTTTTTTCCCCCAAGGATCACCTGCACCCAGCAGTTCCCAGTGCGGCACCTACATAAATGTCCTGCTTTTTCCAAAGACCTCAAGACCCACCTGCTCTCATTAAGTGGAGGCTATTGAGCACTTTCAGAAATCTGCCACTTTATTTAGGTGCTCTGATGGATGCCGAGCATTTCTGAAAATCTTATCCCAATTGTGGGTTCTCAGTGAAAATCTAGCCAACAAAGACCTGGTCTTCCAGGTGTTTGCTGGAGAGTGGGGTCTTGAACTACAATAAGAGCTTTTCTACCAGTGTTTGAGTTATAAAGCTTTGGCAGAAGCAGAAAAGGACAGGTTTTATAAATAGTCTGATTTCAAATCCCTTCCCCTCTCAGTTGGTCAAGTTTCTGTCCCTTTTCATTTCTGACATCACAATCCTCTTTTCCTCTAGTCATCCACAGAGTCCTCCAACAGGAGCAGGAAAGGCAGGGACTGATATGCCTAATTTGCCCCCAGTCTTCCCCCCTACCTAGGAGTAGGATACTCACCATTACATTGTAAGAATGGAGGAGAGAAGGCACAAACAAAACGTTGCATCCAGTTTGCAAGTTCCTCTGAATCAGGATTCCAAGGGGAATCAGCCATGACAAAACTGTTCTTCTTTCTAGGAGAAACTAGACCGGGAACTGATTTCTGCTGTATGCCCTGAGGAGCAGCATGAGAAGCAAACTCAGAAGAGCTGTGGCCTCCTGTCTGCCAGTTGGCATTGGACTTCACTGGGCTTTGAAAGCATCTAAACTGGCTATTCACAGAACAGTTTCTGGGGCCTCCAAAGTAGTGGCAGCTTAGGTGAGTGTTTGTGCCCCTGTGAATGGATGGCAGCTGATCTGTCCTCAGTCTCTCAGAATTCATTTGCATTTACAGAGATTTTCTGATGGATTTGTAGCAGGAGAAACCTCAAACCATCTTGGTGCGAGAGTTGGGAATTAACAAGCCTTGGGTGTGACAGGCCAAGATTCAGGAAGCCGATCATGTTGTCTTGCCAGCTGCAAACTAATAGACATCTGCCGCCTTGTCAGGCCTTCGCAGGTAGCTGGAGAGACACTTAAACAAAGCTGAGAGTGGCGAGTTTCAGAAGCAGTGTGGTTTAACAATGTGATCTATTGAATCTGTAAGTGTCCTGACCTTGACATCCATGTTCTAAGTGTTTCACGTGGTAAAAACACTTTCTACAAAATCTGGCTGGTGTATCGCAGAGCTCAGTGAGTTATTACCTTCCTGCTATTCAGGTTTTGGTCCTTGGGTTACAAGCTGATTTGAAAGGAAGGTAATACTGTCACACCTCTGGTATTCTGGCTGTTGTGTGGCATCTTAAAGCCAGTAACAGCAGATGTATGTTGGTATTTAAACCTCTGAAATCCTGTGGTTATTTATCAAATAGAAGCACTCAAAGATTCCAATATGAAATCTGAGCATGCGTGCACACACAATCATAAATGTGAATGGCCGGTGGTCATCTAGTCCAGTGGTTCTCAACCACTGTGTTGTCACACAGCGGAAAGTGTGTTGCGAAGAGCTGGGGGATGGCTGGATTTGGCTTGGGAGAGTGGGCTAGTGTATCCTGTAGAGCTGCAATATGCCACCAAGTGTGTCATGACCTGCAAAAGGTAGAGAGCCACTGATCTAGTCCATCCACCTTTGCTGAGGTAACGTTGAGGTAGATATGTATACGTGTTCCCCGTTCTGGCGTGAGTGGCTAATTAAAGTTGGGGCTCTATGGTGGCCCATTGGGGAATAGACACTGATGGTGGAATTTGGTATTTTCTTTGATGCCGTCTTGTTTATGAGAAAAGCACCAAGTCCTGTTTCCCTGGAGACAGAAAGAACAAAACAGAAGACAGTTCCCTTGCTCACAACACCCAGCCAGCGCTCCAAAGCCCACTCTCTCAGCTTTTTCCAAAGACGAGGTGCCAGCTGCTTGTTCAGAGTCTCCCTTGTCTCTTCCCTGTTCACACAATATTGAGTGGGACCCTTTACCTGTGTAGTACTACTTTCTGGGCAGGCTTTCATGCCCTTTTGTCTTAGGTGGGGACTGCAGGGGTTAAAGCAAGGCGAATGCACCAGAATGGCATTCTGGGGCCCGTAAATATAGAAAAATGGGGTGGAATGTGGTGTTCTGGTGACTTTCCCCTTTACTGACAGCTGCGCCCCCTACCCAGCCAGAAGACACAGTCTTCCAGCTGACTCAGCTGACCCATGCTGGGAGTTTTTAAATCTCCTGTCTTGAGCATGCTTCGGCAGGAGCAGCAGCCTGTGGCTGGCCTGGTATGGGGCAAAGAGGGGCCCTGGGGGCAGGGGTCTTGGAGGTGGGTAGCTGGCAGGGGAAGGGCGTGGGGGTTGGTGGGGAAGGTCCATGGTGTTGGGGAGCCAGCGGGCGGGTTAGGTAAGGAGTCAGATTGGGCTCAGGAGACTGGGGAAGCCAGCAGCAGGGCGGGAACCAGGGAACGGGTGGAAGCTGGCGACCGAGCAGGGGGTTACAGAAGGGGTTGGATCGGGGCTGGAAGACCAGGGACGCCAGTGGCTGGGCTAGGGATGGGGTCTGGGGAGGGAGGGAGAGAATTAGGGGGGCTGGAGAAGGGTGAAGGGGGCATGGGGATAAGGAGACAGGGTGGGGGCTGGGTAGTGATGGAGGGGCTATGAAGGGTTAGAGTGGGGACTGGATGGGGGGCTGGGGAGGTATGGAGATGGTTGGGGGGCTGAACGGGGGGGAGTGAAGATGGGAAGGTGGGGGTTAGGAGGGCTGGAGTGGGGACTTGGGGGCAGGGAGCTTAGGGAATGGGGATGGGGGATGAGGAGGACATGAGGAAAGAGAGGTCTGATGTGGGCACTAGTGGACAAGGTTGGGTGATGTGGATTTGGGGCTGTGCTCCATTAGTGAGGAAAGAGCTGGTGGGGCTCAAAAATACCTCCTGGGGTGGGATGTGCACATGCATGAAGGGGGCCTGAAGATTAGGAGGGTTCTGGCATCTGTCAAATTATACTTTAACCACTGATTAACTCATTGAAAGAGTGTGTGGGGTTGTATCTCCCCTCATTGCTAAGTGCTGATGCAATTCATTTGTGTTTCAGCACAGGAAAATCTCAGCTGCAGCCAGTTAACTGTGGTGCTGCTACTCTGTCCCCATCAGAGTTCATTTTCTTCAGAAGGTCCTAGAGGAAGAAGATCAGCCAGCAATGGACAAATAAAGGTTAAGCTCACCCTAAAATAATGAGTTGTGTGGGAAGAGGTGGGGCTGATTACTAAAGTATTTACAGTGGCTATGGATGCTAACAAGAGAGGGACATCTTCAGCGTTGCAGTTGTTGGTTAGGCAAAGGGCAACATGCATCTATACTGTCAATGTTCCCTAAAGCTGTGGTTCCCAACCTGGGGTCCACAGACATGTTGCAGGGGGTCTGCAGAGCCTCTCCCTTCGGTGGCTGGAATCCACATGCAGCCCCAATGCTCCCCACCAGGGCTGCCTCTCCCTGCCTGTGGCCGGATCCCGGCAGGGGGATGGGATTGCAGAGGCTCCCTGGGAGGGCGAGGGCAGGGGACCATAGCCACCGTGGCTTGACCCCCCAGCAATGTGGGCCATGATGGTGGCGGTGCCGCTCCCTTGCTGTCCCAGCAGCACTGCCAGAGTGGCACGGGCTAGAGTCTGCCTGTGTGGGCCAGGTTACATAATCAGCGGGGGGCGGGGGGTGGAGCACAAAGATTTTTTTTGTTGAAGGGTCCCCAGCCTGAAAAAAGCTGGGAACCACTGTCCTACAGCATTGTGCTTTCCTCTTCTGCATTTCCCTCTGTCTCCCTCCTTCCTCTCTGCTTTGTACCTGGTTTCTAGACCACAAGCAGTCAACAGCTAGGGCCTTGTGGCTTCCTTATTTCAGCCTTCATTCTTGTGATAAGTCTCTCTGCATACAGGATATAGAACGGTACACCATTGAATTGATCCAAGTGTAAAGAGACCAAGCAGCCCCAGAGTGCCCCTTCCCACTGTCCACAAGTGAACAAGAGTGATTCTAGGTGTAAGGAGACCCCCAGGCAAAGTGTACATAGCACTGCCTCCTCTCCTCCCTGCTCTTCTTCCCTTCCCCTCATTTTGCTCAAAAAACCCCTTCAGCAAAGACTCTCAACATGGCAATGCAATGTCAGCTACCAACTTGGAACAGCCCTGGGCCTCGGAGCCCTAAAAGGTAGCCAGTAGCCTCGTCTACACTTCAAATATACAGCAGAATGTCTGTGTCACTCGGGTGTAAAGAAACCCCCGTAGTCCTAGGGCCATAGCAATGCTGACATAACCCCCAGTTTAGATGCAGCTCTCTCATGGCGTATGTTGTAGCTGGATTGGGGGCTGTGCTGGACCAGCTTACTTCTGCGCTGCGAAGCTATGTTGCTTAATGGTCCATTTAGATGGCCAGCCATTCTGAAACTCAGTACTGCCTGTCTACACAGAACATGTCAGTGGGTAGGCCACGGGTTTGACAGGATAGGCTTAGTGCTGGCAGGACTGTACTTTTTAGAACTTTATCTTAAGGAAACCCAGATACTCGTTCTTGTGGTTCCTCAAAGCCAGCCTCTCAGGCTATGGTCTGTTGGTACCAAAGGTAATTGAACAGCTAGGTAGGCTGGCCCATGTTGGTTTGGGAAATCAACCCAACCTTTGGATGAACCTGGGTTGAAGTGACAGATGTAGCCTGCTATTGTAGTCATTCTACATGTACAACTCCTCCTGTGGCCTGGTGGTGTTGCCATAAAACATAACAGAGCAAACTTACGTTGCCAGGTAGTTCTGTGGGCTCTGAGTAAAACTCTTGTTGCTCATCTTCCTCCGGGTCTTCGCACTGCAGTGTGTGAACCAGCTGGTTTTTCAGTGCTGGCAGGCGAGACTTTTCTCCCATCTTCTCTCCCGCCTTGAAAATCCCATCCTTGCTCAAAGACAAAGGAACATGTGGCGGGGAGACCATGAGTTGCTTGTGCTTGTAGGACACTAATTGATAGGAACCAAATGTTCTCTTTGGGCATTTGCTTTATCAGTGCTAATCTTTTGTGTGGGCTCATTTTATTAAACTTCCCAAAAGAGCAAATTGTAAATTCATTAGTGCCCATCTTGGACTGCACCCTCCGTCACTCCAGTTAAAAAAGATTAGAAGTCATCTGGGCCCTGCGATAATTAAAAAGAAGATGCTCAAACATAATTCTTAATTAAACTGTAATGAGATAAGAACTTGTGTAGTCTGCTTTTAGTCTGTCGGAGAGATGCAGAGGTTCCCATTGTAATTATGTGATTTATGATCTTCCATGGAAGGATGTAATTAGTTCCCCACCTTTTTTTAAATTTAAACATTATTTAGATTAAAAAATACTGCAGCAATTTAAGTCTGTTTTTCCTGGTGGAATAGTAATTTTGTTTAAAAAGGAAACAAACAAACCCCGCAACAACATCAAAGCCAAGCAAACAAGAAACAACACAACTGACATGTGGCTGAGAATTTATATTCCAAAGTGTAAATCCAGGATAACTGACCAAGGGACAGATTTGTGAGGCCCGCAAGACAGTAGTGATTTGTGAAGTGAAGGGAACTCCTGGTTAGGAGAACGTCAGGCAGACACAGATACACATAAACTTTGTGGATGGGTAGAGAGAGCCAGTTGTTCATAGACTGTGGGTGATGAGAGAGAATTTGAGAGAGTGAGTGTTCGGAAGATCTTTAGCACTGAGGAATTGGCAGGATATTGTATCTGTTAAGAAGATGAAGTTTTAACAGTCCCAAATGAGATCTGTGGAATGATGCAATGCCCTCTTCGGAGGAAAAAAGCTAGTCTACTTTCTTTGTTATGATACCTCACCGAGCTTAGTAGATAGTGATCTAACACTGTAAAGAGAAGCAGGCTTTGGACTTCCATGTTTCTCATTCATTATCTTCAATATGAGTGTGTCTAAAATTATAAATATTCAAAGCCACTTTTCCTGGAACCCTGTAACTGTGGATGCCTCTGTTTTTGGAGATACCCAATATTTTTGAAGATCCTGGGTGCCCTGCTGCTCCTGTTGACTTGTCAGATTTGTGGGTGAAAATCAGGCCAGAGGCCTCTAATGTTGGACACCCAAAACCAGTGCAGGGGCGCTCTGGCTCCTGCTGTAAATTAGAGCAGCTTCCAAGAATGAGACGTGGAGACAAAGAGGAGGAGCATTGCCGAAAAGCACAGGGAGGAGGGTGCAATATAGGATGCAGCGAGGAGACAGACCATGTAGTCTTCATCAGCAGGAAGGGTAGCTAGTTCTTACCTAGTGCTGCTTTTCCACCAGTAACTTCCAAAGCACTTCATAATCTTTGTAATGTACTTATCCCCATGGCACCCCTATGAGGCTGGGCAGGGTTGTGATCCACATGGTACAGATGGGAGCTGAGGCACAGAGAGGTTGGGGTTTTCCCAAAGTCATCCAGGGGAACCCTCTAGCACAGCAGGGAATTGAACCCAGAGGCTACATCTACGCTAGCAAATTAGTTCAAATTAAGGTGCCTTAAATCAAACTTATTTGAACCCTGTCTACAACAGGCTTTGCCTAGTTCGACCTAAACAATTTTTTAATTCGAACTAAGCAAAGCTTAGTTTGAACTCATTGGCTCAGCCAGTTAGTTTGAACTAATTGCTTAGTTTGAACTAATTTGCATATTTAGTTCAAACTGGCACAATGTAGACATGCTAGCTTGAACTAAAGTTCTAACTACCAGTTATTTCTAACTAAGTGTGTTTCTTAGTTTGAGCTAACTTTTAGGTCGAACTATCCATGCTTTTTTAGTTTGAATTAAAAAAGTGCAGCTAGTTCAAACTTTAAAAAAGTGCTTAGGTCGAACTAACTTTTGAACTACTTAGTTTGGACTAACCAAGTCCTAATTAAGATGTTAGGTGTAGACATAGCCAGAGTGCCCCACCAGAGCCTAGTGCCCTGGATACTGGACTAGCCTTCCTCTCTATAATTAATGTTCTCACCTATTGGGGTCACCTCTTTGAAACCAGATTGGTACCAGAAACTCTTGGTTTGTTTAGCAAGCCCACTGGCTGGAAAAATATGTCCTGGGACTGACATGCATTGCATGTTGGTTTGTAGCTTTTTCTTTATTGAGGTTTGAGTAACATACAAATGAGTGCCGAATTTGAAGAGAGATGCTGCTATATTGCACAGGTGGCCAAACTTAAGGAACTCAAGAGCCACGCAAGTTGATTATTAAATCTTCGAGAGCCACGCTGAGGCATGTAGCCATATTTTATTTACTCCAAAATTCCTAAGTTTAAAATTAATTGTACACTTCAATTTTATCATAAAAAGAAGACAAATATTGATCTTACTAATGTCAGATTCTGATAATTACTTAAGGTTACCATGAAAACTAGGCCTACCTATACAGTAAAAACTTGGCGTCTCCCCACCAGCTCAGCCATGCCAGCACTTCTCCCTGCTGTCCTAAGCCCCCTGACGCTGGCTCCCCCGGGCTGACCCAGCCTCCCCAGGGCCCCTTTACCTGGCTGCTCCGGCAGCTAGGCACAGGCTGGGGCTCCCCCTGAGCATGCTCAGAGTGGGAGATTTAAAACTCCTAGGGTGGCGCTGCTTTCCCTGGCTTTCTTCTGTGAGTTGCACTTTTTCATTCAAGAGCCGCATGCGGCTGCTGAGCCGCAGTTTGGCCATGCCTGCTATATTGGTTCAACAAATGAAAGAGAATAGTCAGTGAATCATCAGAAATGTGGTTTTTGAGAGATGGCCTAGTGGCTTCTTATTATTTTAATGTTTATACTGCAGTAGCACCAAGCGGTTGCTTGTGGCTGGAGCTCCATTTTGGTAGCATTGTCCAAACAATGAAAGATAGTCCTTTATAGTCATCCATATAATAAGGCACTGGGCTAGGGCTTGGAAGATTCAACTGCTGGCTCTGCCACAGACGTCCTGTGTGACCCCAGGCAGGTCACTGAGTCCAGACGTGCCTCAGTTTCCCTGTTGTAGAACTGGGATAACCATACTTCCTTTCTTTCATCCTACACCTGTCTTGTCTACTTTGACTGTAAGCTCTTTGGGGAAAGGATTTTCTCTTGCGGTGTGTTTGCGCAGCACCTACATAGAGCTGGTTGAAAATTTTCCAGTGCAACAGTGTTGTCTTGGAAAAGCTGATTCTAGGATATGGGACTATTTTGCATGCATGTAGAGATTTCATTCACCTACATTTTTGTGGGAAATGACTGCAGCAGCTCATTTTGACGTAATACAATCCTATCATGAGTATATTACCCATTCGTAAAAAAGTTTTCACATTATCAAAATAAAACATCTTCTGAATAACTGCTGAAAACAAAAGAAACCTGAAGCATCAACTTTTCATCCTGATTGAGGCAAAACCAAATTTCCAAATCTTGAAATATCCTGCTGGACAGAAATCCAGAATTGCGCTCAGCTCTACTTTTAGTCCAAAGATGTCTGCCGATCTTCTTTGGGCCTCTTGGAGTGACCGTCATGAAAATTCATAATAGCAACAATATAGAACGGTTAAAGTTTGTATCTATTTGGCTGACTGATTGTAAAGAAACAGAAAGGTCCATTGCTATCTACATGCAATTAATCATCCAGGATATGGCGCCTTGCTACAGGCTGCTCCATGGTTCTGGTCTGGTGTGCCGCTGTGACCCCCCCAGGTCTCCACTCCTGAACCCTGATTCACTCCACTTTGCCAGGTGACCACTCACTCCTGAGTCAGTCCACGCCAGCCTCTTGCATGTAATTGATCCCAGGCCATGAATGCGCACACTCTGAGCACTCAGGCGTGGGTCCCTGAGCGAGCACCCCAAGCCTCAGATACCACAGTAGGAACTTCTGTCTTCCAGGGATTGGTAGTCTTCTCCAGTCACCACATACTCATGGTCATCCATTTAGCACTGAAATGGATCATGCCCAGCCTTCCTCATACATCCCCTCCAAAGTGCACACAGCTTTAGCTAAAACTACTACTAGTTTAGTGATCAGGATATGATTTTAAATGAGTACATAGCAAATCAATGCACAGTCATTTAATAAAGGAGTTGGGAATTACCATGAGAAAATAAAACACACACACTACATTATAACACTGTTTAGGATCACACTTCAGTTTGTTCTTTCTTAGCCCCAAGCAGAGCCATAATGTGGCATTTTGCCACCCATGGTGCGTTCTGATCAGAAGGCATCCCTTCCCATTAGTGGCGCTCAGAGCCCGCACCACAAAGCCATTCCTTTAATAGTCTGGCTCTATTGAGCCGCTTCAGGCCGCCTGGGGCTGTGCCCCATCAGCTCCGCCGGTCCCCAAGTCTGGCTGTTTGGTGGTTTTCAGCCAGACCAGGCCCTCCTGGCAGTGTGGGGTAGGCTGTGTATCTTGCAGTTATGTCTAAGATGGTGTTTTTCTGGACCAAGCTAGCAGTTTCTCTCCTCAAGGTGTCTGTGTTCTTCCTTTTCATCCGCCTCCACCCTTCCCTCTCAGTGCTGCTGTGTGATTCTCTTTACTTCTACCTTTGCTGGGCAGATAAATTTTGCATTTCCTTTGTCATGTAGTTCTCCAGCTTCAGAGAGAGTCCTGAGGATCGGAGCCATGTAACATGCCCATCTCTGTGCACACATGCAGTGCTGCAGGACACTTGACATCCTAACAACATGGCAGACATTCGAAAGGGAACCTTGCCTGGCATGATTGCCATCGGACCATACCATTACTTTGGAAAAGTGAACAGGGAAGTTGCATAGATCATAACTTAGGGGTGCACAGATGCGTATCCTGCGACACACCTATTTACCTTTATTGTAGTTACTAAAACTATACGTGTAACAGTGACTCTTAAACCACATTCTGCCATTCCTAAAAGTATGCCAACAGGGCCGGCGCTGGGATCGTGGCACCCCCTCACAGCAGAGCGACACCGGCACACATGAGTGTCGTCATCAGGGGAGCGCCATGGCGCTTTCCCCTTTTGATGCCCCTCGAAATGCCGGTGCCTCCCTGTTACGCAGGGGCTTCTTATCGCCTAGCGCCGGCCCCGTATGCCAACGTGTTGTTCATAGCTTCTTTGTTCCGGTGTCTGTCTTTTGAAGATGGTTCTCTTTCTAGACAAGGAGTCCTGTGGCACTTAAAGACTAACAGATTTATCTTTCGCATGAGCTTTCGTGGGAGAAAATCCCACTTTGTCAGATGCTTTGAAGATGAGGGAACTTACCGACAGTCATTTCTAGACAATCGTTGTTCAGTAATATTAGCCTTTCAGTTCCCAGTACAGCTGATCCCATTTTACTGGAGAATAGTTTGTGTACAACAACAAACGGCATTTTTTCTGCTTCACGTGTGAGGGGGAGCGTCTCTTGTATTCCTTTCAGATTGCTCTATGAAAGAACAATCTGTATGGAAAACAGTGGGAAACGGACAGAATCTGAGCTGAAGAATAAATGGAAAAATATTAGATGTATATATTTTCCAGACCTCGCTGTCTCTCGATAGAAACACTAAACTGGCCTTCCTAAAGTAAGAGAATAAGCCCAGGTCACCACACCTATTATTCTACATGGCTTTGGTACAGAATGGAGTGATACTTGTAAACAATTTACCCTAAAAATTATAGAAGAGGTCGAGGATCAGACTTGTTCTGTCTGAGTGCTCTGAATGAAAAGGCATTTTTGTTACTGATCTCCATGTGATTTGAGTTTTATTTTGTATGCCCAAGTGTGGAATTTGCCAGAGGGGATAAACTCACTAATCTACATGGCCCAACATCCACTACCCTTTGCAGACCATGGCCACTGTCGTATCCCTTTGTAATTTACTTGGTTAATCATAAGAATGGCTTAGATGGCACTTGGTCCTGCCATGAGTGCAGGGGGACTAGACTTGACCTCTGATGGTCCCTTCCAGTTCTGTGATTCTGTGCCATCAGGGAGGCTTCCTGCCTTGCATCCTTTTAGACAGCTGAATCACAGTCATCCTGAGACATGGATTTGGTCCTCAGACCCTTTCTTGTCTTGGCTAGCAATATTGCTTGCAGCTAATGGGCAAATCTAGTGACTCAGGTTTAACACTTTCTTTGAGAGCTGCTGATAAAAAGCAATACAGAAGAGCAAGGTGCTGGCTGTCGTCTTCACCTTCTTGTTCACAGAGAGCCAGGGCAGAATAGGAAATGTAGGTCATCCCTCCTCTTTGCTTCCATTTTATTAGACCTGAGCCACCGTATCATTCCCCTGTATATTTCATTTGTTCAGCTCTGGAGTACTTTCTGGGCAACATGCTTTCATTATTACCAAGTTCAAGCAGTATAAGAAAAACTCCACTAAACAGATAAGTGTATCCATTATTCGTTGCTTCCAGTGGCTCCAGTCTTGTCACCTGTGGATGTACAGCTCCAAAGCTGAAGGTGAGGAAAGAGTTAACAACCACCTTTCCCCATGACAGCCTTGGAGGTGTAGTCCTAAAGCAGCAAGACTCATGGGAGGGGTTATCCTTGCTCACACTAACTGTCTCCTTGGATAAGGGCGGGTGGAGTTTGCTCTCCCTGGGAAGGTATGTTTTGTATGAGAAGAAGCTTTAAGGTGATTCAGAATGAGCAAGAACTGGTGTTTAGGTCTGGTGCAGTCTCTGGTGAGGAGAGTCTTGCGGAGTTTTAGGAGAAAGTTTTGTAGCACCTTCTTGCCCCCAGCCGCCTGTTCACTTTCGCACAATATGGCCCTGTGGCTTGTCTAGCTCCATGCCTCTGTTTGGTTCCTTAACAACTCCTCCTGCTTAGCAGAGAGACCATAAGGGCCATGTCATGTTAGTTGTTTAGATTTTTCTCCTCCAGGTGGGAGGCCTCTTATTACATATTGCAGAATGTTCTGCTGCCTTTGAAAGATCCTGGCAGCAGCTCACTTCAGTCCTCCCGCTGTGCTAGGGGGCGTGAGGAGCCCAGACACAACTGCCGCTCAGAACAGGTGCAGAGCATTGGAGGACAGGTCCAGTAAATACAGTGTTCAGAAATCCTGAGCCCTTCTGTTAACCCTGCAGAGTTAGAGCAGGGAAACAAAGCAGAAATTAGTCAGTTAAATGTTGATTTTTGTCAGTAAGGAAGCAGCATGGTTTGGTGGTTTCCAGGTGACTATTCCCCTTTCTGGAGTCTTATTTGTTTTACGTATCCCCAAGTTTTACTGCCCTTAAAAATGAGTTGCTTGCAAAATCTGGCATGAAAATATCAAGAACGCTGGGACTGAAAAATTTCTTCCGGTTTCATTTTTACCATAAAATCATAAAACAAATTACTCGTACTTAATTTCTGCGTCTAGTATCTAGAGCAGTAGAAACAAACCATTTTTCTGTATGGAATTTTTGTTTGCCCTGACTTCGCTAGTGCTTTTTATGGAGCCAGTTTTAAAAGAAGGCAAATATCTAGATGAATCAATGTACCACCTGAGTATCTCTACCCTTTGTCCGAGAGCTACTGGTGTAGTTGACTAGATTTTAACTCTGAATCACCCTGCTTGGTTTCCCCCTGCACCCCAAACATTTCAAAAGACTCTATTCCCCACATCAGTTCTACTATCGTTTTATTAGGGCTGCTCTTCAATACTTTCACCAGAAAGTGCTCCGTCCCCTTCCCACCGGACAGAGTCAGCTGATGCAACCATATGGAAAAAGTGGGGTGTCTCCAGTATCCTCACTCAGTTGTTGTGCCTATAGGCAGAATAACCCCGGATGGAGTAAATTAGCCAAATGGAGGAAATGCTCTTGCTTTTAATCTGCCGTAGTATCCGTGCCATTTCTTGGAGTATATTCCAAGGCCCAGGTCCTCATCTGTTTGTCTGGCCTTAATTTTTCCTCCTATAGCTTTTGAGCACTAGTGTTTGTACAGCTATACCAATGTCAAGGGGAATTAATCCGCTTCGTATCATTTTCTTATAGCTCTGAACCCCTGAACACAAGAGGGCTCATGAAAATTGGAATGGCTTTTCAACATTATTGCAAAATCACTGGTTGGCATTTTGGTTTTGGAGTTGATATTTACTTAGTTCCTCTGTCTCTAAGGTCTCTCTTTAATCACAACCTCCCACCGTGCTGCTTGGCCCCCATTGCCTTTCCTTGAACATTTACAGAGACTTGGTGCTGATCGTTCTTTGCAATTGTATCTGTCACTTTCCCAATTCAGCAAGATGCTTTACACCTTGATTATAGTCTACGGACCAATCTGTGCGAATGGCTTTTCCCCTGAAGCAAATGCTAGTTTTACCTTATTTAATGTGCATTTTTTTAAAAACAAATTAAGTGCAGGAGAAACAGACCTTAGCAGATTGGGTAGTAGACTGATTTTTTCACAGTCTGTTCTCTTCCCACTTTGTTGTGGAAGATGATGTATATAGATCCCTACACTGTGTTCTGTTATGTTAGGTAAATGTAGCAATGGGAAATGGTACTTTTACAATGATTTTATGGATTAACAAACCAAATGGGCCATAAAATCATTTTAAATGTACCGTTTTCCACTGCTACATTTACTTAATGTAACAGAACATGGTGCTGGGATTTGCACACCTCTCTCAGAACAAAGTGGGAAAGGAACCATTTGGGAAACACCAACCCCTGACACATCTAAAAATCACTAGTTGCTTTTGAGCATCGAAGCCAATTTTATTAAAGATAATTTTTCTTGCCATTGTTACTCAAAACACCTTTTATTGGTAAAGATGAGTGGCTTAACCCCCCCCCCCAATAACAAACATACTGTTCATCATATGTGCCTTGTCTGTCTCAAGGCTTGGCCAGTGAAAACAAAATAGTTCTGCTTAGGTTTTTGGGTTTGGAGGTGGCTGTGAATGAGTGGAATGGGTGAGTCCAGTGAGCTTTTAAATGAAATTATGAGCAAACCAATGTGAATTCAATCTATTTGACATCACAGCATTCTTAAATCTTCCTTTTGCTGGCCTCCGTACTAGAGAGAAAACACCCTGCTTTTTCCAGGACTGCCCCATTGACTGGGCTGCCCTGGAAATATGAAGCCTTAAAGCAGGCCATACTGTCTCTCTCCCTTCTCTTGCTGCAGACAATGGGAATCTGTTCACTCCAGCAACAACTGCTGGGGGTGATTTCCAGAAGGGTAAGGCATGATAGTCTATTTCAGCAAAATGAACAAGGAGTCCTGTGGCACTTCTGAAAACAAAAAAAGACTATTTTTCGGATAAGCCTTCGTGGGCATGGATTGTGCATGCAAGGAATGGGCTGGGAGAAGAAGAAAAGCACCATGTTGCCCATGGATGAGGTGCTGGGTGGGAAGTTATTGCCTCCACAGGGACAGGGGTCACCCTTTCTCTCACCCAGCCTCTGCCCCCCGCCCCCAGGAGATAGGTGTCTGGATTTGTACCTACATAGCTGATGACCTGTTCATTTGAAGTTATATGATCTTGCTCACCATGGTAGATTGTTTACAGAATCATGGCTCTGTGTCATTAAGGTAGGCGCAGGTGGATCATCCTTCCAGAGCAGAAGGCCGAGGGATGATGGCTTTTCCCCCCCCCCCCTTTCACTTTCCCTCATTTTCTGCCAGAAATGTGGAAGTAGCTTTTCTGTTTCTGGTGATGCTGAGATATGGGTTGTCTGGGTCTGAGCAAGCTGCAGATCACTTGGGACCTCCTATGAAGAGCTTTAGTCTCAAAAGCTGTGATCTGAGGACCTTACTGTTGCTTTGATTCCTAGATAAGAGCATGAGTGTTTCCTTAAAAATTCATGGCATTTGCCTGGATCTTGTCTCTGCTCCCCGCTCTTCCTAGACCCACCCCAAACCAGTGATCATCTCCTGATGCATTCCCCCTGTTTTGTCCTTCCTCCTTTGCCCCAAGAGCATCCTGGCCAGTGCTGATGACTCCAGAGGAGAAGCTGCACCTTCTGCAGCTCGTCACTGTGACTCCCAAGCATTGTGAAAGGATTCCTGGAGCCCAGGCCTGCCCAAGGGGTTTCAGTGCCCTAGCCTAGGTGAACTGACTTTGGTGCTTCCCACCCACGTTCCATATAGAGAAAAATTGTAAGATTTTTTTTTAAAATAGAGGAAAAAAATTCACTTCCATTTAGTTTGGTGTCCCTTAAAACCTGGTGCTGTAGGCAACCGTCTTGTTCACACATTTGGTTGGGCTGGCCCTGCCTGGAAAGGGAGGTAAGGCACATCACCTCATCCCGCTCTAGGGGCCAAGACTGTCTCTCTGTCAAGGCTCATCATTTTATCCTCGAAAAGGCAGTCACGATGTATTGAATGCACAGAGCCCAATCCTGCTCTTAATGAAAACTAGTCCGTATCCATGGGGGATTGCATCCTCAGTTTGTGTCTATGGGGCTCTGTCCACTATCTTACTGGACCCCTGCCTTGCTTTCCCCACCAGAAGATGGGTGGGGTGAACCTGAACTCAGTGTGAAATGTTTTAGGAAAGACATCTTCATGTGCAGTCAGGCCCTTTCTTTGAGTCAAAATGTTCACAAATTAATTTAAAAAAAAAAGGGTTTTTTTGATCATTTGGTTACATTATATTTTTTCTGGTATAGGGGTCATAATTCTGAGTAAACATGGGATGCAGCCACTGGACATCAGCATTTTAGGAACGTGTGGATGTGTGTAGTATGTGTATGCTGTCTGCACAGATAGTTGGATGTTACCCTTCTTTTACTCACATATCTTGTCTATTTAACAAGGGGGAGATTCTGGGAGTCTGTCTTTCAAAAGGAAGAGTGATTAGATAGAAGCATAAGGATTCAATCTTGGTATAAACTGTAAAGGGCTCTAAAGTTAGCTATCTGTGGAATGGATGGATGACTACATAAATAGATTAGAGAAATAGGCAGATTAAAAATGAACTGGAATGAATAGATTAGATGGATGGCTAGAGAGACAGCTATTAATAAATGGAGATGTATGGCAGTTTCTCAGGCCTCCATCCCTTTGCTAGCTTTGATGAAAGGATCTAGTGATTTATTATTATGTGGATGGTTTGCCTAAGCTAAAGATCAAAACCAGTGTGTATATTTGAGTGATATTCAAAACATTTGCCCTGTTCCTAGAAGTAACACTTGTTTATAAAATCACACCTAGAGCATGTATTTACATACTCGCATGCATGAACAGAAAAACCTCTTTCTTTTAGCGGCTACTCCTACTATCGCTTTATTCTGCATCTTTGAATCCCTCTCTATCCAAAGAAGGCTTATTGTTTTACTTCCCATCACAAAACGGTGCTGAAGGACTCCAAAGATAGACCTGACATGCCTGACTCATTAAATTTTAGGACCATCCGTCCATTCACCCCTCCATCTAGCTATATAGGTAGCTCCTATCTTAGAGCTAGGGTCATCAGATAGAAAAATATGAAAAATTGGGACATGGGAGTGGTGGGGAATAGGCACAGCCCTAAATATCAGGACTGGCCTTATAAAATCAGGACATCTGGTCACACTACCTAAAGCCATATGTGAATTGTCTCATCTACAACACTTGTTCTTATTAGCAATTATAGGTGGGCCCAAACCAGAATTAGCGATTCAATTTGAGTTCATGATCTCCATTGTGGCCAGTGCCCTGGATCTGAATGCCAAGCCACAGGTCCATGAAATACAGATCAAAATATAAAGTTCTGTCATAGTTTGGTGTATGCAAATCTAGTGACTGGTTTCAACCTGCTGTAGAGCTAGCTTCATACCTGGATCTGGGGTTTTTGTTTTGGGCCCACCCATACGAGTTTAGGTGAATAGTTTTCTGGGCCGGTGCAGATGCTGCCCGACAGATCCAGGAGGCTGGCTGCTTTGCTCACATCAGTTCACCAGTTGAAATCAACAGTTGGTTGTGACTGATAACTTTGATAGCAGAGAAGAAGTTAATCAAGGCATCTATGCTTCTGCTAGGGCAGACAAGCACGATTCGCAAGGCTTCTGGGTTGTTCTATATGTTTTATCAGATTGATGATGAGCAGTGGCAAAGACCCTGATGGCAGCTAGAGTCCTGACTTGTAAGTTAGCTTTGATGCAGTTGGTGGCCTTATCTCACGTGTAAGAGTGCACTCGTGATTAGATCGTGGGACTGGCAGTTCTGGTCTAGAGCTGGTTGGATTTCTTTTTTAGACAATTTTTGTTTGAAAAATGTCAGTTTCTTTAAGCCCAGTCTCTGTAGAAGAGGGTTAGCTTTGAGGAATTTCTTGACTATAGAAAAAAAATTGAAAATAAAGTTCAGAAATCATCCAGACATTCAGTTTCGGCATCTCTTGAAATAAAGAATTCTGTTTTTTCCAGTTTGAAATGATATTTTTGTGTTTTGAAATCTTAGAAAATTAGAGTAAATATATTTTTAAAAACATAGTTGAGATCAGAATGAAAGATTTGGATTGACTTAAACTGAAATATGTTTTTGAATTTTTTGGTTTGTGAAAATTTGGGATTTTTTTGACTCTTCTTTGTCCTCATTCAGACCAGGTGAAGAGAATATTTCAGAACATGTGTGGGATGAGGAAACTGGTTCCCATCCTGCTCTAGTCTGATATTCTGGGTTCTTATTCATCAGCTAGGCCATGACAGCCACATGTCACGTATGGCCTCTTTTCAGGCTCTTCCTGTAATCATGTAGTGGGACTACAGCTGGCCTGAGAGGTAGCACTGGGGATGGTAGCTCTCAGAGGGTCCCAGTTGTCAAGCTGTAGCAGTCTGTCATGCTCCCATGTTTGGTGATTCTTGTGGGGAAGGAGAGGTGAAACTCACTTTGAGCACAAGAGTCCATAGGCTGCCAGCAGGTGTGAACAGCAAAGCATCTAGTGCTACATGTAGAGCTCCTCTGTTCAGGCCACACTGTATGACCCTCCACGGAGAGAGTCTGCAACTAGTTTGGAGACCTTATTAGTGAATTTAGCAGCAGTCGCCTCATCCCCCTTCCACTGGCCATAGACTAGATGAAATAGGCAAACGGATGTCTCCTAATGCTGATGTATTTACTTTCCCATTTCAGTTTTTGAATCGAACCATATGGTTGGAAGGGACCTCATGAGATCATCGAGTCCAACCCCCTGGGACTTGAACCCAGGACCTCCTGCATATTAAGCAGAGGTGCTAGCCAATTCAAACTACACCTGTTTAGTTGCTGATCTGGGGCTAGTAGCCATTCCTAAATTCATTGAGGAAAAAACCATTTATTTTCATTACTCTTCCTACTTTTCTCTGTATAATTAAAGAGTAACCTGCAACATGCAGTGTGTCTAACTGCAAAGTGTTTCCAATGGCCTGGAACTGGATTGTCACCTAAGCAGCTCAGTAAACTGAGAGGTTTTTCTTCTAGAGATAATAAATTACTCTCAGGTCCCTTTGTAGTGCTAAGGTGTATAAAAAGGGCCTCGGTTTAAATAAGAATTAGGTCCTTTGGGTCCATAATTGGCTGCCTCCATTCCCCTCTAAGTACCTCCTCTTTCAGCCTTTCTTTCCACTGTTCCATACTATCCCTCCAGCTACTGCTTCATTTTAGATGGATGCGGAAATTCAAATACTGCGGCAGGTCAGCTGAGGTCATTCAGCTGCATTTTATTAACTGACCCAGAAGCCCAGATCTTACCATTATCAACTTCTGGATGTGTACCGGAGACCCAAGTGGCTCAACACTTTTGAGGCCATCAGCTAAGTGGGCTCCCCGTCTAGATTAGCTGATGTTGGTTCAAGCCACAATGAGGTGGCTCAAAGATGCCAGTTGTGAACAAGTTAGAAAGTCCAGCAGAGGCAATGAAAATGATTAGTTGGCTGGGACACATAACCTGTGAGGAGAAACTGAAGCAACTTGGCTTATTTAGTCTGCAAAAGAGAAGCCTGAGGGGGGATTTGATGGCAACCTTCAGCTACTTGAAGGGATGCTCCAAGGAGGAGGGAGCTAGTATTTTCAGTGGTGACAGAGGACAGAAGAAGTAGCAATAGTTTCAAATTGCAGCTGAGGTGGCTAGGTTGGATAGTAGGAAGAACTTTTTCACTAGGAGACTGGTGAGGCCCTGGAGTGGATTACCTAGGGAGGTGGTGGAGTTTTCATCTTTGGAAACATTTAAGGCCCGGTTAGACAAAGCCTTGGCTGGGATGATTTAGTGAGAGTGGCCCTGCTTTTAACAGGGAATTGGACTACTTGATCTCATGAGCAGGGCTGTAACTACGGTGGGGTGATTGGGCCTTTGCCCTGGGTGCACAGGAGCCGCTCCATTAAAGGGCATGTTTCTTGCCGCTCGCCCCAGGCACTGGTCATTGTAAGGGGCGCTGAATTCCTTAGCTATGGCTCTGCTGACGAGATCCCTTCCAGCTCTAGTTTTCTATGATTCGGTCCAAATCCTTGGAGAGTAACAACCTCTCTCCAATAGGTGACCCTTAGCTGGCTGGCAGCATCTTTCGGGGATCCAACTGAAAGATTGCTGTTGGCAGGCAGTCCACACGTGAGGCTGTCTTGTCAGCAGGTGAGGGACAGCTGTAATGTTAAGAGTTCATCTCCAGGTGGCGTGTCTGGGAGCTGTTCTCAAGGGCGGGTGATGCTTTGTCAGCTAGATTCGAGGTAAGGAAGAATTCAGAATTGACCTTTGGAAGCAACATAAATAGAACATTATGTTTAAAGGAGACGAGACAGGCTGTAGAGATGGTTTAGAGACTCCTTTATTGAACGAGGAAGGATCCTTTTCATGTTTTGCATATAAATGATTACGTAATAGTTTCTGCAGGAAAATGTCTTGAGGGCCACCTGCTGCTGAGCAAAGCTCTTGCTTCAGATCATGTGTGCTTTGGAAAATAAGCAGCTGTTGGAATGTGATTTCTATGCCAGCGCTTGTGATGTCTGGGGAGGTTTGGGGTTTAACAGAGCAATGTTTTTTACAGGACTCCTTATTTGTTTTGCTGAACTAGACTAACATGGTACCCCTCTGGAACGTTTTTCAGCGGGTACTTGGGAGGCTGTGCCTGTATTCACTGAAGTGACACATGGAGTCTATCCTTCAGGGTTAGGGACTGAAACTTGCCATGGCCGCCACCTTCGTCAAGTAAATTTGCAGCTTAGCCTCCTTGAATGGATGTAGTTTTGCTTTCCATCCTGGTAATGTTCCCATTCTTCTGCTTTTTCTTGTTTGGCTAGTCTGCCATCCTGATCTAAGGTATTCAATAACCGTTCTCCTGACCATAAGGAATTATGGCAGTGTAGATCTCCAGGATCTCTGTATTGTGACACTTCTTTTCTGTACAAATATTACCTGCAATTATTTACTCTTTCAAATATATGCTAACAGAGCAGATAAATTTGCTGTCAAAGTTGATGTTAAAAAGCGATTCTTGGACCAGTAATAAGTGGGTGGGCAAAATCTTCCTGAGTGCTGTGCTGCAAACTGATTTTAATGACCCTAAAACTAGGAATTGTGTTAAGATCCTGTATTTCAGGTGACTACAGCTTGACATGGGAAATGCTGAAAAGTTTGGTTTCTAGTGAAAACTCAAACTTCACCTCAATCATTCCAGTGGTGACAAGTCTGACTGTAACACCATAGATAGTGTATTATGCATGTCTCATATCATAGACTAACTTATGCTCAGTCAAACCTGAACCACGTCAGTCGTCGTATTCAGAATCCATGCATTAGAATGTAATTTCAGCAGCCCATGAACCCAAGTAAAATATTACATCAGCTACACTATTAAAGGCAGATTTCTGCATGTGTTCATTTAGTCTCTGCTTCCCAGAGGTCCAGAGCTATCTGGGCTCAACAGAGAATATAAAAGCTATGCTGGTTATTTTGCATAATAAAAATGAATCCATGGAAAGATTTGCAGTATGCATCAGTACAAGTTATGCCTGGTTAAAGTCAAGTTTTCCAGGTAGAAGATTTTATGAGTGCTGAGATCATGTCTTGGAATGTGCTTCGTTATCTGTGTTTGCCCCTAGGAACTGGGATTTGGGATTTACTCTTCGTGTACTGTCTTCCTTTGTTTCCGCAGGCCTGGGCAGAACCCTGCCTGTGTATCTAAAATAGGGAAGGCATACCGGTAGGTCAGCTCTGAAGGACCACAGCTGTCTTCCAGCTGTCACAAAAACAGCATGTTGCTTTGTGATTTCTCCCAGTCCCCCTGGGAGGGAAGAAATGCTGTTCTGTATCTTCTGGGTTTCCAGTCATGAATCCAAGTGGTCAGTTATGCTAACACAGGGGTGGACAAAATTGGCTCAGAGCTAGGCACCAGCAATTTTACTTTTGGTCGCCAGAAGGTGTGCCTCCCTTGCATTTCTGCAGTACAGGTAGACAGTCTACTAAAACTGGTCGCCATGGCAGCCAGAAACATACATGTGTCAAGGCCTGTGCTAATAGTGTGACTGAACAGAGATGGCGGAGGGAGACTTATTACAGAGGTCAGGCAGTGATGGCTAAATAGAAGTGGAAACCGGGAACTTTTTCTCCCTCTGAGGGTGGGAGAGAATGTCTGTGACCCTGCAGAGTCTCTCACCTCCTTTCAAATCTTAGCTCCTTTTTTCTCTTTGTTTTGTTTAAGTGGCAAAGGGATTTGCATCGAGTAGAAGACCTGTGCCCACTAGGCCAGCCTAGCTACTTGTAATCCGCTGCTTCCTATTGTTCTTCCCACTTACGTTTTGTGTGCCTGGTATGTGGGTTCACACTGAATACAGGAATTTGGGCTGACATCATGTCTACCACCGGAGAGCTTCACTTTGATTTCCTTTCAGTTGGATTTTGCTAAAAGTTTGATTTGGCATAGATTAGCCTAGTAAAAGTTGGAATGCAAGATGTTAAAAAGGGACATTGCTGGTTATAATTTTTTGCTAAGTGAACAATTGATTTTTTTGTTCAGTGGCTGAATGAAAAAAAAAGTCTTTTAAAAGAAAAGTTGGTTTAAGCTGCATTAAATGGTTTGTGCTATCCAAAACTGGTTTAAGTTCACGTGCTTTTTACTCTTTTAAAACATTTTAAAAATCAAATCTAACTACGCTTTTAAACAAGCCATCCTTTCGAAATGGACAGTTGAAACATTTAATTTAAAAAATGTCTAAGCTGTTTTGAGTTTTTTCAACAACAGAAAATGTTTGTGCCAAATTTGGCCTGAATTTGTGAATACTGGTAGTCTTGGGTCACTCTGAAATGGCAGTTTTCAATAATTAAACTAATTGATTGAAATATGCTGCCCAGCTGTCATGGTAATGTTTTCCCCCTGTTGTTTACTTGTGTGGTATTTGGAACCAGTGTGGGTACGGAGGTGCTCTTGTTAGGAATGTCACTTTTGTCCCATAAGTCAGTATTAGCTCATTGTTCTTAGATCATCTCAGTTTGAGATGCCATCTCCTATCTCAGTAGTACAGTGCTTTGCATTTACTATAGAAATTGTGGTTAATGAGAGAAGAAAAACCTCCACCAGCTAATGTGTGGTGCAGTCCCCAAAATCAGCTTAGCACCAGACTTCCCTGCTTTCATGGACTTCACTCTTGTACTGAAGTGATTTAATTTTACATGTGCTTCTTGAAACAGTTTTCTCCTGTATCAGTTCTTTTTTGGAAAGGTTTACTTATTTTGCAGCTGCTGTTCCATTCACTTTACTGTAGTTTGCTTAGTATCTATTCTGTGTTTGGTAGGAATTTATGTGTCTCACAATATGGGAGATGGTCACGCCATCTCTAAAAAGATGGAGCAGCAATAGAGAGCTAAGGATGGGTGATGCAAATGATTAGAGGCATGGAGGGACTTTAGGAATAGTAGAGGGAAAAATGGAACGGTTTAGTTCAGAGAGCAGAATAATAGGTAGGCACTTGATGGAACTCAGTGAATGGTGTGGAAAAAGAAAATTGAGCATTACTTTTTACCTTCAGATAATACAATAAAGGGGCACTTAAAGTCAACGTATTTATAACTGATGAAATGAAATACCTTCTTTTTACGCTATGAGTAACTAGTAGTCTTGAGTTCTCCAGCTCAATTTTATTAAGGATACAAGTGCTCCGTAGGAATCAAAGGTTTATTAGCCACTTACACATCGGAGGATATTCAGCAAGCAGTAGATAGGGGGATTTTCCTTAACTCTCCTTTTTCCCTTCCACATCCCCTGAGCCAGTTCACATGCTTACGGCAAATCTTTTCCCTACCAGCAGAGAGGGACTATACAGTGTCATTCTTTAGCTGGGAAGTTCGAGGGGTAGCTGGGTTAGTCTAGTTCAGCAAAACAGACAAGGCGTCATGTGGCACTTTTAAATCGGCCACAGGACTCCTTGTATGGGAGGTGTTGGTCTGCTTGGCACTTGGACAGTGGGTTTGTGATACATACTACCTCTTTTTCCCTTTAAATTTGAACTGAAACAGTTGGCGGACTGCTTGTATTCTGAATGGGGTGGAGGGGCTGGGGTGGCCTAAGGGATTTCTCAGTCAGACAGTTATTGGTAATGAACATTTCCTATCCTCTCTTTGATCCTTTAACCCAGGCCAGGCACTTGGGGTCTCTCAAAGGAGGATTCCAGGTTCTGTGGCCTTGCAAGATCCGCTCTCGAAACTCTACATCCACCAAGGTCTGGATTTTGACACACGTGCTTAGAAAAGGTATTGCTTTCTCCTGCTCCTGGAGATGGTGACCCTTCTGGTTGGGATGCCACATCATTCCCCTGTCTGTCTGCTGGCAGGGAAGAATTATATCTATACATCTGGAATGGTACCAGGATTATGCCTCAAATACCTGGAGGTGGTGGTGGTGGGGAATTCCCCTGTGGTCAGGTTATTCCAAAATTGTCCATAAAGAGGCTGTGGTAACTTTCTCTGAAGTGCCTGCTGCCATCCCAACACAATTACTGATAGATGGACCCATGGTCTGCTTTGATACATCAAAGGCTGTACTCCCAGCCACAGCCCTGCTGAGTGTTCATGGTGCTCAGTCTCAAACTATTGTTCCTCCTTCTCCTCACTCCACTTCTGTTTCATTACAGGAAAAAATCAGAGGTGGGCCAAGTATTGACTGGCAAAAAGTGTGGGAAGTCTGGCCACGTGTAAAGGCCTGATCCCTGAGGGCTGAACAGGTAGGAGCTGTCGTCATTCCCCTTTTGAAGTGATTTTGTCATTTGATGATGATCTACACCATGCTGCAGACCAAAATGTTCAAGCTGTCCACATCAAAGGGCTCTTCTGAGCTTTCTCTCACCTCTTTATTTTGTATGTCACCTCAGTTTGGGCTGCCTGCCTTCTCTCTGAGTGGAGTAGCTGTGCTGTGCTGTGCTGCCATCCTTCTCCATCTGAGTGATCCACTGCTTTGAATTTGCTATAGAAATCATGCTTGCTAATGAGAGAGAGAACCTCCATCTGCTCATCTGGCCCTAGAGCAAACAGTGAGAAGCTTCAAGTGGGCGCAGGAGGCTTTGAATTCTAGCAGTTTCCCATTTTTACTCCCATCACAGAAGTACTTTAGTTCATGTCTTTTTCTTTCCACCCAGGGTTTTCTCACATCCACGGTTGGTACATGCTTGTATGGGGTCAAATCCTACAATCAAATCAGTTCCCCCATCATCTCTGGTAGGCAACCTGCTCCCTCCAATTCCTTCCCCTTCCCCATCCTCAGCTGCTTCTTTGTAAAAACCTGACCGAGAACAGTTCTCTAGCTTGAAACATGGGGGTATTGCTGTGAACTGTTAACTTCCACGCAAGGAACTATATCATCATCCCTGTGCACTGTTATCAAGTTTGTACAGTGCCAGCCTTCTGTTTCATACTTTGGGCCTGGACTGTAACCAGCAAGTAACACCTGCATCCCCCCATTTATCTCCAGATCCCACTTCAAGCCCTTGCGAGGGGCGAGGCTGTACCATCCCCAGCTTTCCCTTGCAGTGGAGCAGCTGTTCTTTGATGAGCACTGGCCACAGCAGCTTAAGTTTTTTACCCACTCCCAAGTGCCACTCTTCCTCTCTGTCCTCTGGCATTTCGCTTGGGCTTCCACTGAAACTGCTCTGTCACGTGTTTGGGCTTGATGGGTCCAGGGTGCCAGCTGTCCAAGTGCTGGCCACTGGAGACCTTTGCCCGTCTCGCTAAGTGAGGGTAAATACATGGTGTGGGGGGAAGCATCCCTCCCTCATCCCTTCTTCCTTGGTGCCCTCACTCCTATTTTCCATTCCTTTCTCTCTCTAGCTGATCTTCCCTCTAAGGCTAACAGCCAACAACAAAACACGCAGCAGAGAGTCTCAGCGCCTAAATCAGCTGATTCTGGCTTGCGGGGCTCCAGCTGAAGGGCTAAAACTAGCTACGTCGGTGCATGTGGTCTGAGACCCAAGGAGTGGAGGGGGTGTCAGGCCCCGGACTCTGACCCACGCTTGAATGCTTTGTTTTTTGGTCGGTTGAGGTACCCAAGTTGTCCTTCTGAAAAGGCAATAACCCAGAGTGTTTTCTCCTTTCCTGTTGAGGTTCTGGTCTTCCCAAACTAAAGGAAAAGTTGCTTTCTACTGGCCCCGCTTGAATGCAGGCCTTCAAAAAGGCAGACTAACATAGGTGTGAGCAGAAGCAGCAAACAGGTTGCCCTGGAGTAGGATTGGATCGAAAGGCACCCTGTATTACACTCTGCTTGTTCCCTTGATGTCTCGAATGAGCCAAGAAGGGGGTGAGTTACACTCCTTTTATGCTTAAGAAAAACTGCATTCCTAATGACTCCCCAAAGACCCTTTTTTGGTTATATTAACACCCAAACAATGAATAGTAATAACTGTGTGGGGAATGTACTTATCCCTGCCCTTGTTGTTGTTTACAGGTTTAGTCAACAGTGAGCAGGTGTTTAACTTTACAGCCTTACCTTTGTTACAGCAAGGCCTGTAATATTACTGACCAAGCATTCAGCAGGGGAAGGGAGCAGTCTGTTCTTTCCAAGGTTCTTATGCAAGAGAGAAGAGAGTTTCATTTAGTTACATCGCTTGCTCAAACTATGGAAAAGAGAGAGAAGAAAGGGAGGATATTTCATTAAATTCCAATTGCAAGAAGCAAAGCCCATGTGCCCACCTGTGACCCAATTACCATAATAACAGTGGCTCAGGTAGTATCCTAGCATCTAGCTTAAATTTACTCTCCTACAATAGGTGTGTTGGCAGCAGGAATAATGAACAACATATATATGCTAGTGGTCAGATATTAAAGCCAGGAAAAGCCTTGGTGGACAGTGGGAAAGGGAGCCATTCCTTTAAGAACCATCGCCTTATGTGACAGTATACTGACTGGCCCAAGGGGTCACACCTGAATTTTTTATAGCATCAGAAGTAACAAAAGCCAGCAAAACCCACTCTTAGGTAAAAGGCAGCCTGGCGAGCAGCTGTTTGGGCTGGGCTAGCTGCATGCTTTCACAGTGCTCTTAAAAAAGCAGGTGCATTTGTGAGCTAGGCCAAGGATCCCAAGGTCTGTATGTTAAATGTATTGGGTAAAATATCTACACTTGGTGGTGCTCTCCATGCATCCCATAATTCTCACAACAAACAGATCTGCAGGCAGGACATTCAGACAATCTTCCTTTAATACAAAGTCAATATATCTACATACACAGTGGCCTGAAAACCACTTGCTGATTCAGTTTGAAATAACAGTGTGAAAGCAACAGCACTTTGCTCTCATACAAAGAAAAATCGTATTTCCCCCCCCCCCCAATAACTCTCCCAGTTAAGATTTTGCTGCAACATACTTAGAAATTTGGGAAACTTTCACACAAATAGGAAGTAAAATCTCAAAGAAGCCTTTTTTTTCCCTTAAAGACAGGACATCGGTTGATCTTTTTTGGGGTGTGTGGGGGGGGTGTCAGCAGTTTGGTTGCATTTAGTTCATCCCAGCAGCACCAGGTTGTGGCCATGTTCACCTCTCTAGAAAATTTTTTTCAGGAAAAAAAAAAAAAAATCAAGGGAGAGCAGTAGTTGGGGTAGCGTCTCTCCTCTGTGCACTTTGGCAAAATGATTCCTTTCCAAGTACAGAGTGTTATACACATGGCCCAGTGTGTGAAGCGTCTTGAGTTATTCTTACAGTCCCCGTCATTAGTTTGTCAGTCTAAAAATGTGTCTGTGTGCACCTGCCTGCCATGGCTCTGAAATTCCTCTCCACTTCAATCATAAGACACTGGTATAATTTAACCTCTCAAGTCACCAGGGACTCTGGGAAGAGCAGGCAACATGGCCCTAGGAAGAGGGGGAGTAACTTGCCACTACAACCACGGCTAAGCCAGTCCGCTAACTCACACCCTTCCAGAGATGCTTGATATGTCTGAGATTTAAAATAAAAAGACGTTTTCTTCTTACATGAGCAAGTTAAACCTTTTAAATGGTAGAAAAGCAATATGTAGAAGTAGCAATTTGCACTGCATTTTTTATATATCACAGCCATTACACATAACATTTCTACAGTGAAAAAATAGACTGTCTTTGAACATAATATGAACAAATAAGCAAATTTTTCTTTTAAATTCATTGACTGATATTCTTTTTTTTTAAAAAAGGAAAAATACACTATTTAAAAAAAAAAGGTAATGTCACTTATTACAGATACATCGAGACTTTAAAGAAAGCCACTCACAGCATGTACCACGGGATGCATCTTGCTTGATCTTTCCAAATTATTATACAGCTAGCACGTGGCCACAGCTGTGTCTGTGAACTTGTGGTGATGTACGATAGCAGGATCACCACAGGACCGTCTCTGCGATCTGCTGCACTGGCAGCAAGGAACAATAGCTTATTGGGAATGGATCTCCTATGGAGGTGTCTTTAGAATCAAGGCTGTATGGGCTCTATTTGCAAACGGTCCCCTGCCCAGGGGAAAACAAACAGGAGGATGTGGAAGAAGGGGATGGTTTAATGTGGAAAGAGATCCTGTTGGTGTACCTCTGTCAGAGCAGCACCCATGAGTCTGGATGAGCTAAAACGGGGAGAAGAGCCAACAATCACTGTAGCCAGCCAGGGAAGAACCCATCTCTTCCTGACCATCCCTCAGCTCTGCCCATCACGTCTGTGCCCACAGGGGGCAAGACATCTAGAGTGCAGCCACTTTTTTTTCTTTGAATAGCCTAGAAAATAAACGTTGGAATTTGAAGGAATGAGGAATGTTCCAAGTATTCAAAAGGTGAGCTGTAAAACCTCTTATGGGGGAGAGGCATTGTGTGAATGATGTTGACAAGGGGTCACTGATGAGACTGAGGTTTATTAAGACTCCAGCTAAAGTATGGAATTAATTTTTGCCAAATTTTGAAATTCATTTTTATTTTTTTTCCTAGCAGAGCACCTTCACCTCTGCCAGTGACTTCCTTTAAAGACTGCCAACTAGATTAGTAAATAAACTGAACTCTAATGATGTAACCAAAGCTGGTTTCCTTCCCTTCTCCAGCCCTCTTTGCTCTCGTCAGCGGTAACGTTTCACGAGGGGTGTGTTTTAGCTTTTGGATCAGTTTGATGATGTCCACACGCTTCCATCTGGCCTCCACAGCGAACACCACTTGAGGTAACAAAAGCAGTTCACCACTTGATAGTCCTTTAGCATCCTCTTCACGGTCCAGGTTACAACATGGAGTTCCTGAAGGGGTGTTCCTTTCAAAGCCTTCCCCCGCTCCCCACTGCATTGTCCAAATGAAAAGGTACTTCTTCTGAGTCAGTTTTATAAGTTCAAGCACTTCTCCTGGGTCAGAAGAGGCCTTCCAGGACTTAAGTGGTTGGTAGAGTCTGCAAGACGGATGGCTTTTTATGTTGCATAGTGATCAAAACTTCCCAGATACTCCAGAGCTGCCTGGTAACAGAATTGATATTCATCCTAGACGTGGCAAAGGGGAGACAATCAAAGTGTCAATGGTTGTGGAACAGCTACCCATAAATCACAACTAACCCTTTCAGAGTCTGCATACTACTGCAGGATAGGAAAACCACGGGAGGGATGCTGTGGCAACTGGAAATGACAAAACTGTCCCCGAAAGCTGGAGAGTAAGGATAACACTCTTGTGGATCATGAAGCACTAGAGCATGATAAATGCATTTGTAAGTGCTTTATGAAAGGTAGGCAGAGCAGTCCCAGTTTTACGTACATGGTTAACTGAGGGGCAGGGTCAGACATAGCTGCCCTTGAAGAGAACATGGGCGCTTATCTTATACTTTGGCTGTGTGGCCCCGTAGCTCAGGAATGCAGCCTCGCACACATTGGCTCAGATCCTCATGGGTACGTAGGCCCAATCTTCAATTGAAATTTATGGAAGTTAGGAGCCTGAATGGCTTTGAGGATCCGGGCCCTTGTTCTTATCGAGCAGATGAAGTTAAACATTTGTTAGCATGGTAGCAAACGTTCTTTCATCCTGCAGCTATGAAAGAAAGGTTAACAGCAACAGAGGCGCTGTCGTCTTTTCCTCCCCTCCATTCCATTCCGAAACTCTCCAGGGCGTAAGTTAGACTGTGGAACCACTATAACAGTCCTTACCTCCGTCTGCACCATAGCAGGTCGTTGTGTTCGCAGCATCTTAACTGTCTGGAAAATATCTACAACACCCTCATAACGCATTCTCTCCAGGACGATACTGAGTGTGATAAACACTCCAGTCCTGCCCACTCCGGCACTGAAGAGGAGAGAGAGCAACACACACACTGTTATACTTTTGCATGGATTTAGTAAGGAAGCAGCAGGAAATTTCGCAGTTGTAAAGGCTGAGGGCTTAGTTTATTTTCTAATGTATCTTAAATCAAGATGTTTGCATCTGTACCTGTTAAACATCACAGAATCAGAGGTGGAAAGCCCAAGTTTATCACTTGTAGCTTGTCCAGTGTCAGATTTCCTGCCCACTGTCTTCTACGGGCACTGACTATTCCAACCACCAGCATTAGTGATCCACAACCAGCAAAAGCTATTAGAAAATAATTTGAAAAACCTTCTCCATGATTCAGAAGCACACTATCTGATTTGATGAGCTAATGGCCTGTATTATCTGCTTCAGCCAGTCACAACACAAGAATAGTTCTTGCTACAGTGTAGCATCTGGCTAGTGTGTTTTGTTTTTTTTTTTTTTTTTAAATGGAAATACAAATAAGGCCCTCCTCTCTATTTGAGGACATTGCTCAAGAACTGGGTGTGGGAAGACAGAGGACTGTGAGATACACACAGACTTGGTGGAGGGCATTTGAGGAATGCAAAGTCCCTAGCGTGTGTGGTGAGCCTGCCTTACAGAAATTACAAAACACTAGCCATTCACACACGGTACAGGAATCTGCAGATTCCCACTCTTTTTTCTACTCTCCATAGAAAGACATCATTACACGTGTTTGCCTACCTGCAGTGGACAGAAATTGGCCCATCTTGACCAAACTGTTCCTTTGTCTTATGCACTTGTCCAATGAAATCAATGAAACCCTCTCCTGATTTTGGCACACCTTGTTCGGGCCAGTCTGTGAACTGGAACTGACGGACTGTTCGTGACTGACCATCCTGGGGAAGAGCAGCAGAAAAAAACCTGCATTTAAAAGGTGTGCTGTGTTCATGCCATTGAAACGCTAAGACCTGAGCTGGCTGGGGCCCAGGTATGGCATCCCACCGTGGAACGCTGCACTGGGGTCAGGCTGTGTCTGTAGGCTAGTTACTAACCCGTAAGTGAAGTGTCCGGACCACTCCAGGCCCCTTGGGCTGTGCCTGCACATTGTAGCAATGCCCAGAAAGCGCTGAGGGGTGGCTACAGTCCCTCCACTATCCTTGGCATGTTGTTAGGGCTCCCCTGTTCTGTCCCTTCTCAGTTCCCAGACACATTTCACCAGAAAGCAACAGTCCAGAGTCCACTCTGCAGATGGTTTACTGGGCGTTACACTGACAAGTCTGAACTGTACCCGAGCCTTTCACATCAGTTGAGCCTATTTCTGCATATGCTGATTGTGAGTTTCCTTCCACCTGCAGCTCCTAATCCTCTCTGCCCCCAGAGCTCCCTCTTTCCCTGACCTTGGGTCTGTAGGCCAACAAAATCCTGTCTCCTCCGCTGCCTGCTTGAGAGCCTAAATTATACGGGGGAGAAGGGAGCAGTGGCCACGTTTTTGTTTATGGCCCTATCTTTATGTTTCTTTTTAACGCCTCCCTCGCTTTCCCAGCCGCTTGCTTGGCCTTGCTCTGGCATCTGTCTTGAAAAGAAGTGAGAGCTTTTCCTCACTTGTGCATTCATCTCTCTCTTTCACTGTGCTTTGAAACATTTTAACTGCAGCCCTTATTTTTTTCCACAGTAATAAACCCCCCCCCCCATCTAGCTGCAGACAGGCACAGGGAACACATTAGAGCTTTGTTCTTTGCTAACACGTGTGGTTCAGAGATTTTGACTTTCAGGCAGGCCCAGAATCCTCACTACTACTATGCACTTCCATTATATACCTGTACCCTAACAGGTACCATGGGTCAGAATTACACTTGAGAGGACGATAAAATGTGAGGGAACAGCATCCTCAAGCTAGCAAAAGGAATGGTCAGACTGTACAGCCTGGACTCCCTGGTGCCTCTGGAATACGTACAGTGAGGGTTGAGTTAAAGGCAGTAAGGATATCTGGGTCCTTGGCAGGGAAGAGTCCACATTATGGGGCTGTCTAGCCTGTCACTGATATGCAATGAGTTGTGTGTTCCTCATCCTCACAAATTAGCTGTCACCCTAGCTAGGGATCTGGTAAATCGCCTGGCTGCAGCAGAATCCCAGCTGGTTTAAGCTTTGTCCAGCTATTGATCCCCTCGGACTCATGAAGATACTTCCTGTGCATTGGCCGTGTGGAAACAACGACCTAACCAAACCTGTCAGAATGGTGGACTGTGGGTGGAGGCGCTAGGGTTGGTTTTGTTCTGAGCTGTAATGTCAGCAATCCCCAGTGTCTCATGCCAGGGCTCTCCCTGAAGTGGGATGGTTGGGCCAGCGTTATGACAAACAGGCGGTGGTAGAGCCACTCAGAAGGACTACCTGTGTGTTTGAGGTCATTCTGTGCCATGCTGCCAAGGGAAGAAGACATATCATTGCCAAAGTGGGGACAGGAGGTGGTTGAGAGAAGGGAAAATCCACTTAATTTGGTTTATCTTCAGCTGTTCTGTGTGGCAGGGGAAGGAGGCAGTAAATCCATGCTTCAGGCAACAGACTGGCACACAGAAACCCTGGTCTTAACTTAAATGGACGGCTGAGTCACCTATTTCTGGTAGCATGATAGGTGAGCAGGTGCAGCAGACCTTCCAAAAATTGCTGGTAGAGACCTAGAAACTTATAAGATGTATACAGTCATGTGGCACTGTGTGTCACCAAAAATATGGGGGCTCTCAGGGAAGTCTTCACCAATACCCTATCTGTCCAGACAGACCGGAGTGCTTCAGCTTAGGGGACTGCCATGTGGGAACAGCTGTGACTGCGACTGAAGTGCCACCAGCAGCTCTTGTTGCTTAGCCTCTTCCTGACTTTCAGTTGCCTCCTCTTTTGCCTCTGCAGGCTTCTCAGGACAAGCTCCAGCTTTCAAGTGCTTCTAAAAATCTCTCATATTCATTCAACAATTCTGCTGCCACCCCACAGCAGGAACCCAGATGGGTTTTTTCCCATTACAAAAGGTAATTTGACTTCAGGCTTCCCATGGTTTGAACCTGAAAACTGCTCTGATTTGCTGTTACTGTATGAGCTGATCCTACGTTTTACACCCCCTTGCATTTAGTTTCATTCCTTTCTGTAAGTTCACCCATCTTCGAAGCATCTGAGGAAGTGGGATCTTCTCCCACGAAAGCTCATGCAAAAAATAAACCTGTTAGTCTTAAAGTGCCACACGACTCCCTGTTGTTTTTTTACTGGACTAGACTAACATGGCTATCCCTTTGGAAATGGGCCTGTTTCCTCCCCTCCATTTCCGGCAGAGAGGAAATCCTAAACTGCTACTACTCTCTGGCTAGTGTCTGAAGGTGGACACTGAGCTAGAACTGTATGCTCAAGCCATAACTGCAGAACTCATGCTTTAGTGCGCAGAGTAGAAGGCAGGCAGAGCACTCACCCTGGCATCAGTGACCTTGAATTCTCGTAGGATGTACTGAGGCATGTTGTATTCAGCCATGGGATCCACCACGAAGTACTGGTAACGTGCTGACCGCTCAGCGGGCCAGTACTGGTGACACTTTTCCTGCCGAGGGGGAGAAGAGACACTGGATTAGGATGTCCCAGTTGGCCTCTTATGTTACCATAAGGCTTTTGACCCTTGCCCCTTCCCCTGGGTCTGCGCTTACCCGCCCCATCTCTCGCAGCTTGGTCAACATCACCACGATGGTGGAATTGTTCTCCCATAGCATCCGCCAGAAGTCCTCAGTGGTTTCTGCCAGCGGCCCTTGAGTGGCAATGTATGCTTTCTGTTGTCTGGAAGAAGCACAAACCCCACGCAAGGTGGCATTGCATGAACCCAGGGTTTGCAGTGCTGGGTTGAGTGAGAGAGCTGATGCAGGCGTCCAGCCACCTGGAAGGCCTACAACCTAGATGGCCACTTCTTTCAGGTTTCCCAGGCTTGGGCTAGGCAGCGTGCAAGCCTAGAGATCACACGCCTGGTGCTGGGGTTCCCTCCTCATGCCAGCTCCCTAATTATTGGGACTCTAGGCCAAAGTCTGACCCGTCAGCCCCAGGTACATGAGATGGGGGAGGCTGCAGCATGGCACTTACCTACCTCTCATACATGGCATTCTCCTGCCAGGATGATCAGAGCAAAACCAGACCAGCTGGCTGCCGTATGCAGCAATGCCAACACATGCTGGGGACCACAGCAGTGCTGGGCCTGCTTGATGCACCCAGAGGCCTGTGCGAGGGAGAGCCCACGCTGCTCTGGTGCTGTGCGACGCCCTTCTGCCTCAGGCTTACAGCATTGCTGACGGGTTCCTAATACCAAACCACGCAGCAGCATGGACCGGTTCCCAACAGGCTGTCTGTCCCATAAACATTTCCCCTACCGCAATCCCTCCGGCCTGGATACTCAGCGTTTAACATGGCAGTAGGGTCTATTTTTTAAAAAGGGACAGCTAATTTTATGACTATTAACATTTGAGGCTCTGCTCTGAGGAAAAGCTAATCCAACCCCATACTTCAAGGTGCAAACTGATCACAAATGTGGTGTCAGGAAGGCTTCTGCCCTGTAAGCTGTTCAGGACAGCACAGGAGGCAGAAGGGATTCACGGTCCTTTGCAGCATCAGGTGTGGCTTAAAACAGACCAATGACAGATCAGTCTTCTGACCTGGAAGCAATCAAGCTATTCAATCTTCCTCCCCTTTTTCTATCTTTGCCTCTTCATACCATACTTAGTTGAGGACCCTGCAGAAAGGGAAATTGGCTTGCATGCCTCCCTGTGAAAACAGGCTGCAAAGTGGTCCTATTTACCTGTATCCATCAATAAAACTGGCATTGATGTAGTCGGACCCCTCCACTCCCCTGATAGGCTGAAGACAGACTCGGGTGGTTTCATATGGCATGATATTTACAAGGCGATTCTTGAATTTGTTGCATGGGAGGTTGGCGCTTATGAACCTGGAGGTGTGGGCTTTGGAGTTGGCGAGGCGCTGAAGCAAAAAAGCCAAACAAAACCATGCACAGTTGTCATAATGTGGATTCTTAGTTCAGCTTCCAAAAAAGTAAAATCTTCCCTCAAACCCACAGAGCCGGCCCCAAAGCAGATGCACTTCCTCCCTCTCCAAGCACCCCCCCCCACTGCATGTTTCTGGCTATTTATTGGAGGGGGACCGGGGGGGGCAAGTCCTGAAACAAAGGGGCTGAGATGCTGGAGCTTTCCCCGTTGCAAAGGTTCATTGTGATTTGTTGACATTGCATGTCACAGTCAAAATACAGTATTAAAATCAAATGCAAGGAAGGAGGAAATTCAATCTGGATTTAGAGAGCTGGACTAAAGTCCTGCCGCAGCAGCTGGTCTTGCCCCTGGGAGCTGTTGCAGCCGCCCTGAAGTCAGAAATGTAATTACTTCTTTAACGTAAAAACACGAAAAACACACCCCCTCCGCCTCTCCAGGCCAGGCGTCTGTCATCCTTTGGTGTTTAAGCTGCAGAAAGCTCCTCTCAGAACTACAGCCCTTTCTTCCTCGCCCTCCCTTTACTTTTCAACAGGGGAGAGCTATTATGACTAAGTTTGTTAGGTGCCAGGGTTTTTGGTTTAAATCCCCATCATCCCACTTTAAAGAGTAACTTCAGGACCACAGCAACGTGCAGGTTAGGTTCTGCCCTGACTGGAGCCCCCATCCTAGGACTGGTGATGCTCTGCGAGAGGCTACGCTGCAGAGTGCCTTGGGGAAGTGACGCGAGTGGGGTTATCGAAGACCTCCCCATCATACTGAACGTGACTGGACCATGTCGTTCCTCACCATGTGAACACTGAGCCCAGCGTTGCCTGACCCCATGTCACTGCCCAGAGACCCTTGCGTGGTCTACTTCAAATAGGGGCCCAAGAGCACGTAGTCTGTCCCTGTTCTCCCCTACTGCATGCCTTGTGCTTACTGTTCTACCATTACCTTGAACTCCAGCTCCATGCCGGTCACATGCTCGCCCACCTCTATCTGCGCCAGCTTCTGGATGTATGTGTAGAGATTCCTGGCTGGGACCTCTGTGTTACCGCATGTTACAGCCTCCAGCAAGGCATCGTGTATGAAGCTGTACTGGTCTTCTGTCTGGACCATGTAGTTCCGCTGTGATCTCATCAGGGTGACGTGCCCATAGATGTCCACCGTCTTCTCATGTTTGATCCTCTCTAGCATGGCGTCGATCACGATGAAGCAGCCTGTCCGGCCGACGCCCGCACTGAAAGGAGAGGTGGCATGGTAAGCAATGTAATCCAGACCCCCTCCCAAGCTGCCTTTCCTTGGAAACATTTACCTTGATGGCTGACCACCTGAGAAGGGACAGGATGACACCAAGCTGGGGGGAACAGTAGACATGCTGGAGGGCAGGGACAGGATTCAGGCAGACCTTGACAAATTGGAGCAGTGGGCCAATAGAAATCGTAAGTGGTTCAAGAAGGCAAAGTGCAAAGTCCTGCACTTGGGATGGAAAAACCCCATGCACTGCTACAGGCGGGGGAATGATCAGCTAAGTAGCAGCACTGGAGAAAAGGACCTGGGGGTCCTGGTGGATGGGAAGCTGGATACGAGTCAGCAGTGTGCTCTTGCTGCCAAAAAGGCCAATGGCATACTGGGCTGCATCAGAAGAAGTGTTGCCAGCAGATCGAGGGATGTGATCATTCCCCTCTATTCGGCACTAGTGAGGCCACATCTGGAATACTGTGTCCAGTTTTGGGCTCCCCACTACAAAAAAGGATGTGGACAAATTAGAGAGAGTCCAGCAGAGGGCAACAAAAATGATCAAAGGGCTGGAGCACAAGCCCTGTGAAGAAAGGCTGAAGGAACTAGACTTATTTAGCCTGCAGAAAAGAAGCCTGAGGGGGGATTTGATAGCAACCTTCAACTACCTGAAGGGATGCTCCAAGGAGGTTGGAGCTCGGCTGTTCTCAGTAGTAACAGAGGACAGAACGAGGAGCAATGGTTTCAAGTTCCAGGTGGGGAGGTTGAAGCTGGATATTAGGAAAAACTCTCTTATTAGGCGAGTGGTGAAGCACTGGAATGGGCTACCTAGGGACATGGCGGAATCTCCGTCTTTGGAGATGGTTGAGGCCCGGCTGGACAAAACTCTGGCTGGGATAATTTAGTGGGACTGGTCCTGGTTTTGTTTTTTTTTTGTTTGGCAGGGGGTTGGACTAGATGACCTCATGAGGTTCCTTCCAACCCTATGGTTCTATGTTGTGGCAGATAGGCAATGAGCATGCCACTGAGAAGGTAAATGAGCATGATAGACAAGTAGGAGGCAACAGAGACCTTGTAAATATAGCTACAGACAAAGAACAAGGTGAAGGAGTTGCTGGAAGACTAGACACACTCACATCAATGGGGCTAGATCTTTCATGTGGTCTGGTGAATTCAGGGAATTTGCCAAATGGCTGACCACACAACCCATTCATGGCAGTGGGAGCTGCATGGCTAAATCCTCTAACCAGCTTTTAAAACATGTCCTGTGGAGAACTGGTCTGTCATCTGGGGCTTTTGTACTATTACCCACTGCCCCCCACAGCTGAGCATGAAGCTGGTGACAATTTGGAGCCGTAACAGCCAATAAGGGATAGAAGTAAAAGGCGCTGGTGATTTCCAAAAGAAAAAGGACACTCGTCACTCTGGCAACTATCATCCACTAAAGCTAATTGCAGTGCTGGGCCATTAACTGATCATGTATTGAGAGGAAACGATTTTTAGCCATCTAGGATAAGGGCATTCTGAGCTGTACGCAGGGTGGCTTTATGAATTAAAATAAAGAGCAGTCAAGGGTGCCTGGCATGGTTTGCTGACAGTTACACAATTAATGGATGAAAAGCAGCATTGGAGATGTAACAGCCTGATTTCAGTAAAGCATCCGAGACAGTGGCTCACAAACATCTTACTCAGTGTTGATTCAGATTATCTTGGATGCAAACATTCACCTGGCAGAAAGCACAGCAAACAGTGGGTAATGGTAAACGCAGTGTATTGAGTTGTGGGTAGGTGCTGAGGGGGTGCTGCAGAAACTGGTGTGAGCTTAGATCTTCTTCAGCATCATCTTTGCTAATGATCAGAGGGGCAGGGTAAACAGAACTATAATTATGAGACTGCAACATTTCCTGAATCAAACACCAGTGAGGACAGAAATACACAAAGGACCTACCTGCCGAGAGGTTAGAACTATGGGCAGAAAAATAACTGAATGAGGTTCAGTTGGGCAAAAAAAAATAAAGTGGGGGAATAATCTCACTCTCAGCTTTAAAATGAGGTACTGGAAAGCCATAATGCCCAGGGGGACCTGGGGTGCAGGTGACAGCCACTTCATACCAGTTGCGACATGGAGGTGAAAAAACCCCAGTGAAATATAGGGCCACATACACACAGCCATCCCATCAGTGAGCTGCTGGGGCTCAGTAATCCTCGCAAGAACACATGGAACGTTGTGTTTAATGCTGGGCAACGCTCTTGAAGAATAAAGAGCAAATCAAGAAAAATGAGAAAGGGTTTCAGGAATGACTGGTGCTGGGTGCCGGGAAGCTCTAGGCAGTAAAGGGGGCAGCGTGAGACTGTAGAAGAGAGAATTCATTGAAGGGAGCCAAAGAGCTAAAACTAGAAGTAAGAGGATGAATTAAGACAAGGATCTAGCTAAAATCTCAGTAAAAGCTTAATAGCCTTCCACAAGAAGTGTTGGAAGATCTAGTGCTTGCTCATGTAAAACCAGTAGGACAAAGCATTAGAAAACTGTATGATACTGGCAGAGGAAAGATACCTGATGAGCCTGGCACCTTCCCTCCCCCTCGGAAAGGGAAAACACCCTCTCCCTGCATCACACGTTTTAGGTCCAGAGCCTCAGCTGTTATAAACTGATGTAGCTCCACTGAAGTCCAGGGGCGTCGCTGGCTCCTGGCACAGGGGGCACGTGCCCCAAGTCCCAGCGCCAGTGCCCTGAGTGTCTGGGGCAGACCCTGCATCTCCCAACCCTGTCCCAGGCTGGAGATCCGGGGCATGGCTGCTGGCTGCGGTGCCTCCAGCTCCCAGCCCGGTTCCTGGCCAGGAATTCAGGCCGGGCCGCCTGTGGCAGCGCCAGCCCCTCTGGCCCCGGCCCCGGCCCCGCTGGGGGATCCAGGGCCAAGCAGGTGCTAGCAGGAGCCCGAGGCCGTATCAGGCCCTTGTGGAGAATTGGGGCCGGGCGGGGGGGTAGGGTCATTCCCCGGGCAGCAACACTCCTGCTGAAATCAGTGAAGCAAACCAATTAACAGCCACTGAAGATGTAGCCCTTAATGTCTGCAAAGAGCTTTGGGATTCTTCAGTGAACAGCCCTACAGAAGTGCCAAGTGTGTCCATGCTTTAGAGATAGGACATACACTCCGCAGGCATGGGATCTGAAACAGGAAGGTTAGAAGAAGGAAAAGACAAGAATAAACCTTTTCCAATAGGGGAAAATTATGTTAAAAACACAGAGCCTTGAAACCCAGGAAGCTGTTTCTTTGAAATACAGGTTTTAACAGTCTGTCAAGCTATTAGAGTAAGAGGTGGCCAGGGCTAGGAACTGAAAAAGGGAAAGGTCACCTCACCCCTTTCTTAGCCCCAGCAGCGCAATCCAATGCAATCCAGTATGCACAAATACACAGGCCCTGCCCCAGACAGCTCCCGATCTGAAGAAATTTGCTCCAACGCAAAGCCCCATTTGCCAAGCACTACAGAAAGCTAGAGTTTATGTAATTTGAGGGCCCAAGCTGAAAAGTTGCATCCAGGAAAGTATCATTTCTAGATAATGATCATCCCCCTTCCTTACATCTCTTCATCCGCCCCATCGCTGTGAAGGGAGATCTCCGGTCACCCACCATTCGAGGCAGGGGGTTCCAGGCCTCAGCAAAGGGCCGGCATGATCTAAGGCAGTGGTTTTCAAATGTAGGGTCGGGAAACCAGTAATGGGTTGTAGACTCTCAGGTATTGAGTCAGGGCTCTGCCTACTGCCACTGTCAAAAGACTGGAAGGCATTGCTCAGAGATAAGTGTTGGGTCATGGGCATAAATTTTCTTTTTTTCAATTGGGTCCTAAGGAAAAAGTTTGAAACTCACTGATCTAAGGGCCTGAAAAGCACGTTTAATCACTCAGTTCTTTAGACAGCTTGGAAACTACTAATGCTGTTGTGAGTAACATGCAATCACCCTTTTACCTCAATGCACAAAAACATTCGGGTGACATCAAGCTTGCCTGTGAAAGCATTTATGACTCAGCAGGGCCCAGCAGATTTGCTTCTCACTGATAGTAACAAAGGATTTCTTCCTCCTATTCAAATGCACCCTCTCTTTTCATAGAAAAACCCCTTGATCTCCACTAATTAGCCTGTGTAACACCTGAATCAAGCAGATTGCAGGAGCTTTGGTAAGCAAGCAGCTGATCAGGGATCTGGTCATGCATGGTCAGTCACCCACTGATGGTCCTTTTTATTCAGTTTCTGAGAGGCGCATGGTAATTGCCAGCTGCAGAGTTGGTGATAACTTGGTCACTTACAAAGAATGTTTAAACTGCATCCTCCACGAGCTGTGGGCTTAAAGTCCCCGACTGACTGTAAAATTCAGATGTCACTTTTCCCAGCACCGAGTGACCTGCCAGCCCCTCCAGATTTCTCCTGAGGCCTGAGTACGATTTGTCTGAGCTGAGGCTGTACAGGTTCCCGGCTAGATGGTAAATTGAATTAGGGAATGCTGCCTGCCCAGGGGGGCCTTGCTTTGTCACTCATTGCTCTCAAAGCTTTCTAGACACTGTTCTCTTCCCCCCCTCGGACAGCTCTGCCCACTCCGCCTCCCGCATGCCACACAGCACGGCTATGCTGCCTCCAGTGTTCCCTCTAAGCTGTGCACAAAGACGATGAAACCCGCGCACACAACAAAATAAAGCATGCATAAAAAAATTCAAAAGTGCTAATATTAGTGCACACAAAGAATTTTTTTGCGCACACAAAAAATTTTTTGCACATACAGCCTACAGACAATTAAAGGAAACCCTGGCTGCCTCCTGAGTCTCATTTTATATTTCAGCCATCCCTATCATGACAGAAATGAGACTGCATGCTCCTGAGTGTCAGTGCATTACTGGACAGCACTCCAGCTGGTCGCAAGGGTGTAGCCACCTGTCCCTGAGGCCCTCTGGCCCTAGTGCCTGGCAGCGGTGTGATCTTTGCCACCATGTCTATGGGCTCTCCTAGCAGCTGGCAGTTGTGAGCAGGACAAAGGGCTCCACTCATGGTCGCCAGGACCTGCAGCTGCTGACTGCTGGTCAGCCCCATGGCTGCAGCGGTGAAGTTATTTTCGCTGCCAGCCCTGCTCAGCTCAGGAGATGCTGCTTGGAACAGAAACCAAATAGGAGCACCCTCCTCAGCCAGTGAATGGGAGCCTGAGAGGAGACAGCTCCTCAACACTGGGAGCTGTGGTAGGAATGGGTTTGCACGTGCCACAGAAAAAGGGATTGTCTTGGCTGGAGTGGGGGGGAATCGCTTGCAGGAATAAGTCTGTGGTCCTGGTAATAAACAATTCAGTACCTGCAGTGCACTACAATCGGGCCGGCATCGGGAGGATTGCAGGTTTTGACCCTTCTCAGGAACGCGAGGAATGGGGTAGGGTACTCAGGGACGCCATGGTCAGGCCATGCTGTGAACTGGAACTGGCGCACCTCTCTCTTCTCGCTGGAGCCATTCTGTGGAGTGGCAGAGGAATGGAGGAGAGTGATGTCACATGCACACGACAAGTTACAGGACACAGGAATGGAACAACAGAGAAAGCTGTCACCTTGTGAAGGGAGAACGTCCGAACGCAGAACGTGGCCAATTCAATAGTGTCTAGTAAGGTAACTTGGATCATTCCATACGTCTCCGTGCCCCGGCCTGGCCAGTACTGGTCACACTTTATCTAGAAAACACAGTCACCAGTGAGCTCTGGGGAAATGTAATCCAAAAGAGCACAGCATGGGACGCTCACTATGGTTGTCATGGGCAGCTGGCAAAGGACAGCAAAACCACAAGCAGCATCTCTTGCTGAATCATCAAAATACAGCTAGGCCCCACACATTTGGCTCCATGTCTAATGTGCTACTGGATGCTGCATCTGCACACTGAGATGGCGCTTTGGGCACGCTAGTGGCCTGATGCACAATTGATTGGAGAATTCTGAATGGCCAGGCACAACACATATTAAGAGGAAATAAAACGGTTCTAGCTTTGCTGCTTGATCTAATGTGGAGCCAGACTCAGAATACAGAAACTGGCATTCAGAACCCTCCTTCCTTAGGGCTGTGAAAGGATCTAAAACTTCCCCAGTGGATCTAAATCTGATCCGCAACAAATCACTAATTGCAAATCAGCAAGGCAGGTAGAAATCTTCTGAAAGAGCAAATGAGGGCTGCACCTCTGCATCTCTCCACATGCATTTTCCGTGGTGTCTCTGTCATTCCTCCCTCCACCCCCCCGGATCACGACGAGCCAGCCACCCGCACTGAAGTTTCTCACCCGTGACTTCTCCTCCAGCTTTGTCATCATCACGATGGTAGCTGAGCGCTGCTCCCACACCATCCGCCAGAAATCTCCAAAGGTCTCTGGCAGAGGGCCCTGTGTGGCAATGTAAGCGTTCTGTTTCCGGTAGCCATCGATGTAGTTGGCATTAATGTAGTCGCTGCCCACAATCCCTGCATTAAAGTGACAAGGGGTGTCATTTGGAGGGTAGGGAGAGGTAGTCTGAATTCCTTAATGGGTGTGATCCTCCACTGGGATGTATAAACTTCCAGCTACATTATACTCAGCGATGCTTCACTAAGTTACCCCAGCTGAGGCTCTGGCCAAGTACATTTCCACTAGACATATGAAGAATCTACTTTTGGAGGGAGGTGCTGAGTGGCATATCAAATACCAAGCCTTGCATACCTTATTTCTCATTTCCATTGCGCTAGCACAGTGTCCAAACTGTGGTCCACGGGGCACTGGGGTTCCATGCAGTGTGAATAGGTGTGTGCCGTGAAAAGAATTTTGCCATTCATGATATTTTTCTTCTAATTTTTTAAAATCAACTTTTGCACAATTCATGTGGCAATTTTGCAGTGTGCAACCCACATCCCACTCTGGACCAGCATGCATGTGTTCCGTCAATATACTCCATGCCCAAGCATTCTGTGGCCACATTAGTTTGGGAAATGCTGCTTAGCACCTAGGAGCTGAAATCATGGAGCATGACCCCACTAGGTTAGGCCCCGCACAAACTTCAAACAAAATGATGGTCCCTGCACTAAAGGTTTATGATCTTCTGGGGCCAAACATGCCTTTGCTTAATGAGACACACAGCACGTCTCAGTCCAGCAGGCTGGATCCCCACAGGTGCATCTCCATCATGTTGCTCCCACATGGTGGCTGAAAACAGCGGGTCAGGGTTTGCGGGATCATCTTTCGGGGAGTCCATGCACACTGTGACTGGGCGAGGCATGGACTCCCTGGTGGAGGTCTGCTGGAGAAGCAGGTGGCTTTGAAACTGCAGACTGTGCCTTGCAAATTATGTGCTGTGATCTGTAGGATGTTTCTTCATTCATGCTGCCTGCCTGGGTCTTTAGTGAAGAGCTTTGAGGTTGGTGGTGAAAAGCAGCATGACAAGTGGGAAGTGGACCCTGCCATGTGTCTGCCTTAGGGGTCAGATTTAGTGACCCACTTACGATGGGCACAGAAGACTACCGGTGCATGGGGATTTGTCTCAGGCCTCCTAACACAGAGCTCCTGGCAGTAGCAGCAGGTTTTGTTCTCCTAAGATGACCTCAACATAGAAACGTTGGACTCGCGTTTCAGAGGTGGAGGGGGCATCAATACCAAATGGATTTCCGGGCCTCTTTCCTGCTTTGTTTATGTGTTATGTTAAACCCACTTGGAATTGCCTGCCAAGTCTTCAAAGGCAGTGGTTAATTTCAGGTGCCTGGAGAAACAGCCTTTGATTGAATTTCTGGAGGGACCTCAGCCCCCATTCCTCCAAAATTTAAAAATTCAAAGTGGAAGAGCAACTGTGTAACAGCATAAGAGTCAACAGAGGCTGAGCCTCTGGGATTAATTTCCTTTGCAGCCCCCTGGGGTCTGCTGTGTCATTTAAAATGGTGGCTGGGAGCTTGTGCAATGTTTTGCCATGTACATAGCAGGCCTTGTTACAGAGAAGTCACTGAATTAAAACTGCCCCCTCCTTGCTTTTCACCGGGCAGAACTGACATGCTGCAGACTCGCCAAAAGCAGAATTTAAAGAACTAAAAAAACCCATAATACCAAAACCCAGGCTGCTGGGAAGAAACTTCCCAGCCAGTGCAGAGGAAAGGACTGTGGCTTTGATAAACTTCTGTGCCGATCATTCTTCAAGTGAGGTTGCAAATCTGCTCCCATCTGCCTTGCCAGTTTCTCCACGTTACCATCACTCCTTAGTTAAAGGCATGAAAATGACTGGACGATGGGTGCATGAGACAGGAACAAACAGGAGCTGCCTGGAAAGTGCTGGAGCAATATATGCTGCCTTTGGTGCCACCCAGTAAATGTGTCACACAGGTGAGGGATTATTTATATGCATAAATGAGACTCTAACACAGAGCTGTATGGGGTTGAGGGTCGAATGGACACCCAAGTGCCCAGCTTGATTTTCTCTAGCAGCTCACTGGACAGCCTTGCTGTGTCTGGATTAATTAGGGGAAACATGACTGGTAGCAATTACCCCCTGGTGGCTCTTTGATGCCTTGGGACTCAGTCCCAACACCACTCTGTTGGCAGAAAAGGCAAGAACAGAAGGGGCCATGAAGATGTAACACCCTTGCCTGTATAGGTGTTTTCTGTGGGTCAGAAGCAGCAGAGAAGTTTGTCATGTGCCCGCCTGTATCTGTTCTGTACATCCATGGTGGTGTCTAGATCATAAGGCTGCCAAGTTATCGGCCTGAACATTAAACATAACCAGAGACTGCACCTGCACTGGCACCAGTCACTCCCACAAACAGCGGTACCTCCCTGGACTTTGGGGAGAATTAAAATGTTCCCTGCTGCAGGCCAGGTGTTCCAGAAGGATCAGGAATTCTCTCTCAATTCCAGTGGACAACGTGACTTTTGAAAGCCTCACTCTCCAATTTAAATGGCTCATGAAAAATTAATTTCAGATGGAAAACAAGCTGAGACACTATCAGCTTTGTAATGATTAAAATCCTCCTTCAGCAATGGACAGGGCTGGTCCAGATTTATGCTGCTTTCTTGGCAGACCTCCACTCTCCTCCTCATCATCTCAGAAATGGAAATGCAATGCCCCCCAAAATTATTTTGGAAAGGGGACCATCCTAAGCAATTCACCTCATCCCTAGAACACCTGAACTAACTTTTAACACCTGCTAGCAGCAGTTCCCCACCACTGTGTCAGGACACATTACTGTGTTGCCACACAGTGGTGTGTCAGAGAGCCAGGAAGACGGCTGGATTTGGCCTGGCGGAGTGGACTGGTGTGTCTGCTATGGCCACGATATGCCATCAGGTATGTCACGAACTGCAAAAGTTTGATGAGAACCTCTGTGGTAGGGTTCACTAGAACTCGTCCCAAGTCCTGTCTGCTCCTGGTGCCCAGGTGGAGACTTCTTGGCTGAGGAAGGTCAAGCATGAACGGCACAGCCACATGCCATACAAGAGGGTGAGAGGCTTAGCATGTCACTTCAGGGGCAGCCATCCAAGAAAGCCCTACTGGAGGGAACTGGTTAGAACAACAGCTCTTTTTTCAACCAGAGCAGCTCTTCCCTCAGTTTGTAAATTGGCTGCTGTGTTGAGAGCCAGAAAGCTCATGCCATAAATAAATGGGCTAGTCTTTAAGTGCCAGAGGACTCCTTGTTTGTTTTACTGAACTATGCAAAACTTTTGGCTTCTTCAGGTCTATCAGTCCCATGAATTCATGAACCTCTTAGGAAAGGAACTGTAGTACATGAAGTCAGATTTTATTGCTAATTGGCATTTTAGTGGAAAGGGAGGCTTCTGTTTTTGCCTTCAGTATTTGACTAGGAACAGTCAAACACACCTACAGGGACTAGAGTCTACTGCTCACCCTCACTCCAAACCTGCCACTGATTTGGAAAGCTACCCGTGTGTTTCCTCCTCCCGTTCCTTAGGAATATATCTAGCTGGGAGTAGTAGACTAAAGTAGGCTAGTCTTGAAGTAAAGGGAACCCAGCTGCTAAATAAATGCCCTTTAAAACTAAAGATGCAGGAGCAGGACGGGCTGACCAGGATCAGAACTTATCCTCATACCTGACATTGGATTGCTGCCGCTCTGCCAGGTAGCTGGAGAGAGGCGTCTAGAGTGGTGTAGCAAAGGTGTCCTCTGGCGCCTGGGGGCTAAACCCCCGTTTGTCTTCCCCTGGCTACCCCACCCCACTCCATACCTTCCAGTCCATCCTCTGCCCCCAGTCTGGTGTCCCCTGCAGTCTCCCCCATCGCTATGCCCCAGGGAGACCATGAGCAGATGATAGTGTTGTTTGTGGGCCTTTGTGGACTATGGAGCCCTACGCTCCCCAGGAATAAAGACCAATTTAGTTACCTTCAATGGGCAGCAGGATGACACGGGAATGGTCATAGGCAATCACGTTGGCATAGCGGTTTTTGGGCTTGTTCACCTCAAGGTTCGAGTGCTCCCATGTGAATTGCTGGCCCGGGTCAATTGACTGGAAGAACCAGGAAGTAAAACAATGTGGTCAGCAAAGCAGACCTGTGCCGGTCAGCTCTGCGCCTCCTGTGGCGGCCAGATCAAGTGAGATTTCTGCCCACCGAGGCCAAGAATGGAGTGCTCCCCACCCCACACCCTCAGGACTGGTAACACACCCCCATTTCACGGCTTTCAATATTAGCACAGTGTGGGACCATGTCCTCCCCCCCCTTGCCATAAAATCCCATGCACATTCAGAGGGCCGGGAGGGATACTGTCCATTCCAATGCAAACAGCCATAACAACGTTGTGAGTTTAGGCTGCATATGTAATGGCATCAAGTCAAGGAGCAGGGACGCGCTACTCTCCTCTTTGGTACACCTATGCCTAGAGTTAGTCTCATGAGAAAAATATTGACACCTGGAAGGGAGCTGGGTGAACAAAGACCAACTGGGGGGAGGAAGGGGGTGTGTGTGTGCGCACAAAGGGATGAACTTATCAGGCCTGAGCTTAAGAGCTAAATCTATAGTTTAGCTAATAAATTACTAAAAAGAGAGACTTAAATCTACCAGTACTTGTCAGGTGAGGCAAAGGTTATAAGACTGCACAACAGAATATCAGTAAAAGGGAAGATTTAAGCAACATATCAGGGAAATTTGACAGCAGAAAGGGATCTGCCCTGTCCCAAGAGACATGGTGGAAACACCCCTGTTCGGGGTATTTAAAATTTAGCCAGCACACTGAAGAGCAGGGATAGTCTTGCATGAGCAAAGTGGCTAAGAGTACAGCAGCTGGCATGTGCCCATTTGGCAGGCCAAGAAGCGGGGCACCTGTCTGGCCAGATAAGGATTAAGGAATCGGTTTCCAAGATACAGAGTCAACAGAAGCTCCTTCCTGGAAAGGATAAAGGAGGGAATGCACTGGAGAGAAAAATCCTCTCCACCTGTCCCGGTGAGTTATGCCAGGCTTGGTGGGTTTTTTTAAAGCCCAGCTGTCCCAGATATGGAAATTAGGTTAATTATGTTTACCTCTAAATCCTTAGCTGGAGAATTAAATAAAACACAGGCTTAATATCACCATCAGTTTGGAGCATTGGGGGGGTGGGGGGGCAGTGATGGGTTTGCCTCCAAACGGAGCTGTGCAGTTCTCCCTCCTGTTCACTTTCCAGCCTGCATCTGTCCCTCCTGGGGACAGGCGTATTGCACGCCCACTGTGCCTGGAGCCCTAGCTTCCACTCCCCATGAGTGTGAGCTCTGGCCCCTTGCTGCGCACCCACAGGCAACTGCTGGTTCCCTCGCACTCCACTTGGCACCCTACCCCCGAGTGCACCGCTCTTCTATGGCACAGCTTCGATCAGCTGATCTTGGGGTGTATTTTATGAGCCATGCAGTAGAGGGGAGGTGGAAAAGCTGGTATAAAACGGCAAGGCGCTAATGTCCTCTTGCTCTCTTGCTGCGGAGCATTTCTAACTAATGGGTATTTATGCTGTTGTAATGTGTCTGTTTGCTCTCTATCCCTCTAATCTCACGTCGCATTCATTTCATTAGTGCTGTTTGTTTAGCTCTGCCTCCCCAACTCGAGAAGGTTTTGCTGGAACTAAGCCAGGGCACTTGGGATATTGTATTATGCAAATTAGACTTTGAAATCTGTACAGGGCATATTAACTGGCTTCTGGTTTCCGTGCACTCCCCAAACTCTGAGATGTGGGTGAAAGACCCCAGCAGAGCCAAAGGATCTTTCCTCTCTCCTACCCACACACTTCCTACGGCAAAGAGCTGGCTACAGAGCATCAGTGACATCAGCAACGAGAGTTAAGTGATAAAACTCACAGCCAATCATTCATCCAACAAATCTGTCCTTCCTTGCTGTTTGCGAGCATTACAGTCAGAGCTGGACGGTCTAGAATGGAATCATTTGCCTAACACCATCAGTGTATGTTATGTAAAAATATTTCAGTTATTAGGTCAGTTTGCAATTTACATCGATTAAGTCATGCAGTAAGTTATGCGGTAAAATGGGACAATCTATTGCGGCATCTGCACTTTGTGCCGGACTTTAATGAGCTAGCCAACGCTATGTGAACTCATTCTTACAGGCAAATACCCAACTCTGAAATTTGCTGTCAGTAACATTCGCGCTACTGCCTGGCTCTGACAAACACTTGATTGCACAGTGCCCGAAGGTGTGTAGAGAATGAAAAACGGGAGGCTTACGGACGGGGGTGAAGCAAAAGGCAAACTGCAGGAAGTTTGTGGGGTTTATATCTTCTTTGCAAGGCTCAGAGGGCCCTGCTGGTGCCTTGCCATACTGGGATGTAGAGTTACTGGTAATACAAAGGACAGCAGCATAGAATCCTAGGGTTGGAAGGGACCTCACAGGTCATCTAGTCCAACCCCCTGCCAGAGGCAGGACCACTCCCACTAAACCATCCCAGTCATGGTTTTGTCCAGCCAGGCCTTAAACACCTCCAAAGATGGAGACTCCACCACCTCCCTCGGCAGCTCATTCCAAGGCTTCACCACTCGCCTAGTAAAAAAGTTTTTTCTAATATCCAGCCTCGACCTCCCTAACCGCAACTTGAGACCATTGCTCCTCGTTCTGTCCTCTGTTACCACCAAGAACAGTCAAGCTCCATCCTCCTTGGAGCATCCCTTCGAGTAGCTGAAGGTTGCTATCAGATGGTCCTATGTGCTATCAGCAGTGGGCAGCTGAGTTCCCACTGCTGCAAGAGAGGGGCTTAAGCTCATGCCCAATGACTTACAACTTGTGCATCTCAATCAGTATCTGAGAACTCCTCAGGAGGCTGTCTTGGGAACCCCCAACACTTCTTGGTGCTTATCCATATTAGTATTTTGATAGCTCCTGGGAACCCCAGTCTGTGCTGGGCACGGTACAAACACAAATTGAAAGGATGGTCCCTGCTTCAAAGAGCTTCCAGTGCAAATACAGCACCCTAACTGTCATACATTATCCTCCTCATGCGCTGCAGCCCGGTCCAGCAAAGTACATGAGCAGGTGCTTACCTTTAAATGCTTGAAAAGTGTCACTGACTACTTATGTGCATAAAATTAAGCTGATGCCTAACTGCTTTGCTGGGTGGATTTCCTAGTCCCAGCTTCTGAGGGCCAATCCAGCATGCCCTTCATTGCCCATACCTCATACTCTTGGGATAATTTCAAGTTGTCGTTGGCTTTGAGATGCTCTGTGTGTTCTGCCAGCTCGGAGATGGGGATTGGTGGGTGGCTGAGCATACCTAGCAGAAAAGACAGCAGGAGAAAATAAATTGTATTTAAGTTAAAAAAAGAAAAAAACAACCAATTGTAAATGTTGCATTATTTTAGAAGGGGGGGGGAACAAGAAAAAAATTACAATGTGAGATCTGCAATGAAAGGAGGGAGGTTAGAGGAGAGAAGATTCAGGGCTCGAAATTGTGTCCTTGGAAGGAAAATGAGAGCTTTCCCCCTTGATGGCCCCATTCTCAACATTTATCAAAAGAAAAATAAAAAGTGAAAAAAAATAATCCGAAGAGCAGATGCTGGTTAGCGATTCCAGTAGTGAACTTGAAATGCACAAATGCTGCCAAAGGAAACCTATGCGGCCAATGTCACAGCACTTGGCGTGGTGGTAAACGAACACTAACTCCAAGATGGGGTAGGGCAGAATGCTTGAGGACCAATGGAAACATGTGGATGGGTGAGAAGAGCAGTCCAGAGGGGAGAGAGTTGGGGAGGCTTTTCAAAGTTGCTACCGAGCCTTTGTGCCTGATAAGAAACCCCTTCAAAGCATGGGGATGGAGGCGGGGAGCAATTTGGCCTAGGGCTCCCGATAAACACCCCAGGGCTGTGCCCTCCCCGTCTGGCACAAAGGAAATGTCACATCACTCAAGGAATACTTCCTCCCCCACCAAAATACCAAGGGGATGTTGAGCAGACCACTGTGAAGAGGTGCCTTCCAGTTTGGTCGGCCAGTGTCCACCTCTTCCAACTGCTCTTTCCCTGGATCCCTTGACCAGGCAAAAGGAGGGATCCTGCATGGACAAACGCTTACACTAGAGACGCCAGAAGGGGATGATTTCAACCTTCCAGGCTGAAAGGCCATACTTCTTGCCTTCTTCAAATCTGGCACCAGATGGGTGGTTTGATGGACTGGCACCCCAGAAACCCCACTGGGTACTATGCTCCCCTGAATTCTGGACCACCTGGCTCTTTGGACAGGGTGCTGCTCCTGCATCCACACAAACATGTCTGACAATAGCCACCCACTTTCTGGGGAAGTTTGGGTTACTAAGGAGGCAAATTAGATTGATGCTGACAAGCAAGATGGCATTTCTGTTAATCTGCCCATCCTGTGGTGAGATTTGTAGCTGGGATGGCTGGAGAAGGTTCAATTGGCTGGGTGCACGAACTCAGGTTCATGCAGTGGGTCCTCTGTAGCCTGACAGCCCCCACCCTTGGTCTCAACCGCTTGAACAGAAACCAGCATGGAAAAGCTTTCCAAGCTCTGCTCAAGGCCACCACAGTGGTATTCATCCTCCTAACCGTGTTCTAGCAGCAGCTCCACTCCATTGCTGTCAGCCACGGCGGGGGCAACCTTTTGAGAAGCCACCACATTGCTCCCAAAATGGGAAGGAGAAGAGGGAGGGTGGGAGCCATGGAGAATTTCGAGCCCCGTGGGTGGCGCATGTAGCGGCATCAGCAGCATGTCAGTTACTCTGAAAACTCAGCACAGAGATGGCAAAGCAAGCATGACAATCCTCAGTTTTACAGTGTTTTTTACCCCCAAGCCCCCTGCAGAGAGGAGGGGCCTTGGCATGAGCTCAGAGCCATGGATCACACACCTTTGTTCCCAAACTATTTAATCATCCCTTCCGGAATTGGAAAGCCAGGCAGAAAATGGGGATGAGGAAAATAAAAGAAGTGGGAGGCAAAAGGTATTTGGATGGCCCCTGGGCCAGGCCTAGACATTTCTCCTGGCTTATGGGAGGAGGGAGTCCCAGCCAGTAGATTTCTAGTTAGCCTGATTCTTTACACACCTCTTCCTGTACTCGGATATAGGAGTCTTCTTCCGTACTTGCAGCGTGGCCACGTTCCACCTCCGAAACAGCTGCATTTCAGTGGTGGAAGTGTAGTGTTTCTTCTGTCTATGTCTAGTTCACAAAGAGCTATGGGGCTTTTATGGCCAAGGGTGCCCCCTCCACATCTAGAGAAGTGATGCACTATGCTAACATGATAATAAACATTCAGCACAGAGCCCTCGTTGTCTCCTGCTGTCTATGAGAGTAAAGGAGAGGTGCTACAGTGGGCAGAAACTTCCCCTGATAATTAGAACGAATTGAGCCCTATTCAGAACAACAACTGGCAACTTAATAAATTGTTTCCAAATACGTCCATGTTACTACGCCCACTGCTTTCCCCCCACCTAGATCGGGAGGCAGCCAGCCAGGATATGGGCCAGCTGCCACCACCTGAATCCGATTCTGCTGCCAGTGGTTGCAGATGATTAGCTGCTGTGCAATTAGGAAGAGTCGTAAATTAAATCCCAAAGAAATACACAGGTTTAAAAAAAAATAAAAATGGAGCAAGCAAGCAAGAAAACCAGAAGCTCCCAGGCTACATAGAATGAGGTCACGGAACAAGGTCTCTGTCCGTCCCATCACGCAAAGGATGATGGAGAAGGCCCCTGGTGCAGATCTGGGAGGGGAAGCCACGTTCTTCCTTTAAGGCTTTTCAGGAGATGTTGCCTTTGTCAGAGCTCCAGCGAAAAAGCTCAGCCTTTAAATGTCTCAGGCTCCATGCATCAATGCGTCCCCGTTTGTAAACCCACAGTGGAGAGTGGCTGGGAATTGGCCCCTCCCATGTTCTCCTAGAGCAGACATCTCCCCATGTCAGATCAATTGTGAGGGTTCTTTATAACCGGAAAAAAAAGGCTGGAATCCTCTGAAATGAGTCAATACTTTCCCAGTCTGGCTGCCAGGCACATCAGGGTTTCAAGAAGATCTTGAAAGGCACTGTGCAGCGGGCAAGAGGAACGATACAGACTTGGATTAAGCAAGCAACGGGTGGTAATGTTTTGCAGAGGAGCACAGCTGGTTTCATCTGGGACCACCCCAGTACCGAGATAAGAGGGCTCTTTCAGCTCAACACCACTGCTGGACTAAGGCACCTAGAGGCCCGTTCCAACCCCATTAGCTAGGACTCCAAGTCAGCTTTAGAGCTGTTACCCAGAGTTTCTATTGACGTCAGTGCCGCCTGCTGCTGGAAGGGCTAAACCAAGGGTGGTATCTGGCACTAAACGTTCTTTTTGTGCTGGTATGTAAGGAACCACCTAACATGCCAAAAGGCTTTAGGAGCCTGGCTCCTAGGTTCTAACAAAGGAACAAAGCCTTAGAGTAGTTTCTTGTCTAGCATTTCAAATCATTTTAGCTTCTCTTATCTTCTCACAGAGGACTCCACTCTCTGCGTACCAGCCAACTCAGCAGAAACATCACGCTAACAGCTGTTGTGGGCCACAGCCTATTTATTACAATAACAAATTCATTGCAGTTGCCGGTGCTTTGTGTGAAACCAGACTAAATGATCACACTGTCCCTTCTAACCATACAGTCTATGAAACCTGGGGGAGATGCAGCCCACAGAGAAAGGACAGTGCTTCCAGGTCAAGGCCAAGAAGAGACACCTGTCATGTACTGGATGGCCCTTTCCCTAGTTTGTCATAAAAGCGCGTCTGTGCAGGGAGAAGAGAGGAGGGTTATTGTCTTTGGGTACAGGCTTCCCTTTGTTCACACAATTGAGCAACGAACACAGACCCAGACGAGCGTACAAAGAGCTGCTTCCTCCCACACATCAGAACAATGCACATTTAGCTGAGCTTTTGACTAGTCTAAGTTCAGACTTGAAACACCTTTAACAGAGGAGCCTAGCAACTCAGATTTTTTTCCCCTAAGCAAGAACAAGACAGACAGAGGGACGGATGGTATCTCTAAGTCAGCTACTAGGATGCTGTTACTACTACTTTGTACAAACCCTGTGTTCAATACTGTAAAACTGGAAGCGTGGTTCAGACAAACAGATGGCACAGAAGAGGGATGAGATGGCGAGAGCCGCAGAGACACGCACAGAGTTCAGCAAAAAACAGGAAAGCCAAAAATAAATAAATAAATAAAATAAATAAATAAATAAATAAAAAGAATAAAACAAAAAAAACAAACCAACACAAAATTAAAAAAAAAAAGGGGGGGAAAAAGGTAAACCGACAGGAACAAAAACACACAGGAACTAACTTTCAAAGTCAAACTCAGGGTCACTGAGAGGGCTGCTCAGACCAGAATCTGCAGAAAACAGTAAAAAATAAATAAATAAAAATACACTTTTTTCTTTCTTTTTTGTTTCTTTTTTTTAAAGATTCATGCTAATAAAACTGAAAAAGCAACATAAATTTAAGAGGAAATGAAAAGTTCATTTTTTGTGCTAATTAGGCAAGGGCCGGGCCACTGAGAAGGGCTTTACCTCCCCCAACCCCATGTGGGTACAGGGCACATGCTTCCTGATTCCTTGTTTCTTACTGTGGACTGAATGAAGCTTGTCTGGTTCACAGAGGGTTTCTACAGAGAACAGGGCCTGGGTCGCTCCTTGTGCCACACTGTATTTAATTCTAGTGGTTGCACAGCGCCCAGAGTCTTGGATCTCTTCTCCTCGCCGACACATCAGGCACCCGACTTCCAGTGAAATTTAGTGGGAGCTGAGTGCCTGACTTGTTTAGTCTTCTTTGAAATTCTCTGCCTGGATTCCCAGCTAGGTATTAAGATAAACTCACCACCATCCAGCTCTCTGTGCACTGATTCTCCCAGGAGAGGGTGGAAACATCACCTGCCTTGAGTGTAGGAGACTGGAATAGATGACCTACTGAGGTCCCTTCCAGGCTCACCTCCTATGACTCTCTGGCTGGGACCATTTAAAACTATGCTGTATAAATGCCTGAAGGACACACTACAGACCAGCCCTGCACCAGCTCATGGAGAACTAACTTGCTTATCTACAACAGTCAAGGGCCATGTCTCCATATGCAATTTTAGTTTGGATTTGCTAGTCCGAACTAAAGTAGTCCGAGGTTAGTCTGAACTAACTTTGTCCTAATTTGAACTCACTGCGACTTTTTAGTTCAAACTAGCTGTGCATTCTAGTTTGAAATAATGTTTTAGTTCAAACTAGAACACGCGGCTAGTTTGAACTAATGGCTTAGTGCAAACTTTGAATTAAGCCTTAGTTTGTGTCTTGCCCATGCTTACTTTGAAATTCACACTAAGCACAGAAAGTCCAAACTAACCAGGGGAACTTATTTGTTCAGACTAACTTTTGCCTAGTCCAAACTAAGAAATTTCTTAGTTCAAACTAGGCAAAGCCTAGTGTAGCCAAGGGCTAAATTAGTCCAGACTCAGTTTGCTTAGTCTGGACTAATTTGGCAGTGTAGACATAGCCAAGGAGCTCTCTGAGCCCTGTAAGGGCAGGAAAGAGTCCCTCGGTAAAGGCTACATCAGTTCTTACACTGAAACCGACTGGTTTCTTCTGAGCTTGCTAACTAGACCTGAGGTGAAAATGACTCCAGTGCCACGTACTCGTCTCCTTGCAGATTGAGCCCAGGTCTGAAGGCACCATACCTAGTTGCATGAATGCCCCCACCTGGGCACCTTAAGTTCAATTCCCTGATGTACAAACTCCAGCTCCCTTCTACTCCGGCCAAATTCTTTCCTGAGGTAGAGGTCCTGGTATGAATGGAGTTACCCTGGGGATGAATTCACCCCCCCTGCACAACAGAAGCTGCTCTGGCCCCTGTCATAAAGCCAGTTTCCCCAACCGGCACTTGGAAACGGTTCCTTTAATCCAGTGTCAACTGCTGTAAGTTGCAACTGAGGCTCCGCGGGGAAACTGCTGCTGCAGAGAGTGGAAGGCCAGACAGAGCTGCAATAGTGCCATATCCCGGGATTCAGGCTGCAGGAGGATTTTAAGGGCACGCTGGATTTCCTCCACCACCACAGAGGCAGCACCGTGGAGCGGTCCCCCACATGGGACCCACCGTGTGCTCAGCCACACCGCTCTTAATCCGGAGTAACGTCACTGACGTTGTTGCGGTTACTCTGGACTGACACCGGTGGAAGAGAGCAGCGTGTGGGCCAACTCAGGCTGCTGCTGCACCGTCCCATGTTCAGGTCTCAGGGACTGCTTTGAACTTGCTGCCTTTGTTACCCAAGGGGATTCAGCTCTTGCCCACCACAAAGCTTGCACTGCTGGCACTGATGATAGGGAAGGCGGCTCCCATCTCCCCACCGTGGGAATCTGCTCTGCACAAACCTTGTCCTCTGGCTAACTGCTAACTTCCCAGCCCGCCCCCCCGAGAGAATTGAGGTGACCTCAAGGACAGAGATGGGGGGAGATGAACAGGGGAGCTGCAGAAACATTACTAACGAGCACAAAACGGCAACGACGACAACCGGCCCCCAAAAGCACAACAAACTCTTTTCCAGCTCCTCCTGTGCTGGGAACCCCCCAGCTGAGCAGCAGCCAGGCTGCCAGCGTGGTTCTTCGCTGGGGGAGGTGCCCATGCCAGTGCTTGTCGGTGGAAGCTTGTGAAGGTGCCATGCAGGTAGCTAACCATGCACGTGTAGAGGGGTCTGTGTGGGTAGAAGGGATAGTGCCTGGTGCCTCTCTGCAAGGTGCGGGAGGTTATTACCAGTTGGGGAAGGAGACCAGTAGCGTCTCCTGCGAGGGTGTCTAGACTAAGCGAGAAAACGCTAGCATTTGCTTGCAGAACAATTGGTGGCCTTGCCTCTCTGAGGACAGATCAATGTGTTCCCATGAGAGTTGTTTCCAAAGAACCATTCTGGCGCGTCTGCACGCAGCACCCCCTTTCAGATGTACTGGCACGGCTGCATCCTGGAAATCATGTACTCCTAGCCCTTGGGCTCCTGGGTAATTTCCAAATCTGAGCTACTGTGGTATGAGAAGGAGTTAAGAGGACTGGCTAAGAAGGTGTGGCTCCAATGCTCATGGCTGCCTATCTAGCCCAGAATGCATCCGTCCAGCCAGATAGAGTGGCTGTTGTGTAGGGACACAAAATGTTGCCACCTCAGGGGGCTGCAAGCAAGGATATCTTGCAGAGCTCTCGCTTAGCGTAGATAGGGCTCAAGAGATTTCTCCGCCGTGTCCTTGCTAGAGTTGGTTCTCAACAGAGGCAACAATGCAACAGCCTTAATGCAGGCAGGAAGGGAAGGGGGAAAGAAGTCATTTCACCTCACTTTCCTAGGGAGAGAGGCTGGTTTGCAGCCAGTTACCTGGAGTCTGGAAGTTGATGCGTCTCATCTCCACCGGGTCCTTGGGGTGGTGAGGGGTGATCTCAGCGTTGTTGAGGAGACATTTCGTCCGCGGCTCAGAATCTTTCCGTTTGCTTTTAAAAACCAAAGTAGAAAGTCTGTTGGTTTGGGGCCCTTTCTGCCTTTTTTGGCTGATTTGGGCAAGCCACCGGCCACGTACAGACCTGGGGAAAGCAGGTGACAATCTTGCGCAAGGCTGGACCAAAAGCAGCCATGTCCTGAATGACATACTGGCTCAGAAAAGGGGCGTGAGGCACAAAAAAATGCAATTTGCACTAATGTGGCACTCAATGGGCGTGCAACGGTCATAGCAATACTTCAAGCCAATAACAACATCCTGGAAGCCACTCCTTCATACGTCAAAAGCACCCGACAGTGTTTTGTATGGTCATGGGCTCTAACTTAAACCCTGCATGAACTGCTTTTCTACTACACCCTTTTCTTCTCACCTTTCTCTGTAGCATGGGGCACGGCTCAACTGCTGGTGAATTCTCTGTATCTTAAAGTCCTTAAATCATGATCTGAGGACTTCAATAACTCAGTCATAGGTTAGAGGGTTACAGGAGTGAGTGGATGAGGTTTTGAGAACTGCATTCTGCAGGAGGTCAGACTAGATGATCATACTGATCCCTTCTGACCTCAGAGTCTCAGAGTCTTTTTATCTTCCTGATTTGATGCTGCACCTGCTTATGAGCTGACTCACACTTGCAGTGTCATTTACAGCACTGGTCACTTACTAAGCCTTGTCTACACACGTGCACTGCTTTAATGAAACTGGAGCTAATTGTTGTGTGGACACAGCATTGTCTTGTCTACATGGAAGAATTGCCATGCTAAAGGTATGATTTTAAACTGATTTAGTTCTGCTTGTGTGGTCAAGCTTAATTTGGTTTAATGGAGCTTGATTAGGAATCGATTTAACTCAAATTGAAATAAGACACTCTAAAATTAGAATAAGCATGGCCACACAGTGTATGGCACCAGTTTAGCTAAGCTGTTTTAAAAACTGATTTAAAAAAGCTAAGCAGATGCAACATTTTTGTGTAAACAAAGCATAAATTCAGTTTACATGTCTTATTTGGTGTAGCTTAATCTGTTCACACCCATTTGTACTTACCTACATATAAACTTGCCCTGATTTATTTGAACCAGTGCAAATCCATGAAAGGACACCCTCATACAGGTTTAAAACTAGTTGCATTGGTTTAGCTTGCCTCTGCAAATTTTCTACAGGGGCAAACTAAAGTCAACAGAAATCAGGGTGCAATAGATTTAACATGAAGGGCTTGTCTGCATGTAAAACTGTAGCATATAAGTGAAGACATGACCTGTGCTGATGGGAAGGACTCTCCCATTGCTGCAGGTCAGCCACCTCCCTGAAAGATGGTAGCCAGGTTGACAGAAGAATTATTCCATTGCCTAGTGCTGTCTACACATGGACTTAGGTTACATTAACTTCCCTGTACTGGTGAGGGTGTGGATTTTTCTCACCCCTGACTGATGTAGTTAAACCAGCCTAATTTTCTAATGTACAACCAGGCCAAAGTTGTAGGAATTTAACTACATCAGTTTAAAAATCACTTCTTTAACCAAACCTAACTGACAAGTTAAATTGCAACAAACTTTGTTTAAACTGAAATAAATGTGTCCCAACTGAAATAAGTGCATCCCCCCTGCCTTTTGCACACCTTTAATGACACTGGTTTCAAGTCACACCCTAAGTGAAACTGGTTCAACTCTGTGTGTAGACAAGTTTTGCTCTCAGCCAAGGGATTTTAAACCCCAGGAGATGGAGTCTAGGGCAGTGGTTCCCAACCTTTTCCTGCCATGGCACCTTGATAACTTTAATTATTTTGAGGCACGCCACCACATAGTCCCCAAATAAACTTATGAATATTCATGAGCCAAGCCAGAACTCTGAGCAGTTTTTCAAAGAATTCCAGGGCACACCTGCTCAGGCCTGCGGGCGAACCCGTGTGCCATGGCACGCTGGTTGGGAAATGTTAGGTTAGAGGAGCGTCTGCAAAGTGCAAACTGTTCTACTCATGGCTTGAGGCAGAAACAGGGTTTGCTTCTTGGTCTATTTAGAAACTTTCTCTGCCTTGTTGCACACCAAGACTGTCATACGCTGTTAAAACCTAAACCACTCCTTCAGAAAGAGGCCACCTCATGGACAGCCCCCTTCCCAGTCCCCCCTGCACAGAAACACCCCTTGCCCCATGTACACTAATTACAACCACAGAAGTGTAGAGCAATGAATGCATTTTTAGTTGTCTTTTATTGCCCTTTTAATATTATGAGCCCAGCCTGCTCTACACAGGGCACTGCTTGGAAATTACAGCCCTTTTAGGGGTGGGCATGTTATTCTGGGCTCCAGTGGGACACATTGGTGAATGGTTTATAGCTAAGCCTGAGAGTTATTTCTACCGAAAATCCTCCCACCCTTGGAAACGGCTGGGAAGTTTCCTGGAAGTTCAGGGGAAGTCTACGCAGACCAAATCGGACAGGGAGAGGGCACATCCCTTGGTCCTGCACTCGGCTCTGCTGACCCATTAACCCAACATTTTACGAGCTGTTTACTGTCACCCTCACTCTCCTCCTAGCAGGATTTGCTTTGGCTTGAAGAGCAGCTAAGCTTTTATTTTCCTCTTTCTGTCTTCCCTGCTACAAACACACTCCTGGTATCAGATGTCCTTCGGGACAGTGGGAGTGCCAGGGAGAGGAGCGAAGTCCCATGTGGGCAGAGCTCTCTGTCCCAACACACAGCCAGCCTGGTGCAGTGGGGATCTATGGAGATGCCAAACCTGATGCTCTTACCTGTCTGGCTTGCTGTCCAGGAAGCAGTAAGTGGAAGGAAGAAAAGACAAATGCTGGGGTTAGAACAGAGCTCGAACCCTCACGACTCACATGGAAAGGAGACACAAAGGTGGGGGGGGGCAAGACAGCCGGCTCAGAAAGGCACTAGCGGACTGCAAGAGGCGGCTTCTTAGCCCCCCGCCCCAGGGTACCCAAGACGTGTCAGACCCAATGGGGATAAAGCAAAGGCCCAGTCAGCAGGTCCAAAGAACATCCCCAAGGGCACAGGCAGAAATCTCCAGGAAGATGAAAGATAGAGCATGACACAGTATGGTTGGAAGAGCTCGTATGTCACCTGTGTTTCCTGGCACAGCTGTCATCTCCCCTTCCTTGGCTTCTTTTCGTCCTCTCTCCCAGTCCTTTTCTTTGTTTATTCCCACTTCCTTTCCCCCACCCCAGCATGCTGTACAGGATTGGACTGGGCCCATGTGCTCCTGCAGCAGAGCCGAGTGCCCTGGGGGCCGAGACACAAAGGTCAGGCTATTAGGCTGCTGACGGAACTTGCTGCTCTGGGCTCCTGAGCTGCTCTGGTGGTTGGGGCCGCACTCAGGAGCAGCGAGGGAGGCAGATGAGTTTCCAGGATCCTCCCACTAAAGCACACTGTACCCTCAGACCTCTTCTTCTCAGCCTTTTGGTCCCCCCCCCCCCACCAGCATCCCACTCTGAGCTGTGCGCTGGCAATGAAGCACAGTAGATTGAGATCACTGGGTGTCTCCATTTACCCCACACCAAAGATGCTGTGGGCATCAACAGGGCATACCTCCACACCCCTCTGTCCACGCATCCCAGGGCTGAACCAGAGGGGAAAACCCAGTGCTGGTGATGTGAATATCTGTCCTCTCAAACCTGGGCTGAGCTCTGCCCAACTCATTTCACAGAGGCCCAGCCATTCTGATGCAGAGAGGGCAAGGTCCTTTAGCACCTTACTTTTTGTACAGCAGGATGGCGATGACAATGCAGATAATAAACACCACGGCCAGGACTGGCCCGATGACCCATATCAAGCCCTCCTCTCCATCAATGATCGGCTGTGGGTCGGGGTTGTCCAGCTGGATCGGGTCGGAGAAAGGACTGGCTGCGAATGTCTGGAAAACACCCAACACAGCATTCAGAGAGGGCTGTGGGCTCAGGAACAGCCACAGCTTCACTCCAGAAGAGAAGCCTCTATAACGGATACAAGCCCGAAGGCTTTGGGGCAGACACCCGTCTCTAACACAGAAGGGACTTTCTCTATGAGCAAATTTTCCTGCAACTGTTGGAGGGAGGGGTTTGGGTGCCTGTCTCTGAAGTAATACATCCTGGATACTTCAGACGGGATGCCAAGTTACATGGACCATGAACACCCCACACCCATGACCGACTGGACTGGATCAGTCCCAACGGCCTCCTAGTCCAATACCCTGTCTCCAACGCGGTCAGTACTGGTGGCTTCAGAGGAAAGAAATTTGAAGGCGGCTTTTAGAAAACCTGCTGGGAGTCCTCCATTTCACATGGATCCCAGCGGTCTTCCCGGCTCTACCACCAACTCTTCACCTCGCCCTAGGTGCTCAGCCAGGATTACACTGAAACGGGTCGACTTCTTGTCAAATTAACAAACAGAATATTTCTCCCCTGCCCCCTCCTCAGTCCAGGCTGTACTCCTTATACAGCACCACTGATGTGCTCCACCCCACAGGAGGCTGCGTTCCTCCCAGAGAAGCCCTGTACATTCATTCCCTTACAGCAGAGACCACTTAGCCAAATGCTTCTTGTATGAAATGCTCTCCTTGTATGCAACTCAAGATATCAGAATAATATTGAACCCTTAGTGCTTTCCATTGTCAAAGGGAGAGATTACCACCCCCATTTTACAGATGGGGAAACTAAGGCACAGAGTGATGGCATGATTGAGTCAGTAGTCGGGACAGGTTGCAGGTTGGTGACAATAGCTTTGTGCTCACTGCCTCCCCTGAAACTCTGTCTGCCCCAGGGTGTTTGAATGAACAGGATATTTCTGTCCACAGATGCTGAGGATGGCATGTGTTATTTCAGCCCATTGCTAGTGAACTCCGCAGTACCTTGTCTTTAAAGCAGAAATTACCACAAGCAGGAGTAATCCGATTGGGAAATCCATTCCCAGGTGTGTCAGTTTAATCCCTTAATATTAAATAGACAACTAAAAATTTATTTTCAACCCCCTCACCCCACCCCACTTTAAAAACATGGATGCAATAATGTCTCAGTACAATTCCACAGGGGGATTTCATGCAATGAAGTATTAGATTGTTTCCTGTTTTGCATTAGGAAATAGGCAAGTGAATATTAAAGCAATTGCTCTCCTAGGGTCAAATTTGTGTCTGAAAAGTTCTGGGATTGCCAAAGATGTAGGACAGAGCCCAGAATGTGCGAAGCTGATTCTCTCTGTAAGGTGCTTCCTGCGCACAGGACACGTTGCTCAGAAAGCAGGACGTCCAACTAGGTTTGCTGCCCCATGGGTGAGACGGTTTTTGCAACAACTCAGGGCCCATCCTTGGAATCTTTGAATCCCTGGGTACCTCTGAACTGATATTTCAGCATCGCCCCATTCTAGACTCACAGCTGGAGCTGAGGGTGAAAAACCACCTCCCAAAGCATGCTTGGGAAAGCCAAAAACATTGCACCTGACCCCTGCTTCTCAACACAGAGCCAGCTGGCTGCCCAGTTTTTGTGTGAATGCCTGTTTGCAGCCATGGATATGTGCACCTACGAACAGCCCCTCTCAAATTTCACAGGTGGATTTCTGGATCCCTTTTGAAAATGCCCCCCCCCCCGCCCAAGCTGTTTAAAAATATTCTTGGAGGAATGCAATTCCCAAACACCACACAACCGATACTAGGACACAGGCTGGCTTGCAAAGTCATTTCACTTGCAGCAGCCAGTTCTGGTCTATAAGGAGACACCAGTATGATTTGCTTCTAAAAGAGACAGACCGCAGAGGAGCAAGTGACACTTACTGCTTCAAAGTCCTGGAGCACAGCCAGGATGAAGATGACATATTTGTGTCCCGGCTCCAGGGCTTTGTTTTCAAAGTTGTCGTAGTGTTTCATGTCCCCCAGGATGAAGTGGGAGGGCAGTGTGCGGAAATGGGCGGCAATGTACGGCTTGGGGAAGTCCAGCTGTCGGGAGTGACGGAGGCTCCGGCGCTGAAGCCTGGAGATGTCCTGAATCAGCTGGGACACAAAAGAATGCAACATTTGAGACCAACCTGTTTTGGTGCACAAGGACTGAGAGGAAGGGGAGGGAGAATCGAACTGTTCAGTGGAAATACATTAGCTCTGCTTGTTGTACATGATAAGGGGGATTCACCCTGCCTCAAGGCTCTTTGCTTAGGGCTGATCTTCCCAGGAAAAGGGTCAACAGCACAGTACATGGCACCGAGTTGGCTGCAGCCATTTGCTCTGTCTGCATTGATGCCTCTCCCTCAGAATGGCATGGAGCTGGCCAAGCACTCACCTCCTCCAGGTCCATCTCCTCAGGGCTGCTCACGGGGTTCACAAACTGACCACTCCTCGATTTTCTTAAAGGCACCACCACAATGTAGTAAGCTCTACGAGTCAGAAAGAGAGAGACAAGAGGGATGACTCTCCTGGTAGGCATCCTGCAGAGCCCCTTCGGCACAGTCTCCAGAGCTCATATCTCTTATGATATTATTTGTCTACTTGGTGTTACAGTGTGTTATGGAAGGAGCTGATGAGAAAGCATCTCAGCAATGCAGTGATGAAGACTGGTATGAGTTAGCATTGGTGCCACGCCACCTCTCCCATCTGCCCCCTCTGTTGGCAGCTGAAGTACCCACATCTGCTGGAGGCAGAGGCTTGCTGGCTGATGCCCTGCCTCCCCAACTTACATCATCACTGGGGCTGTGAATTAGGTTGGCTGCTTCTTCCTCTCCAAGGACCACCCACCCCCTGTGCATCACCACAGGATTTGAGTGAGGCCCTTGCGTAAATGAACCAGCGCCCCCTATTCCCACCCCCCACGAGTCGACATCAAATTAATTTTCTTTCAGCCAGATGCAGAAAGCCTGGGGGCGGCTGTCTCCCTGCTCGCACTACAGCAGAAGCCTTGGGTTTATCCTTGGATCCAACATTCAGAGGTCACCAGGCCCCCTAGACCCTTTCCCTGAGGTTACTAGGATGGTGGCAGGAGAGAGACAGACAGTCATTTGATTTCAGCACTAGCATTGGGTAAAACATTCAGTAGTTTCCACCCCAGCACCAGAGACCCTTTTATTTTTTTCATGGGTCCTTCTTTCCCTGACAAGCCTGACTTTGAAACCATTATTCGATCCCTACTGTGATCCCTGTGGACAGGCAAACAGAGCAAAGGAGACTTGGGAAAGCTGGCGTGACTCATTTTCAGGCCCTCTGCTATGGGGAAGCCAAAGCCTGAACAGACCATGCCAACTGAACATTTCTCTGGAGCCTAGGGAGGCTGCTCTGGTGCACCAGGGTTGAGGCACGCTGGCAGGCCAGCCAGAGAGGAAATGTACGCCCTGTCACTACCTCCGCCGCGCCCATTCTCTGGCCACCGGCGTGGCCATGCACAGTGATCTACCAGCTCTAGGTGCATTTCAACAACAGGAACCTACCGGACAGGCACAGGGCTCTTCACTTCTGGCAGGATCACCACCACGTTGCCGTCCGCGTCAGGCTTGTGAGTCACCTCCGGCTTCTTGGACAGCATGTCAGCAGCTGTCCAGGCTGCCACATTCTGCTGCAGGCCACCCATGCTGTTCCCCCGGTTGGTCAGGACAAAGTTGTAGAAGGTGTGGGGCTTCAGGTGGGTGATGAGCTTTTTGGTGGTGCGGCCGTCCACGTCAATGTTCAGCTCATTGTACTGGATCTGAGCAAGGCCAGAACACTGAATGAGTTGGCCTTGTCCATGCAACCCCAGACTGCAGCCTCTTGATCTCCCCAGTGCCCAGGAAATATGTGCCACAAGGCCAGCAGCCCTGCCCACATGCTGCTTGGCCACAGAAATGGGAATGGGCGTCGGTTTGGGGAGCAATGAGCAAACAGACACAGTCTCAGAGATCAGAATGGACCAATATGATCATTTAGTCTGACTTATTAAATGATTCAATCCACAGACCTTCACCCACTCCTGTAATAAACCTCTAACCCACAAGTGAGTTTCTGAAGTCCTTAAACCATGATCTGAAGACTCTAAGGTACAGAGAATCCACCAGCAAGTGAGCCATGCCCCCATGTTCTTCAGCTTTCTACAGCACCCACTTTCATAGGGTTTCATGGCACTTTCCAGACGGGATGAAGCCTCAATGCTTTCCTGGAAAGCCACATTCCCATTTTAAACATGGGGAAACCAAGGCATGGAAAGCTGAGGTGAGTTGTCCAAGGTCAGAGTAACTCAGTGGTGAAGCTGGAAATGAAACAATTCTCAACCCCACTGGTCACACTGGCTGGACACTGCTCCCTGCTTGTGACTGGGAACAGAACTCAGCCAGCCTGACCTGTAAGCCCCAATTTCTCACCACTACACCACCCTCCTCCCACGCAGACGTCGGCCATATGGAGACGAGCTTCTCGTGGTCAGAGCTCATGTCCCTGTGGGCACAGCTCAAAGCTGAGGAACCCCGGAAGGAGAAAAGCTTCTGTCCGGGAGTGCCTCTGGTATCTGGGTTTACCCTGAGCTATGGGACTCACAATGGGTAGAGGAGGAGGGTGTAACGCTGACAATTACATCCCCGAATTCTAGCACCCCAAGCAGTGGGCCAAGGGGGAGCCCCATTCCCACTTGCCTTGTAAGGGATGGGAGAGTTGTAGTTCTCGGGGAACTCCCAGCTCAAGAGGACAGACGTCTTCATCACCATCTTCACCTTGAAATTTTTGGGTAAAACTGCAGGAAGGAAGTGCCAAGGGAGGAGGCAAAAAGGGGAAGAATGGTTTGGTGGGAGAAAACAAAGAGGTTATCAGACAATGACACCAGGGGACTGGCTGCACTGACACAGGGAACAGAGGCCTTGCTCCCTCTTCCACACTCTGCTTGGATTCTGCCCACGTCCTATCCTTGCTGTCCCTTCCCACACCAAATCCTAGCCTTAAACCCAGGGCGGGGTGGGGGAGGGTCTCTCCCAAAGACACCCTACCCCACCTGGTCTCTCCAAGCCAAAACCCCATTATGTCGGGTGCCTGAGCAGCTGCTGCAGAGAATGAGGCTTTGAGTGTCAGAGGACAAGAGCCCGCCGGGTTTGCGTTTGGCATCTGGCTGCAGAGCGGCTTGCAAAAGCTGAAGAAAAGGCTCTTCCCACCTGTGAGAGCGGCTGGCCCGCCCTGGTGCCAGTCAAGAGGGCGCCTGGACTTAACTTGGAAGGAAGTGGTAAAAGGGACGTACCTGGTGAAGGCAGAGAGGGCTGCGTGAGACCCAGTGCTTTGCATTTACTCACCAGCCTGGCCTAGGCTGGCTGGACTGCCCCGGCTCTCTGCCTCCTGGCGCCAGCCCCGGTTACAAGGAGAGAGAGAGAGAGAGGAGAAGCCGGTAACTCCTACCTTGGTCCAGTAGGAACGTCCGATACTGGACGGTCGGGCTGTATGGCCCGGGCCCTTTACTGGTGTGAGCCCGGATTTTAACGTCGTAGGCGGTGTTGGGTTTGAGGCCGTTGAGCGTGTATGAGTTCTCAGGGGAGGGGGGCACGTCTTTTTCCAAGGGGTTGCTGTGGGAACCGGCCTCCCGGTAAGCCACTGTGTACTTGACAATGGCTCCATTCCTCTCGGCCAACACGGGGGGCAGCCAGCTGAATTGGACAGACATGGAGGTGATGTTGCTCGCCTCGAGGATTTGGGGGTAACCTTTAGGGATGTCTTCAGGGATGGTCAGCTCTTGCATGGCCTCCTCCCCAAAGCCAGCCCGGCTTTTCACGGCCAGCTTGAAAACGTATGTGGCACCCTTGTGGATGTTAGTGGCGATGTACTTATCCTCCTGGGCCGTGAACTCCAAGGTGGCGAGGGGGGCAACGTCCTGCCGACCGAACTGGAGCCGGTAGCCCATGACCTGGCCCTCAGTGTCCAAAGGAGGCTCCCATTTCACAAGGAGAGAATTCTCCTGAGTCGGATGCACAGAGAGGATGGGCTTCCCTGGAACTGGGAGGGAACAGAACAGGAGAGGTGAGCAGCTACATTCCAGGTCTCCTTGCACAGCCGCACTGGGGGTGAAGAGTCAGAGAGAAGAACCAGCTACTAAAGCAGCCTGACTTCTCTGTTTGCCTCTGCTGCTCTCTTGGTGCGTGATTTGGCTAAGCTCACATGGATGAATGCTTTTGGGCAGTCACTGATTTTTGGGTGTCTGATGCGAGGCCTGAATTCAGTAGGGCCAGGCGTCCTCAGCGGCCACTGACTATCTGTTGCCTTGACAATCAGGTTCCAAGTGCTTCGAGTCAGGCTCCCAAAATCCATGGCCACTTCCTAAAGCATTTACCTTGACTCCCCCGTGCCTCAGTGTCCATCTCTGAAACAAAAACATTAATGTCTGCCCACCTCACTGGGAACCTTGTGAAAATGAATGGATTAATGTTCGGATAGCATTGAAAGTCATAAACTCCAAGGCCAGAAAGGATCAGGGTGATCAAACTGGACATCGGACTAGATAACACAGGAAAGACACATTCCCCAAAATAATTCCTAGAACAGATCTGTTAGGGGGTTATCTTGATTTCAAACCTGCCTGTGATTCAGGATCCACCCTAACCCTTGGTAAATTATTCCACTGCTTAATTACCCTCACTTAAAATGTACTCCTCTTTTCCGGTCTGAATTTGCCAGGCTTCAATGCAGGAAAGCAGACATACTATCAAAGGCTAAGTCTACATGTCAGAGAGTTATTTCCTATTAGTTAATTCAAAACAACTACTTTGATTTTAGATCAAAGTTATTAATTCAAACCAGAGTGTCTTCACTAGACTCTTAGTTCAAATTAAAGTAGGATTTATTAATTCGAATTAGAGAGTCTACATTAGACACTCTAACTTGAACTGGGAGAGCCGCAGATCCAAAGGGAGCCACAGCTCCCAGGCTAGTGGAGCCCCAGCCCCCTGGCAAGCAGGGAGCTGCAGTTCCCTGGGAGAAGGGAGCCCTGGAGAAATGGCTGCCAGGGCTCCCCTGTCCAAGGGGATCTGCCAGCCAGGGATTCCCCTGTCTGGGGAGTGCCAGCAGCTGTCCTCCCTGGCACTCCCGGGACGAGGGAACCTCCAGGGCTCCCATGTCTGGGGAGTGCCAGAGAAGACAGCCGCCAGCAGCTCCCAGGACAAGGGAGCCCTGGGGAAGAGAGCACCAGCGGGTCTCTCTTTTGGGACCCCCAGAGGCTTCCGTGTCCAGGGAGTGCCAACGGCTGCTTCTCAGGGCTCCCCTGTGGAGCTCCCCATAAAGGGAGGCCCAGCAGCCACTTCTCTGTGGCTACCTTCTCCTGGGGAACTGTGGCTTCCCGGCAGAAGGGAGCTGCAGGAGTCGTGTGTGGCTCCCCAGCAAGAGGCAGCCACGCATGGCATGCCAGGAAGCCCATTTAATTTGAAGTAACCCTACCGCCTGGCTAAAATAGGGTTACTTTGAATTAATACCTTCAAATTAATAATTAAATCGAAGTACAAGGAGGTTCTATTAAGTCAAATTAGCACTTCCTTATTTTGAATTAGGGAAATGCTTAATCTGACTTAATGAAAGGCCTCCATGGCCGAATGGTAGGTTATTTTGAATTAGGGCTCCTTAATTTGAAACAACTAATGAGTGTAGATGCACCCAAAGTGTAAAGTGTTACTCCAGAATCAGGGTTAAACACACAAGTTTTGATATTTTCACCCCCTATGCCCCAAAAACATTCTGTAGGGATGGTCACATGGCCACAAGGACATGGGAAGAGAGAATTCAAGAGTACTGTCTCCCAGTCTCCTTCTACAGCCACTAGGTAACACAACTCATGCAGAAAAGTAGAGTGGAACAGATTGGAGAAAGCTGGAAAGCCCAGAGCTGCTGAGGATGAAGTAATGAAGACTAGGAAAGCTGAGATTCTGGGCAGCAGGCATGAGGCCAAAGCGAGTTTGGCAGCCGTCTGATCACCCAGCTGGGAAGAGAAAGACAGGGGCAAATGGGGACTGGAAACAGGATATAGAGGAAAGTCTCTTCTACAGAGATAGGAAGGCACATCGGAAGAACATCGTTCTCAGCCGGCTCCTTTCGCAACCTATCAGTTCTACTGAGTTTATGGTGTATTGTGGGAGTTTGTGGGACACTGTGGGAGTTTATGTGATATTGTGCTGCTACCTAACGAGCCCTGTCCCTGCTTGAATGCTAGTGGCCAAGGTTTAGATTATAGTTGAAGACCCAAGAGTTACTGGAGCCAGAGTGGAGAGAGCATTAATTCTGGCAGCTCAAGCATTGCTTACATTCACTCCACTCTATTAAAGATCTAATTTTCCTTCTCTCTCTCGCTCTCATCTGGGGAGAAGACAGAAGGGAAGGAAACTGGGATTTCAGAGAAACATCAACTCTCTCTGAAGCTAATCTGAGGGAGGCATGCAGGTGAGGGCAGGAAAGGTGCTCTGGGACTGGCTGAAACAGCAGAAGCAGGGCAGCATGGGATGGAAAGGTAGGGCTTTATGTGCGTGCGTGCGTGCGTGCGTGCACACACCCTCACTCAGCAACCTTGGCAGGACCAGGGACACAAGGGAAGCCTGCTTGGTTGGAAACAGCAGCCTCAAGATGTGAACACATGGGCATGGGCTTCCTGAAACAAAATGTTTTATTCATTCCCAGTGACTGGAGAATGGCTGGCAAATGCAGCTGGGAAAATCTCCTTTGGAAACACTTAAGAAACACAATGTTATTACTGAGAAAAACAATGCTACTCTCTTTATGTCTCCATTTTTATCACAAACGTTACTATAATCAGCTGGGCCTGGAAATATTACATTTGCAGCACAAACATAATTTGGAGGTGTGGGGAGGAGGAAAGGAAAGGGAGGAAAGAGTGTTTCATTTTGCAATTGGTTTCGACGCAAAAAGAGAAAATGGGATGTATTACAGCATTTAAATTCAGCCCCTACCCCTGAATGATAAAGAAAGAAATCTCACCTTTGGAAGGTACTGACTCAACAGTAAAAAGTAGATAAGAACATTTCAGAGTCATTTGAAAGATTTCTTTTTTCTTTTCTTTTTTTAAAAAAGCAGCTATTTCAAGTTGGGGGAAATTGAGTTTTGGGTAACTGTTGCACTGCAGGAGGAAAACATACCTGGGTGACTGATGCACCTGTGCTGCCAAGTCTAATGGGAGAGATGAAGAGGGACTACAAGAGACAGAGAATGAGTGACAAAGGACCAGGGGAAGGCCACAGAAGAGAAAACAAACAGGGAAGTGGGACCAGTGAAGAAGAGAGGGAGTGGGAAGGACAAAGAAAGAATTGGAAGAGGAAAATCTAGGCAGATGAGAGGATGGGTAGCAAAAAGGGAAATGGTAGGAAGGGGTATGCCGAGCTGAGCTAAAGTACCTTTGAAAGGAGTGAGGTGCAGATGTCTGACTGGCTTGCAACTGGCATCTGAATGATGTTTGCTCATGTGTCTGGCGCATTTGTGTCTTAAAGGGGAAAAGCAGGATGTAAGGGAGAGGAAAAAAATCTCAATGCCTATTGGTAACAGGATGCATGGAAATTGATGGGGACACAAGCCACAATTCTGGTTTCCACCCTTCCCAGACCAGGACATCAGACTCCTGGCTGAATTGCTCACTCAGCTCCACTCTGCATTTAGCTGAGTTTGGTGCCCAGGTTAATTACGGTATGCTCTATTTGACCAAGGGCCTCTGATCACTGGAGTGGCAGCTCATGACATTTCCTGGAGTGGGTGATGTCAGTTTATGCAGCAAGGGGTGCGGAGGGGGAGGTAGAGAACGCCAGAGCTGAGAAGGAAGGGGAAGAAGCAGCAGTAAGAAAAGAGACAAAGGAAGGAAATGGAACTGGAAAAAAACTGCTGCCTGAGAGCATCACTGAAAGGAGGGGATATGAGAACAGGGTGGGCAGAGAGCACTAAGTGAGGGGGGGTGTGGTGCGGTGGACAGAAGTAAATGCAATTCCATGGCAATGCCTTGAGATGTACAGGGAAGGTGGGGCTTCAGAGGGTCATTTGCAGGTCTAGAAAAGCAGCTTCCCAACCCACAAACCCTTTCAAGGGCTTCAGATTGAGTTGAGCTATAACGGCAGAGGAGAAATTGCAGCAGAGATGAAAGGAGGCAAAGACGCCCATTTCCCAGTGCAGCAGGAAGATTTAGGGGATCAGGAGACAGATCCCTCAGTGGCTTTTGTTATTGCTCTGTTCTGTCCCCCCAGGACCTAATTCCTTTGGCTTATTCCTTATGGCAGAACCACGCCTGGTCCAAACACAAAGAGATGAAAGACAGGGGATTGGGAAGGCTTGAGAGTGGTTACCAAGCGGCTGCCAAGCCTGGGTCCCAGAGACCAGTCTAGCAAAGATCAATCTCGTCTGTTTTAACTCCGCTCTGATCCAGGCACTGCTGGTACAGCCCTCAGATCCAGTGTGATGGGGATGGAGGTTTGGGTGGCCTCAGCTGTCACCAGGTCCGTTCAATGCCCCCACTGTTTGCAAGTCCATGTTCACTGCGTGCTCTGCCTGGCCCAGGGGCCCAGCAGCCATGCACTGCAAGACCGTATGGGTGATCCCAGTTGGCCATCACTGCCCTAGGACTGGGAGTACTTCACTGCTGGGGGAGCAGGGACAGGCTGGGCTGGTGGGCAGAAACCCCCACCACTGGCTCTGCAGTGGTGAGGACACAGCAGTCCCTACCCTCTCTGCGTTGGAAAGCTGGCTTGAGGAGATTATCACCAGGGCTCTGGGGACTACTGGCCTGCTCAATGAACACCCACCATGCCACAGGGCTCAGCCAGGAAAGGATGTGGGGACTTTTAGATCCTGAGTGAGACAAACTCTGACTTTCCCATTTATCAATGCCCTGCATCTGCTGCTCCCCCCAGCACTAGGGTGTCTCCACCCGCTGGTTTTCTTGTCAGCTGACACTAGTTTCCATCCCTCTGCACTCGCAGCCTTACAATTCCCTGGCCTCTGCCTCTCAGACCCACGTGGCTGGCCCGCTGTGGCCCCCAGTGAGAGGAGCCGGTCTGAACTCCAGAAAGTGCTCTGGAGCTGTTGTCACCACTGGTTTCTATGCTGCTGCCACATCCTCACCCCTCTGGCCCGTTCTCTGCTGGGACACGGCCTTTGATCTTGTAGGCAGCATGGAAAGATGATCAGTACCACTCAGGCCTCCAGCTCAGCCTTTCTTCCTAGTTAGCACAAGTCAGGCCCGTACCCTGGGCATCAGTGGGCCTTACAATACCGCAGCGGATGTACAGCCCTGTTCCCTGCCGAGAGGGCTACACAACACCTCTAGCATGGCACACGCTGGGGCAGCCCAGTGGTCTGAGGAGTTGGAGTCCTTAGTTGTGCTGTATAGAAATCGGGAGGTGTAGTGAGTTGGGTGCAAGGACGTTCTTCTGCAAGAGAATGCCGAGTTCTCTGGTTTAGAGGACTGTGAGGGGGGCATTATGCATTAAGACATCTCTGCTTGCCTGCATTAAAGTGGGATGTTCACTGGGGTACACGACTCGGGGGTGTGGTGAGCTGCAAGTTCTCTGCTGTACTGAGGCAGGAGGTTGTTTTTAGGTGAATCAAGCATTCAGTGTCGGACGGGGAAATTGTTCCTCTGCATAACCAGGCTGGGATGAGCTGAAAGTTCTCTTGCATCGAAAGGCAAGAATTTCTCCATTTCTGGACCCGCGGGTGGGGAGACCAGTTCCAAAGGCAGGCGGGGAAGGGGAGAGTCTCTCACCTGCACCCTTGGTCACGACCAGTTTGGGTTTGCTGCGGGCACCATCCCCCTTCATGGTGTACGCGGCCACTGTGATGGAGTACGAGGTCTCAGGTTGGAGCCCAGCAATGATCATTTCCTGTTTGCAAGAGCCCAAAGAGAGAAAGATGTTTTCTTTCATTTTTCTTTATTTTTAACCAAAAAAAAAAAAAAATTCTTTTCTTTCAAGAGCCTCAGCCCTCTCCAGCATGCAGGAACATTCACCGCCACTGAAAACACCAGGCAGCTCTAGGAAAACATGAAGGTGGGGAAGGGGTGGGGGCACAGCCTTTTGCTATGAAACACAACCACCTTGGCTGTGAACAGCCCCTCTTTAGACAGACTGAGCGCCCGCAGGGACCTGGATGAAACATGCGCTCTTTCCAACCCACCTCAAATGCATCCCTTATCTCAACACAAACCAGTTCAGCCATGAAAACATGACTGGGCTCTTCAAAGCTTCTTGCTCTCCTCTTCTACTCTGTCTCAGAGGAGGGCTCCATGGCTTTAAGGAGATTAAACTCCCTCCCTCACATCCGCCACTACCAAGCTTTTTAATGAAAAGTCTTTTTAATGCTAACTGCAAGGTGACATATGCTGCCTTTATGCTAGGGCTCTTACATTTCCAGCACACTCCTCAACCCCCATCCTCTATTACTCTCATCATACCAGGCTCTGAGGAGCGTTTGTTATGAAGTAGGGCTCTAGCATGGCCCTCTCCAGTGAGCTGTTCTGCCTTTCAAAGACTCTGTTCCAACAAGAACTCTGACGTTAAATCAACAGGGTGCAGACAAGTGCAACGGGGTTCTCCCCAGAGCCCTGGGGAGGAAGGTGAAGGGAACCGTGTGTGTGTTTGAGTTGTCCTCCTCTACAAAGTCAAGGCCCCAGGCTAGCACTTGGGAAAAAGTTTACTGGTGCTCAGAATGTTTTTACTGGCCCAAAGCGGACAGGTAGTGGGAATGGACCTTAAAAACAACATGCTTCTGATGAGGAAGGCATACTCCAGTGGGGAGCACACTGGCAGAGGACTTACAAAACTCATGTTCAATACCCTGCTCTGCCCTAATCTTCCCGTATAACTTTGGCTGTCAGGAAAGACCTGCAGGACGGCCAGGGCTGGCCTGTGTCAGCTGGCTGGGGTCGCAGGGCCATACATTGTAGTGTAAATTTCTAGGTTTGAGCTGGAATCTGGGCTCTGCAAGCCCTGAGCGGGATGGGTCTACACAGAGCACTGTAGCCAGGGCAGCAGCTATGCAATCCTGCCCAGATCCTAGTATTAAGGTTAGCTCACTCTACCCCGGCTACACTGCACTCTACAGCAAAGCTAGCATGTCTGTCTATCCATGCTGGGAGGCCACTCCCAGCTGCAGTGTAGACAAACTGAGTTTGTCTACATTGCTGTTAAAAACCCCAGGCACCCGGGGCTCAAACTAAGCGGCTATTTAACTGGGGCTTAGATGTGCAGGCTGGGAATACACCCCAGGCACTGGGACCCTCCCGTATGGCAAGATCATAGAGCCTGGATTCCACCATGAGCCCAATCGTCTACGCCACACTTAGACAGCCCCTAATTCTGAACCTGAGTCAGCTGGTACAAGCTAGCCATGGGTTTTTAACAGGAGTGTAGGCAAGCCCTCTGCTCCCCATCGGTACAAGGACAGTGGTGCCACCCTGCCTCCCAGGGGTGGTAGTAAATACATTCAAGATTGTGACACTCTTTGAACGCACATGAAAAACACGGAACAAGTGCCCGGCACCGTTGTTGGCAGGAAATCAACATCTTGGCTTAAGTCATTTTATTCTAGCAGCTGAAATCTCAGCACCTGCTGGCCCACAGCAGAATGTTTTTCCTTATTGCTTTCTGACTGCAGTCACTCCTACAATCACGTCAGCATTCGAATGGAAGAAGTGAATGGCAACCGGCTAGACTTCTACACAGCAGCTAGGAGCAAGTTCTCTAAAAAGAGCTCTCTGGAGCATGTGGCATGGGCTAGCAGCTCCACATGGACCCAGGACAACACCTGGTCTGATATTCTACCCATGCTCCCAGGTGCAGCGTAGACCCCAGCATCACAAAGTTGATTTTAAGGTCCAACCTGCAGAGAGTGTTTTCACCAGTGAATAGCTGGGACGCTTGGCTTTCTAATGGCATGATGCGTTCACATTAGCCCCCCCGTGTAGAGCTATTCATCTCTAACCCAGTGGTGTTCCTCACCAGTGGACTGGGCCCTGATTTCATTGAGACCTTGCTCCCACCAGCCCATTTTTAGATATGCAATTCCACGTCCAGCTTGCTTCCATCACTAAGAAGCAGCTGGCCTGGCCTTCCTTAAGGGCTCAGGGGGAACCCTGCCATATCACAGGTGCCAATGGACTCAAGGACTACTCTGAACAGCAGAGGGAAGTGAACAGGGTGGGGCAGGGATGATGCAGGGAAACACCTTGAAAATAGAGGAACTAGCACTGAAAAAAATAAAGAAAAAAGGTCACACCACAAATGGAGAGGGTGGAAGGGAAAGGACAGAACCAGGACCAGGCATGGAGCATTTTACTTACGTATTCAGCAGTATCATCCGTTTCCCACTGAGCGGAGAACAAGAGAGGATTTGCAAGTCAGAACACAAGAGGGAGAAGAGGGAGGAGAGAGACACAGCATAAAGAAGATGACCCCAGGCAAACAGCTACTGGAGGTACCCAGGCCAACGTTCAGGAAGAAGTAAGAACCGGACAGGTTGGCTAGATTCTGCGGTGACCTGTGCTTGATTTGAAGGGAGGGGACCTAGCTCCAGGATGCCCAGAAACAGGAAGGATGGATCCTACGTATCTTGATATTGGAGCTGTGGTTCAACTGCTACAGACTGGCAACTCGAATGACATGAGACTCATTTGTTAGAGAGATGCTGTTTCGTTGTTAGTAGCATTTTGGGTCACATGGTGCTATAACCCAACCAGAGTGCCCTCCCCCAAGGCTCCATGGGAGAGGAAAAGGGGCAGAAAGTCCTCACCTGGGCATCAGCCAGCATGACATCCTTGATCTGGGGCAACCCCTTGGCCTCTCCATTCTCCATGCGCACATAGTGGACCTGATAGCCGCGGATCTGCCCGTGTTGGCGGTTCTGGACTGGAGAGCGCCAAAACACTTGGATGGCAGTCGAGTTCAGAACCTCCACCTCCACTTTACGAGGTGGGGCACTGGGCACTGCAGGGAGGGAGAGGAAAGAGGGTGCAGGCGTTAAAATTTGCTGGCTGCCCATCTGGCTACCAAGCTGCTTGGGGCCAGCACCTACTGCATCTATATCTTTGAAAGAAGGGTGAGAGTTCAATATGTGGAAGGCCGTTTGCCACGGCCTTCATGTTTCATGGGTTGGGTATGAAGGTGGGCTCCTTTCTTCTCTCTCTACTCTTACATTGTTCACCCTTCCTTCCATGAGCCCCTTCCTCAAACTTGCCTGCCCAGTGATAGCTGTATAGTTCTAGGTCAACCCCATTTCTAAGGAGCTAGCCAAGGGAAGCTCTGGGACACTGAGATGACGCTTGAAGCACGAGGTAAGAGTGAACCATCTTTGTCAAGTCCTCACTATTCAGGCATATAAATACGTTTGGTATACAAACAGCAGTGGTCTGATCTCAGGGTATGAAATGAGAAGAGAAGCCCTGTTAAGGAATTGGGATAGAAAGGGGATTTGGAGCAGTGTACAACACTGTAGCTCTGTCCCCTGGTATTCTGGGCAAGGCATTACCTCCAGCAGTGGGGATCATGTTAGGATACAGGTGAAGGGGAGAGCTGCTAAAGGTGACCTGCAATGGAAAAGAAAATTGGACTTGGGTCCTTTTTTGCTTCTTTGTAACGGAGGAAGAAAGCTCACAAAGGTTTTTGGTCCCCCCCAGATTCTTTTCTTTTTCTTCCTTGCTTCATTTTACTACAGAAATATTAGATAAGTCAAATCTTCCCTGTCGTTGCTGGAGGTTTCCTTAAGAGAACAAGAATAAGAGTTCTCTTTATTCTTTAAAGAAGGGACTGCGCCAGTGTGGACACAAGAACTTAAGGATATAAACTTGCTACCAGGAAGCTTAGATTTGAATTTAGACGCAGGTTTCTATCCAATAGAGGAGTGAAGTTCTGGAATAGCAAAAAGTCTAACTGATTTCAAAACTGAACTTGATGAATTCAGGAAAAGGATGGTATAATGGGACAATCTTGTTTGGCAATTGACTGATCTTTGGCTCCTGGCGGTAGATATACTGATGAGATGACTGATGGGGTGTGTTCTGCGTTATTACAGAGAATTCTTTCTGGGGTACCTGACATAATGACCGCATGACGCCACATTGGAGTTGGGAAGGAATCTTTCCCCAGGACATACTGGCAAAGGCTCAGGGATGGTGATGGTGGTGTTTATCTCCTCTGTCTCACAGGACATGACTTAACTGCTGGTAGATTCTCTGTACCCTGAAGTCTTTAAATCATGATTTGAGGACTGTAATAACTCAGGTCATAGGTTAGAGGTTTATAGCAGGAGTGGGTAAGTGAGGTTCTGTGGCCTGCCTTGTGCTGGAGGTCAGAAGTTTCCCAATGGGAGCAGTACTGCCACTCGGGGGGGGGGCAGATGATTTTTAAGTTCAAGAGGGCAGTAAAAGCTAAGGGGGTGGTAGCGGGGCATTGAGAAATATACTCAATGTTAACATTTTTCAAAGGGGGGCAGCAGAAAAACAGTTTCACCAGGAGTTCCTCTGGCCTGGGAGAAGACCTGAGGCTCGGCACACTGGGACGTGGGGCACAAGTTCTGTCAGTCCAGCGCCAGCAACACCCCTGAGTGTCATTGGAATGGGGCGCTGCCGCAAAAAAGCTTGGGAACCACTGGGTCCTTTCTGACCTTAAAGTCTATGAGTGAGCCTATGAGACAGGGGTGTTAACAAAGAGCTCTTCTTTCCTGCCTGGCAGGTTTCTGAATTAAACATGCATTAACCATAAATATGGGAAGGGGGCAGCAGGGAGAAAAGAGAGGAATCCTAATTTATTTTTAAAGAATTCTGTCTACAAATCTTGTCTCCAATCAATAACTCAGATTCCACACCCCTGAAATCTGTGAGATCATAATCTAACTAGCTCTTCAGTCAGAGCCAGAATTTCCCGGGGAAAACAGTGTGGACAAGACCTGAATGCCTGGCCATTAAAAAAATAAAACAAGCAGGTAAGGAAAGCCACAGAGGGCCTGATTCTCAAAGAAGCTGATGTCCCAGACAGCTATGGAAGATGGGTTAGGAAATCTGGAGATGGGTTGGGGGGGAACCTTCAGACCCTTTTCACAAAGTAGCAATGAAAGAGTCCCAGTAGTCCAATGTCTTTTCCTTTGCAGGGAAGTCTGCGCCTCGGTCATGTGTTTGTGGTGGACATGGGAAGCAAGGAAACCAAAAGGTGATAGAATTACCATCTTCATCCGTTCGGACGACAATTGGTGAACTCTCTGGGCCTGGCCCCACCTCCGTATGTGCCACCACAGTGATGCGATATTCTGTCCACTTTTCCAGCTGCTCCAGAAGGATCTGATTGGTGGTTGGGGGTATATCATTCACCTCCTTAAGTTCCATATCCTCGGAGTCCAGTGCTCGATAGTGGACGCTGTATCCAGCCAGGACACCATTTTGGCTCTCGGCCGGCGGAGGCCGCCAACTTACCAGAATGGCGGTGGATCTGGTACTGACGCATTTAACGTCTTGAGGGGGGGCGGACGGTTCTATGAGGGGGGGAAATTCAGGGAGGAAGGAAAGAAGGGGGAAAAAAAACAAAAGATGGGAAAGATAAAAAAAAAAGAAAATGGTAACAAAAAATCTAAAATAAAACGTACAAAAATTTGGTTTAGGAAGATAAATTAAAAAAGAAGAGAAGGTTGGTTTTTTTAAAAAATAAATAAATAAAGGCAAGAGAAACGGAACGGGGGCATCGGACCATACACGTTACAAAGCAAAGGAATAAAACACTCAGCGGGCTAGCCCAGGGCAACCGGTCTTTTTGGCAAAACGCTCAACCAGCTAACGCTCAGTGGAAAGTCTTTCCCTCCTGGGATGGGCAGCCTTTAGCTCCTGCTATTAAATCAGCTTTGCAAATTTTGGTGCAACCAAATGTGCGTTGTGATCCTGACAAGCTGTTAAAGTCACATTACATCCAGGTTTTTAAACTTGGCTTCCTAACAGCAAGATTTGCAAAAGGGACTAACTAGAGACCTGATTTTGAAAGGTCTTAGGTGTCTAAAGATGCAGATGAATATCTAGCCAGATTATCAAAAGCACCTTCAAGTGGCTAACTGGGGTAGGTGGCTAACCCATTTAGGTGCTTTTGAAAAGGCTATTAGGCAGCAGGTTGCATCTTTTGGTGCCTAAATGCCTTTGAAAATCTGACCCTAGGTGATTTTGGCTGCTGACTTTTAGAGGGCAGGCCTTGGACACTGAAAAGTGGAAACACGGCCCAGGTTAGGGACCAAACTCAGTAGCCGTTTTGGAAAATCCTGGCCCTAAATTCACAGTTAGGCACCTAAATTCAACAATATTGGTCTTAAGTTTCCCCAACCCCATGAGTTATCTTCACCTGTAAGCCTGATAAGGGCCAGCTGATGCATATGCTTGTCTAGGCTGGTATATTTGCAAGGCAAGCTTGCCAATGTGCTCAAAACTAATACACCAAAGCCCAGACAGCTTTTCATGCCCTGCAGAGGTTGGCAGATGCTTGAAGTGTGCTTGCAAAATTCAAGATGTCAGTCAGGATGAATAAACAGATGACAATCCCCACTTAAAGGAGTGCTATGGAGTTATTCCTGGGTCACTGTCTTCCTTCTGCAGTCCTGACACAAAGTCCCACAGAAATCAATCAGGATTTTAGCTGACCATAAGGGGCTCACCTGTAATCACACAATGGTGAAATCAGGACTAAATTCACGGACGTCTTTATACTGGTCTACAAAAAACCATGATCAAGGGGAGACTCAGTCCCAAGGACTGGAATCCCTTTCATTTGTATTACTTTGCTGTTTAACAAACAAGAAATCCTGTGGCACTTAAAGACTACCAAATTTATTTATTGCATGAGATTTCATGGGAGAAAATCCTACTTCGTCAGACACTCTGAAGATGGAGGAACCTACCGTTTTGGAACTTTGCTGTTTAACATTCTCTTTCTCCACTTGGGAAAAATCCTTACTTTTCATCATTTGTGCTGCGCCATCCCTTTACTTTGCTGGGACAGTGAAAATAGATGAATCGCTTTCACTTCTGACTTTTTATGGAGTCAGTTTCCCTTTTGGGTCTCATGCAATGTTGTGTTTGGGTTGGAAATTTTAAATTATAGGGCGTGCTTTAAAAAAAAAAAAAACCACCTGATTTTCAGTGATTTATCTATTAATTGAATAAAATCTCTTCTACTGAGATCAAATCTTTTCTCTCTCACTGCAACCTTAACTTTTGGGCCTAAGCCACCTTGCCCTGGGGTCTCCAATAAAACAATTAATCATTTCCCCAATTCACTTCTTCCCACCAATAATGGGAGATTTCTATGAAGTGACCAGGTGAGGTTCTGCTCCCTGGGGTTACAATCTGCAGCTAGCCACGCCAAATCATAGGAACATGTCAAACAAACAACCAAAGAAAAACTTGAAACAAACAAAAGAATAAATCAATCCATTAATTTTGAAATGAAAGATCTACTGGAAAAGAAATTATAATAGCAAAATAATATTGGCACAGAAAGAAAATCCTTCCAGAATGTTCTCAGGCCATTTACCTACCTTCCAAGCTTCAACTGCTAACTTATAAGACTTTCTTACAAGAGGACAAGAGAAACTGAGCTACGAGGCCAGACCAAGCTCCTGGTGGGTTTCTGAAAAGTATTTGCTTTTAGGACAGTGCCCTTCCCCGACTATCAGCTCCTCCATGCTGACTTGTCGTCCTCTCCCTTGGCCACCTGGATATTATTGTAGTGAAAGACTTGGTCTGTTCCATTTCTGACTGATACCAGTGCACAGACCGGGGACAGACTATTCTCCCCACTCGGCTTGACCGTCCAGGCTTCCCACAACAGGCAGGTGCACCGTCTCCTTTCAAGTATTAGAGGCATCTAAGCCTCTTTGTAAAACAGAGCCGGAAGATTAAGCAGCCACAAGGTGCGCCCAGCGATCTGCCCTCCGCACCCTGTCAGCCTCACGCTGGGGTCAAAAACTGCCTCCATTCTCCAAATTCAGCTGAAGCCACAAGGGCTGCGAAACCCACTGCGGAGAGGTCTGACCTGACCTACCCTTTCCATCCTGACCCTAAGGCTCCGCATTCTCACAGCGAACGCCCCTCTGAGCAGAGCGTGGAGCTCCAGCTTGTACTTGTGATCTGTTTCCAACAGCAGCTGCTGTGCCTGGCATATGCTCACTCACCCTCTAAGCTGAGCACGAGGACCTGTCCCATGTCCCTGGAGCGAGACCTCCTTTCGGGATCACTTTCTCTGGTTAAAAGGGAGGCAGCAGGGTGGAGTCAGAAGTGCCCCACTCTCAACTGACCACAGCACCTGCATGAAAACAGCCACCCAGGGCTGGCTCTTTTGGAGACACATTTTCATAGTTTCTGGCCCAGTGAGCTGCCCTCACAATCCAGCCCGACGTGCATGGAACGAGTGGGCATTGGTGTCCGCGTGCTCCGTTTAGCCAAGGGAGATGAGCAGTAGACAAATAAGCTCTCAGAATCTGCTCTGTGGATCTGGGATCCACCTTGCCACCAAACCTCTTGGCTACACAGGGTCTGCCATACAGCCTTTCTGTGCCCACGTATATCTCTTTTCACTGAGCAGCCTGAGACGCTCCTTCCACCCATTCCATCTGCATAGGCTGCAGGACACCTAGGGCGTGTGGATGTGTAGGAGACCATGCAGCGACAGATGATCCACTGAATTTGCAAATCAGCATGAGACCAGCCAGTACTCACCTGAGCTGAATCTTTTACAGGCTTTTAAGTTGAATGTCCAAGCCACAAGAATGACCCTTACTGACATCATATAATATAATGCTTTTAACCCTTTAGGTACCATAGACATCAGATCATTTTAATCTCTGGCAGAGTCTGTTTGGCTAGGGTGAAGGATCCAAGCAACTGGATGAGGGGGCAGGGAAAAGCCTTTTTAGGAAGGAGCAGAGAGGCGGCTATTCCTCTGGTTCCGTTATAACCTGCAGACACTTCCCACCCATACACCCTGCTGCACCTCTCAGATGACACAGGCTTCCCACACCAGGAGAAATTTTTGAATGAGGAAGGAATTAAAAATCTTAATTAAGGGCTTCACAGCTAGGTTAGAAGGGCAGCGTTGCCTCTGGCCTCCAAGCGTTTGATTCATTCTTTTCCAATCTATGTCTCTGGTACTTGAAGAGTTAAAACCCAGCTACTTCAAGAAGAAAAATATACTTTACCTTTAGTTTAATGGATTTTACTTGGGTTATGATGCTCGGGAGAGCCACCCTGACGAGATGCGAAGGGGGCTGTGCGGGACATGCATGCGGGGAGAGGCTACGCATCAGGCATGGGTGTGACAGCTAAGACTGGTGGGAAAAATACACACAGGATATAACAGCAGGTGGCTGAGGTGGGGGAAAGCATTGGTGTTGAAGAGGCCAGACAGGAAACTGCCCAGGCAGCAAGAGAGACAGACAGTGAGGAGAGTTGGCTTTGCTGGGTTCTGAAGGCATGCAGAGGCAGGCAGGCAGATGAACAAAGAGAGCGAGCGAGCCATGGAGGAAGCCAGGGAGAAGCTGAAACAGAAAAGGGGCTGCAGGGAAAAGACACCAAAGCCTGCCCGAGCCAGAAGGTCTGTGAGCCGAAGGATGCCGCCCGGACCGGGGAGAATTGACTCGTTCATCCAGCAGCCAGCCAGGAAAACTGTTTCATCATGTAACAAAATGCCGACAGCTCCACAGCTGAGGTTTTTAAGAGTGTTAAATTAGTGAAACGGATGGCTATCCCTCTACAGCTGAGCTAGAGAGCAATGGAACAAATCATGCCTCCTTGTGGGCAACTGCCAGGGTAGAAAGATCCACGAAGAATCCCCCCACCTCCCATCTCCTCTTTTTTCAGGAAACCTCCCATGTCGCTGGGCCTTATGGCCATTGCCCACCCAAGCCGCCCACCCCACAGGACTTCTTGTATTCAACCAATAAGCCCAGTTCCCAAATCATCCCACCATCCAGCCCCATGTGGGAAAGCTCTAGTAAAACAAAAGCAGAGTGTGGGAGAGTTTGACACCTATTCTTGATCCTTTAGATTCATTCTTTTATTTCCTGGTGCTGATCCAGTACATCTGGTTCCTTCTCATAGCCCCAAACTGGGTCAGAACCAGAACCAGTAGTGTTTCAGCAAAGCAAAGATTTTCTGTTTATATAGACATCAAGCTTTCTTTTTTTTCCTCCCCTTTTTAAATCATTTGAAGGAAGGAAGGTAGGAAGCAAGCAAGCAAACAAACAAACAAATCTCTGAATCAACTGGAAGCTTGAGAAAGCCCCGATAAGAAATTCTGTTTGAAGGAGAAATGTGGATTCCCTTTTCTTCTCAGCAGAGAGAGGGAAGGAGCTGAGAGTTAAAATGGAAAGATGAGGCGGGGCCACCCAGCTGAAAGACTGCTACTCCTACTTGTTAAGGACTGTGAGCGATGGGAGCTCGCTTGTGCTCTCACAGGCTGACCAGAGCCATTTCTGAGCTAGTTCTGCTCGCGGCTACTCCGAACTGCGGCTGAGGGATTTAGTAGAGATGAGAGGAGACAGAAAACACAAAGAACAGCTGCCACAGCCACTCATGCAGTGAAAAAACACCTCATTTAAAAGCAAAGATCTGTGAAAAGCCCAGGTTGAAATATTGCCATCCAGGGCTACTCATCCCCAGGGCAACAGCGGAGGGAGACAATCCATTAAACTAAAACCAGCACATTTGGGTTACATAGACTCTATCCTGGTGTTGTTAACATCCTCCCCCATCAGCTCTGCCCCACCTCAGTCACTTGTTTCCGCAGGCTACGAAGTTGATTATGAACAATGAAATGGGGGCTGCTTTCCCTGAGGCTGAAGACAAATGTTATTTTTATTAAATACCACCCCCTGGCCCCCCAGTCTGTGGCTCACAAACCTCCTGCACAGTTCTCTTAAACCCCTCTCCTTTGTTGCCTCCTTTGCTGCTCTCTGCCCATGAGGTCCTGCTCGGTTTCTGCTAAGGACACATCGCCACAGAGGGCGGGGTGGGAAGCCATCCTCACTGAGCACGCTCAACCAATTGATGGTGGAGAAGGACGGTGCCCAATGCTGCCCCTCTTGGATGGGGCAAACTCATGCCCTGGCCCCCCACACCACCCCTCAGCTATATACGTCAGCGAGAGAGGAGGGTGGTGGGTCTCTACGCCACAGGATAAGCCCCTCCTGCCAGAGCAACCCTGAGGCATGATCCCCCCCTTTGAGGACTGTGCCGTGTACCACGCCCCATCGTTGCATACCCCTGTGCCTGCCATCTTGGCTCCCTGACTGTCTTCCCCTCAGACAAGGCTGGGAAAGGAGAGACACCTACTAGACTGCAGGGTCCGCTCCCTGACCTCCGGGGTGTAGGCCCCCAGGCCCAGAGCCGAGCGGGCAGCCAGCCGGAAGACATACTCAGTGTTGGGCTTCAGACCTTCGACCGTGAATGAGGTTGTTGGGTCAAAGTTCTTCAACACCTGGAGGTGGACGAGTGGGGAAGAAATGATGATAATGCGGAGCAGAGATGTAAATGTCCCACCCAAAAAAACTCACCCAACCCTCCACACCGCCACACTAGCTAAAGGAGGGTCCTGGAGCACAACCATCACTCTTGTGCCTCCCTTGTGAGACTCACCTCCCTGCCATGGTCTCCTTCCCTGTAGATGAGTTCGTACTTCACTATGATCTCCTGCCGGGGAGGGCTCCATGACAATCTGATGCTGGTCTCTGTCTTGGCTTCCGCTTGGAAGTTCATCGGCTGCCCAGGAACTGACAGAGGCCAAGGAGGAATCCACAGGGTGAGGTTGGACAGCCAGGGGACGGAGGAGGGGAAAGAGAGAGACAGGGCCGGATTATTGGGATCTTTAGAAGAATTCTTCATAGACTCTAAGCTCAGAAGGGACCGATATGGTCATCTAGTCTGACCTCCTGCACAGTGCAGGCCACAGAACCTTCCCCCCCCCCCACGTTCCTGCAATAAACCTCTAACCTACGACTGAGTTACTGAAATCCTCAAATCATGATCTGAAGACTTTGAAGTGCAGAGAATCCACCAGCAACTGAGCTGTGCCCCATCCTACAGAGGAAGGCGAAAAAGCTCCCTGCCTTCAAGACTTGTCCAGGAAAAGCATCCAGGGTATACTGTCCTGACCCTTTCCCATTGCTCCTGCAGGGAGGAAGGGCTTTTTCTTTATAAGAGACCCACATTCCTCATCCTGCAGGGCCAAGACAGCAAATCACCTACAGTAGCCAGAGATGAGACAGTCCTCCTGGACCACAGTGTTCATCTCCCCACACAGCATAAAACACAACCTCACCCACTGAGGCCTTATGACCAGACAGTGGTGTTCTCTGCCTCTCCAGGGCTTGGACAGTCCTGGGAACGTGGCACAGGATGTGCAAACATCCCCCCCCACATCGTGCAAGGGCTTGCAGGGCAACACCCAGGATGGGGTCTGATTGCCAGGGGAGAAAGGGGTATAAATTTCAGCTAGAGAATGGCACTCAGAGCAACTGAACCAGAAACAATGTCAAAGTCTGTGTTTGTTTACAAAGCGTTCTGGGTAATGACATGCAAACAAGTAAAGTCAGCACCCCACTTGGCTCTGAAAACCTTCTGTCATGTGCCTGCCACAACAGGAAGATACAGATAGAATATCTACCCTCCTACAGCTACTTTAAGCTGAGTTTTAGATACACCACACCCCGGGAAGTGAGTATCAACCAATCTGCTTTAGACATGGGGAAACCGAGGCACTATTTCAACCACAAAGTACTCAGTCTCACACAGAGACAGTCAAGGATACAGCAAAGGACTCCTGTCTCCTACTTGCCTACTGCAACCACTAGATCACACCTTCCCTGACAAGAGGTAGGAATAAAATGAAGGCGTCCTGACACCTAAGTCCTCTGTTCTGGCCTAGCCCACTCCTTCCTCCCCAAATGGCTCTTCCTGTTTAAGCAGAATATGATCACCCCTGCCTCTTTTGGCCCAAAACTCACCTCCTTGCTGTGTTTTGACCTGAATGGGGTCAGAGAGAGGCCCATCTCCTACAGAAGTGAAAGCCAGGACCCGAACAGTGTAGGTTTCATCCTCCAAAAGGCTGCCCACAGTGGTGAGGAGGCTGTCGTCCACATTGTGCTTCTGCCAGTTGCTCACCGGCTGATCCGGCTCCATGGTGTAATACACCCTGTAGCCACGGATCTGCCCGTTGGGCTCCACCGGCTCTTCCCATTGGATGATCATGGTGGTGCCGCTCAGCATCCGCCCCTGGACGTTGCGTGGAGCGCTCGCGGGTGCCTGCTCGCCAGTGCGGGTCACCACGGACTCACTGGGAGGCCCCTGACCAATAGTGTTGACAGCAGACACCCAGATCTCGTATTCTGAGTTGGGGCTGAGCCCCCCGATGCTGTAACGCGTCGTGGTGATGTCCTCTTTGATCTGGTAAGGGCCATCCTGACTTTTGGACTTGTACTCAATGACGTAGTAAGACACAGGGTCAGGGTTCCCAGAGTCCCAGGTGATGGTGATGCTGGTTGCCGTGGTCTCTGTTACCACGGGCGTCCCAGGAGCCTTGGGCAACGCTGAGGATGGGGAAGAACAAACACTTCAGAACCATATGCTAAAATGGTGCCTAATTGGCTAGTTAGGGCTCCGAGAGCTGGCGGCATGACACAGATCACAGGACGGCTGTTCCGTAAAGTGCTGCTGAAATATTATGAACCTAGTTATGCTCTTTATTACCCTCCTTAAATTGCTCCATCAAAAGGAAATGTTCAGTGGAACATCTGGAATCATTATCAGAGATTTCAACTGAACATCCATGGGCTCCTGATGTGCTGTGGAAAGCTGGTTTCATATACAACTCCTGCAGAGCATGGAACTATCGCTCCATAAATCTCTCTAGCTGCCCCTAGATTTGGGAATCTCTGGCTACAACGTGCAGCTACTGGACAGCTTTCTCTAGAACTATTCCGTTCTTGCTCCATCTAGAAAGGTACAGATGAACCAGTTTGCTTTAGTTGCTCCTCTACCCCTTGAAATGCACTTTCTAGACCAGGGGTCTCAAACTGAAATCAGCACAAGGGCCTCATGAGGATTAGTACGGTAGCCTGAGGGCCACACCACTGAAACCTTTCCATACAATAATATTGCAAATATCAATAACGACTGTGGCATTGCGGGCCGCAGGAAATGGCTTTAGGGGGCCGCGTGTTTGAGACTCCTGTTCTAGACCCACCGTCTCTCTAAGTCTGTAGTCTAGAGCTGAGGCTCCCTGTAAGCACTCTAGACTTCTCAAGAACACACTCTGTGCCTGGGACTTACCTAAACCGATGGTCTAGACCACTGGTTCTAAACCTTTTGCAGATTCCAACACACTTGGTCGCATAGAGGGAGCCCACACGGCACACCTTCCAGGACAAATCCAGCCAACTCCCCACTCTCTGTGACACACTTACCACTGTGTGGCGACACAGTGATGCATCCTGACACAGTGGTTGAGAACCACTGGTCTAGAAGACCACCCTGAAGCACTTACTCTACACCTCTCCCCACAAACATATGCTGTAGACCCAGGCCCTTTCTAGATCTCTCCCCCTACTGCTGAAACATATTGCCGTTACTTCCACACAGGAACAGAAAGAAAAAGGCAGACTGTGCCAGCAGGACAATCAGCTGCATATCTAGGGAGGTGGAATATTCAGAGGCAGAAACAATGAATCATAACCATCATCTTTTAAGGTTAATATTCTGAGACAGGAAAAAAAGAAAGGAAAAAAAGGACCGTTTCAATCCACCCCTAAGCATCCTTTTGCTAGTGTCTAATCCTGCTCTCTGCGCAAACAGCTCCAGAGGAGTTTCATGCAAGGAGTCAAAGGGGTCCCCACTGCCCACTAGTGTCAGAGCTCCCTTGCCAGAGCGATCTAGTTTCCATTTACACCCCTTCCACGGGTTCTCATGAAAACATCCCTTTCTCCACTTCTGAAACTTGCTTATGGACAGCATCAAAGCTCTGAGCAGCCAACAGCTCTGCACTCATCCCAAGCAAACAAATCTGTTGCTCATTGTAGAGGTTCTCAAGCTGGGGGGTGCAGAACATGTACATGCTTGTGTTTGCATGTGCGCGTGTGCCAACTCTGATCACAGTGCTGCTGTCTGCAGTGGCAACGAAGTAAAGGTGGTGCTTACTGCTCTAGGAATAGACACACTTGAATCTAGGGGGCACCCATGTGCTGAGGCAACAGAGACAGCTCCTATAAGACTCTAATATGAGGCTCTGGTGCGGAACTGTGTACCAGAGATGGGGCAAGTCCTCAGGGCCTGATCCAACACTTCCAACCCTGTAACAGGAGTGGGGTGCAAGCCTCAAATCCCTGACTGCTTGAGGCTCCCCACCCACACCCAGCCAGCCTCGTGACTCAGGATGAACCTCAGCTCCTGATACCCAACAGCTGCTAAAGCCAGGAAAGGCCCCAAGCCAGCAATGGAAAGTGGGCGAAGCCAGCACTTTCCAATTGGCTGGGGATTTTTTTTTGTACCATGGGCACACTGAGGCACCCATGCCACTCTCATGTGCACAAGAGCACACGTGCACAAACACACACACACACACACACACACACACACACACTACTGGCCCTTCAAGCCCATATGCTCGCTTACGTATGTGTCCATAGCGGCATGCACTTATACCCACATAACTGTATGTAGTCATGTGTTCACACAACCATGATCATCCTGGATCAAATGCATACATGACCAAGTGACTCATGTGCTTAAGTGTGTCCCCATATGGTCACACAGTCACAGAACTACATGCTCACATACATTTACACACTGACCCACATGCTCACAAATATAACCACACATCCACATGCTCGGTCATGCAACCACACATTCATGCATGCTCACTCATAGGACCATGCACCTGCATGTTCACTCATGCTTGCACACACATGCATGCACACATGCATGGTCACGCACCCACAGATTCATTCTCACTGTCTTACATTTCACTGTAATCTGAGCCACAGCCTCTATGACTCCCAGGCTGGACATGGCCACGCAAGTGTAGTTGGCCGAGTCCTTGACGTCGGTGAGCTCCAAGACATTGCGGCCCACCGGCATGTCATCTTCAGGCGTCAGGTCTTCTGCCCCCTGCATCCACTTGACATAAGGCATGGGTGAGCCCACTGCCACACAAGTGATGTTGACGTTGCCCCCTGGCATGATCTCATGGCTGACAGGCAGGATGGAGAAGCGAGGTGCCACCCGGCGAACTGTGGATGAGACACACAGAGGTAACAAAACAAAAACAAAAACAAAAAACAAAAAACAAACAAAAAAAAGAAAGAAAAGGAAAAAAGGAAAAACCAAAAGGAAAAACAAGAAAGAAAAGGAAAAGAAAGAAAAGGGGAGAAAAAGAAAAAAGAGCAGAAGAAAATTTAAATATAAATGGGGCTCATCTTTTTTCCCTTTAATTTAAAAAAATCAAATAAAAAAACAAAACAAAAAAAAAATCAAATTTCAAATAAATTTTACTTCACAAACAATATATAGAATAGAGACATAAAGCAATATTTCATAGCAACAGGGTTCCATTGATCAAGATTAGACCCATCACAGCACAGATAAATACACAAAAATTTATTAGTAATTTCTCATCTTTGCTTGACAAGTGCAGGCATTGCATGAGTTGAACAATATTCTCCACAGCTGCTGGGGCACTGCTTCCCACCCCGCTGCCCCCGAGTCTCTGCCCCTCTCCTTGGCTGGTGGGGTCTATTTCATGCCCCCTCCCACCCCCATTTCCATCTCCTATGGAAATCTGGAACAAGCCCATTGCCATGTTTTAAACAGGCCCTCTCCAAAGTAGCTGATAGCCCTGTGAAAAGGGCCACCAGAAAGTTCTCATTTATGGACAATGTAAAGGAGAATGGAAGAAGAGGAGGAGGAGGTTGGGTGGGAAGGGGGTGAGGAAGGCTTCCTTTCAGGATTCTGCCCTTGTTGGAAAGGCCTTCGGCTTATTGAGACCCAGTGGGGCAGGCAGAATCCAAGGAGGAACCAAATAGGAGAGAGCGGTTTTCTGTCCCAAATTCCAGAGAGGCCACCTGAGATAAAAGGAGAGGGGGCATCCCAGAGCAGGCTAGAATTTAGGGTGTGTCCTGTACGTGTGTGAGAACCATCCAGGAGGAAGGCACGTCCCCATCCTTCCCTGGAACATGCGAGAGTTGGAAAGATGAGAAACTCTAATGAAATTTTTGTGGTTTTCGGGTATAGAAACCCTAACGAAGCCTCTTTAAGATCTGACACGGTTCCATCGATAGATGCAGCTCTCAGAGTCACAAACATCATGCAAAATAGGTAAAATAAATAAATAAAGAGAGACAGAGAGACAAAGAGAGAAGAAATGCAGAGGAATATAATTCATGGGCCACTAGCAAATGCCCACATGGATATTGAAGAGAGAGAGAGAAAGAGAGAAAGAAAGAGGCAAGAGGAGGAAGAGGAAGGAGGAGGAGAGTGGAGAGAGAGAGAGAGAGAGAGACGGGGAAGAGGAGGGGGAAACCCACTTTAATGCTGCATACTTTTTCTAGCTGATGTGACCCAATGTGGTGGCTCACATTGTCACATCTCAGCCCTGGCGGAATAATAAATAGAATAGATTAATAATAATAAGAAAAACAAGGTAATGAACTTTAACGTTGAGAAAACAGTGACATGTTCTGTGCATCTCCTTAGCAGAGAAGTGGATGCAACTTCCAGACCTTACATAGGAAGAACATGGGCGCAAAGGAGAGGGCACAGTTTCTGTGGCTCCATTTTCTGAAGTGACTCGGAGGGACACGGTAGGTGGTTTCCTCACACGTCAGAGCAGGAAAAGAGACCAGAGAGAAGTTTGGTCATAAAAACCCAAACTCAGAAACTAACTGCACTTGCCTGCCCCAGGGTCACAAAAACCTCTCCTTGCCCAAGGAACGGCTCTAAGGGAGTTGGCTCTACACCAGCCAACACAGATACACATGATTCTGTGCTCGTTTCCATGAGCCCCTATCCGTGTCTGGACTGGGTCCTTGCTGTTTATTCCAATGCGTCCATATATGATGGGGATGGGAGAAGTGACATCCCACAAAAGGGAGAGAGAGATCACGGGCAGAGAGCATGTGATCTAAAGAGATGTAGTCCTTGTGTGGAGAGAGCTCAATGAGGCAACATTTCACCCCCGGTGTGAGGGCAAATGACAAAGGCTGGGGAAGGTAAAGGCATAATGGTAGCAACAGCGGGAAGATCTGTGTGAGGATGAGTCCCTGCAGGCTTCGTGCACTCAGTGAGCAAGGACACCCATGGTCATGATGAGTGTCAGACTAGGTCCTAATTCTCCTCACTCCTATCTCACCGTCAGTCCAGAGCAACTCCACTAATGCCACTGGAAGCTGAACCTGTACAAAACTGAAGCACTCTGGGAAGCAAGATGTGGGCAGTGGGGTGTGCTCTGTGGGGACAGGAGATCGTTTGTGAGAGTGAGCTCCTTCTCACAGAGTGGAAGAGTTGGAGAAACAAGGCCTGAGACAACTGTGGGGGAAAGATGAAGGTTTTACGTAGTACTGGATGAAATTTTTTGCCGAAACTTTCCTTTCCCTGCACAAAACAGATCCCTCAAAAGTCCAGAAGCTTCAATCTTTTGGTTCAAAGCATCTGTTTGTTCTGACATTTCCTTCCACTTTTTAATGAAAAAATGCTTGTAATAGAAATAAAACATTTACTTTCTCATCCAACAAAAGATTTTCATCTGATTCAGAACAATTCCCTCCCTTCTCCCCTTATTTTCAGAAATTGCCAGGGAAGAAAAACATCCACTTTTTTCAGCCAGTTTTTGTTTTAATGCACAGCCCACAAAAGGGCTGGAACAGCCACACCCTCTTGTACTGAGGTTTGAAGAGCACGGTCCAAGTCCATAAGGCCTTTGCACCCCATAGCTGGTCTCCTTATTTGCGCTCCTCGTTGCTCTTCTCAGCATCACCTGCCTAGTCCAGCCACCTGCCTACCTAACCCCACTTTCTGATCTGCTCTTCTACTGGAGGAAGGAGAGGAATTTGAGCCTCTCAGTAGGTGCATCAGATGCTCCCGAGACATTGCAGCCCAGGTCGTTCAGAGGGGAAGAACCACTGAGCATTATTTGAATAGCACCAATGAAGATCTCTGGAAGGGTCTTCTCCAAATGCCACTGGTGGCCTATCAGTCAAGTAATTATAATATTCCCCTCCCTGCCCCTCATTAGCAACTGGTTAGAGGCTTCTGCCCTGCAACACCGGCCTTATGGAAAAACTAGTCATTGCCACCTCCACGGTTGTCTCCAACTTGAGGACAGCTCTCTCCACTTTGCTACCACACACAGCCAGAGAAGGTGGTTGCAGCCTGGGTGGGAGACAAGGAGAGTCAAGGATTTCAGGCAACAAAAAGCATGGAGCTTCAGTACGCGGAGATCCCAAGAGAAAGGGGGATATGTGTGTCGTCACCTTGACACAAAGTGGGGGAGAGTGATGGGGCTTGGAGGGTATGAAGCCTCACCTAGATGCTGTCTTTGGCTTGGGAAAGAGAGGTGGTGGGGAGGATATAACCCCACTCACAGCCTGGTCCTGGGTGGAGAGGATATGCAGGACCGACTGATGCAAGAGGCATCTCCTCACCTGAGGCCTGGCTCAGGAGAAGCATCTACTGCCAGTGGCTGAGGGACAGGGTTTAACCACACTCAGCCACTGGCAAAAGGGTAGGAGGTTTCCACCAAGCCAACATAATTATACACGCAGGGAAGCTCTTAGTCCCTAGGAAGATGGCTGACGGTGTCCAAACTGCTGGTCCTTCCAGTGCTTTCTCCACTGGGATCCACTCTGACTGGGTTGCTCAGCTTCAGCTGGTGGCATTTCAGGAAACGGAGCCACACGAAGACTGCGCCAGTCACATCTGAGACAAGATGGAGAATACTTGGAAAGAAACAAGTGGGAGGGTCACATGCAGATAGATTGGGGGGTGGGTGGGAATGTGTCTTCCAAAGAGGGGCTGATACATAACTTCTTGGGGGAGGTGGAGTGGGGGAGGTTGAGGAGAAATGGGGAGACACACCAACGGACGAGATCCAGTTAGCTACCAGCATCGATAGCAACAAACAACAGCGGGTGGGATGCAAACACTGAGTTGTCATGGAAACAGAACAAGACCATTAAATTCAAACCGAGGTTAATTTGGGGGAAAAAAAAAGAAAGAAAGAAAACAGAAAGGAAGAAGAACAACAAATCAGAATTTCATAACTGAAAAGCATCATTCAATGGGGGCGGAGTGCTGAGAATCGGAGTCTGAAGGGAACGAAGAAGAATTGCCTGCATGTGTCTGGACAGGGACGGGCAATGGGATCCACTCACAAAACACAAGCTGTGGGAGGCTCAGCCAATACACACCACGCTCAGGCTGCGTGGCTCAGTTTTGGGTCCTCACTGCAGCATTACCTCTTAGCTGCTTTAATGGCAGTTGGCACATACACTAAGTGAGAAGCAAACGGCAGGCCTGGTGGCTGTTCACAGGTCCTGAGAATCCCATGAAGGGTGAGAAACTGGCATTTGGCTAACAACCCAGCAACATTTGGACAGAGTGTGTTGGAAGGCGGCAGTATCTCAGTGAGCAGCGTCCTGGCTTAATGTAACCCCTCTCTCTCCCCCACTCTGATGGGAAATCCTCAGTGGCCCTTTGCTGGAGGTCTGGTAGGGCCTGGGTAGCACATAAGCCAGACCACAAGCCATCCCTAGTGTTATTTATTTTAACAGCTGTATCACTCCTATCTGACAGCTGAAAAGAGTTCACAAGTTGAGTTGGTTCCCACCTTTTCAGTAACACGGCACACATCGAGAAATAATTCCTTGGCACACTTACTTTTTTCAGCTGAATTGATTGCTCCTAAACATCACATTGACTTACATTTACTACAGTTATGGTCTTCCTAGAGAGGTTTGCAGCATAATGTGTACAACAAGCTAAAGAAGGATCAAATGCATTCATGTTTCAAATCCACTGGAAAAAAAATACCCGTCATCTCAATTTTGCCCTTTGACCACCTGTGTTTAGAAGTCACATTTAATCCTAAAACTCATACCTTGCTTTTATGTAAAGATTAATTTTCATGAGCTTTATGAGCTGTAATTTTGGTTGGACAGAATATTGTTTAAGACGAAATAATGTTTGTTTTATATTGATTTTCATCACCTTTGTACAAAATTTCATGGCACACTTGGACAGTTCTCACAGCACACTGTTTGAAAACCACTGCTCTAGGGGTTAGCTTCTCAGGGGAGGAGGTCTGAACAGCAAGTTCTCGCCCAGGCTGGGTTCCATGTTGTCAGAGACAGTTTGGAGGACTGGGAAGAAATCCCAAGAAGAGTGGAGTCACCCCTCTGGCGAAAGAAGGGACAACTCACTGTCCCCGCTGCCACCATTAGACAGCACTGAATGTCCCAAAGGAATCTCTGCATTGATGGTGGTGAAAGGAATGGGAGTCCATTTCTCGCAGATGCAGATCAGATACAGGTCCACATATTTTTATCTTCACAGAACTAGAGCCCTGCAAATATGTAGATATCTGCGGATATGCGTATTATATCCACATCCGCGGATACAACACGGATATCCGCGGACCGTTTCTTGTGGATGCAGACCAGATACAGATCCATGTATTTGTATCTGCGCAGGGCTCTAAAAATAAGCACTACTCCTTGGCCACAGTCTCTTTGCTGACCGTGCCTTTCCCCTTAAAACAATTCCAGCTGTGAATGACAACAGAGGAACCACTATCAGCCAAAGCTGCTGGTTACCGCCTTCATTTCCATTTAATAGGTGCAAAGCAGGGTCCAAATCGTGACACATTTCTGGGAGGCTCTCTGGGTTTCTTTGACAGCCTCTCCCCATGTGCAGCACCAGGATAAAAAGGAGAATTGGGGAGATATGAGCAAAGGAAACAGCTATGTTGGAATGTGTATCTGCTGTTCTCCAATCGCAAGTTCTTCACAACAGGGACGGAGTCTTTGTTCTGTGTTTGTACAGCACCTGGCACAATAGCGTCTTGAATCATAACTGGGGATCCTTGCTGCTACATAAGGCAAATAATAAAATAGCAACTGACAGTCACCATTTGCCTGTCATTTCTCCCTTCTGCCTTCATATCTGACTCCCAAACTTTTACCAGTTTTATGTGGACATTGGCCTGAATGGAGGCTCAAGGTCCAACTCACCCTGTGCTCCAGGGATGTCTGGACCGGATGGCTTCTCCCCAGTTTTCTAGAAGTCCAAATTTTTTGCATAAAGTCAGTCACTCATTCTCACGTATATAGACATGCACATTTTTTTCAGTGGCCACCAGACCCAAAAGGGATGCTGCTCATTCTCAACAAAAGTGGTTTTAAGAACTAAATGCTGAGGGCTTGCACTTCTAGTCAATTACATCAACATATGTTTTTAAGAGAAGCTATACAAAAGGTGACACATGCTAAAAACTAATGAATTTAGTTTGCTGGAAGTGGCCAAGTGTTGTCTACACAAGCGTATATCCATGCCCTGATTTACACTCTGTTTAACATCAAATTCATTAGCAACTGAATAAGGGTTGTGGTTTTAATCTTCCAACAGGTAGGTAAAGCCATTTGGTTTTACTGATGGTTCCTAAAATTGCAGGGAAGTCAACACAGGTTGTGTTCTGTGAGTGGCATTTTCAGTTAGTCTCTACTAATTAACATTGCCAACGGAAAGGTAATCAGAAGATCCATGTGACAAGGGACTCCGATGTTCTAAGGGGATGATTTACAAACCTGATTAGAAGAGACACTAGAAGATCCAGGTTTGGGTTTTGCAACACCAGAATTTGTCCTTAAAAGACGTTCCCAGGACGCTGCTGGTGAGAGAAATCTGAGGACTGATCAATCAGTTTGTGCCAACGAAACCCATTGACTCCGCTTTCTAACCCCCTTCCAGATTAGCTCAGGAAAAAGGTATTGAGATGGAGTGGGAGAAAGGGAGGAGATGCCAGACAAGAACCCGTCACTTCAAACCCCGATTCACTTTAAATCAACTCAAAGACAAGGAAAATAAATAAATAAAAGAAAGAGAAATTAGGACTCAAGGAATAAAAGTGAAGTGACTGGTTGAAAGCACCAAACAAAACCAAATGGTGTTAACATTTTGACACTCAGCAAGCTGCTGCTCTGAATGAGGTGAGAAGGCGGACATTATTGGCCATTTTGGCGAGACAGGAGTCATTCCGTCTTACTCCAAAATGAGGACGAGGGTAAGGGGAAGGGTGCCAAAATAATGTGCAGCCTCTACATTGTCAGTGAAGTTTAGATTACACCTGTCCTCCCCTCCCAAAAGGTAGCCTTCTCTCTGCCCCTCTCTTCTCCAGACAGCCGCCTCTCTTTCTTCCCCTTTACTCCCTCCTTTTCCATTCTGATCACAGTTCATGCCACTGGGGCAAGATGCTTTTCAGATTTCCAACCTCCATCCCGCCAGAGGATGAGAACTTTTTCCTCCTCCTGCCCGGTTCTTTCCTAATTTCATTAATCCTATTAAAGATAAAAATCAGATCAAGATCTGGATTTGGTACCAGTCAAGGTCTGGTCAGTATCTTCTTAAACATTATTTTGTCATTTAAACACATCAGTTGAGTGACAGGCTGGCTGAATGTCTCTGTTTTTTTAATTTTTTTTGCTTTTGCATGAGTGAATACAAAACAATCTAAACCCAATTGATTTCTAAGGAACTCCAATAGAGCTGCTCTAATATTAAACACAGACTTTTAAAAAAAAATGACAAGGTGTAATCTAATTTTTTCCCCTAAAACAAAGAGAACAGCAATGCAAAAGGTGTAAGAGACACAGGCAGGCAGAGATTTCCAGAGCAGTACAGCACAGTGTTCCTGCAAAGTGCTCGTTATAGATGCACATATATTATTTTCAGTTGCTTTTCCTGATGAGAAATCCTTCTGCAGAAACACAGCAAAGTGGTTTGCTTGGTTTGTTTTAAGTACACATATATTTAAACTCTAGAATTTCAGAGCTGAGGACACCCCAAACCTGTGCAGGGCGTCCCTCACCTTGCTTGAAGTGACTCTAACAGTATGAGACACTCTGGACTAGGGGTGATGCTCTGAAATGTATTAAATTACTCCCCCTTCCTGAATTCCAAAACATGGCAATGGTGTTCTGGAAAATAGCCTTACAAGGGGTCTAGAATGAACTGGCAGGATCCAGAGTGATATTATATCTCCCAACCTTTGCTGCATTCTAAAATCTATTAGCACTATTCTGGAATGGCATTAAAATACCTCCTCCTTCCCCAGATTTTAGAACATGTGAGCCATTCTAGAAAGGTCCGCAATTCCTTCTCCCTAGCCTCTACCAGACATCGGAAGTTCATGGATTTAGCAACAGGATGCTGTTTTACCTGCCTCTTGAGGGGCATTTTGAGCATCAGATGCCGCAGATTAACATTCCCGAATGATCCAAACTTGCCCAGCTCTCTAGGGTTGGGAGGCTGAGGCTCAGATCCTCACCAGCATTTAGCCTTAACTGCCTTTGATTTCAATAGGAGTTAGATGCCTGAAGAACTCTGAGGCACTGGTCATGAGATTATTTTTGAAATTATGTGTGTTTTTATTCTGTGTGTTAAATTATATTTGCTGAGTTGTCCCAACACTCACTGTCCCAACTCAGCTTCAAAAAAGCTCCCCTTGCCCCCCCCCCCCGATATATATTTTAATTTATTCTACTATCAGCTATTTACCTCAGCCTCTTTCACCCATACTGAGTTGTATTTTTCCTGGAACTCTGAAGAATATTTGGAACATTCTCAGCTAGAAATAATCTGTAATGCTACACTATATCGGAAGGCACAGATTCAGAATGGGTAAGATCCATAGCAGGAATGATCTGCCAATACGATGCCTGAGACTCGGAGCATATTGTACATCTATTTAAACACATATTGGACTACTTAAATCCCCCAGGGCTTGCAAAGAAAGACAGGGCCACACCAACGGCATGTGATGAAGCATCAGATACCACACACCTGCACATTTTGGGAGATGCTTAAACCCAGCCAATTAACATCTCCTAAGACAAGGACGTCCAGCAATCATGGCTCTGCACACTTCAAGGTTACTAAAGCATTACCCACAGAGCTCTGACAGGCACTGTGCAGGGCTCCCTCACCACTAACAGAGCGGCCGGAGAGATTCCAAGTCCTGATGCATTATACTCCTTGAAAACAGCAGGCCACACCAATTGAGATGGACGAATATGTTCTGGGGCATTGAGCTTTCATCATCAACAAGAGGGTAGCTGCACTCTTTCCTGACTTTACAAGAATTAAGTGTGGCACCCCTGGCTCCCACTAAAGTGCCCACGTGGCACCTTAGCTGGGCAATGCCTGGGCCCCTTTGACTTAGCTCAGTGGGACTTCGGAGGAGTGACAGACAGACGTATGGAGATTTGATCTCAATGTTGGCCCTCTAAAGTGGAATGAGGTAAGATTCGAAAAACTGTCATACAGGGTCTGAAGACCTGCTTCTTGCCTGAACTTACCTAAGCCCTTCTGAACCATCCATGAAGCTGCCCTGAGATATGTGCCAGAGCAATGGGTCCCCTGCTAGCAAGAACAGATACTAGACTTTAAATAAAGCTCCCTTGCCCTGCAGCACATATCCTAATTTCACACAAGGTAGGGCCTGTGCAAAACCCACCAACATCAATGGAGAGATCCCCATTGGCTGCAGCTGGCTTTGGATCAAGTCCTTATTTAGAGCTGCTAAAGGTATGTCTAAATTGGAACTAAAAACTCACAGCTGGCTCAGGCTCACAGGGCCCAGGATAAGGAGCTGTTTCACTGCAGTGTAGACACTCGGGCTGAAACCCAGGTTTCCTAGGAGCCTGAGAAGTGGGAAGGTCCCAGAACTCTGGTTGCAATCTGAACCCAAATGTTCATACCTCGGGGGTCAGCATTACAAAGATATTCAGGGTACCAATATCAATGGGAGTTTGGCACCTAATCTAGGTGTTTCTGAAAACCCCAAGAGGCACCTAGCTGTTGAAACCTTTGAAAATCCATCTCTAAATAACACAATCTCCAAATATTCTTCAGTGAGATCAGGCCCTTCTAAGCCTCTGCTTTGCTGGGTTCCCTAAAGGAGTCCTTTTCAGAAAGGAATTCTGTTTTATCTGCATGAGCCCAGTCGGGGCGTCTCCTTTCCACAACGACCAATCTGTTCATGGATTCATTTTACGATCACCTAGCCCATGAGCCTCCACCAGAACTCTCTGCCCAAAGTCCAGAACTTCCGCTTGAGCTACTGCACCTGCTTTACAGAGGCATCTAGTCTTGATTTCTTTATTGCGTGCCATTCAGTGCCACGACACTTGTGCCTTGTTCAGTTTTATTTAATAGTTATTACTAGAGCGTCTCAAATCACCATGGCTTTGCTGAATCCACCACACTGAAGGGCAGCTGGGCGATTCTACGCTTAGTAGGGCAAGTTGGACACTTTAGAAATGTTTGATAAAGACCAAACCTTAATTTTTTTTTTTAAAACTAGTGTATACAATCCCTTGTTATGGTACCTGAATCTTTCAACTCAAAGAGGGAGGTGGGTTAGATAACTCTCGTTTCAGGCTGTACCTTCCCTATTGTTTTTATCAAGGGGTTTTTGTCTCACAGGAGGTAGCTGGAGTCAGAAGAGACAACTGGCCACTTCAGAAGGACAGTGAATAATGCAGCATTTCTGAGTGGTACCCTGTGCCTTACAACCACAGGAGAGGGGGAGATTTGGAGGGGAGGGGGAAATACCAGCACTGAGGGTCCAAGCACTGAAATCTCAGCATCTTAAGAGAAAGAGAAAGACAGACAGTGAGAAAGAAAGAGAGAGAGAAAAAGAGAGACAGAGATACTGTGTCAATACTGCACTGGATTTCTCAAAAGTCACACAGCTTTAATACCTGTACGCTGGGAAAGCCACCTGTCTGGTCTTGTGTTAAATAATGAGGCCTGGCTGGCGGCAAGTAAAAGCTACACACAGGGGCGGGAAGGGCAGTCCATTTCGCAAAGGCAAATATCATAGCTTGATTAGTGCAGTGTAAAAATCCACTGCCCCACTTCATGCTGGGGAATCCCTACCTTGGCTTGGGTGAGAGAATCAGAGGCAATGGGGGAGTGGACAGGATTAAAAAGGGTAGCGGGAAGGGGGGAAGAATCCTTTCCTAAGTCTCCCACTGCTGTGCTTTCCTCTCTACCCACATCCCTTTGGAAATCCTTCTGGAGCTGGCTTTGCTGATGTGCATCTGTGCCCAGGGAGCAGCTGGTTAAACAAGCTGGAGCTGGGAACTGGGAGGGGAGGAATGCGGAGAGGAATAGCACTGAGACACAGCCACACTCCAGCAGGCTGCAGGTGGCAACCGCATTATTGGCTTTAGAGCACCCAGGACTTTGACAGTGCAGATTTGCTGGGGACTGGTGAGGAGAAGATCCAGTGCATGGCAATGGGGCTGGCAGGTGCGTGCATGAGTGCGTCAAAGGGGGCAGGAGGGTGGAGATAAGCTATTTGGACTCACTAGTACAGGATAGCTCCTCGTCTCTCACCGTACCGGGTATTAAGCATACTTGCTTGCCAAATGCAGGGACGCTACTCTATGAGATGGCAAGCTCCTTGGAGAGGGTCTTCGTTGGGTTACTGGACATATCAAGAGCTATACACCTCAGCTATGATACAGGTCATGGTTCATTTCAGGGTCTGCTGGTGAACTGGAGTTATGGTCTGATCTCGTTAAAAGCGCCCAGGATTTCCTACCCATCCATCTCTCCCCTCTCCTCCAAAACAAGGTGTGTCCTGAATAACAGCACTTCCACGGACAGGCGTTAGAGCTGTGTGACTCCTTTCTTCTTTGGGAGGTTGGGGGGTGGCTTCAGTTACCAACGGGGGCAGGAACACTGGCTTCTCACAATGCATTTGGAATAAACTACAGCACAGAGCATAACCAATCCAAACCAAAGGAGGAAACCAAGATAAAGCAAAAAATCCAAAAGAAAAAAAAAATAAGAAAAGAATAAATCCACTTCAAATGAATCAGAATTTAAAAATAAATTAACATCTATAGGAAAAATAAGAGTCATAATTAATTTAAAAGAGTGGCATGCAAAGAATACTGTTACATTCTCCTATCATGCATCAGATCAGGCCCAGTGTCCAAACGGCAAGGTAACCATGACGACAAAAAAGTGCAAGAACTTAGCAACATTACCAAAGGATGCATAGAGAGGCCCACAATGCAACTCAACTCATCTTTACGAGACCCGGGAACGGGCGGGTCTCGCTCATCTTAAAGATTTCTTGCTTTTTCTCTTTTTATTTATTTATTTTTCTTTAGTTTGTTATTTTTTTTTCTCTTAAGAATGTAAAAATGTGGGTAAAGAAAGTAAAAAAGAAAAAAACCACACCAACCTTCTCGTAGCTCTGAGGGATGTTAAGGGGGTTTGATGCAGAACACAATGACATGAGGAGAAGAGAAAAATAGGGGAAACACAGAGAGAGTAAAAAAAGGCCTTCTCAAGGCTGTCAGCTGCAAATTGATTTTTTTTTCTTTTCTCTTTTAACAAAAAAAACAAAAAAAAAAAAAGGAAAAAAGAAAGAAGATACTAACGACCTTTTTTCCTCCTTTCCTTCCTTTTCCCAACCCTTTTTTCCCCTCCTTTCCTTCCTTTTTCCCGCCGATACTTGTGTTAAAGAGCATTAGAGCTCTACGAAGAGGTCAAGTTGAGAACAATCGAAATTCAGAATTAGCACCCAATAGAAGGGCTCAGCCCCAGCTTTCACCCTCACAAGCTCAGCTGATGTTTACAGAACAGAAAGGGGCTACAGATTACGTCAAGACAAACAGGGAGTCCTATTGCACTTTTCAGGAAACCACATTTATTTAGTTAGTCTTTAAAAGTGCCACAGGACTCCTTGTTTGTTTTGATAAACTAGACTAACACAGCTACCCCTTTGGAACAGATTATACCAGGCAGACTGCACCGGCCTGGAGCTAAGAAGAGCCCCTAATTGAACACCTTGGTTCCCCATCCTCCTCCACCCCAAACTGCCCCCTACACCCAGCTCTGCTGGTGCTAATTCCAAAATGAGACTTACTTAAAAAATAAACAAACAACGAAATAAAAAGAAGAAAAGAAAAAAACATTTCCTTGCAATGTTAAAACTTACAACTCCTATCCCAGGTATTCTATAGAGACAAGCATGTTATGGGAGAAACAAGTCAATTGGAAACACAAGCATGTTCAAGACTCTTTAAAAACAAAAAACGGAAGAAAAAATGCATGTGAACTTTCCCACGTTTGCACCCCCAAACGACTGCATTTCCAAAGTGGGGTTACCTTTCAGCAAAGTTAACAAGAAACAACGAGTTGGCATGAAAAGCACCCCAAACACAGTAGTAGCTTCCATGGTATTCTCAGCATCTTCTCAGCCAGCTCCTACCACTGGCCTCCTCTACCACAGAAGCTTCAGGTGTACACACAGGCTAAGTATTGGAGCAGAGGGCCACCCACCTGGAGTTGACACTCACCCAAGGGTTGAGACAAGAAGCTCTGGGTGACAGAACCTTTGTCTGCTGGACAGTTTTCAACTGGCCAGAAAGGTCGAGGAGATTTAAAAACAATATAAAAACCAAACCCAACAGATTTATTTTTTAAGAGCCCATTGCAGCTAAAAGCTACTAGCAATTGATTTAGCCATCATATGGTGTTGGATCCCACATCCATGCTCCCATCCAGAGCCCAGATAACAAGGGAAATTTCAGACGAGATTTTCCAGCTGTGTTTAACTGCACCGTCAATGTGGGTGAGGGGAGCACTTTCCTGGCCAAATGAAATGAAAATGACAACAGTTTGCTAGGATGCAACGTTCTTTTAATGGCAGTTTTAAAGTCACAAGGGCAGGCCCTTGCTTTTTCATTATCAAAGGGTTTTCTGTGGAAAAATATTGGTCCATAGGAAAATATTACCAGTCAGATAGCTTAAACCAGGTAAATGACAAAGATAATGCAGGGGTCACTGTTCCAGCAAGTGCAAAAAAGCATAGGAGGAATTCAAGTGGCAACCAGTATCCCTATTTCATCTGTGGCAAGAGGACCACTGGCTCCCCAGGAGCAAGCTGGTGGAGCCTGCTTTTCACCCTGTCTTTATGCCCCAGCCTGCAGCGTCTCCAGAGGGAAACCAGAGGAAGGCAGACTCAGCGGTCAGGAAGTTGAGGCAGGAAGAGCCAGCTGGGACAGGAGTGAGTTCCAGTCCAGTGCAGCTCCAGGACAACCTGGGTTAACTCCACACAGAGCAGTCTCCTACCCTGCTGCTTCACACCAGGAAAGCAACACCCCAGAGGGAAAGGGCAAGTCGAGATCCCTTCCACTTCCTGCAAGAGCTGTCACCCGCCTCTTCCTGCCCTCACTCGGCAAGATGAGGTTGGCCTGCTGTTCCAGGTACCCGACTGGCCCCCATCCCATGCTCCATTTTGGCAAGATTCAGGGGTGGTGGGCTCACCTGCAGGAGAGGAAAGGTCTCTCTCCACCCTCAAAAGCTTCCCCAGCTGAGCAGACCTTCCAAATTGCATGAGAAAAGTAGAAAGCCCATGACTGTCTGCAGCCTTTCTGCAGCAGAGGTCGTATACTCCCCTCTGCGTGATGGGTCACTAGACTGATCCCAGAACTTTAACGTTCTTGGGCTAGCTTCCAGAGGCACTGCAGGGATCAGAACTGCTCTCATGATGGATGTGTGCAAGTGGCACTAATCAGTCTGCAGCAAGAAAAATAAAGAGCTCCCCCTATGTCTCAGGTGCAGGAGATTGGAGGAGGGGGGCGATCAGGTACAGCTGAGGGGCGCCATGCCCCAGCCCTGTCTGCTTTGGTGCAGGTAACCTCTCCACGGGGAACCATGCAGTGGTGGTAAAGGGACCCCAACACTCATTCCTAAAGGTGCCCTTGGATCCCCGGATCCCCTTCTTCCCTCCCCTCTTGCAATGGCCTGTTTCAACAGCAGCACATCCCCTTGCTTTGTGAAGAACCAAATCCAACAGTAGGGGCAGAGGGAGCCTGTACACGTGCCAGCATTCTGAGCGAGGCGCTCCCTACCTCTCACATAAAGGTTAGCGGGCGAAGAGTAGCGCACCCCGGCGTTGTTGCTGGCCACACATTCGTATTTCCCCTGATCAGTCTCCTCACTGCTCTCAATCTGCAGGCCGCCTGGTGGGAGAGAAGAAGATGGCAGCAACAAAAATTACTCTCTTTTAGTTTTTTTTTTTTTTTTTTTTTTTTAAGAGAAGGTTAGGCCAAACCATCTGTTATTCCCCCCCCAGTGCTAATTCGGCGCTGAATGCTGGCTGTTCACTGCAGAGCTGGACCTTTACTGCTTTGGGTACTGCTGGTACCAAACCTGGATCAGAATGGTTATTGCCAAAACAGCCTAACCAAACCCCCACCCTCCTGATCCAGAATGTGGGCAGAAGCTGTACAAACTGTCCCTCACTGTCCTGCTAGTCGGAGTCAACCCTGGCTTGAGGTTCACATTTTACAGGGGGAAGAAAGTTCCGCATACAGCTCTCTGTACTAAGATGACCAGCAAAAACACCAGCGCTGGGGGTTTCTGCAATGCAGACATTTTCCTCTAGGAACTAATAAATACTAATCACTCATCTCAAGCAGGCCACCAGACACAGGTAGCAATCACTTCCTATTGCTATTGATCTGGACTGGGTTTGAACCAGTCACTTCAGAGGCACTACTGTAACCCACTACCAGTCACGAGCCAGACCTGCCACTGCGAGCCCTGATCTGTGCATAAATACCTGCCTCACAGGAGCAAAGAGAGTGCTGGGAAAGCATGAGATCCATCAGTGAACGCTCTAAAGAGAAAAACCCAAAAAACTAAACTCAAATGTTTAAACTGCACACAGGTTTCACATCACAATGGATAGTGCTCCTGACCAGGCTGATGAGAATCAGGGTCTCCTTTACACCTGTACCCTATTTCCGGTGATGAAAATGTACCCAACATTCAGATTAAACATGCCTCCAATCCACTAGTTCACAAGAGACCCGCACAAAATCATCTCTGTCTTTTACCCCAGAAGGCATCAGGTCTGCAAAACTCCAGTTAAAGCAGATACTCTATAAAATAAACCAACATTAGAACAGACATTTTCTGTATTATGTATATGCACGTGGGATCAGAAACGTTACGATTCCCTGACTGCATGAAAGATTGCGGCTTGGTCAAAGAGTGCTGACAGCTCCAAAGTGAAGGGGGTTCAAGTAGTACAGACTCAGCAACTTTGGGAGGATGGAGGTGGGAGGGAAGAGTGTTGCATGTAAAAGGGAGAGGGTGTTAGTATGCGTCAAAGAGAGGGTGATTGACTGAGTGAGTTACTCGTAGGGATGGCAGCACCCACATGAGGACTAGATAGAATAATAATAATAAAAGAAAATGAAGCCATATTTCCATCCCTAGGACCCACGGCTGTGTACATCCAGCACAGTGCCTTGAAAACCAAACACCTCCTGAGCTGAAGCATCTCAGTATCTTCCCCTGGAGAATTCAGCTGAGCAGGTTTCTTACAGCATTGAAGTTGCAGTACTCTCCATCATCTGAAAGCTTTTGCTCGGAGGAGGCAGTGTCATGTGGGCGCTCAGCGAAGCTTTTGTTTGTGTGGAGGCAGCTTCACTAGTCCCTGCCAAGGTTTCATTTGGCTCCCAGTGGTAACCGTCTGACTGGGGAGTGCCAAGGGAGACTTTAAATCAAACTCAGGGCAGGAACAGAATGGCACAGCTGCAGTGGAAAAGCACACTGGTGTCTTGTCTACATTAGGGAAATCAGGACCCATTTATTCTTGTCTAGTGCAGCTTTGCTGGTGGCAGCAATCAGGAAAGGTGCATTGAAGATGGGTGAGTGTTTTTGCTACCTGCTGAGAGGAGGTGTAGACATGGTGGTGGGTAAGACACACCTGCACCCTGCCTTCACTTCCTGCCATTGCCATAACCAGTGAAGAATTATGGGCTTGACTTTTGCCAGCGTAGAGGTTCCCAGAGCAAGAAGGGTCCAGAAGTTATGGCTAGGATGTTCAAAGGGGCCTATGGAAACATTGCCCCCAAATCCCATTCGCTTCCCAAGGCAGCCGAGGATCTCACTCCCTTCAGGTGAAAGAACTGATCCAGCAAAGTGCTGGGCACTCTCCAGAACCACGGACATCAGTGGCTCCAGGCACTCAGCACCAATCATTATGAGGCCCCTGAGCGGTTAGCAACCTCTGACTGTGCCTCAGTCTTTCCCAGCCTGGGAGAGATCAACTCTTAAACCTCAATAAATGTTTCACCCAAGTCCACCCAGCAAACAGAAAAAGACGGGGGAACTGCATTTAAAATAAAGACGGACACAGACAGAAATAAATATCCAAAGGTGAGGCAGGACTAGAAATCACAAGGACGCGACAATGAGACTTTGGATTGAGCAGAAATCACATGGAACAGGAACTGAGCTGGAAAGAAGTTGTTTGGTGAGGAGCAGGTGAGTGAGAGACTGAGTAAGTGGACAGGAGAGGAGTGGGGGTCTCTTACCTCGGATTGGAGTACCTTCTGCAAGGGAAGCAAAGGAAAGAAGTGAAAGGAATGAAAAAAACAAAACGCTTGGACTGCCAGTGGGAAAAGGACCCAGCTCAAGGAAGATTCTTTTCCTGGCAGGAAAACTCCTACAGAACCTGGTTTCATCTTTAATTACACAGACTGACTGGAGGGGGGTGGGAGAAGGAAGAGGGACGGTTCAGCGCACCCCAGTTCAGTCTGGGATGGTTACTTGTAGCACTCAGCTTGAAAAGCAGGAAGCTGGCCAAATCAACGCTCCCGCCACTGGTCACAGGGGACATTCAGCCAAGCTAGTATTGGGATGTACCACTTGGACAGCGCTTGGTCACCATCTGCCACCCTCCTCCTAGTCCCATCTGGGGCTTGGTCAGCATTACTAACCTGTTACCCCGGACAGGGAAGCTAAGGCCCAAAGTCACACGTCAAGTCACCAAAAGAGCTGAGACTAGACCCCAGGAGTTCGTGGCTCCCATGTTCACACACTAATGTTAGCCATGCACATGGGGCACGGCCTATCACAGCACACCCTTGGATGTGGTCCCTATTTATGCAGAGAGCGACCGGCCCTACAGAATGTGACTGCGTGCACCCACACTTTAGGAAAGAGCTGCAAGTGGGACACAAGGCCACACTGCTTCCTTTGTACCTGGGGAACATGCAAAGGGGACAACTGCTTTGGAAGCCACCCTCATGAACTACAGAGGGGTTAATTAAACCTTGGGATTCCTTGCTTTCCGGGGAGAGACTGTGGCTGGCGACCCTCCCATACCTCACGGCTTCCTTCAGCCAAACCCCCTCCAGGTGCCTCCACTGGCAGTGTTCACAATGAGCCTTCGCCCTATGCACATCTCACGAGCAAGAGCGAATGACATCATGGCTTGTGAGCGATTGTTAAATGATCTCACTGCCCCTCCTTTTCATGCTTTTGAGGTCACAAGAGCTGGGAAACCACCTTCCTTGGAAAATACAGAGGGTCTCTTTCCCCACTGGCATTCAGATTTGCTGCACAACTCATTAAAGAAATGTTTTTACCTCAATCCTGAAAACTCGGCTGATTTGGTAAATCACCACACCAAACTCTCCCTACCATAAAGAAGCATAACAGCTTCACAGTAATATTTATGCCGCCATTCTGCAGCAGCTTCCATCCAACTCTCAACAAATAGCAGCCTCATGTTACCCCCACTTTACCATGGGGAAACAAAGGCACTGGGGGTGTGTGACTTGGCCATGGTCACCGAGGGAAGTTTGAACCAAAGGCAAAAGCAGAAGGCAGGACATCTGCTTGCCAGTCCTGTGCCTGAACCATACAGCCGTCCTTTCCTCTTTATCCTTCAGCCCTGCTCCTCTTTTCTTTGCAGTTCAGTGCACCATTTTCAGGATAGAAGGTAAAAAGAAATACGTATCACTGGTTACAGTTAATCTTTATTTTAATTATTAAGGGGCTAAGGGAAGAGAAGTGTTATCGTGTTAGGTTATTAGATTCTAGTTAGACTCAACTTCTAGTTAAAAGGTTACGCAGTGTGCTAGAGAAATGTTAGCATCTAGTTAGGGTTAGGAGCTAGCTAAGGTTAATAAAGCAGGTTGGTTAGCTGTCAGGACAAAGGTCAGAAAGAGCGCGTGAGAAAGAGAGGTCGAAGGAGCGTGGACTTGGACTATCTCCGCACAGGAGTGGACGGGCAGGTTTTAGAGAGAGCGATAGACAGAGAAAGCAGCAGAGGTTTACAGACCGAGTCAGTGGAAATACGAACAGCCTATAATACATCCTTTCGTCTCAAAATCAGAGTGAAAATCTACCATCTGTATCTCCCCCTGCTGGGAATTAGCAGTTACAGCTCATCGTACTGCCCTAGACACAGCCATTTCAAATGGAGGCGTGTTTTGACTCTGAGGAAATGCACTGGAAATCAGGGTCACATATAGATGGAAGACAGGAGCCAAATCGCAGCTTTTTGGCTTTTCTTTACCAGTTCACTCTTCATGCTGCTGGTGCCCAAGGAAACAGGTGACAGCAGCTCCAGTGCTCCTGGAAAACAAGCCGCTCCCAAAGCATGGGTGTTCTTAGCTTCCCAATTTTAGACAGGTGTGCAGAGGGAATAGATCCAGGAGTGGCCAAAGGCAATTTCTGATGGGGTCTGCATCTTGAAGGTAGAGGATGAAATCTGGACCAAAATGGAGCTGACTAATGGGGGAGGGGGTGGAACCAATAATCTAAATGGTTTCTGGGACACAGATGGTAGATTTTCACGGTTGGAGTTTCACATCTAACTAGCTTCACATTCAATTTAGCAGCAGTAGGACAGCGCTGAAGGGGGACTGCAAGGAATAGGTCTGCTCTCAGGTGGCCCAATGCTTCCCCCTGAGATTGCTTCGGGACAGCAACTCTGACAAGGCGTCTATCTTGCACAGCTGGGCTGATAAGTGTAAGAGTGCAGGGCTGGCTCTTCTGGACAGGGCAGGGGTGGTGGTTGCACAGAGTGCCAAGATAGCAGAGACAGCTAGATGAATAAGATCAGATTTTCAAAAATGGCCTCTAATGCTGAATGAAACCCACCTTGAGCTTGTTTTCCAAAGGGGACAGGCCCAGGCAGCTTTTGCCAATTGAAACTTGGGGTCCTAAGTGCTCAGAGCATCTGAAAAATTAGGGTCTAGGTGGAGACAAGCAGCCTCAGATTAGCCCTTTTGAAAATGCAGTCCTTGGCATCTGCAAGGTAAGGCATTTCCCAGTCTCAAGCCAGCACTGGGCGCTACAGGCCAAGCAAGCAGGAGGTGAGCCTCTGGGACTGGGGGGCTGCCAGGGTGCAAATGGGGAACTAGATCAGAGCCTGGCACATGCTGTTGACACCCGTTATATCCACAGCATCCTCCCCAGTCGCTCAGGGCATGGAATCTGGCTGGAGTTCAGCAATACACCAGGAAAGCTGTCGATCACATCAAACGTGAGCCATTGCATTATGCGACACGGACACCACCCTCCGGGCATGGTGCCCTTCTCAGGTCACCCTTCAAACCTCCTCCCTCAAAGCTGGCATGCTGGGCCTGCTCGGACACCACCTTCACACACACCCCTTTTCTAAACAAGCTACTGGGAGAAACTGAGCCCTGAAAAGGGGAGAAGTGGAGAGTGCCACTGCCATGGAAACCATAGAAATGTACCACCACGTCCTGCTAGGCCATGCGTTAGTCTGTGTCCTGCTCTCTCTTGGGGATGGAGAGCGGTTTTCTAAACCCTCAACAAACAAGCCATCATGAAGGACTGGCTGCAGTTTAAATGCCTGATCCTGTATGATGGCTGCGGTTCCTACATTACTGGAAAAAGCTGAGACATGACACAGGGAGGAAAACATGATGTGAATGTTGTGGACAGGTTCCTATCAGGGTCATAGTATGTCAGGGAACAGGAACAATCAAAAAGGAACATCTCTGTAGAACCATTCTCCGTATGGCCTCCCCCTAAAGGCCTACAATATACACTCTCCATTTTAAAATTCAGTGCCTGATGTCTGAACCCTCTGCCCCACCCCATGCGAATCTCTCACTTCAAACAATCCCAATAATCTCATTAGATGTGAAACTCCAAGACCTCCTGCAGGTGTGAACACAATTACCACAGCTCCAGGGTAAAAGCTATGGTTTAATTGGGGAATTCCAGGACAACTGTTGCTCAGTTGGAAAAAAAAAAAAAAAAAAATCTATCCAATGTTAGGAGGTTTGTGTTTAGTTATATCTTCTCATAAAGATATAGATTTTAATTATGACGACGATAATGGTTATTTTGTAGCCTGCAATACCCCTGTGGAAGTTCATTAAGAGGGCAGAGTATCCCTGCTCAAGGAGTTAGTAGTAGAAATGCATAGCATGCCTCTCGAAAAAGCTGTTAAGAAGGAATTAGTTTAAAGGGCAAGGGTTACAAATCTGGATATTAGCAGGTTTGTTTCTGGGTCTGGGTGTTGGGTTTGTTTGTTTTTTTTTTAAATTTTAAATCGAATGGAACTTACCAAAGGTCTCTGAATGTTAAAAATAATGAAAAACAGACAGGAAAAGAAAAATAAAAGTTTGTTATAGCCGGTTATTTCAAAAACAGAAGACAACACACAAGACGTAAAAGGTTTTAGTGCTTGTAAGGTTTAAGAAATTGGCTGCAGAGTACCTTGCTTTTCCCCTTGGATGGCAGAGAAAGGCACTGGACATTGGCTTTACCCAATCCTGTTGTGTAAGCCCTGACACACATTTCTTTTCCAACAACATAAAGATGGAGCATATGTTTGTTCATGTAACAATTGAGACAGTCCTTCCAGCTGAGGTTTTCAAAAAAGCTTGAGAGAGTTGGGTATCCAAATTTGGATGCCTTCTTTAGACTCCTGAGAAAAATCCCAGCTACTAATTCCTTCTCGGACTCTTAGGATTAGTTGGCCCCATGTCTGTCAGAGTTAAATTATTTTCCAATAACATGGGAAGTGCAAAAGAGGAACTGATCCTAGACTGAGAAAAACATCTATGGACAATATCCCTAAATCCCTCTTTCCAGAGCCTTATTAACACTGAAACTCCTCTGCCCCACTCCGGCAGTACAAAAAGACCTCAAAGCGAGTGCAGATGGAATATACATCTACTGTAAAGCCCTGTAGCACAGCTACAGGAACATAAAGGGGTTTTACAGTAAAAGAGAATCAGGCACAGACAGAGCTACCAAGTTTTGTGCGGCTCCATCTGTGATATTTTATGCAAATCAAGTAATGAGTCATTTGCATGGCTGCATCTAATTTGCATACAACCATAAACTCATTCTAACTAAATGGGGTGCGTAAGGCTGTTCTACAGGTAATGGGTACTTGAGTCTCCATAGCCCATGAGTTCTTGGACTCCCTGGTGAAGTGGTGCCAAAAGTGGTGGTGAGCTTGGGCCGTGGGATCAGTAACGGAAATCCACTAAACTCATATCGTATAGAGGCCATCCATTAGCGGGCAACAACTTTTAATCCCTATTGAGCTGGGTAGGCTTCAGGCTGATGACCAGGCAAAATACTCGGCTGCACACTAGCAATCCGCTGAGGCATCCCACAGTCCAATATGAGCGAGTGCTACACCCTCTAGAGCAAGATATGTTTTCTGGGAAGATAAATGAACTGCATTGAGTTCTGACATTTTTGGAAGTGACACAGGCAGGGCTTCTCTCCCTGGCTTGGCACATGCCAGCAACTATGTTTGTAACACACTCACGCGCTGCCACACTCAGTTCTTAAAATGATGGCTCCCGTTAATCAATTTACAAGCACGACATGCACAACCCTAAGGGACTATAAAAACGGGGAGGCCTGCTTTTCTCTGTGAAGAGCAGTCTATTAAGAGGGAAACACCTATTTATGAATTAGCATTTAGAACTCTGGATGTTATTCCTGTTTGAGGGATTAGAGTCTAGTCTAGTGGTTAGAAACTGCACAGTCAACAGTAATGGCTTCTCAACTTGGATTGTTTCCTGGGTTTAATCTTGGGATTTCTAACAGAAGCCTCCCTATTTGAGCAAACGGTTTGGCAAATTTCTCTGGTCTCTAGCCACTAGAAAGAGACAAAGATCGACCCTGTGTTAGTGTGTGTGACACAAGCACATATTTGGGCCAATTTCTTTTGAAAGGCAGTGTGGCAAAGTGGATGAGATTTAGATCAGCCACAATGGATTCTTGACTGCAATAACCATATCCAACTTCTCAGTTTTCCAGTCAGTAGAATCAATGAATAATAGTTGCTTCCTACAAGGTAGGTATATATCCCTGCTTAAGATGGTTTGTGTAGAGCACAGAAATATTAACAACAGTCAACGAAAGAGCTCCAGTTAGAATTGACAGGCTCTCGGCTTATAGCTTGACGCACCTTTCATTATGTTACAGAGCTCTGAGCCAACAAGTGACGTTCTGTTAGTTGTTCAGGGACACATGAGAGCCCTGCAAGATGCATGACACTTGGAGGGTCTGTCCAGTGTCCTTATTTCCATCCTTAAGAGACTTGTATACTGAGCTGTATTTAAGCAGACATGCTCTTTAGAAGCAATAATTAAAAAAGCCTGGCAGCCACCTTCCACAATCTCATCATCCTCATTTGGCAGATGGATGAATGGAGAACGAAAAATCAGTGGTCTTGTTTTTGAGAGGGGCTTAGCTAATGCATGTTCCAGTGACTTCAGCTTCTCTGAAAAACATGCCACAATGTCAATCAAAGCAGGAACCCAGGCATCCTGATGGCCAATCCTCTGCTCTAAACATTAGAACACATCCCCTTCCCCGTTTCGTTTTTTCCAAAATGGAAAAAGTAGTGAGAAGTTTGTAATAATGACACTAGGTCCTTTTTTTGTGTTCTGTGAGTTTATAGCTTGGAGAAGGCTGCATTTTTAAACAGCTGTAAATGATGTCAGTTCCAGCAGGTCTCTAAAAAGCACATTTAGCAGGAGGACCAAACATCCTGTTCCAAAGCTAAATGATTTCTCGGGGTGAAAGTCTAACAGTGAATTCACTGGGTGGCTTTATGTGAAGTACCAAATCGAGCCCCACTAGGAATATAAAGGGATATTGTCAAGATCACAACTGTATTAAAAATAATCTACAGATGTGTTAGCAATACCTCAGGTTATGTGCACAAAGCATTTTAACATTCTGATTTATCTTTCACTATTTATACCGGCTTGCTTTATTTGTATTTCACACAGCACACACAACAAACCTAAGAACAGTCAATTTCATTCATGTTTGAAGGCCCTCAAATCAAGAATCTATCCTGCTTCAGCAAGTGCTTAAGTGTTTTGCTGAACAGTGATGGAGTCGAGCATGTACGTAAAAGCTATGCTCAACTGGGGCCAGAGTGTGTTTAATTTCTGTGTTTTATGAACCAGTTCAATAAAGCTGTATCTGAGCTCCCAACAATGCAAGGGCTATATAAGTCAAAGAAACCTTGTCACTGAAATAATAAAGTTGGAGTATGTTTTCCAAAAACTGTCTTGTGATTGGGGGTGCTATCTTTTTTACAGGTTCCCAGCTTCTGACATCTTAATGGGCGTGATTTTCAGAGGACAGAAAATCTGGCCCCTTTAAGATGTCTGAAGCAGTGCACTGAAGTGATTATAAAAAACACTAGACATTTTTGAAAATTTCAGCCTAAATATACAGCTGCTCCCAAAATGCTTCCATTTATCTTGAGGAAAATTCCCAGAATTCCCTTAACGACTCATGAACACAAAAGGACATAAGCTCCTAAATCGCTTAGGTGTTTTTGCAAATTTTATTCATTAAATTTCAAAGATCCCCTCTCTTATCTTTATTTTTTTTCTTTTTCTTTTCAAATAGCTGAAATGTGGGCCTTTACCAATTAGCTGACAGTGATTTTTGTGCAGAACCTTTGCTGTCATAAAGTTTCAGACATCAACGCAGTTAGGAAATTAATCTTTCTGGGCAATAGGAGTGAAAGATCTTTGATGGGGAGGAAACGAGATGTAACTGGAATGGAGAGACAAACAAGGAAATTTAACCTTTAATCAGTCAATGCTCACCATCCAGTACCAAAAACGTCTTTGACCTAACCCGATGCCGAGTAGGACAAAAGAGCAATTAGGTGGTCATGTTCTCTGAAATTCACATCTTGCATAACAAGAATCAGATCTGAAGATTTCAGAGCCAGGGGAGGCCTCAGTAGAAGTAACTGGCTGTCATCCCATTGGCTGATTTGTAAAATGGGTGAGCTGCAGAAGAGGCTCCCACAAAGCAACCCCAGTTCCCACGCTAAGACCTTTGTCCCCTCCCCTTCCCTGTTCCTGCGCCAGGAAAAGCTCTTACAAACACTCCATCTCTTAGCCAAAAAAAGGGTTTACTCGTCTGGGCAACTAAAGTGAAGCTAGGTCTAGCTAAGCCTAAACTGATAGCTGCGTACTCTCTAGAAAAGCATAAAAAGGCAAGTCTGATCTGAAGTTAAAAATCTGGAAGGTGGCTTTTGTTTTAATTTTCATTGACAGGTGAAGCTGCCAAAGGTGACTCCGTGCTTGCAAATGTCTGAGAGAGAAAGAGTGGATATTTTTAAGTTGGAGAACTTGACAGTTCTTTATCTGCAGTTTTCAAAAATAAAAGAACACACAGACACATGCACGTTATTTCACATGTACACATGCACACACGCTCGCACATACAATTGGGAGATTTCACGAGTGTATGAACAGCTCCTGAAATGTGAACACTGAAAGATGCCACACTAACGTTCACAAAACCAAAAGGGGACAGATGGACGAACAGATGGGGGGAGACAGAAAACTGACAACAGCCATGGAGCTGGGGTTCATCTGTTCACCGAGTAGCATTTCACAGGCCATTGCTGCCCACTACCTAAGGTTGACCTGAGTATGCTGAGAGCTCCTTCTGGTGACTGTTTCAGGAAGGCTGTAGAACCAAAGGATTCGATGCCAGAGGAATGTTTCTATCACAGGATGTGGCAAGCTCTGTCTACATCACAAATAGGACTGCCCTAGCTACGGCAAACACCCTAATTCTAATGTGGACAGGGCCGAATGCTCCATGCTAGTTCTGTTACCCTCTTTCCTTCATTTATGCAGCTCCAGGACTGAGCAGGAACATCCCCCACCCTGGTACCCAGCTTTTCCTTCTGCTCTTTTTGTTCCTCCTCGTTAGGTAGGGCATCATCTCAGAGTGTTGCCAAGTTACCAGCTTCCCTGGGATGGTAACCAGCTTTTCAGTGGAGTTTGGTTTCCTGTCAATCAGCTTGGGAGCTGGGGGCTGCACACAGGAGAGGAAGAAAATGAAGGAAACCACCACCACCCAACCAGGTTATTGGAGCTCAGAGCAGTTCTGCAAGGTCTTCTGGAGAACTGCTTGTGCTCTGATGCACAGGCAGATGGGGCTGGCTCACATTGGTCACTATTTGGCTCTTCTTGAGTGTTGTCTTTTGGGCCAGTTCCAGGTGTCATTCCTTATTGGGCTTGCAGAAGACCCTACCTGACCTCAGCTGCTTTATCCTCCCATTGCTGGCACTGGGGTCGACAGGCAGGAAATCTTTGAACCATGTGATCTCCGGGTCTGGGTTCCCGCTGGCTGCGCACAGCATGGTGGCTGTCCGCGTGCGCTCCACTACCTTCAGTTGGGGTCCCATGTCAATATTTGGGAAACCGGAAGGCAGCTGGTCTTCTGCAGGAGGAGAACAAAGGAACAGAAGCTTGGTTAGAGCCCCTTTGAGATTGCAGATGATAGTGGGGAAGTTTAAACAAACAGAATACTCTAATGAGCGATTGTTGGGGAGAAACCCAATCCCATCTCAAACAACAAGTTCAAAATATTCTGCCCCCTGAGCCCCCTCCCAATTGTTGTGCTTTTATAATTATTTATATTACAGCCTACGTGCTCTAATCAGTGACTGAGGTCTTACTGTGCAGAGCACTGCATACATGGAAAGACTTTCTCTAAACCACACTACAGTCTGAACAGGTCACATTTTCCTGCTGTTTGTTTGTTTGAAGGTCTTCTCTCCCTCACTGCTGCATGAAAGACATTCCCTGACTCAGAGACTAGCAAACTGCACAAGAGTGAGAGTGACTGTACATGAAGTCATGTCAAACAGGCAGCGGAAACCAGCATAGAAAGGAGAGGAAAAAATCTTTCAGAGGTAGTTAGCGTAGAAGACACTTGTAACAACAGGAAGAAAAACACTTTAAGACAGAAAGTGGTTTTTATGGTTATTGTTACTACTCTAGAACAAGAGATACACCCACGAAGAGCTACAAAAGAGCTCACAGTTACCCTCTTATCGTGTAGACCAGCGTTTCTCAACAACCAGTCAATGGACCAGCACTAGTCTGTGGCAGCCTCCTTGCTGATCCTTGAGATTTCCCTGATACAACCCAACCTTGGTAGCAAAAGGGCTGAGAAACACTGCTCTAGGCCTTGTCTTTCCAAAGGAAAAAAAAATGTGTGGTCTTAGCTTGAGTTAGCTAACTCGTAATATCTACCATATCTATCTAGGCCGTCCCATGTCTTTATCTGGTAACTCACGTTAAAAGAAGAGTAGCCTGGAAAATGGATTTTCCATCCACAAAAATTATGGAGATTTGGAAATGAAAAATTCCAGAATTTGAATTAAAAAAAAAAAATCAAAATTTTGACAATTTTCCATAAAACCAAAATTCTGGAAAAAAAAAAAAATTTTAGGGACATCAAAACATTACATTTGCATTTTAACCACTTTTATTTTTTTTAACTATATACAAAAAGTACATTTCAAAACAAAAAGTCATTTCAAAACAAATGTATTGAAACTTTCTATTTGGAAAATGTCAGTACCAGACCAACTCTCTTTTTCAAGTTCTTTTTCCAAATGAAATTTTGTTAAAATAGATATGATTTGGAGAGGAAAAAAAAAAAGTTTTTGGCTACAATCTCTTTTCTGAGGGAAACTGTTTTGATGAAATTTTATCAACCAGCTCTTGTTAAAAATTACAGAATGTCTTACATTCAGTAGGATTTTCCTTTGTGTTAGGAACATGTAGAGTTCATAGAATTGTGAAAGATTAGGGTTGGAAGGGACCTCAGGAGGTCTTATAGCGCAAAGCAGAGTCAACACCAATTACCATATATCATCGTGTGTAAGCCGAGACTTTTGTGCCTGAAAATTGGCTTCAAAAGTCGGCTTGTACACAGGAGGATACGGTAGACAGCCCCAGCCTAGCAGTTTCCCTGACCATGCGGCGGGCCAGAGCCCCAGTGCTGCCCGGGTGGCCATCTTGGGTAATCTGCCGGGGTTGGGGCTGGAGTAAGGAAGGGACCCCGGCGTCTGGAGCAGCCAAGTAAGGGGGCCCTGGGGGGGGGTTGGCCTGGAAATTGAGAGGGGGATTCTGGGAGGCCAAGAAAGCGGTGGCAGGGACTGGGGGTTGGGGAGGGGGGTCAGGGACTCCGGGGAAAGTGATGGGAGGGCCCAGGGGTTTGAGGGGGTGCCTGGGAGGCCAGGAAGAGCAGCAGCAGGGGTTAGGGGTGACGGGGAAACAGTGTTGGGGAACATGGGCGTAATGGCAGGAAACAGAAGCAAGCAGGGGGGCAGCAGTGAGGAAAGAGCAGAGCCGGGGGGGGGCAAGAGTGAGGAATGGACGGAGGGGGGGCAAGGAAAAAGCAGCAGCAGAGATTTGGGGGGTTAGGGAAGCTGGCGGGAACTCCAGAGGAAACCAGAAGCACTGGGTGTGGTGGTTAGGGGCCAAGGCCAAAAGGGGACCTCAGCTTATACATGAGTCACCAATTTTTTCCCCTTTTTTGGGCTCAGAATTTGGGAGTCGGCTTATGCCTGGATCTGCTTATACTGGAGTATATATGGTAAATCATCTCAGCCAGAACTTTGCCAAGCTTGGCCTTAAAAACTCTTTAGGATAGGGATTCTACCACTGCTTGAGGTAACCCATTCCAGTGCTCACCATACTCCAAGTGAAAAAGTTTACCCTAACATCCAACCGAGACCTCCTCCACTGCAACTTGAGACCATTGCTTCTAGTTCTGTCATCTGCCACAACTGAGAAAAACCTAGCTCCATCCTCTTTTGAATCCCCCTTCAAGCAGCTGAAGGCCACTATCAAATCCCCCTTACTCTTTTCTTCCACACACTAAATATGCCCTGTTCCCTCAGTGTCTCTTCAAAAATCATGTGCTCTGGTGCCTTAATCATTTTCCAAAGGGGTAGTTGTATTAGTCTCATCCAGCAAAACAAACAAGGAGTCTGATGGCACTTAAAGACTAACAAATTTATTTATCGTGTGAGTTTCTGTGGAAGAAAATCCCACTTTGTAATCATATCGTTGTCCTTTGCTGGACTTTCTGCAATTTGTCCATATCCTTCCTGTAGGGTGGAGGACTCCAAAACTGGACACGATACTCCAGATACGGCCTCACCAGTGCCGAACAGAAGGGAATAATCACATCCATCAAGCTGCTGGCAACGCTCCTAACAAACACAACCCAATGTGCTGTTAGCCTTCAAGAACCCACTGTTCGTTAAGAAAAACATACTGTTTTTCCTCGAGATGACCCATCCCTCATGCCTAGCAGTCTGAAGAAAGACTACAAACAATATAGGGACTGCTTAAAGAGATTCTTCTTTACTCAGGTATTGCTACATTAGGAGCAAAAAATCCTTGGGTTCAAGGATTGAACACAGAACTGAGCACAGAACAAAGCTTTTTCCAGAGAGTGATCAGCATTGATCTAAATCTGCTCACACTGAAGACAAAGGAAGTTTTCACTGGCAGTGGCAACAGATGCTTTTGAAAACCAACCCCAGCCTACATGGCTATGGTTGGGAAAGAACCCAGGCAATTTCAAATGCAATGGCGAGGTTGTCTCCCTCTTGCACCCAACTGTGTTCCCAGGTCATCAGCCAAGCTATGTAATGCAAATATTGCTGAAGCCAAAGAACAACGGGACAAAAGGAGGAGCCAGCAACTTAGAGTTGCTCCTTCTTCCCCCACCCCCTCCCCTTGAAATGCGAGGAAGCCAGAACTCCCAGTTCTTCTTCGAGCGCTGCTCGGATGCATTCAGTAACAGGTGTCTCCGTGCTGGAGTGGTTGGAAAACTTTGGTCCTAGCCTGTCAGGAGAAGTTAGGTGACCACCTGCCCTCCACGCCACGCAGTGGCTATATATATGGCTGCCTCCCGACCCCTCCCCAGTTTCATTTCTTCCACCTTATGTGTCAGATCTGGAACATCCACTCCTTGCGAAATCAAGTAGCCTGTCCGCGATTGTATGAGCTTCACGCCCAACTGGGAGCACCTTTTTGTGGACATAGTTCCACCAAAGAGGACTCCAGCATTTGGGCCGGAACATCGAAATCCACCTCTTGCCATGTCAGGGTTTAAACCCTGCACTGAGTGCGGCAAGGCCTTCCTCCAGGACGACCCCCATGGGAAGTGCCTCTGGTGCCTAGGCGAAGACCTTCTGGTCACCGCCTGCTCAATATGCCTGTCATTCAAACCTAGGACAATCAAGGATAGGGAGCAAAGGTGCCATGCCCTAGCCTCTGAACAGGCTCAGCACTCCTCTCCCGAGGCTTTGGGAGCACATCCAACGCCACGAGCCAGCTCAGCACTGGGACCTACCCAGCACCGTGACGACAGAGGCTGCAGGAGGATGAGCTTGGTACCGACTTCAGTACCTCGGTGCCGACACAGTCCATAGGCACTAGGCTTGCCCCGGCACCGCTTTAGGTCACCACCAGCACTGCAAGCTTGCCACAGCCTTATACCAATGGTATAGGGGCTGCCCAGGTGCTGCTCTGAGTCGCATCCGGTACTGCAGGTTCGCTTCAGCCCCGTACCGACAGTGCCAGCCTGCCTTGTCACCAGCCATCCTTGGCACCGCAGGGTCAAATTCCACCATCTTCCCCAGTGCTAATTCACAAAGGCAGCCCCGTCTCTCCTGGTAGCAGCTCGCCACAAGTCCGTTTGGGGTTGCTCCCAATTCCAACGACTCTGGAGGAGGTGGAGGCTGCACAAGCACTCCTTTTGTTGCCCACACCTCCTTTCCTGGTACTGGTTATGAGGGGCAAGCTGGCCTTCATATCAAAGGCCTGGGTGCATCACAAACTGCACCGCTCTCCATCCCCCCCCTCCGACCTCGCACACCCAAGTCCCACCGCCCATTACTCCTTCATGCCCAGGCACGGTAGAACCTTCCCCGCGGCAACATGCAACTTTGCCGTCTCCGGTACCACCTCAGGGATCACGAGATGATTCTCCTTGCTCAAATCCCAAGGAAGGCCCATCAAGGGGCTTCAAGGGGCCTTGACACCGTGTTTTGGCACCATCCCCATTCTGCTTCCACCCTCATGAATGGTCATCACGAGATGTCATCGCCATCAGTCCCACTGAGGGCACCTGGCACCACTCTCTCCCTGGTACTGGGCTCATACACGGGCGATCTATCGGTACACTTCAACCTCTTGCACCACACCGCAGCCCATTTGGGGATGGAAGTGAAATCCTCCGAGCCCCCCTCGGATACCCTATTTGGGCCAGCATTTTCATCAGTGGAACCAGTTATGGCTCCCCTCCACCCCAGTGTCTGGGACCTCGCCTCCTCCCGATTGCAGAACCCAGGTTCCATTTCCCCGGTGTCAGACATGGCTGGCCTCAAGTATAGAGTCCCGGGATCAGAGTTCCCCTCCCTCATCGACCACCCAATCCCACCCCAGGATGTGGTACAAATGGCGTTAGGCCTGGGTGAACCCCCCCAGCAACCCCCTCCCAGCATCGAGGGAGACAAGGGAGTTAGAACTTCTAGGGTGTAAGGTCTACTCCTCCTCGGCCTTCCAACTACGGGTTGCAAACAAACAGGCCCTAACCAGAAGATACATGCTGGATGTGTGGGATTCCTTCTCAAAGTTCAGACATCTGCTCCCACCAGAGGACAAGGAATAATATGATGCATTCCTAGATGGAGCAAGAATAATCTCCCAGGACCTCCTTCTGTTGGCCCAGGATGCAGTAGATACAGCAGCCCGCACCATGGCCTCAGCCATAACCATCCGCCGAGCAGCCTGGCTCAGGGAAGCTAGGGTGGCCCCTGCTTCGCAACAGCTGACACTCGACCTGCCCTTTGGCGGCGATGCCTTGTTCCCGCCAGAGACCTTGGTGGTAGTGGGTACTGCACGCAACCCAAGAGGAGAGGTAAAATACCTCGGCCTTCTTCCATCAGGGCCCCTCCCATGCCCCCTGGCCACATAAGGCCTACAGGCTCAAGATCCACCCTGCCAGTGTTTTCCCTGAAAACACTTGGGCAGGAACTTAGTTCCCCCCCCTTTCAATTAGCAACCTGGGGCCCGCTCAGAAGACCCTTCCTCCCACCCTTTCTCCACAGGAAAGGGGAGCCTATTCTCACTAATCTGTGAAGAAAAGCACCCCCCATCTGCCTCCCGGGGATTTCTTTGGCCAGCGATCCCTCCCACTCCTAAGGTGTTAGGGAGACCTTAACTAAGCCAAAGGTGAACCACCTAGTAGCTCTAGTCAAAGCTACAGATACCTCCGATTTGCGGAGATGCGTGTGTTCACCAGACGACTGGGAAACCCCTTTGCTAGTCCGTCACCTGCCCTGCAACAGGTAGGATCTGCTGCCTCACCTTGAACTTGGGAGGGACCCTCCGGGCACTTTTCCCACCCCTACAAAACTAGTAGGTGTGTGCGCCTAAGTTGGTCCCAGTAGATCCTTCACGACCTCCCCAGGACTATGAATCCTATTTAATTATCCCGCCTGTTAGACGGGAGCACAACATAGTTTACCGCCCACTGCTTTGGGCCCTGGAGGGGGTTACTAAGGCAGAGTTGTTCATGAATCTCTACCTTGCTCCTCATTTTTTCCCCCCTTCCCTCCCTATGGAGAAATCAACCGGTAATGGCCTAGAACTCATCCCGTTTCTCTGGGACTGATTTATATCTTACCAGAATATCTTTGATCAGGAGGCCTTATTAGGCTCCACTTTCCCAGGAAGGTGGTGGCATCTACCCCCCCCCCCCAACCTGAATCCTAAGCATCTGTTATCACGGTCGCTAGGGGCTTGGGCTTCCTGAATGAGTGTCCGCCTCCGTGAAGCAGGGTCCCTTCCCTCCTCCCACTCCTGAAGCAGCAACTCCGGACACTCAACCTAGATTCAACTAGGTCAGTGGGATTCACGGGAGAACAGGCAATACTACTCTCCCCCCCAACCCTTTTCGACGGAGTAGGGGGAAAACCCGCCTTATGCCTCCTAATTATCTCTTAGCCAGTCCAGCAGTGATGGCCCGCTGACAGACTTGCTGCACACCGTGAGGCTCCACGCATAGCCGTCACGCAACCGGGTTATATCCTAATTTGTCCTCTTCCCCAGGGATGACCAGGGATCCATGGTCACCCAGGGATAGCCCAGGGCACTGTCGCCCGGGCGCCTGGCGGGCAAGATTTGTCTTCCTCCGCAGGACCTTCCTCAGGTCCAGAAACGGTTGGTAAAATTTGCATGATACTCCCACCATAGGAGATTGTTAAGGCTTCTCTGTCTGCTTATGTCACAAAGCAAAATCTACCAATCCTGATTTCCAACTTGCATGGAAAAATCAGGAAATACTTGTTTTTCCCCATGATGGAATTCTATCCTGGGTAAGACCAAATAACTACATAGGTCGCCCTTGTCGGTTTCCCCAAATATCCAAGGTACATCTGCGGAACAACTGACTGTACCTTGTGAGCATCAAATCCCCCGCCAGATGGTCTTCACAGAAGACCACTGCCTCTTCGGTTAAGCCTTATCACTCAGAGGGGTCAGTTTCCCTCTTACGAGCTTTCATCCCTGACTTGCACTTAGGTGCGCCATAGCTACAGGCCCATATCACACCCGCCGGTGCCCTGGGCTCACAGGGTCACATAAATCAATGTAACTTCTAATTCCATAGGCCTCTGGGTCGTCACAACTAGGCGTCTGGTTGGAGGCATCGTGAATTCTGCTTTATTCGCTCCCTCCGTTTTCTCCATGTAGTCTTCCTGGTAGTGGAATCCTAGGAGGAACTTGACAGGACAACAGGAGGGTTTGCCTCCTTGAGTCTTCTTAAGACAACCAAGGCGTACAGTACTTCCTAAACCCCACCTTGCTGGCATGCAAGTGCCTCGTGGGTCTGGAGTACTTCTTCCGAAACGTAAGAAGTCTCCCCGGTCAGAGCTCTGTAACACCGCTGAAGGTCTAGTGTCGCATTCCCCCCTGCCCCTGGCCAGCCCAGGGACCACAAGGCTGAGATGCTATGTGGTGCTAATCACACCACCTCTGCCATTCTTCCTTTCCTTTGATCAGCTCGAAGTTTCTGCCTCTAGAATCTTCTTGCTTAATCCCGCTAGCCTTTTTCCCTTGTGGGTTGAATGGTATACCAAATACACACACCCCTTTGGGCATGTGTCTATGGGTCTTTGCGTGGCTGTTTGGAGGGATGATATTTTATCCCCTCTTATTGCTCTCTGTGTCATGACCAGCCCGGTATCCCTTCGTAAGGTTTATGCTGAAGTGTCATGTGGCCAGAAGATTTACCCTTTGGCATTCATACCTCAGGCTAGACCTTCAGGTACAGCAACTGAACTTTACTCCCTGCACGTTAGTCATGTTGTGCTGTTGCAAATCCCTCGTGTAAGGTGACTTAGTCCGTCCAAACCAGGCACGCTAATTGGCTTGGGTGGATTGGACCTACTCCTTGCTTGGGTTGGCCCTACACTGAGGACTCCATTGCCAGGGCAAGACCCTTAACTGGTCTCTTAGTCCCTGTAAAGACCTTGCTTGCTGGGCCTATACCCTTCTGGGGTGTTGCTGTGCTGAAGGCGGAAGAGCCAACTCCACTCGCTGTCCATCAGCGCGGCTAGTAGTCGCCTATTACTGAACACATCTGAGCAGCACTCGAAGAAGAACGGTGGGTTACTTACCAGTAACTGCCCTTCTTCAAGATGGGCTGCTCAGATCCATTCAGGTCCCTCCCCTCCATCCCCGCATCTGGAGTTGGCGACTCCTAGGAACTGGGGAGGGGTCGGAAGGTGGCCATATATATAGCCACTGGGTGGCGTGGGGGGCGGTGGCTGCCTGCCCTCTCCTGCCAGGCGAGGACACAGACACCTATTACTGAATGGATTCAAGCAGCCCATCTCAAAGAAGGACAGTTACTGGTAAGTAATCCACTGGTCCTAATGCTGGCTCTATGATTTATTTCATTTTGCTGAACCTCAGTTTCTGCATTTGTAAAACTGGGGACATCACTGGGTAGAGCCAAGGTTTCCACAATGCTTTGAAATCCTGGAGTGTGACGTGAGACCCAACGTTATTACTCCGGGTGCTCGGATTCTGCAGCAATTAACACAGAATAAACGCCCAGACAGTGTGAATTTTCAAAGGCGACCTCCCTACTCTAAGCATAGCAGGGAGCTATAGGGGCCTGCTGTGTCCATTGACAGTTACTGGCTTGTCAGAGAGAAAGCATTAAGCAGATGCCAGGTTAATATACAGGCTAAAGGCTTGTTTACACACAAAAACTGTACCACTTCAGATCAGTGTAGCTAAAACAGTACAGATCCCTTGTGCCTATGCTGTTCTGTCAGTATATAGGTGCTTTATTAGTCCCACATAAGAAGGGGAATAATCTACATTGGCGCATTAGGCACCTTCATATCAATGCAAGTGCATCCACATAGGGGCTGTACCGACTATTACCATTTCAGTAAAAAAATATGTTCCTAACTGATACAGTTACAGCATACAAACACTGCGTGTGGACAAGACCTAAGGGACCATACTGCTGTTACAGCTTGTCAGTTTAATACCCTACCCCGTATTTACAGCACAAAATCCACCTGCAGGGCAGAATAAAGAAGAACTTCTCTACGTGGCTAAGTTAGTGGTCACAGCAGAGGTCGGTGAGCCTAGCTGCCGAGCTCCCAATCTTGGCTCTGTTCCAAATTTGCTTGGTGATCTCGTGCAAGCCTCCTCTGTGCACTATTTCCCCCCCTCTGGTAAAAGGGGAGTATTAATAATCTTCTTCTGGTCCCTCAAAAGGTTCTTTTGAGACATACTGACTTTTTGAGAATGTGCAGGGGACAGGCTTTTTTAATGGCTCAACATTATCATCTTTCCACCCAAATGCAGATTAAAAACTGCCTCTTGCTATGCATCTGAGCAGCACCTAATGCCTGGGGTACCCAACCAGGCCTAGGGATTTTGGGGGCTGCCTGAATAAAAGATTAACAATAGTAAAAGCAGATGGGAATTGCCGTGGATTATTGGCCCCATAGCCACTGGAAGCCCTTCCACTCCTGGGTAAGTTACATTTGGCAACTTGCACGGCTGTGGCCCCAAAGAGTGTTTCAACAGAAAGTTAAGAGAAGGTCTTAATATGCTTTCTATATATAGGAAAATAGAAACGCACTTAAGGGACTGAGCTAAACCAAGAGACCGTGTCCTTAGCTCACCGAACTGTGGCTAGGTGTTGCACAGGTCTCTAAGCAGCGTGCATTCTTGCAGATCATATCTGCCACACTAGGCAGGCCTGCCCAAGAGCGAGTTCAGGACAGATGCAGCCTGGGAACTGCTTTGCCTCTGCCCACTTCAGCCAGGCTTTTAATGTATTCCCTTCCCTTATTCTTTTTTCAAACAGCAGTTGTATATTGTTAACAGAGCCAACGTCTGATTGGCTGAAGATGACATCATTATTGACTACTGCTTGGGTTCTGTTCCCTGGTGATACTTACTCCACCTGGCTCAAACCCGACTCTCTTAATTTCATGAACCAATTAATCCACAGAGAGGATAGCCCTCTCGACTGGCAGGGTGCGCATGCGAGTGTCAGTGCGTGTGCGTTGGGGGAGGCCTGATACAACTATTATTACTGAATGTTTCTAATTAAACAAAAATGTTAATCTTGCAGCACATTGTGCCGAATTCCTCTGAGTTTAATTAAAACAACTGCGGCTAGAGGCGTGATCAGATTCAAGGATCAGATCAGCAGAGGAAGCCTCTCTGAACACAGCATATTCCACTGATTCAAGTGCTCGGATTTCCTTCCTGTTAGGAAAAGGAGACTGTTCTTCATCCCCTAACAAATGGATTCCCCGCAATAATGCAATCAGCTCATCTCTACAAGACAGGCACGTATCCCCCTTCCCAGTCACCACACACCAAACCACCCCTGCTACAACTGCATGGTTTGGACTGTGAGTTCTATTCGATCAGTGATCCAGGCATCTCTGAGACCAGAATAATCGTGATGCAAGATGAAGAAATCTGGATGGACACCTCTGGGCAGATGTCAATAGCTCAATGATAATGGCTTGTAGGGAAATGTTTTTAGGTGTTGTACTTGCCGTATTATTCAATTCTCCTGAGCACCTTGTTCGAGCCTGCTCTTGGATTTAATGTTTTAAAGGCCTCCCCAGTATGGTTAATTACCCAAGATGGTTAACTGTACCTATCTCAAGGCCACTGAACAGAGCAGTTTGAGGAGGAGCAGGGGAAAGGAAAGGGTGCCTGAGCATTCATTTATAACAACTCCTACCAGAAGGCATGCTCTGATTCAGGAAAATAAAATGCATCAAACCATCCTGGACGCATGCACACAATCATATAAATACAGTTGAGGTCACACACTAGTAAGCAAACGCACTTGCAGTCTCCATCTTCTTGTCACTCTAGAGGGAGGTAGCTCTGGATTTAGATAATTAATCATGCTGGAAATGAGGATGAAGAAAAAAGATAAAGCAGGGGATGATGCTGCTCTTTTCCCTGGGGCCTGCACAGTTGTTTAATCATTTAAAAGGTGTGTGTACTAAAAATGCAAAAAGCTCTGCTGTAGCAACCTGAAGGGTGCAATGTCAAGCATCCTGGATGTCAAGAAATGAAGAAGTGAAGAGAAACACATTGCCCTCTCTACAGACCCACGAATGCCATAGTGCTTGACCTGTATTAATAAATTAAGCTCACAACACCCTCTCCCCACACCAGATGGGCCATCAATGAACAGCTGCAGAAGCAGGCAAAAGGAGAGGAAGCATCCTGCTCAAGATCATACCACAGGTCTGTAGCAAAGCCAGGAAGAGATGAACCCAACTCACTGAGTCCCATTCCTGTACCATACTCATAAGGCCATAAGCACCCAATGCAAGCTCTGGTCCCTTGGGTAAATGGGCATGATATATCTTTGATACCTTGATCACATACTCTTTCACTTTGTGCCTCACCCAGTGCCCTAGATGCCCCAGTACTAGCTATGTGGGCAAAACGAGCAATCACTATGCTCTCAAATGAGCTCACTCTGAAAAATGATAAAAGGAAAAACTCCCTATCCCCTGTGGGTGAATGCTTTCACAAAATGATCACTCCATGTCTGACCTCTCAGTCCTTACCCTCAACAGAAACATGCAGAGTGCCTTCATAAGAAAAGCCTGGGAGCTTTAAATTCATAGTGCCGCTAGAAAAAAATCTTATATTTAATAAGATGCTGGAATTATGCTTCATTACAACAATTACAATAACCCACTAACCCTCCTTAGTCTTATAACTGTGGAGGTGTTAACTGTCCACTTCCCCATGCATGGTATCTTGTTATGTGTTATCTCCTTACCTGTTCCACCCGTTGCATTTAGTTCCAAAAGGGGAGCTGTGTTAGTTTAGTTCAGCAAAACAACCAAGGAGTCTGCTGGCACTCTTAAAGACTAAAAAAAAATTATTTCTCACATGGGCTTTTGTGTGACAAAATCCTGATTCTTCTGCCACAAAAGCTCACATGATAAAATAAATTTTTTAGTCTTTAAGAGTGCCACCGGCATCCTTGCTGGCATCTGGTTGTGACACTGGATCTGTTTACACAGCAATTAACACCCTAAGACGGGGTGGCCAAACTTACGGAACTCAAGAGCCACACAAGTTGATTATTAAACCTTCAAGAGCTGCAATGATGTACATAACCATATACTTTTACCTACTAAATCGATTTGCTGACGCTCTTCCGTGAGCCACGCTTTTTCATTCAAAAGCCATGTGTGGCTCTCGAGCCGCAGTTTGGTCACGCCTGCCCTAAGACAACAGGGTGGTTTTGCTGCATGTGGACTTCTAGGCTCAGAATGTAGCCCAGGATTTAAGGCCCCACAAGGTGGGAGGGTCTCAGAGCTGTGGAGCCTGGAAGTCTACATGACATTGGCAATGAACAGCCCCAACAGCCCGGGCCCTGCAACCACGAGCTGCACAGCACCAGCCAGATGTTGGTTTTCTTTGCTCTGTAGACATATCCACTGAGCATCTTTCCAAGACTGGAACAAGAGCTCCATCTACAAGCCTGAAAGCTTGTCTTTTCCACCAGCAGAAGTCTGTGCAATAAAAGATCCTCCCTCCCTGACCTTGTCTCTCTAATAAAACTGTATAAAAAGACTCTCTGCAACAGCTGTGTGTGTGTCTCAGGTACACTGCAATTATACAATTGAGGACTATCTTAATGCATGCCAGGAAGCATAGCTGTGCATCCAACCTTCAATTTCATATATTCTGACTTAAGAGTTTAGCTGCAGACCCAGAGTGTTTCATTATATTTTATTCTTTTTTTAGCATTTAGTTTCCTAGGTTTTTGTTTTGTGAGAGAAAGGAAAAGAAATAGGCGACCACACAATCTTATAACTGACAAGACCAGCCACCAAAAGTCAACTGGTGCCTAGCAACGTCATTAGAAACTCGCATGCTTATAGACAAAGGGCACCCGTCTGATTATTCGAATCTACTATTGTAGTACAGAAGGCTAAGCATGTCTTTCTATACCCCCCCCCTTTTTTTTTTAACTCAAGATCAGATATTTTTCTAAAAGATATGTTCTACTTCAAGCAGGAATTATTCTGGGGAAGTTCTATGGCCTATGTTACACAGAAAAACAGATGCTAAATGACCATGGTAAGGTCCCTTCTGGCCTTAGAGTCTATAAACCTATTTTCTTTCAACCTGAGTTAATTCTTAGGTCAAAGGAAGATCTACCAAACAAGTCAATTTTGAAGAAAAAATGGTGAGAGCATTTAAAATTGGTGAAGCAATCTTTTTTTAAAAAGCAAACTTCACTCTCTTTAAGAATGCCCTTTTGGGACTCAACATTTTACTGTGCATTTAGAATTGAAATATGTTATGTTTATTTCCACTGTATCAGCACAGGCGGGCCACGACTCACTCCGTGAATAACCAAGGCCCAGCCAAGTCTGAGCCTGTGTGAATGTAGAAGCCAACACCCAGACGGATGTGGATCAAGAACCCTTGGCTGAGAAGTGGGTTCTTAGCCCCTCTGTGAAATGCCACGGCTGTCAGGCAGCAGAGACGCAGCCTGGCCAACCCTGTCACTGCCTCCGCCGAGTACTGCAAATTTCTCTTAGCTCTGGACAACTCTGGTGAGAGCTGGGCCCCACATAGGTGCCAACTGGCTTCTGCTGCCCTGATTTACTCTTCTTTACTGGCCAGCCCAGCCTCCAGATTCCCAGCACTCAAATCCCTTCTCTGCACCCAGTTACTCCCTTACAATCCTGCCTCCTAGTATTCAAATATAATCAGCAACAGAAGAGATGTGCTATGATGTCAGACTTTTAGTCATTGCCCATGCACCACAAATTGGGTCTCACCCAAATTTATATCCCTAGCTTCTCCACTTCCTGCTTCACTGAGCTCAAAAAAAGGCAGAAGGGGTTTTGCTTGAACTTTCCACACACCTACACTGTATACTCCCTTTGAACAGGAATCACATGTACAGAATTTCAGCATAAAAGGTGACTGTTTAGGAAAATTGTGAACACCTGCAAAAAAACAAGGTGATGCAATAGAGAGTTTTGCAACTGTGTCTTGTAGTACGTTGTCAGGCTTACCTACTAGTTACCAGAGAACTCACAGTTACAGAGGCACTTTCATCCAAAGTTTTCCAAAGCACAGCCACCTTCAGGGAGGGACGTTTGTAGCGAGTACACCGCATTATGAAAGTAGAGGGGAATTTTGTCCCCCTGACACTTACTGGGCCAAACATCTGCTCTTACAAGAGCCACACAGTTAATGGGAGCTCTCCCCTCACCCCCCCAAATTGCATCTAAGACCCACACACAAGAGGGTGAACTGCAGGGAACTCAACAAATGCTCAAGGACGAAGGAGTAAATGAACCTTTTAGGAGCTGATCCCTTGGTTCCTAGGAGTCTGGGTTTAGAATGCCAAGCCAATTCCCCTCTATCCTGCAGAAGTATAAAGAAAATCCTTCAGGTGGTAGCCAGAGGGGATGCTGGAATGAATGGCTATAAACAGCACACTCAATTTCTGCACTCAGAAGCTGGCTGCATCCTTTGCACATGGCTCATGTGTATCTGGGGAAGGACGTAACCACTTGGCTGACAATTGCTTTCACCATGATCATAGAATCATAAAAGATGAGGGCTGGAAGGGACCTCAGGAGGTCAGCTAGTCTAGTGGTTTTCAAACCTTTTTCTTCAGACCCAGTTGAAAAAAATCAGTTATCCCCACAACCTAAGAATTACATCTTTCAGCAATGCATTCCAGTCTTTCGGTGGTGGCAGCAAGGGGTACCATGATCCAGTACCTGAGGACCTGCAGCACAGTACTGGATCCCAGCCTGTGGTTTGAAAACCACTGATCTAGTTCAGCCCCCAGCTCAAAGAAGGACCAACCCTCAACTAGATCATTCTGCTCTGTGGTCATCAGTTCCAGAGTTTTGTGTGTGCACGCACACACACGGCTCTTTTCCAATGTGTCCTTTCCTGCAGAGTTAACATCTTTGCCCATCTACTTCCAAACCCTTTAACCAGCTACTCTCTCTCTAGACTCAGTGGGCAGCTCTTTCTTCTCTCGCTTAAAAAGCTAAGCCCAGATCCCTCCCCACTGCTTTTCCTTGTTCCTTCCTAATTAACATCCTTGGCTATCCCTTTCTGTACATATTCATCCTTGAGCCTCCTTTGCTCCTCTCAACACCACCTTCAGACTTCACAGTCTGCCCTCAATATAAGCAACGAGGTGGCTGCCTCCTGGTGGGGAAGGGCATTTAGACAGACAGTTCCATCACGTAGACAGAATTCACCGACCCTAGGATGCTGCCGGACATGACTGCATGAGCTGGCCCTAATGTTCTCTGCATTTGCTCAGCATGCTGTAGCAAACATCTGTCCCTGGCTGCTCCTCCTGTGCTGTCTGAGGAAGGCAAAGGAAAACACAATCTGCCTACTTGGGGGGGAAAATCATCAATCCTTCATGAATGCGGAGCCTGAAGAAACACCACACACTGGAAATGGGGTGTTTATAGCAGCCACCTTCCCTTCTGTGAGGGCTTCCACAGCAAACTCCAACAGCTGAAGTCAACAACAACAACAGAAAAAACTCTTAGCTCTCTCCCCACCCTCCACCAGTTTCCCTTCATTTCTCTATAGCTGGCATCATCAGTTTTGCAGGCACCGACTCTGGCTAGCAGAGGAAAAAGAGTCACTCTCCAGAATGCTACCAAGGTTTAGATCTCCTGGAAAATGGAGCAGGAAAGACAAACCAGCCAGCCTGGCTGGAGTCCGAAGGACTTTGCTGGAAGTTAAATGGTGCCCACTCTGTGGTCTGTCCCACGAGCAGCTGTTGAGTGTCTCTGCTGGTGTGTCATTGCTTCCTGCTTTTTATAAAAGGAACACAACCTCTTATCTGCTAGGCACTGCCTCCAAAGCATCAGGAGCTTCAGTGGGGCTGATCCTGTGGCATTGATTTCCTAGTGTACAGCAAAGGAGTTACTTCTGGCCTCCGGAGCACCAAGGGTGGGGGGGTGCCCTCTCTTTCTGTTCTTCTGGGAACCTTGTAAACTGCTCATACATGTGCATAACATGAATAGGTACAAACATGTTTGAGCACGCCTATGATAACAGAACTAGCACACTACAGAAATATTGCTATCCCGTTCCCCCACAGCCTGCCAAAACTGAGGTCCATGTTTCCATGCTCAGTGGCCTGCTAGAGCAGCAGCTTCTGCAAGTGGACAGATCATGCTTGCCCCGTCTGCACTGAAGCCTCTGATCTTATGCTTATCATTAAGCTACCAGGTTTGCTCTAAGGCTAAGACAGACAGAAAGGAGACACACAACAAGGAAAGACGACAGGTATGGAGGGGGAGGGAAGGGAAGGGGTGTAAGGAGTGGGAGGAAGAGAAGGAAAGGAGAGAGCAGAAGGAAAGGAGAAATAGATGCCAGCATGCTATCTTTCAGATTCTCATTGTGATTGCAGAGGTTAATGGATTCATGCTTTGTCCTTTTAACTCTCCCAGCACTTACAAATGAGTCCAGCACAGGGTAAAGAGAAGTCAATCTCTGCCGTCTGAAAGCCAAGGAAAGGTCAGGAGAAGAATAACTTCAGTTGAAGAGGGAAGCAGCGTGGAGGGGAGCTGGAAATCTATAAACAACCTGCAGCTCTGCTTGCCTCCCAGGCCACCAGCTCATCACCTCCCTCTTGCCACTTGGATTTCATTAAGTGGGGATCCTAGATATCCTCACACCGGCCAGCTAACCAAGCTACCTGACAAGGTCATGCTAAGCACAGGGAGCTGGGGTGTTTGCTGAGAGCAGTGTGCCGTGGGTATGCCAGAGAGGCGCCGACGGTAATGGCGCTCTGCTGGAGCCCAGCCACACACATTAATGAGCCAGGCAGCCAGGAGCAGCAAATTCCCATTTTGTCATCTGTCTCACTAGCTGATGCTTATCTGACATTGGTTACCTATAACAAGGTGCGTACAAAGAGCCCTGATCAGTGTGGACGGCTGCTGAGCACAGCTCTTCATTACCTGAAGGACAGAGACAACACATTCTTATTGTTGTGGCAATCCAGAGCCTTCGCTAGGACGGGGACTGCAAGACAAACGCTCTCTCTGCTGCTTCCTGTTAGACTCAAGTTGTGGAAAGCTCCTCCTTAGGAACCAGCTCCTAGACCCCTTCCCCAGGAATCACCGCAGCTCCTCAGAATAAGCAGCTGCCCACTGAACACAGCTCCAGCCACCTTTGCAGCACCCAGAGACAGGTCCTGTCAGACCAGAGAGTGACTTTCCTAACCCATGGCGCCACAGACTCTAAAGAGGGAGCGACATCCTGCCGCTACTGCCAATGAGAGGTCAAGTGCCATGCTGTGAAGAAAGGTAGGAGCAACACGGCGATTCCTGTACAAAAGGGTATGGGGTGAATGATGGACACACACAGGCCTGCATGAATGGCATCAAGACGCTGCATGAAGGGGGCTTGTTGTGACTGGGCCACAGGTCTGCACTTTTCAAAGACAGCTGGTGGGTGCTCTCTGCCACTGGTGGATGTGCTTTGCTGTCAGATCTTTGCTCCTCACAGTAAGTTGGGGACCTGTGCATAAATTCAGCTATAATGTGCAGGAAAAAAAAAAAAAGCTGTGCAATCCTGGAGGACGTCAGTTTGTCTGACATATGCCGGCAGTCTCATGCTGCCTGTGCTAAGACATCCTGGGACTATTTTAATGTTATAGATGACAATTTCCTAAACCAAAAAATGTTGCATTCAACAACACAGTGAAATTCTACAGAAGAGCTAGTCTTGATCGATAAAGAGACACTAACCACAGAACTAAAAATTAATGGCAGCTTAGGATCCAATGATCATGACTCGATTACAGCTGTAATATGCAAGCAAAACACAGTCCAGACCAGTAATATACATATGAATACTTTCAAAGGACCAATTTCACAGAGCTGAAAGCAATTATGAACCAAATCATCTGGGAAGATGACTTTCATCAGAAAACTGTGTATGGAGTTTAAGAACGATTTACTAGATGCCCCAAAAGCTATAATCCCATGATCAAGGAAGAAGGGTGTACTAGGTTAAAAAAAACAAAAAAACAAAACAAAAACCACCCTGGTCCGGAAGAGAAGTGAAGCCAGCCATAAATTAAAAAAAAAAAAAAAACCCAACTCAGAAAAGAAAGACAAGTTTAACAAATATTTCTGTTCAATATTTGGGAAAAACAGATGTGGTCACATCACTTGATGCTGAGAAGGGTCTTTTCATTCCATTACCATCTCTCAAGGATGTTAAACAGCAGCTGGTAAAGTTACATATTTTAACAATAACTAACAAGAAGTCTAGTGGCACTTTTAAAGAATAACAAATTTATCACATGAGCTCTCGTGGGAGAAAATCCCACTTCGTCAGACGTTTCAAGCGTCTTCTAGCATCTGACAAAGTGGGATTTTCTCCCACGAAAGCTCATGCAATTAATAACTTTGTTAGTCTTGAAGTGCCACAGGAGTCCTTGTTTGTTCTGCTGGACTAGATTAACATGGCTACTCCTTTCGAATTTAAAAATAACTTTGCACCCAAGAGTTTAAAAGAGCTGGCTGAGAAGCTTACTGAACTGGTCAATGTTGCTTTTCAATAAGTCTTGGGACACTGAGAAAACTCCAGAAGACTGGAACAAAGATAATGTTGTGCCAGTATTTAAAAAGGGAAACAGGATAATCTGGATAATTATAGGCCTGTCAGTCTGACATTGATCCCGGGCAAGATAATGGAGTAGCTGATTTGGGACTCAATTAATAAAGAATTAAAGGATGGTAATGTAATTAATGTCAATCAACATAGCTTTATGGAAAATAGATCCTGTCAAACTAAGTTGATATAGTTTTTGATGAGGTTACAAATTTGGTTGATAAAGATAATAGTGTTGATGTAACACTTTGACTCCTGTAAAGCATTTGACTTGGCAGCACACGACACTTTGATTAAAAAACTAGAACAAAATACAATTAACAGGGCACACATTAAATGGATTAAAAGCTGGCTAACTAATAGGTCTTAAAATATAATTGTAAACTGGGAATCAACACTGAGCACTGTGCTTCTAGTCAGGTCTCAAAGGGATCACTTCTTGGCCCTGCGCTATTTAGTATCATTATAACGACGTGGAAGGAAACCTAAAATCATCCCTGGTGTTTGAAAAGAACATATAAATTGGGCGAGCAGCAAACATTGAAAAGAATGGGTCACTGATATAGAGCAATCTGAATGGCTTGGTAAACTGGATGCAAGCAAACAATAGCACTTTAATATGGCTAAATGTAAATGTATACACCTAGCATCAAAGAACGTAGGCCAAAATTTCAGGATTGGGGATTCTCTCCTGGGAAACAGTCACCTTTCAAAGGATTTGCAGGTGGTGGTGGACCATCCACTGAATGTGAACTCCCAGTGTGACACTGTGGCCATAAGGGCCAACGCAGGAGCTCTCAAACTGGGGGTCTAGTCTCCTCAAGGGGCTGCAAGATTTTCACTGGAGGCAGAGGAGGTTGCAAGCTGTCAGACCCCACAGATGTTGTGACTGCAGCTGTCAGTCCTGTGCATGGCTGCCAGCCAGAGCCCTTTAGATGTGTGGCTGGAGAGCATGGTTCTCATGACAGTGAGGTGGCTCAGCAGAGGTGCAGAAGTTAGCTCCTAGGGCATAGGGGTGTGGTGGCATGGAATGGGGAGTTGTCACTTTTTTGGAGGGGGAATCATCATAGCCTGAAATATTTTCAAAGAGTCCGGGGGGGGGGGGGGGGGGGAGTCTGAGAACCCCTGGGCTAAAGCACAAACGGGGACTCTGAAGTAGGACTGAAGAGGTTATTTTACCTGTTTGGCACTGGGACAACCACTGGAGGAATATTGTGTCCACTAGGGTGGTGCTAACTTGGAGAGGGTTCAGAAAGGAGCCAAGCAAATGAGTAAAGCATTAGAAAACATGCCTTAGAGACTCAGGGAGCTTAACCTATTTAGCTGAACGAAGAGAAGGTTCCAGGTTGACATGATTAGTCTAACAGGTGTTTCTAACCTTTTCATGGGAGGGGGCCACATTGCAATTTTTCTTCCATGGGGGGGCAGTGAGCTTGAAGGGGCTGGATGGGTGGAGCTACTGCCGCACCCCACTGGCTTGGAGCTGGGGGAGAGGAAGCTGCTGCTGTCCCCACTGCCTGAGGGGGCAGCTCAGGAGTAGGGGAGTTACAGCTGCACCTGGCTCGTGCGGCTTCTGCTGCACCCAGCCTGCTCGGGACAGAGGGGCTTCTGCTGTACCAGCTGGCTGGCACAGGGCTGATGGGGTTGGTGTTGCACCTAGCTGGCTGGCAGGCATAGGGCTGGGATGGGCCAACTAGGGGCTGGAAGGGAAGAGGAGCTGGAGGTGGTACTGCTGAGCCTAACTGGCCAGCCACCTTGGGGCTGGAGGGGAGGGCTACTGCTGCACTCCGGTTGAGTGGGGTTGGGTCAGGGAGGTGGGGCTGCAGCTGCACCTGGCTTGCCAGCAAGGGCTAAGGGAAGAGGGCTGCTCCTTTGCACTGGCAGGCCAGACAGCAGCCTTCAGTGGGCCAGATTCTGGCCCATGGGTGATGGGTTGGACAACCCAGATCTATATGTACCCATTATGGGGAAAAATATTTAGTAATGAGCTCTTCAGTGTAGCAGAGGAAGGTATAAAGACACCCAAGAGCAGGAAGCTGACGTAAGACAAATTCAGACTGGAAATAATCCATAAACAGCAAAGCTCATTAACACTTGGAATAATTTACCAAGGGTCACCCTGGATTCTCCCCATTGTCAATTTTTACATCAAGCTGGGATGTTTCTCTAAAAGACCTGTTCTAGGAATGATGTCGGGGCAGTTCTCCAGCCTGCATTAGACAGGAGGTCAGACTAGTTGATCACAATGGTCCCTTCTGGCCTTGGACTGTATGAATTAGGACCTTGCTCATGGGCCATTCAGCGAAAGGACTTCAAAAGCTACCTGAGGGAATATGATGCAACTGACAGAATTCAATACAGCCTTCTGGGTTGGGAACTCCTATGTTCCTCTTGGCTTGATGGGAACTCCTAACATGTCACTACAGAGGCAGGAACAGCTGCACAGCCAACGTTCCTACAAGAGTGCCCCACACCATCCCTATAGCATTGCCTCCTCAGAGCTCCCCACGCAGCCAGTGCGCCACATCATTCAGTAGGGCAAGACCTGCTGGGAATGCCCACTCAGCCAGTGCAGGCACCGTTCCCTATGGGGCCCTCCTGCCAGCATGATTTACAAGCCTCTCTCGAATGAACCAAGCTCCCCGGGCATCTCGTGCCTGACGGTGGGTTTACTCTTGTTAGTGTGTTGGCTTTGCTCCGTGTTATAGCCATTTTAGATTTCCGAGACTAAGGGTAATAAATAACCTACCCAGCAGGCAGGAGACATCTGGAGACATCTAAAGTAATAGAACAAGAAGAGTGGGCCCTGCATCTGCCCCTGGGACCTCCCCAACATACACTGTGCTCACAGAGAATATTTCAAACAGATGAAATGGAACAGGAGCATACAGACGTGCCCCTTACAACGGGGACTATACGAAAGAACGAAGGGAGACGGGGTCTTGAGGAAGTGTGTGATGTAGGGCAAAGCCCAGTTGGAACCCATGGGAGAACAGGGAAGGGGTGCCCAGAATGGGACAAGGGAGAGAGAAACCTGAGCAAGGAAAGGGAGCTAGGACTCAGCCCGTACTGTCATGAGAGACTCAGTCTGACTACAATCAAACCATACATGCTCTCTTAGGTCTCTGGAGGACAAGGGCTAGATTTCGGAGAAGAATGATGGGGCCTTCCTGAGCTGTCGATAAATGTTGAGAGAAGGGAGTTTCCACAGGACAAAAGAGAGCAGAAAGGCTTGGCTCATCCACGCTGGCCCAAGCTCCTGCTTCGTTCTCCTGTCACAGGGAAGCATCTGAGGATAACACTACATGCATGCTGGGGCACGTTATCAGGAAACAGTGAAGCTTCTCCTACTTGGCTCCAAATGGAGAAGTTCCCAGGCCTTATAGGGAGCTGCCATTTAATATTATAGCCTGTGCATCTGCGGTGCACTCCCAAGGCCACTGACCAGAAGCAGGGATACTCTGGGGGAAGCAAAGATGGGCATTTGTGTCTCACTCCCACTGCTCGCAGAGTCATTACCCAGGGAACGGGCTTCCTTTACCGTGCTGGTGCCCCTGGCCAGACAACCTGGCGAGCTCTTTACCTCGGAGGACGGTGAGTTTGGCTTGGACGGTGATTTCCCCATGAATGTTCTGGGCGACACACTCGTAAACATTCTCATCCCTGGGAGTCCGGAGGGGCTGGATCCTCAGGACAGCGCCTGCACTCTCGTCAAATTCAATTGTCTGAGACAGAAAAGGGAGAAAGAGATTGAGTGCACTGCCCAGGCCCCAGGCATGCTCAGTCCGGCCCATACAGAGAACAGCTGCACACATCAGTCTGGCTGCAGCAGCTCCCCCTTTCTGCCCCCCTCCTCCTTCATCAGCTCTGCATTTGTCCCTGTCTTCGCACTGATTTCAACCTAAGACCACAGGATTGAATCACACCCGAGTCTCCCCCTTCCTCTCTTTCATTCCACAAAAACCCTCCTGTCCCTGGCTCAGGCAAAAGACCCTGAATGCCAGTAAAATGACAAACCTCTCCAGAAACATGAGGAAGGAGAGACAGGAGGCCTAAATAGAAAACAAAAAATGTAAGCTCCTTCTTTACCCCATCTGCCTTAAAGAGTAGAAACCAGATGTCTTCCAAGCCATAGCTGGCTAGTAGGATAGAGGCCTGAGACGAGTTGAGGCTAAGGGTGTCAAAATATGACTACTGCCCTCTCTTTGCCCTGCCAGACTCGTGTTTATATATTACAAATAAAGAGGGTCAGGTCGGAAATGCTACCGATCTGCACCCTGGGCAGCGGAAAGCATTGTATTTAAAGAGCTGGCTGAGCGAGAGAAATGGCAGATTAAAATGGCCAGCTCAGCCTGCATTTCTTGGTGGATATGAAGAAGCAGCTTTATAACATACATTTTTAAAAAAGAAACAAATCAGCTTCATCTCCTCTCATTTTAGTCTCCCAGTTTCTGAAGACTAAGAATGCTCAGCTCACTCCATTGGAGCCTAACCCCTCCTTGCTGCTTCATGGACTTTTACTGATGTCTTAGGGCGTGTGTGAAACAAAGCTTTCTGCCTGCTTTGCTTTTTTTACATATTTACATGTGCAACAATGCCTACATGTCAATCAGCGATGTGATGGGAACAGCATGTGCACATGCACTTGAGCCGGATTCAATCTCGCTCACTCCAGATAACAAGAGCAATACATCCACAGCATCACAGTACACGCCCACAGACCCAGGCAAGCTTGTACAGACTGTGCTGCTGCACCTTCGCTGCCTTTGTTACCTGACAAGCTACAGCAAGGCGAGCTTGGACCTACTCCTGCCGCAGTCACACTTCTGAGTGGAGACGTGTGGACACACAAGTTGCATCTTACCTCAAATCTCTGTGAGTTCACTTTCTTCCCTTTCTTGTTCCACGTGACCCGGGGCTTAGGATCCCCAGTTGCCTGGCATACAAAAGAAGCAACGCCTCCTGACACGCCAATTTGGTCCACTGGTTTTTTAATGAACACAGGCGGACCTTTAATAAAAAAAAAAAAAAAAAAAAAAAAAAAAGGTAGATAAACTCTTTGTAAGTAGCAGCCGTAATTAATAAAAACCCACCACTGCTTGTACTATTCTTCAGCACTTTTCCTCTGAGGATCTTAAACCAAATGAAGTCTTCCAACATCCCTGGAAGGGGAATCTCATTAACCCAGTTTTATACATAGGGAAACCAAAGCACATGTAAATTAGGACCCCGATACTACAATTAAACACATGGGCTTATGCAGCATTTCAAAGGGACTCCACATGGATGACTGGGCCAGTTGCATGGACACAATGGTGGGATCAGAGGGTGAAAGTCACCAGCACAGCTGGGAGTTACCAGCAGGCCTGTCAGGCATCTCCTTGGAAACTAGTGCTTTTCTTGGTGCTACCTAGTCCCCCAGTTTCCAAAGGGCCATCTGTTTCTTGTTTCGTGGCTACGTGACTCTCTTCCTGGTGACTTACAAGACAGAATTCAAACAACCTATGAAGCTTTACATTCAACCCAACGGTGTATCTCTATCCCTTGTGAACACTGAGGGGACACACAGCCTCTGACACAAGGGAAGGGAGCACACAAGGAGAATCTAGGTGAGCAATGGGGGAATAGGAGTTCACCCAGAATCCGTGATATGGGGCACACAGAGATCTAGCCAGTAAGATGGAAGATGTGGGATACAGTATGGCAGGAAGGTCATGGCACATGGTGGAAGAAATGGGGGGAACCCTCAGTGCCCCTGACATAAGGAAATGTGTGAAGGGTGAGTTGCAGGGAGTCTCTGAAAAAAGGGGTGGGGGGGGAGGCGGCTTCCATGGAGCTTGTGAGGGCATGGACGGATACACTGGTGCATACAACATGCTTAGCCAATCTATGAAGGGTATGACCCATAGGTGCGTGCATCCACCTGCTGGAAAAGTAAGCTGATAGAATGCAGCACAATAAAACAAAATCATCACTTGAAACAATCAACTTGACAAAACTGAGTGCACAGCCAAATTTGCCAACTCCTCTTTTGGCTCTCGCCCAAGAGACTCTGTAGGCTTCTAAAACTAAAATCAGGGGATCTGGGAAGCTCAGAGAGGAATCCAAACGTCCCTCAATCACCTCTCACATCCAGCTGCTCAGGACACGCGTGGCCAAAATGTGGCTCGGGAGCCACATGTGGCCCTTGAATGAAAAATTGTGGCTCCTGGAAGAACATCAGCAAATCAATGTAGGAAAGCAGGCCCAGCCTGGGAGTTCAAGAGGGGATTGGGATGGTGGGGAGAAGCCCAGCATGGTTGGGGATGGCAGGGAGAAGTGTGGCAAGGTTGGGATTTTAAAAATACTCGCCACTAGCCTGCAGTCTGATACATTGAGCAGCAGCTAAGGTTTTACTGTATAGGGCTAATTTTTGTGGTAACCTTAAGTAATTATTAGAATCTGACATTAGTAGGATCAATATTAGTCCTCTTTCTATGATAAAATTAAAGCACGTAATGAATTTTAAACTTAGAGATTTTGGAGTAGATAAACATATATGGCTATATGCCTCAGTGCAGCTCTCAAAGGTTTAATAATCAACTTGTGTGGCTCTTGAGTTCCCTAAGTTTGGCCAGCCCTGGCTCAGGATGTATTGACACCTAAAAACAAACAAAATAAAAACACTCAAAGCTGCATGCTGTGTTTTATCAAGCAGGGATCTGACACGCCAACCTTCAGCAATTCCTTCCCTAGCCAATGATTCCCTCCTACCCTGACAGCCTTCAAGAGCATCTCTGGATGAAAAGATAGGATGGTAGGACTCAGAAAACATTCCACACAAGGGAGAGACAAGGGGCTTCTGGTGGGACAAAGCCTAGAAAAGGAGTACATACACCTAGAATCTCTCAAAGGAAATTCCTTCCATCTGTTCCAGCTCTAACCTGCGCTCCCAGCACGGTTTCCTCTAGTCTAGTTAGTTTAAAATTTACGGAAATATCTAAATCACAAGGCCACAGCTGTGTTCAAATAAAATCGCTCAGATCATAAAGTTGCCGTCTGTTATTCTTGTGGAAGTAGACCACACAACTGTGAAATGCGCATATTATACGTACATGTTCAGGGTCTATAAAGCAAGATGTGACAGACTACAAAAAAATGACAGCGCTTCAGAAGAGGGTGAGTGGTAACCCAGGAAAGGTCTCTAGTAGTCAATTGCAGTGATTAAAGTGAAAGAGACGTACTCTCTTCTCCTTCACAGCCTCATCTCCTTTCTGGGTGACAGGTATAAGTAAAAGTACGTGTGATGCAATCAAGTGTTTGTTTCCATGCTGGAGGTAAATACAATTTGTTGGAGCTTTTTATGTCCTGCTGAACACTGCGTGTACAAGCATTAGATTTATAAATATCTAAATCTATATTCAGAGGTCAAAGAGTTGCTTTTACACTGTTATTGCTTAAAGGTTGTCAGAAATTTCTGTCGGAAACTCTTGCCTCCAGGAATTTGTCATTTGCCTGTAAAAATCTGCTCCAAGTTAAAACAAATGCAAGGTCTCTGCCCAAGACCCAGCTTTTTGTTCCTTCCCTCTCCTGAGTTAAAATTTGAAGAGTCCACAGGTCTATTTTTGAGCAGTACTAGTGAAGCTGAAAAGGTCAAAGGCTTCTTATGGACCTTAAAGTTACACGCTAGTTTTAGCAAAACTAACAAGTAGTCTGGTGGCCCTTTAAAGACTAATAAATTTATTTATCACATGAGCTTTCGTGGGAGAAAATGCCACTTTGACTGATGCTTGGTTTTCCATCTTCAAGCATGTGACAAAGTGAGCTTTTCACCCACGAAAGCGCATGTGATAAATAAATTTGTTAGTCTTTAAAAGTGCCACCAGGCTCCTTGTTTGTTTTGCTGGACTAGACTGACACAGCTGCCCCTCTGAGATCCTAGTCTTGGAATCATATTCTTTTCTAAAATTAAAAATTTAACCTGCGACTAATCATCTGTAATATCCGCTTGTTATTTTAGAAGGCAAGGTAATCTAGTCATTAGAGCAAACTACTGGAAGCTAGGACTCCAGGTTTCTCCTAGCTCTGGGAAAGGAGTATGCTCTATTGCATTGGTTCTCAACCACTGAGTCATGACACAGAAATGTGTCGCAGCACAGCAGTTAGCGTGTCGCAGGCTGAGCCTTCGTCTGCTCCCCCTCGTTGAGGTATGCCCCAAGCTGGAGTGGCCCCGGCAGTGGCTGTGGCAGGGCTGGCTGGAGGCATCCCCGGCCGCAACAGGCTGGGTTGGAGAGGTCCCCGGCCGTGGCCAGCTGGCTGGAGCAGTCCCGGCCCCAGTCCGGCTGGCTGGCTGGAGGGGTCCCCTGGCCCCATTCCCTGCCATGGTGGGGCTGACTAGAGCAGCTCTGGTCCCAGTAGGGGACCTCTATGGTGTGCTGAATGTCAGGGGGGGGTGCAGGTGTGTGGATTCAGGCAATGGGGTGAATGCGGGAGAGGGAGTGGGTTTGGGAGCTGGGCAGAAGGGATGAGCAGGGATGGCTTCTGGCAGTGGGGGACAGTGCAGGGTGAAGTTGGGGGGAGATAGGGGTTTGTAGGGGAGAGGTAGGGGACTAAGACCCAGGGGAGGGGGTCTGGTGTGTTGTGCACAGCTGGGAAGCCTCCCAGCTGTGTTGCCACCATGAAAAGGTTGAGCAGCCCTGTTTTAACAGTTAGGACAAGAGACTGAGAACTCTTGGACTCTTCGACCTGGATTTATCATTGATTCATTGCATGATCCAGGACAAATGACTTCATCTGTGGCTCAGTTACTCCCATCAATAATCAGGAGACAATATTTACCTTCCTTGCATGGCAGCTGCTCTGCTAAATTGTGTATAAAGAACTCCTTTTGGATGGGAAGAGCTACAAAATATTAATTCATTTGCCATTTTCAGGGGGCAGGAAGAAAAATCAGCTCCAGAGGAATTAAAATGCTGGGTCCCCTTAGCTCCAGCTTCTGATCTCTGATAACCTCAGCATTCACACTGATTCCCCCCACCATGCTCCACAGAGGTGCTAACCACCCCAGACAAGGGTTATCAAAGCATGGAAAGGAGGACAGGGAAGTATGAAAAGCTGGACATTGGAGGACACATGGAAAAATGTAGTATTAATCTAACATTCTTGTTTTTAGGGGGCCCTGGGACACCTCCCTCTAAAGATAGGGTGTTCCAGGGCATTCCAGCATACTTTAACCCCTGTAAGGAAAAAACCAGACTAAATCATATATTTTTAAAATGCTTGCTGGATGGAGGACATGAAGGTAAAGAGGAGGACATGTTCTCCTTTTGCCTGACATCTGGTAACCCTACCCCAAACCCAACCATGTACATGAAAGTGTTCTCCCCTCATATCAAGTCGAAATGAGGTTGTTACAAAACTCCCACATGGTGCACTACAGTGTCACAGAATCCAGGGTGCAAAATTCAGATCCATCTTGCAACTGAATATGCTGGGCCCTGGTGAGAATCCCTTTTATACCCTGTAAATGACTCTGGGAATCTGCATAAAAAGTAGGTACTATATGCAGGTAACAAGATATTAGTACAACCAACCACAGGGTCTATGGATTTCTTCTGGCATGCAGTGTCTTGATTTGTTTTTTACAGTCATTCTGAGAGTCTTGTTTTCCCAGAGCTCGCTGTTACACTCGAGGAGGTTTTATACCATTTCACCAATCCACCCAGGTGGTCAAGGTGATTGGATGGAAACTTTAAAACTGGTTTCTCTGATCTGGTATTTGAAAACCACAGTGCATCCTACTCACCTCCTTGGGAGCAGGGCACGAGGGATTTTATTTCTTCCTTCATCTGCTAATCCGAAAACCCCCAACTCTTTTTAGGAGCCTGAATCAAACAGGAAAGGAAGACCCTTGGGTTCAAAAACCTTCCTACTAGGCTACCAGTGGGATTTGTGTCCTGCGAAACAAGGCTGCAAAGAGTCCTGCTGTGCACTTTTTTTCCTCTTGCTTAATGGAAAGTCATCAAAAACAGAACCTTTCATTTCAATCAGAGCCCGCCCACCTCCTACTCACTTTCCAAAAGGAACAGCCAAGGGCAAATGACACACTGGATGTTGACAGCAGACAGCATCAAAACATTTCTTTCCTCCTCTGAGTGTGTTCAGGTGGAGGCAAGCTGCTTATGGCCTCCCTTCCCACCCATCCCTTTGGCCCTTTCCCCACACTGCCCCAAGCATGTTCTGTTCTTGCCTCTAGAGTCAAGATCTCTGATGCGGACAATGCCACACAGGTACCTGGCAAGGATGTAAGCATGTTGACTGCCTCTCTGACTTAACCTTGCTCTAGCATTTGCTAAGTGGGCTATTCCAGGCCCCATTTGGAAGGAAAATGATCCGAGTCCATCATTTTTCAGCTTGTGTAGGGATCTTTGAAAAGAAATCCTCAGTGAATGAGTTTGGGATCTTCAGCTCATCTCTAAAGACACACATCGGTTTAGGGAACATCGCCCTGGACAAGCATGACAAGATGCCAGCTCTGGTGGCCTCAGACAGCCAGACAACTTGATAGTGAAAGCAGCACCACAGAATCACAGAGGTGTGGGACTGGAGGGGTACTCGGGAGGTCTTTGAGTCTGGTCCCTTGTACACAATGCAGGATTAAGTATTATGTAGGTCATCCCTGACGGGTGTTTGTCTAACCTGCTCTTAAAAACCTACAATGACAAAGATTCTACAACCAACGCAGAAAATTTATTCCAGTGCTGTTAACATGTCCCTGTCAGTCCTCTCTACTCCAGACCAAAGAAATCCACTTTTTCAAGCTTTCCCCACAGGCCATGTTTTCTAAGCCTTGAATCATTTCTGTTGCTCTTCTCTGGACTTTCTCCAAGTTTTCCACATCCTTCCTGTAACATGGCACCCAGAACTAGACATAAGCTGAGACCTAAGCTTTGTGGAGTAGTGCAGAAGTATTGCACCTCGTGTCTTGCTTACCATCTTATCTCACCTTCCCTGGTTGTTTCATGAGGCACCCTAAGCCTCCTGCTAGAGCATGTGTATATCTAAATCTCCAAATCTGAGTGTCTCCTGAGAGGTGCTGCCACAGTGCCTAGTAGGCGACGAGTACAGGAAGAGCACAGGGCAGCTTGTGCTTGTCTGAAACATCAGAAACTGAAGAAAGTGAGAGAAATTGAAAACACAGAGGGTTTAATGAAGCTGGTCTGATTAACATATCTGAACTGCTGGCTGAAGGAACAGAATTTAGTTGCTAAGTCAGTCCACAAAATCTTTCCCCTCCTCTCTCAGAGCTAGCATCTTCAGGCCCAGATGGACACAATATCTCTTCTACTGAGAGCCCTGCAGCTAGGATCTTCAAGAGGTAAAGAGGACAAGAATGATGTTTAGCTCTGGAGCATTACATCTTTTGTTTATCAATAAAATGGATGCAGACATACTTCCTCCACGCTGGCTCACCACCATGCTCAAGTCATGAACTTCTGGGACATGCCGTGAGGGTTGAGAGGGACGTTAGGTTGCCACCACTCGGCTGAGGCTGCCACCACAAGAACCAGTTGTGAAGAGAGTTTCCTGGGACGCTAGCCCCTACCCTGCTCCCTAGGAATCAGATGTTGTTTATGAAGTCCACCTGGTTACAGGGCTTTGGTCACTTCAGTTATAGGCTAGATCTGAACCAGTGACCTAGACCTGAAAAACCTTACAATTCTCCTCATGCACCAGCATGTGGCTCTGGCCAAACAGAAGCCGGTAAAAAGTGTTTCATTGCTTACCAAACCCAACTCCATTCTCTACCCGCAGAGCATCATCTAACGCTCGTTTCTGGTGAGCCAGGACTAATGCAAACCTAGGGATGTTGTGTAGGAGGTGCAATGTTGGCTTCACTCAGTTTTTCTGAGGCCAGGTCTACACTTACTCATTCAAGTGACACAGTTATAGCCCTGTGCAAACCGAGCTACACTGACAGGAGAGCTTTCACTCCCATCACAGGTACAGCTTCCCATGGAGGTGGATCAACTACAGGGGAGACATTCTCAAGGCTGGCAAGGAGAGAAGCTCTCCTGGCTGCATGGCAGGAGTCTTCGCTAAACCACTACAGTGGCGTGGTAGCCCGGCTGCTCAGCCTCGATTAATTCTGTGAGATCCTCTTGCTGCTCTTTGCCAAAATGCTCAGGGCGCTGGATTATTTGAGGAAGACAACAGCTTGAAGAATGTTTTTACAGGAATCAGGAGACAGAAAACAATGCTGCTCTCTGGCTCCCATCTACACTACACTGAATCCATTTCACACCCACCAGACCAGAACCTCCCGTACACGTAGGATTATTGGCTTCACAGTTCCAACCCTCCTGGACACACCACTGGCCGGCAGCACAAGCTGAGGAGCCCAAGATTTTAGGGGATCCATGTCTTCTTGCCACCTCCTGTTCAATGGGGAATGGAGGGGGGCGATCCCCTCTTCCCATGCAGGGCCTCTTGCCAAAGTGAAGCAACATCACAAACCAAGAAAGAAGCTCTGGCTTCTCCCACCACGTCCTGTAGTTCTAGGACCAAAACCATACCCTGGTTTTATCCCCACTCAGGACAGCCACCGTTCCCCCTTTCTTCCTCCTTGCAGAGGGAGTCCTCTCTGCCCACCCAGCCCCTGGAGCTGCCAAAGAATTGTCTCCAGGGGTAGAGCACAGGGAAAAGGTTGAAGCTGTTAGCAAAAGAGAAGCCAAAGGAAGCTCTGGACAGCACCCGTGCTAAGGTAACCAGCCTGCACCTCTTCTGGTTGAACAGGCCTGGCTTATTTCCTCTCCTTCTCAGGCGCCAAGCGTGGAGAACATGTTCCAGTTCTAGTCTGCTCAGGGGAGGCCTGCACCCCACCTTGGCACCCGGTCTCTGCTCCTGGGGAAAACCCCTGATAGCACCAAAGGCTGCCCATTGACAGAACAGCAGCAATTTGAAGGCAGATGCTCAGGGCAGGCCTCTTGGCTGGCAAGTTTGCTCCCCGCATGCTGCCCCTACCTTCCTTTACCCAGTTCTTCAAGCTACCTGTCTCACCACCCTGCTATTGGGTTGGTGAGGAGAGGCACAAAGTAGTTGGGGAAAAAAGGAGGGGAGTTGTGCAGTTATTCCAAGACCATTAACGTCAGAAGCAGGGAGATCTGGCCATGCTCTGAACCTAACAAGAGACTTTTCAAAACCACCTTCTCTGTATTGTTGCTCCTTCCTGTCCCTACAGTTTTCTTGTCTTTGCTCCTGCCCTGCAATGAGGTGGGTAGCTCCAGCTAACTGTGGGCTGGAGAATTCATCTTTGCATCAAGTGTCAGCTCCCTCCGTGGCCCCCGCCTCCAGGAAAGTGCCACAACAATGGACAGCAAGTCAAGACAAACAATTTTTTCTTTCAGCCAGCCCCAGGGCAGAGAGCAGCATGAGCCTGGCTGAAAGGGCCCCCTCGCCCACAGCAGCAAAAAAAAAAAAGTCAATGGAGACAAAAGAAAGCCAGTTACAAAATGTATATTTAAAAAGGTTTTGTTTCCACTTTCCAGGGTCCCAAGTCTCTGCAGTCGGCATTGTGATGGAGGCCTACGCTCCACTCATGCTGACCCAAGGAGCCTGCGTGTGGGGACACCAGTTTTCAACTCCTACCCGTGTTGGTGAAAAAAACACTCAATTATCCCCAGCATGAGGAATGAAGAGACTAGACTGCACCTGACAGACCGAGAGCAAAGCAAGAGCACAAGAAGGAACAGACACACAGCATGAACAACTTGGCCATGACCAACTGATCAGAAAAGCTTCCCCTCAACCTCGGGTTGGCCTTCACAGACTCTGCTTCTCTGGAAATTTGCAATGGGTCATCTGTGTTACCAAAGAGATAGCCATGCACCTGCTTCCTTCTCTGTTTTCTTGTAGAAGTTGCCAGACAAAGTACACATCTCTTCCCACTGTGGAAATGCTGAGTAGGTCAAGGTGTGCCCTGGACTCCACCCTATGTTATACCTCAGACTGCTTAAGGTGGGGTATAAAGATATTATAATGCTGGAAAGGCAGAGTTTGTGAATAAGACACTGGACAGAGTTTTGGGAAACCTGGATTCATTTCCTGACTGTGTCAGACTCCCTTTCTGTGCTTCAGTCTCCACCTGTAAAATAGAAATGATAATCTTTCATTTCTTGCACCTTTTGTCTGCTAGACTCAAAGTTTCTTGAAGCATGGATGGTTTCTCACAATGAGTCTGCAAAGACCCCAACACAAGGGGACCCCAATCTTAGCTGGCATCTCATGTACCACCACGACGCAAGGAACAACAGTCAACTAGGAGCACCAGAGACAGGAATGGAGCGACTCTTGCCAAGGTGAAGCAACGTCACAAAACCGGGAGGAAGTTCTGCCGTTTCCCACTGTCCCCTGTAGTTCTGATGGGGGCATCTCCCTTGACTTGCAGATATTCTTTCACTGCACATGTGATGAGGAAGGAGCCACGACTGAACCAGGAAGAGTAAAAACACGCTCCTTTCCCTTTGTTTTTTTTGGGCTGAAATCTTCTGCTAATGTAGTGAAACTCTGACTCCATTTTCACAGCAGCTGACAGTTTTAGGATTAGAAAGGGAGCTTCGCCACCCCTCAGTAACTAGATCTCCATGCGGCAGCTTTAATCTCGGCTTTTAAAATGCCTCTGTCTGTGATCCAGGTGCCACTAAATATTGCATGGATGTCTGCTGGCTTTGGTGAAGGCACACATACACACCCTGTTTTGTGTGTGCTACATACATAAATCCAGAGCTTGAGGAAGAAAGGGCAGAGCAGAAACACAGCTGAGTAGCTGGGCAGAGGGACAGGGAGGTTAACTGATGGTGGGAGTGGTGAAGAAGAGAAGAAATACATGGGAAGGTAGAGATGAGTTTAAAAAAAAAAAGAGAAATGTGAGCTAGAGGAGTAAAGAATGAGGATAGAGGATAACAAAGAAAAACAGTGAGTTGGGGGAGAGACCAACAGGGAGAATTTAAAGTGACTGCCTAGGAACAGCAAGGAAAGAGCAGAGAAAGAGAGCAGACACACGAAAGAAGCTAAGGAAAGATTAGCACAGGAGAGATGAGCAGATGGAGAGTGGGGAAGAGAGAAAATGTGACATTGGAAAGGGAAACCGTTCAAAGCACCAGCGTAAAGGAGCGGAGGGTGGAGCAGAGCAGCCAGTTGTATTGATAATTTACATTTCTTTACATGAGAGAAATGAGAACAGCAGACTGGAGGAAGGCTGGCACTGGGGGTGTCTCTATGGAGATGCTCAGTGAGACTGAAAACACCCCTCAGAGAGCTCCTGCTGAGACTTGTGTTGCCTCAAAATCCACAGTTTTACTGACAGATCCTTTTTTTTTTTTCCCCAGGACTGCATCTCGCTCCCTTGCAAATAAAATTAAAATGAGGACTTTCTGACAGAACAAACAAACAGGGAGTGAATTATATTCCATTTCCCCGTCAATACCTTCTCCCCAACCTAGCCGCCTTATCATCATAAAAAGTCCATTAGCAGTAATTGGGGAGGCAGCAGGATGCGGGGCCGTTCCATGAAACAAGCAGGCTCGCTCCCCAACTGGCCTTTTCTGGGAAAGGCAGACAGGATAATTATAGTTTGCAGGCAGAGATTTCCTCTGCCTGCCAGTACCTCTTGGCTCCCTTCAGGGAGATGGGACTGGTAGGGCGGGGGGAGAGAAAGAACAGGGACATTTTGTTAGAAGTAACGTCTTTCCCTTGCTATCTCCTGGCACTAGCCCAACAGGCCCAGCCAGCTGTTCTGCTCGCCCTTAGCCCAGCCCTCCTGGCCTGGTTAATCACTCTGGCTCTCACAGCCTCTGGCCTCTCCTTCCACAGGGAAAATGTCATTTCAAGAGCTCCCTTCTCTGCCCCCATCCCGGCCAGGTTTCCACGGCTGAAGCAGCAGCAGGCGGCCAGAAGAAGGGAGTTTTGCCACCATACTCATAGCAGGGGAAGGAGGAGGAAAAGAGAGGCCAGTAAATGATGCTTCTTGCCCCTCCATGCCCTCAGCTAGACATCGCTGAGGTACCGCAGGATCTAGCCACTGTCAGCCACCGTCCTCTGCTGTTAGCTTCCATCCCTCATAGCAGGAGGGACTCTGGGTCACTTTAACGTTTGCCACCAGCTTATTCATCATGCCTGTCTCACATCTACAGTCATCCAGATAACCTTTCTAAGGCATGAAGACACAGTCTTCAGAAGGGAAGGCCAGCCCTGTGGTTAAAGTGCTGGACTCACACAAATGGGGTCCAGTCCCCCACTCTGCCCCAGAGTTCGGTGCCTCAGTCTCCCCAACTACAAAAGGAGGACAATAAATCTTCCTTCCTGTCTATTTAGAGAGCAAGCAATTGGCGCAGGAACCATTATACAGCACCTAGTGCAGTGGGACTCCAGTCTCACCCTCTGCTTTGTGTCTATTTAAATTGAGTGCTCTTTGGGAACAAAGCCTGGCACGTCCCCATGCTCATGTGCAGCTCCTAGCGCACTGGGGTCCCAGCCTCGACTGGAGCCTCTATACGCCACAGTACACACACAAATAAATGCATAAAGCTATGGTGGAAAAGGAGAGAGTGCTGTAGATGACGACCGCTCTCTGGGCAGGAACTTCACTTGTGTTCTCCTCGCTCTGCTCTAAGGAGATTTGGAGAGAGGCAGCCAGGAAGCACCTTCTGGTGTCCAGTATGAAGTGGATAAGCAACACGGTCATGTAAGACGGCAGCCTTGGAATCAAGCGCCAAAGGGCCAGAGAGCACGGGAGCCCAGGCTGCTGGAGCAGTGTGCCAGCCCAGAGACCTATGGGCATGTGAGTGCTTTCAATCAGCTGTGACAACATCACATCTGATATTCGTCCACCAGCTCTGTAACAAGGCGTAACGAGCCAGAGCAAGGGAGACAGCTACGCACCAGAGGAGTTCTCTGGCCACCTAACGAGGCCCTCTTGTCCATCACCGTCACAACTCTCTTGGTCTGTTTGCAATTGAAACCAACTGGCCTAGGGATTTCAGCAGTTGCATTCAGACAGGAACACACCTCCCTCCTTGCCACAGTTTCCTTCAGGACAAACTTGTTAAAACAGCCTCCACGTAGCTGTGGCTGTCTAGAAAGGTTCAATCTGCCCACAAGCCAGAGAAGATTCGATTAGAAAGGACCTAGCCCTTTGGTTAGCATCTGCTGCTCAGTTCGAATCATTAAAAGACCTGGATTCTACACAAGACACCAGAGCACAGAAACTATTTGCTGTGGGAGAAGCCTGAAAGCCTAAAGCTTAACAAGGGAGGAGTCCAGACACCTAGAGGGTCCATGTCATCCTAATATAGCTTAGCCGAGGTCCAAAGCCCTGGGAAGTGACAGTGTGATTAGCCTTGTTGATGCTACCAAATTCCACCCTTCTCAGTCCTTTCCCTCATGAAACAGTGTGTTGAAACACAACCATGCCCATTCTGATCAGTTGTTTAATGGGAACACACATTTTTGCAAACATAAAAGCTTGGCTACGTTCCACTCCTTGCCCATCCCATCCTGAAGTGGCAGCATCATAGTGGTAGGTGATGACCTCAATTAGATTAGAAAGATAAGCGTGCCCAGGGACCCTCCGGGATCAGACAAACACTGGATAAATGCAAGATTATTTCTTATATCTCTATTCTTTCGCTCCTGTAAATAAAGTCATCTGCAATGTCACAGGAAAACGGCCTCCATTCTCTTTATTTCCAACTCCCTTCCACACACCACCTTAGAGTTTCAATATGCCTGCTCCAGTGTTTGGACATTTCAGCAAGCGTGACTGTTACATCCACACAAAACTAAGCAGCATTACTTCCACTGCAGATAGGCAAGAAATCTCACCATCATCTCACTATCCAGGGAGAAAGCCAGTGATGAGGTATAGTGTCCTGCTCCCTATTGCCTCATTCTCATGTCATCCGAGACTAGTGACGCAGGCCTGAATTTACATGGATCTTTAAGGCACCTCCATTTTAGACATCGGAAAGTGTGAGACAACTGATCTGGGTGATCTGAGGTGCCACGTGCCACATCTTTAGTCTGTTTCAACCAGAGCAGTGGGAGCAGCTCCATGGGCATGAAAATCTGAACTGAGCTGCCTCATGCTGCGAACACTGAAATGGAAGTACCCAAAGTCAGCAAGCCCTTTAAGAACAAGGACCTGTGATGGAGGGTTGACCCCACACCCATCAGGAAAGGACTGAGGTGGGCTTGTGATCAATTAACCTGTCTGTTCACATGTTCAGGGTGCACAGAACTAATCAGGAGTAAATGCCAGCTGGGGAAGAGCAGGGCTTCTGGCCAGAGAGGGTAGGAGAGTCCAGCTGGGGACAGGCTACTCTGGTAGGCAGCTGAAGCAGAAACAGGGCTCTGAGGAGCTGCAGCCCATCTGCACTCCTGAGTGAGAGGAGAAACATGTAAGCCCCTGGGCTGTGACCAAGAACCTGGAGCCCACAATTAGATAGGAGGGCAGCCAGGAACAGCAAAGACATGTCTGCTACTGAATGTTGCCTAGACATTCAGACCTAATAAAGTGAGCAGTTCTTTCAGGCTGCCGGCTGAGCCCAGCCAGGTGGATGGCTCATTTTCATTTACATCTGTTGGACTCTGTTAAGGATGCTGCAGCTCCAGAGGAGGCAGGACTCTGCAAAGTGGACCTGCCAGTCGGCCAAGAGACAGTGGGGGAAACTGAGGCAAAGCTGCTGCAACACCAATGGCAGCCAGAAGGGGGCATTTTGGGGCAGAAGTGCCTCTGTACCATATGTAGAATGGCAATGGTGAGGCCCAGCTCACCCTGACACCTACAGTGTCTTGAGGTCCTCATGGGAGAAGTGTGAAGTTTTATCTTCTGCATGGACTGCTTATGCTAAAGGGACCGTGGCTGCACAGCTGCAGTGCCATAGCCACACTGGCCCAATCATCTAGTGCAAATCACAACGACGGAAGGGGGTTTTCCCATCACTACAGGAATGCCACCTCCTTGAGTGATGGTAACTCAGTCAAAAGAAGCATTTTTTCTGGCAGCCTCGATGTGTCTACACCAAGGATTCAGTCAGCAAAGCTATGGACCTCAGAATTTTTCACATCCCAGCTGTAGCTGTGGTGATCTAAATTCCAAAGTTCCCGAGGAGTAGCCATGGTTAGTCTGTGTACAGCAAAAACAATCAGAGTCCCATGGCACCTTGAAGACTAACAAATTTCTTCGGTCATGAGCTTTTGTGGGCTCCAACCCACTTTGTTATATGCAACTGAGAAAGCAGGTTACAGCCCAGGAAAGCTTATACCTGAAGAGGCATCATGGGACTCTCACTGTTTTTGTTAAATTGTAAGCGTAGACCTCTCACCTCCAATCCTCTGGCATTCAGACTCTTACTATACACTAGTTCACCACGAAGGGAAAGGAAAAATCCAGGTAACAGACCTGGCAGGGAGAAGGAAAATAAGGAAATCTGTCTACAACTACATGCTCAATGCACCATTGAGGTCCAGCAGTTAAGTCCATGTTGATGAAAAAAGAAAAACTGGTGGATTTTCTCCTGATCAAGCACCTAAAATGAAGGAGAAAATCTTCACCCATGCATATTCCAGGAGGCTTCCCTTATTATGTCACAACAGAGAGGAAACTGATGAACTGTCTCTATGCAGAAAGCAAAAGAACAGAAAGGCAGGACTACCAAATAAGCCCAGAACTCCTGTCTGTCCCAGGATGGCATTTGTGGACAAAAAGGCAGATTTCCATCCAGGATTCAAACCTGCCACCATCATGCTTTAGTGACAGATTAACAACAACTCTGAGATCTGGGGTGCCATGTCTCTCATTCAGCTGAAAAAGTGGATGCTGAAATGGAGAGGTTTGATATTGTAAGGTATCATCTGTCCTTAGTTCCCACTCAAGATAACAGAGTTGAAGGCACCTGACCCGCCACAGCTTGGGACATACTGGCTGGGGACAAGAGTAGCTCTCAAGGTGACTTAATAGCTGGAATGGTAAGCACAGGACAAGACAAATCCTTAAAAAATTCCAGGAAGATCTATCCAAGGCCAGGCTGAGTATTTGGATGTGTCCCCACTCTTAACTGAAAGCAAAGGCTAATTTGTAAATAAAGTTAGAAATTAAATGGAGTAGAATAGTTAAATTAAATTGATTTTATTGATTTAAACACAACCAACCAAATTTTGTACTCCCTCCCCCACTTTTAGAAGTGGAAGGGGAGGGGAAAGCTGCTTTCATTAATTATGTAGAGAATGCAAAAGCGATCAGCATCTCTGGATGAGTTTAAAACGAGGAGAAAACCCTTTCAGAATGGGGAGAAATTACTCCCCAAGGCAGCTGAAATTTCTCTTGCAACTTCAAAGGACAATAAATTATTCAAACCGCTCACGCAATTCCTTTCTCACTCACTCTCTCTCCCCCGTCTCGATTTTATGCTCCTGAGTCAATTAAAGGTTTGGAGGACTTTGGAAAAACTTTCCAGAATGATTAACTAGTAGTGTGGGGTCTTTTTTTAGTTTTCAGTTTGTTTTAAACACGAAGACCGGTTCTCTACCTTCATAACTGTTACTTTTCCAGACATGCTGCTCGTGTCTGTTCCCAATTAGGTGTGTGCACCACACACACTGCAGCTGGAAATTTTTCCTAGTCGTAGCCATAGGGCCAGCTCTAGTACCTTCTGCAGCAGCAGTTTCTTCTTGCTGGAACTCCAACCAAGCGAAAGAGGGTGGGATGAACATAAACAACACATCTCAAAGAACAACAGTTACGAAGGTAGGTAACTGTTCTGTTTTCTTCAAATGCTTGCTCAGGTTCATTCCCAGTCAGGTGACTTACCAGCAGTGGCCCTGGACTTGGGCAGGAGTTTATGGAAGTGCTGAACAGAACACTATTCTACCGAAGTCAGCGTCGTTCCAGTCTGCTGCATAATGGGAGTCCAGAAGTACGTACTGAAGGCCAGGCAGCGGCCCTACGGATATTTTGTTTTGCGACCTCAGCAGCCTTCTTTGCCCAGGATGTCTGTAGCCTTGCGTGTTCTACCTGGGTCCCTACGCAGTGGCTCCCTTCTGCAGCCAAGGGAATGGGAGATCAGCACTACTTTCTCCCTCTGGCTTCAGCAGGGACGCAACACCTAGGGAGCCAGGTGGAGCATTTTGCCTTGATCTGTGCTAGTGCCAGGGGGAAGAGAGCCCTGATCTCCCATCCTCTTGGCTGCAGCAAGGAGCCAGCACTGGTCTTTCAGCACCAGGGCAACATGCTCCGCCTAGGATCTTAGGCAGCAGCTCCCTTCAGCAGCCGGTAGAAGAGGAGTAGCGGGTCATTTGAAAGCCCCCACTGTCCACAGGTTGGGAGTGACTGGTTTAGTCCTATTGATGTAGAATGCAAAAGCCCTCCTGACATCTAGAGTGAAGCTACTTCTCCTTGTTGGATTTCTGGGGAGCTAGAAAGAAGTCTGCTATGAAAAAAAATAGCCTCACTGATGGGGAATTGAGGTATGACTTTTGGCAGAAAAGCTGGGTACACTTGCAGCTGGACCTTGCTCTTGCCCTAAGTAAAATAACTTTGAAATGGGGTTCAGGGGTCTGGGCTCTGATCTACATTACTCATCTTTTAGATGTAATTGCCAAGAAGAATGCAAGTTTCCAGGACAGATACAAAAGGGAGCAGGATGCTAGGGGCTCAAAGGAAGGTCCAGTGAACCTGGATAGGATCAGGTTAAGGTCCCATTGAAGAATCTGATCCCACACACCCCTGAGGAATCTGACCATCATCTCATATGAGAAGACTGTCCTGCCCTGTGCAGGAGGATGAAAAGCCAATATGGCTGCTAGGTGTATCTTAACAGATGATAAGGCCAAACCTTCTTTGTTCAGATGGAGCAGGCCACTCAAGATAGCTTGGACTGATAATTCAGATGGGAAGATATTAATGAGAGCTGCCCAGCAGAGGAAGCATTTCCACTTGGCCAGATAAGTTACACTGGTGGAAGGTTTCCTTCTTTCCAAAAGGACCTGCTGGAACCAAGCAAAGAACCACCTTTCTTCCCAGGCTTAGCCACAGCCACCCATGTCATAAGGTAGAGGGAGGCCGAGTCCGGAGGAAGCAGTCAGCTATGGTCTTGAGAGAGGCTGTCCAGTCATGATGGGGGTGTTCAAAGTGGACTTCAAAAGACTGAGCAGCTTTGCAAACCAGTGTCGGCATGACCTTTGCAGGACTACCAGCACAAACCATACCTTATCGCGCTTGACCTTTATGAGGACTTTGTGAATCAGCGGAACTGGTGGGAGGCGTTAATGAGGTCACCCAACCACATCAGGAGGAAGGGGTAGGATAGTCATTGTCGAGTCCTTTTAGGGAACAGAACTTCACTTGTTCTACCTAGTGGTGAACAGGTCCATGTGGGGAGTGCCCCGCCCTCTGGAAGATGAATTTTGCCACTTCCAGATGTGCAAACCATTCAGAGCAAGAGAAAAAAAGATCTGATGAGGAGATCTGCTAATGTATTCTTAGAAGGTGCACAACTTCCACTTGAATATTCTGTTCCATGGAGAAGCTCCACATCTGTTTGGCCTCTTGACAAAGGGTTGGTGACCTGGCTCCTCCTTGGCTGTTGACATAGTACATTGAGGTTGTGCTGTCCAATATTTGAACTATCTTGCTGGACAGCTGAGCAAAGAACACTTTGTAGGCCAGTTGGATCACCCTGTACTCTGATATTTATATGCAAAGCCAGCTCCTCCTTGGCCCAGAGGCCCTGGGTCTTGAGGGTACTGAGGTGCATCCCCCACCTTAGATCTGAAACATACGAAACCAGCATCGGCCACAGAGCTGCAAAAGGCACCTCTTTCAGCACACGCTGTGGCTTTGTCCATGATGGTAGGGAGGCAAGAACTGGTTGAAGGACTGTGAGAACCATATTCAGATGGCACCCTAGATGGGGCCCATGACTCTCAGCCATGTTTGCAAAGCTCTGAGGTGCAACCTAGCAGGTTGGACCACGTTCATGCAAACGGCCATATGATCCAGTAGCCTGGGGAATACCCTCATTGTAGTGAGAGGATGAGCTGGCAATTGGCTATTGGATGCATCATGGCCAGGAATATGGCTTCTCCAAAGACTGTTTTGGCTTGGGTAGTATCTAGACCCACATCAAATAAGCCCTAGCCTCGGGACTGGAATAAGCATTGACTTTTTATTTATTTATTAACAGACCTAGCACCTGGCAGGTGGCCTGGACAACTTCAATGATGTGTTGTATTTACATCCCTGCGTGAACCCTGAGTCACTCATCTAGGTAAGCCATTTGAGGTAGGCTGCAGCTACTGACATGCACTTGGTAAACACACTTGATGGTATCAGGGAACTGGACTCAATGACCTGTCATGGTCCCATCCAGTTTCTATGATTCTGTGATTGATAGGTCTAAGGGAAACCATGAACTGTCAGTGTTACTTGCTGACCATAAAGCGTAGAGACTCCCTGGGGCCTGGGAAGACTTGGAGACATGGAACTAGGTGTTTTTTAAATCAAGGGCAGTGTACCAATCACCTACATTAAGAGAGGGGATGATGAAGACTAAAGAGATCATATGGAACTGCAACTTCTTGAGGTATCTGTTGAGTACCCGCAGGTCCACAATGGGCCTCTGGGCTCCTCTTTCCTTTGACATCAGAGAAAAATCTCTACTGCTCTGGTCTCAATGAATTTACTCCACAACACTTACCTGCAGGAGGGCTTGAACTTCTTGGGTGAGGAGCTGCTCAAGAGAAGAGTCCCTAAAGGAGGACAGGGAAGGTGGGGAGGAAGGAGGGAAAACTGAAGGCATACTCATTCACTACTGTACTTAATAGCCAATAATCCACTGTTACAGCTGCCCAGGGCAGGCAGAAAGGAGTGAGATGCTACGTGCAGGATCTTGCTGGGAGAAAGGCACAACAAAAGCAAGAAGTAAAGGGGGAAACTAAAGCCTTGCAGGTGAAGTACAGGATCACATGACATGAAGACAGTGGCAGGGATGGCCAAACTTACTGATCCACCGAGACTCCACTCTCTGCTGTGCAAAATCCTCTAGGCCCCACTGTCCTATCAGAAGGCAGAAACTCCAAGCTTCCCTCCCAATCTAGTAGGCAGAGAATGAGGGGGGGATGGGGAGAAAGAAGGTGCTTCAGGAACCAAACTTTAATTATAAAAGAGCCATTTGCAACCCATGAGCCCCAGTCTGGCCATCTCTGGTACACTTCAAAAACATGGGTATAAATGCCCAACCACACTTATGTGCAGGAAGGCTGCAACAGAGGCAGTAAAAACTATGCATGTCATTTCTTTATGACCCACCAATCGACCCAGACACTGGGATCCAAGCGAGTGGTTGCTCCTTTCCTGTCCTGAACTCCCCATCTTACAATTGAAAGTCAAAACCTTAGACCTCATACATTCAACATCTATCCCCTTCCATGCCTTTGTGCAGGACACAGAAGACAGTTCCATAGACAAGACTTGTCCCGATATCCACCACCCCCAAACACCTAAGCCAGCCAAAGGCAGACATTTCGCAAAGATGAGAAATGCAGCATTTCTCTTAAGGATATAGTCTTGGAGGATTGTACACCCCATCTGCAATGATCTCTAAAGTGGTAAGGAGCTGCCATTCTGCTCAGCCAAGGTAATACATGTGCAGTAAACATGCATGGCTAGCACCAGCCAGTCGCAATCTGTGTTTTTAGAAGGAGCAACTTTCGGACCAGATATCCAGCTCTGAAAAAACAGAGGCTGGAGTCTTCTCAGCAAGTTAAAGAAACCAGTTCCCAGCTATGCTTTGCAGCCATGAGATAAATTGCTAAGCAGGATGCAATAGTCTTTAAGGGTTCAGTACCCTACATCAAAAACATCTAACCCTAGGATCCCAGCACTTAGCCAGCCAAATGGCTGCTTTACAGAACATGGTCCAGCATCTGAGACTATGATCTGAGTCAAATTCCATAAGGCTGGGTTAGCCTTGCATGAGGCACCACAAGGAGAACCCAGGTGAGGAAGGAAATGCTACAACTGATATAGTTGTGGAGTCAGCCTGGATTCCAATGCAGTGCGAGAGGGTGTTTTGCTGCTGGGGGGTGTGTGAAAGACTCAGTGGGGGGTGAGGAGGTGCTGTTTGAAGAACCTGGAGCTAAGCAGCTGGGCATTACAAAACACCATTGCACTTTTCCATACATTCATGGCAGGGTTCTGGAAGGGTTTGATTTATGTTGTACTTGGAACAGAGCATTAGTAGGGGAGGCGTTTGGTAAGACATGGCGATGTTTTTTTCATGCTGGTGCCTAGACTGCTGGCCTGGTGCACTTAAATAAAATATTCCCTTTGTAATTTCAATGAGGCAAGTGATTCTTCTGAGCAGAAACCCTGGGCTCCAGCTCAGAAGTGGCCGTGATTTCAATGGCAGATGAAGAAATTCCTATGCAGAAGTCTGCAGAGTCAACAGTCTTGCCTGTAGAGTCCTTCAGGAGTCTTTCAGATGAAAGGCAAAACCAGCAACATAGCATCATCCCATTTGCTGAGTAGGATTTTCTTTAAAGCCCCTAAATGATTTAGGAGCACAAGAACCCAGAAGTCCTAACTCTCACATTCCCCCACCCTCCCTGCAGCCACGATTACCTCCTAGTTGTCAGTCCCAAACCAGGGCTCTGGAATACTCCTCATGATTGAACTAAACCAGCAATACCCTTTGCTTGGAGGTCAGTTGTCCCACTGATGGATTTGCCACTCCTGTAAAAAGCCAACATAGTGTCAAAATGGCCCCTGGCTGCATGCGTTCATCTGATGGGTATCCATAGTTGCTTCAGTGGAAGTGCCTTCCCGCTGAGGAGGCTTTTCAATTCTTCTCTTGTTTGGATTGAGAAGTTTGCATTTTCTATCTGATTTATGGAAAAAAAAATCCAGTAACATTACTTGATCCGTGCAGACCCAGATTTAATTTGATCGGGCGCTTAAGTAAGCAATACACAGACTTAATTCAGTGTCCTTGAATCAGAAGATGTCTGAACCAGAACCTTGGCAAGGAGGGATTGGATAGCAACTGAGAGAGACAGGATGGGAAGGACGCGCAGAAGGAAAGAGAGTGAGTGAGGTGTTTTGTGCCTCTGGATGTGCACAGCAGCCTGGTAAAGTAAGGAGGGCTGTGAGGGGAGCATAGATCCTTGCATCACTGTGCTAAAAGGAACTGGGAGTCCCTCTCCTCTCCCTGACGGGCAAGCAGCATCCCTCACAGGCTCCCTCGACCTGGTCATTGCAATCAGGGCTTCTCTTTGTGTCTCTATCCACTTTCAACCCTGCTGGCAAAGAACTGAGAATGACTGCAGAGAGACACTCCACTCACCTCTGTCATAATCCAAGCTCTACAGTCATCCAAGCACGCTCCTCCCCAAATGTGCACCAAGGAAAGAGTTGTACCATAGCTTTCCAGCTCAGCAGCGTGCACATCTGCGGGAGGATACCGCATGCTGTGCTTGATGCTCACAGGGATGCAAATGCATCCTGCAGCCCAGCACTGGCCAACAAAAATCCCCAGACTTGGTGTCATACCGGGATAGCACCAGTGCATCAACGCCAATTGCTCCCACCCATGGTGCATATATGAAGAGGAGAGAACTCATGCCTGTGCCGGAAGAAAGATCCACACTTGGCAGTGGCCATCTTAAAGGTTCCACAGAGGCCCACGACGGAGAGTGTCACCCTCTGGTATCACAAGAACTGCCACCCTGGCCAACCCCAAGGACTAAACCAAAGCCTTCCCAGCTACCACACACAAGCAGATCCAGCTTGGGCTAAAGAGCCAGGATATGGACTTGCACTTTTAACAGTCACATCCTCTGGGGACGGGGTGCAAAAGGAGAGAGAGACACAAACAGACAGTGGGTTATCCAACCCATTGTGTACAAAGTCTAGCTGTAACACTGATCTAGACTGGCATACCGCCCATCTGCCATCACATCACCATCTAGGCACATCTACAAGGCCAGCAGGGTCCCGCAGCAGCGAGTCAGAGAGCCCAGATCTGCTAACGTGCGTTTGTGGGTCTCCTGCCATTGCACTAGGTGTTTGGGCTGTGGTTGAACCTCTGCAGCCTCGGGAGAGGCTGACACCAGCCTGCGCCCAAATCCCTGCACAGCTATTTCCAGAACCCCAGCTTGAGTCCTGGGACTGAAGACCCAGGATGACTGGCTGCTGAAGCATCTTGCTCCCCATGTGGACTCACCCCTAAAAGTACATGATGTAAAAGTGTGTCCTCAACACAAATGTGCACCTTGTGCCTGGGACTGGCACAACAGCTTCTTTGTTGCCCAGCAAAATAGCCAACAGCTATTTGCCCTGGCACAGCCTTTCTTCTTGTGACAAGGCTCTTCAGGCAGAATTTCTAAATTCTCCCCCTTTCTGGTTTATTGAAGTCCCACAGATCAACAGTCCAGGGCCTTTATAACAAAGGTATCAGCCCCACGTACCACTGTCACTGTTCTCACTCCTCCCCTCCAGGCTGTCACTCTTACCTATTTTCTGGACTGCCAGTGGTAGGACGGGGAAAACAGCAGTTACCAAAAACAGTGGTTCTTCAAGATGCACTGCTCACATCCATTCCATTATTGGTGTGCATGCACCACCACACATGGCCACCAGAAAGCTTTCTGCCCTTACCCTATGCCATAGGAACAGTGGTGGTGCCCTGGGGAGTGGCATGCATGAACCCCACTATAACAGCCACTGCTGACCCGTCCCCCGCAGCCTCTTCTTTCCGCTACCTCCAAAAGCAGGGATGGGTGTGGAACGGATGTGAGCAGCGCATCTCGAAGAATGGCTGTTACTGGCAAGTAACTGCGCTTTTCTTCTCTGAGGAGCTGCTCACATGCATTCCATTATTGGTGAACTGCAAGCCTTACCATGGAAAGTTGGTGGAGTTACGGTCCACTTGACTGCAGCACTGCACTGCCGAAGGCAGTGTCGTCCCTCACCTGTTGCACGATGGTGTAATGGGATGTGAACGTGTGGATGGAAGATCACGTGGCTGCTCTGCAGATCTCCTGGACCGTCATGTGCGAGAAACGCTGCTGACAATGCCTGAGCTCTGGTCAAGTGCGCAGTTATTATTCCAAGCAATGGAACCTTTGCCTCCCAGTAACAAGCCCTAACGGAGAAGGAAATCCATGACGATATTGTCTGTGATGTTACCAGCAAGCCTTTCATACAGTCTGCAACAGCTACAAAGATCTGGGTGGACTTCCTGAAGGAATCAGTTCTCTCAACATAGAATGCAAGGGCTCTCCTAACATCCAGAGCGTGCCACTTCCGCTGACTCCCTGTGGAGTGAGGTTTGGGGGGAAAAGAACAGCAAGGAAAATATTTTGATTGATGTGGAAAAGAGAAACAATCTTAGGGAGAATGGCTAGGTGCGGCTGAACTGGACCTAGTCCTTGTGGAAGACTGTACGGGGGCTCTTACGATAGTGCCTTTAGCTCTGACATGTCCAGCTGATGTAATACCCACCAAGAAAGTGATGTTAAGAGCAGACACAAGGCCAGTGGCTTGAAAGGGGGACAGTTAACCTGTGCAGAACCAAGTTCAGGTTCCACTGAAGGGCTGGATTATGGACATGAGGAAAGGTCCTTTCAAGGCCTTTCAAGAATTGCGAAGCCATCAGGTGGGAGAAAGGGGTCTGACCGCCCACCAGATCAAGAAAGGTGGAGATGGCTGCTAAGTGTACATGTAGAGATGCTGAGGCTAGTCCTTTTCTCTTTACGTACAGGAGGTATTCCAGAATTGCCTGGATGGGGGCACTTTAGGGGGGTAATGCCCCAGTCTTGGGCCCATGCTGGAAAGCGTTTCCACTTTGTTTTGTACGTGGACTGAGTGCGCATTTTTCTACTGTTTATCAAGATCTGTTGGAGCTGGGTTGAGCAGGCTTGCTCTTTCAAGGTCAGCCACAGAGGTATCATGCCATTAGGTAAAGGGATCTCAAGTTCGGGTGCAGTAGCCGGCCCTTGTTTTGCATCAGCAGGTCTTGCCTGAGCAGGAGTTCCCACGGGTGTGTTGCCGAGAGGTCAAGAAGCAAGTTGTACCAATGTTGTCACGTCCAGGCTGGGGTGCTCAAGATGACACTGGTCTTGCCTCTTTTCATTTTCAATACCACCCTGTGAGGAAGGAGGATTGGCAGGAAGGCATACAGTGGGAGGGCCCAACCAAGGTATCAGAAATGCGTCTGCCAAAGAACCCCTCTCTGGACTCATCAGAGAAAATAATTGGCAACACTTGAAGTTCTCCTGTGTCGTTAAAAGGTCCAGTTGGGGACGATCCCACTTGAGGAAGACTGAACTGAACACATCCAGGTGAAGAGACCAGTTGTGTTGGGAGTTAAACCATCTACTGAGACGATCTGCCTTGTTGTTCCTCAATTCCAGAAGGTGAGAGGTAACTATGTAAAAACTGTGTTGAAGAGAGAGATCCCAAAAGTGAATTGCACCATGGCAAAGGGCCGATTAATGGGCTCCCCCTTGATGGGTGATATAATACATGGCTGCTGTGCTGTCTGTCAGTATCTGAACAGATCTGCCCTTCTCTTCTTGAGGGAAAACTTGGCAGGCCAACCTGATGGTTCTCAGATCTCTGACACTGATTTGGAGGGATTTTTCCTCCTCCGACTACATTTCTTGGGTATTGAGGGGTTAAGATGGGTACCCCAACCAAGGTTAGATGCGTCTGAAATCAGAGTAATCATCGGGGAGAGGAATCAAATGGAACTCCTTTGGGTGTTGACTGCGGTCTTTGCCACCAACACAGCTCCGCGAGAAGTCTTAAAGAAACTATAACTATTTTGTTCAAAGAGTGAAACTGGGGATGAAAGACCATTCTCAACCAAGCCTGCAGGGGTCTGATATGCAAGCGAGCCAGTCTGACTACGTAGGTGGACACGCCCATATGGCCCAACAACTGGAGGCAACGTTTGACGGTGGTGGTTGGTCTCACTTCCAGGTCTGAAATGATGTTTGACACTGTGACAAATCCGGTACAGGGAGGAAAGGTCTGGGATCGGGTGGAATCTAGAACTGCTCGAATGAACTCTATCCTCTGTAGGTTCAACTGGGATTTCTGCTTTTTTAACAACAGGCCCGGATGGTTGTAAAGACCTCAGGTCAAATGGACACTTGTCTGAACCTGTTCCCTGGAACGACCTCTAATTAGCCAATTGTCCAGATAAGGAAAACTGTAGACTCCTGTTTGTCTTAGATGGGCCACCACAACAGCGGAGCATTTTGTAAAAACCCCTGCTGCTAGTGAGAGTTCAAAGGGGAGGACTGCAAATTGCAGGTGTCAGGGTCCCCTGACTAAATGGAGGTAGCATCTGTGATCCAGCCTGATTGAGATGTGGAAATATGCATCCTTTAAATCGAGTGCAGCAAACCAGTCCCCAGAATCCAAAAATGGGATTATGTGGTTGAGGGTGACCATATGGAATTTTAGCTTCTTTAAAAACTTGTTTAGGAAACATAAATCGAGGATGAGTCTCAAGCCTCCCTTTGCTTTGGGGATTATTAAGAAGTACCTGGAGTAGAAGCCCCTTTTCCTCCTCCATCTTTGGGACCCGTTCTATCATGCCTAGTGCTAGGAGTTTCTCTACTTACTGGTCCAGAAGCTGTTCATGAGAGGGGTCCTTGAAGAAGAACCAGGAAGAGGGTGGGAAATTGGCAGGCTTTGAGATGAAGTGGAGGGTATAACGAAAATGGACCGTGTCCAGAAGCCAGTAGTCTGAAGTAACTGACTGCCACTGGGGAAGGAATGTTGAAAGCCTGTTCAGGAAAGTGGGAGAGTGGTCCTGAGCTGTCTGACTTAGTGCCCTGTCCTCAAGTGGCACGTTAAAAGCGTCTTCTCTCGCTGCTTGAGCGGTGGTTAGTGCTATTACATCTGCCCATAGAACCTGTCCACCTATCTCTAGGTCTGTCTGTCCATTTGTCTGGCCAGTCTGGAACCAGAAGCTGTCTGGTTTGCTGGTGAGTTGGACTCCCTGGGGCTGGAATGGGTGAGAGGAACCCTGAATCCTTCAGTCCATATAACTTTACATCCGTTTGGGCAGAAACGAATGACTGGCCCTCAAACAGAAGGTCCTGGATAGATTGTTGGATGAGAGGGGAGAGGCCAGGCATCTGAAGCCATGCAGCTCTACACAGGCAGATCACAGAGGCAATGGTCCTTCCTGCCGACTCCGCAGCATCACAAGAGGCCTGGAGAACTGTTCTTGCCACTGATAAGCCTTGGCCTAACAATGTTAGGAAGTCTAGACTCTGGTCTGGTGGGAGACACTCAGCAAAACGTGAAATGGAATTCCATAAATTAAAATTGTATATCGCTAAGAGTACCTGGTGGTTTGAGATTCTAAACTGCATTGTTGTCATGGAGTAAATTTTTCTACCAAAAAGGTTGAGAGTCTTCGCCTCCTTACTTCTCAATGTTGGGGCAGGTTGACCTTGGTGCTCTTTTTGGTTGACGGCCTCCGCTACTAACAAAGACGTAGTGGGATGGGTGTACAGGTATCGAAAAGCTGTGGTTGGCACATAATACTTCTTTTCAGCTCCTTTGGACATGGGCGATACAGAGGAGGGTGTCTGCCAAAGCGATTTTGCAATCTTCAAGATGGACGGAAAGAGCAAGTCTGGTGGGGGCTACAGTTGCCAGTATGTTGAATAAAGAGTCTAAATTGTTTTTCCTCTAGCTCAAGGCCTAAGTTAAAGGCCATCCTTTCTAGAAGGTCCTGATGGGCCTTAAAATTGTCAAGGGGAGAAGAAACTCCTTGGACTCCTGCCTCGTTGGGTGATGAGGAGGAGTAACAGTGAGGTTGTACCGGGGCTGATGGAGGGCCTTCTCCAGGGTCAGACTCCTCACCAAATCCTGTTTGTTGGGCAGTGGTCAGCCTCATGCCACCCTGGGAACCAGACAAGTGGGGGGGGCACTGCACCCAGCAGGTAGATCCAGGGGCCCCAGTACGGCCAGTTGGAAGGCCAGCCCTAGAGGGGTTGGGTGCTAGAAGGTAAAGAGTCTGCTCTGATGGGGGGGGGGGGGGGGCAGTTTGGGGGATGATTTGGATCTCATGTGAGGCCGAGGTAACCAAGCCCAAAGATACAGAGGAAGAAGATTCTCTCCCTGTCCTCTCGTGGTGTCTAGGTCTTTTCTACAGGTGCTTGCCGGGAAACCAAGAAGACGACAAATGGTGCCAGCACCGTTGATGCTATACTGGTGGGAAGGGAATGGAGACAATGATAAGCATCTCTCTCTCCTCTTTGGCGCTGAGGACCTGCGGTGTCACTTGCCAGATGGGCAGTCGTGTCGATGACAGGGAGCCTTTCAATACCGATGATGCGCTTCTCAGGAGACGGACTAGGATTTTGAACGCTGTTGAGTGGGCTCCAAAGGCAGTGCCACCTCAGCTCAGGTATGAGGCTTGTCTGACGGAGCCAAATGGGCTGAAAGGGGCCACTGCCATGCAGGAGGGCTCAAGGAGGGCTTGCCCGTTGAAGGCAGGCAAGAATGCAGCTTGACGGGAGGTAGAGGTGTAGACAATGCCAACAGGGCTCTTTCCACCTCATATGCCTCTGGTGTTGGCACCGAAGCTGCCCAGACGCGGCCCAGGATCGAGGGAGGTTCCCTCTGTTTAGATGAGCTCTCCTGACCCACACAGCTCTTGACTGGTATTGCCAGCGCGGCCAGTACCGCAAGTGTCTCTTTCCACGGTTACTTGGTGGAAGACTGGTGTGCCAGCACTGAGTGTATGCTTTGGGTTGATGTGCTTGGAGTGGAGGCTAAGCAAGGAGACTCTGATGATGGCCTTAGTGCTGCCTCCACCAGCAGTGCCTTCAACCTGATATCTGGCGCCTTGTTTTGAAGGGTATCAGATTTCACATTTTTCAGGCCTATGGGCTTCCCCCAAGCACTTCACACACTTGTCGTGGGGTTTGCTTGCTGAAGAGGCATTTCCACAACCCTTGCAGGGCTTGAAACCCCAGGGACCAAAACAAATGAGGAGAGGAAGTTAATAAGGAAGCCCCTAATGGGCTGTACTCAATGCCTAACTACACTAATAATAAACTGATTCTAATCTAACTAAACAGGCTACTAAAGATAAGGGCACTTGCTGATGCAAGGGGCCAGTGACTGGCATGAATGGCAGAAAGAAGGAACTGAGGGGGATCAGGACAGCAGCAGGTGTTATATTGGCATTCACATGCGCCACTCAGGGGGTGTTGCTGCTGTCCCTATGGAGTAGGCTAAGGGCAAAAAGCTTTCTGGTGGCTGTACACACCAATAAGGGAATGCATGTGAGCGGCCGCTTGAAGAAGAACCCAGGTTCTCCCACCCTCCACCAAGTTCCAGTCTATAAACAACAGCCAAGGTCTGCTCGGTCCATCCCCTCCCTGCTGCTTGCCTGCACTTCTTTGTGTCCAGCTTTTCTTAGGGCTCTTCAATGCCTCTCTCTAAGGTTAGCCTCTGGGCACAGCTGCGATTCACAGCGCTAGAATCTCCGAACCAATTTCCACATATACATACTACCTTAAATACACATCTGAGGCTCTTTCCATTCTCTGATCCCAGAAGGCTGACTCTTCCCTGGCTCACAATGCCCTTTCCCACTGCAAACATCCTCTATTTACAGTAACTCTCTGCTGGATTCACCCACAATTGGGGCCGGGCCACTCACCAGATACAGCAAGGTGCCTCCATGGAGCTCCCTAGTTCTTTCTAGTTAGTTCTTTCCACACGGTAGCATAGGGTACACACCCAATCACAGTCCTCTCCTTAAACAGCAAGCAAGCCATTCTCCTGTAGATCAGCAGCCTCCACAAGAGCACTATGCCCAGGCCACAGTGCAGTAGAAAAGTGGAGGAGAACCTCGCCCCTTGGCGTCCATGGAAAGGAACAGCGTTCTGCAAATCAAGGGCAGAGCTGAAGGAAAGACGCCAAGGCAATGCGTCATAAAATGAGCTGCATTCTTTTATCTTGTCAAATATGGTTTAACTTTAATTCTTTACGGTAATACTTCAGCGTATGCTACTAAGCGGTCTATAAAAAGAAGGAAATGTTAGTACTAAGCAATGCTCACTACAGTACCTGCTATTAAATCTTTGCTAGGGTGGCAGATGTAGATGGCCGGTTCTTTGCACTGGGCCAAATGAAGCACCCACAGCAAGGTTCTGCTGTAAAATGCCAAGGTTTAAATTAATGAGGGAGATGCACTTTAAGAGCAAATATGCTAATTTTGGTTGAGAATAAAAAAAATTCTCAATAATAAGCAGCTTTATTGGTGGTGGTGAAGCACTTAAAATGCATACAGTTCCTTCAGGTAAGAGATGGGTATAGGAGGCCAAATCTAAATGACCCATCACACACTACTGCATCAAATGGATTTGTATTTCACAGAGAAGGGGCCAGGAAAGATCCTGTGGCTTCTTTAGTGTTCCATCCCCTGAGACCAATCTTATTTTGCATATTCACACATGCAAATAAGAGGGCCCAAGGATCTAGCAGCAGCTACAGCAAATTCTAGTAGCAAGGGCTCTGTAATGGGAAACAAGAAATCTGGTGCACCACTGATTGTGAGGAGATCACTTTTCCACTCTGTGTCTGTTTCTCTTGTGGAGTTATTTCTTTACCCAATTTATAGTCAGCCTGTAGACACTGTTGTCAGCGGATGCTCTGATGATGGAAACTATAAATTAGATAACTTCCAAGATAGTCAGGGACGCATCCCCATGATTTGGGTGTCCCTAAGCCTCTGACTGCCAGATGCTAGGACTGAACAATAAGGGTTGGATCATTTGATGATTGCCCTATTTTTTTTCCACTGTCTTTGAAGCGCCTGGCATTGGCTACTGTTAGAAGGGAGGATACGGTTTAGATGGACCATTGGTCTGACCTAGCACAGTCCTTCTTATATTAAGCTTTATTATTAAGAGTTGATTGAATAAACAAGACTTCCCATTTAAAGAAACAAAGTAGGAAGCCCATGGCACTTTTAAAGACTAAATTTGTTAATCTTTAAAAGTGCCACAGGACTCCTTGTTTGTTTTGCTGAAGTAAACTAACACGGCTACCCCTCTGGAACATTTAATGAAAGGCAACACAAAAAATCCTTAAATCAACAACTACCAGAGTTAACCATTTCAAATGATATATTTGCCCCCAACTACTCAATGACAATGACTGTCTACAAACCAACCAACCAATTTACTTCTTTATCACCTTTAATTTCTACTCATTGAAGAGGTTCCAAGTAAGAGCAGTTGGTTGAAAATAGTGAGTTTTTTTTCATATGACGGCTGTCCTTTATGTAGTACATTCACCCCAAAGATCTCAATCAACATTTTAAACCTGCCAGCATACCTGTGCAAAAGTGTTTGAATACCCCTTTTGTAGAGGATAAACTGAGGTAGTGATTTGCCCAATGTCACACAGGAAGACGACTAAGGTGGGAGTACAGCACAGAAGTCCTGACTCTTGGTTCTTTCCTTTGCTACAAGCCCAAACTTTCCTTCCGGAGCTGGCAAGTCACCAGTGTACCAGGTCTCCTAACAGGCGAGTGGTGATACCAATGCCTGGGTGACACAGCCTTAGTCTGCAAAACCATGGCCTCCCCTGGTGAATTAGGACAGGAAAACAGGTCAGTGCTGTGGGGAGTGCCAGCCAAATGGAAACTGGCCAAGAGATTATGAGAGAGGCAGTGTGATGGAGCCGGAGGCCATACAATGGAAGACGACACTGTCAGAACAGAGAGACGGTTCCTCATTCTGCCTCAATGGTGTGACAGGCAAAGCTGTTCACTGCTGTTTACTTCCTCAGAGTGGCACAGACTGGATCCAGGACTTCAGACAATATGGGTGTAGGCTGGGGTACCCCAGGTGACCCCAAACCATCTCTTCCAGACCAGTAGCTTGCAGCATGTGTGGTTATAGAAGGGCCTACTAGATTATCTAATGACCTCACCTCCTCCAAGCCACAGGACACCAGTGCAGCCCAGTGCCCAAACCAGCAACCAGAATGAGACCTCAGTTCCACCCTGCAGGAAATTAGACGGACGTGTGCCAGAAGCAGAGAACAGGTGAAAACTAAGGTGCGGTGCCCGAATCAACTCATTAGCACTGCTCATTTAGTGACAGGTACAGCTCGATGAGCTCGCCAGTGGCATCAGACCCATAGGAATAGACTGGAGGGAGTCCCTACCCACGACCCTGCCCCAATCTGCTTGTCAGATCATAAGATTCCCTGAAATACAGAAGAAGAAAACCCATGACATCCCCACATATTTCCGAGGAGGGGACAAGATTATGCTGGACAGGGAGGAGGCAAAACCTGCCCCCAATCTCGTCAGCAGCCTGACTTGGGAGAGATTCCTGCAGGATATAAGGGAAGCTCCAGCACAGGACTAGGAGGCAGCTGGACAGAGTAGGAGGAACCCCAAATCATTTCAGTCACTCATCTGCTTTTGACAGACACCAGCCTGCAGGTCATGGCAAAAAAGTCTGAATCTTTCCAGGGTAGCTGGTGTACTGCAGATGTGGAAACAGCCACTAGTAAGTCTGCACACAGGGAGCATATAAACCAAAAGGAAGCAAGACAAATGTTAAACGGACACACAGCTTTTTGGTCTGGGACCTAAAGACACTGCTGAGATGCAGCAAAGAAAAGCCAGCCAGCTTCCAGGCAGTCAGCAAGACGGTGTCTGATGCTGTGCCAGTGACTGGCACAGCATCGGCCATGCAAATGAATACCTTCAGTCACATCAGTCTTCCCTAAGAAGCTGTTCTTCTGAGTGCATAGCCTGGTTTCTCACAAATGCAGCAGATACCATGCAGTTTTGTAGCAGCCTTGAGGATATCAAAGCACTTCACTAACACCTAACTAAGGCTCACCCCAGAGAATTCAGGTATATAGAATCCCCCTCTCATGATACTGACAGGAGAAAAATCAAGACTGCTTGGGGGTTAAGTCTTACAAGCCTGACTTTCTGAAGTACTGGGTCCTCAAAACTGTGACATTAATAGGGTTTGTGAGCACTCTGTCCAGATACACACAACTTATAAAAACCATTGGGCCCGAATCTCCTAGGCACTTAGCACCCACAACACACACACAAGTCAGGGCTGTATGCAGGCAAATGTGCACATGCATCCAAACCCTCGTGCATGCACAAACATTGGGTTTTTGTGCATGTGAACCTGCGTACGTGCTTCACAACAGGAGCTTAAGTGACTCACGTGGAAGCACACCATGAGGCCATGGCAGGGACAGAACCCAGAAGTCCTGACTCCATGTTCTCTGCTCTGAAGACTCAACAACATACACCTACCACCACTAACTGAATCCACAGGTCTTGGCTTTCAGCCTCCTGTTTTAGCCATTAGGCCACAGTGCCACCACTAAAACAACACATGCAGCTGTAGATAGAACTGTATATTGCCCAGCATTTTTAATGGGACTGACCCACTGAGATGCAGTATCAGGGAACAAGCCAGTTCTCAACCTCTTGGAGGTCAGTTTGTTTCCCTCTTTTAGTACATGAGAAAAATACATTATCTTCTCGTACAGGGGCAATCCTCCCAAACAGAAGGACTAATGTCCTTGTACAAAAATGAGGGTTATGCTAGAGAATGGCAAACACCTGCCCCTTCTCCTGCAGAGAGCTCCAAGTGCTACCAAAAATTAAATAATTAAATAAGTAATTCCTAGCAACAAAAGGCCTCGTTCCCCCATTCAATCCCTGATGAACACATCATCTTAATAAACCCTGATAACGAAGCGATTATGTGCAAAGCTGTTGAGGGCTGTGCTGACCAGAGCAGCTCTCCCGCCAGCGTCAAGCAGCTTTGCTGGGGAGAAGAAAAAATAATAATTCAATCAGCCGGGAAAAGTCTATTCCACTGATCCCTGAGTGATCGGCCTTCGTGCTAAAGGAACATTACATTCAGGACGCTGAGGTTTTTACAGCCATACTTGCAAGGCAGAGAAGATAAATATGGTGTTAAACCAGGAACGGCAGGCTCAGGGGAGAGGGAAAACAGAAAAAACTCATGCATGAGCTACTGGCTTGAATCCAACCCTGGTGAGAAGGGAGCCAAGGGTTGGTAGCATCTGGCATGTATATGCTTGAGGGAAAACTGGACAGGACCTTGTGAAATGAGTTTGCGGGTTCTCAGATCAGTTCCCCACAAGCAAGGCGTGACACTGAAACGGACAAGAGAGACTATGCTGCTCCCCTCTCCTTCTTATACAAGGTCCCTTGAAGGCAGGGTTGGGAACAACAGCTGGGGGGTGCATGAGAAACCTGAGATGGCCAAAGCTTGAGATACCAGCATGGCAGACAAGTAGAGGCTTTTGAGGCACCAAACTCTTCACCTGTCCCTAATTCACATTTAATGTTTATTAAGGGGATAGGGAGGAGATGTGCTATCCGGCCTGTTAAAAAAAGAGACTGTTCGCAGGCCACCTGGCGGTTCCCTTCACTGTTCCCAATAACTGCTCCACAGGAGGCACGAAGGGCAGAGGTGCCGGGTGAGACCCAAGGAACAAAGGGGACCGAAGGTCACTTACTTTCAGACATGCAGCCAATCAGAAGCAAGGAGAGGAGGTTCACCAGAAGGACCCACGGAGACATTCCCGGATTGTGAAGGATCCTCATTCTTGGCAACGGCCTCTCCCACCCCAGCTAGGAAGGCCCCAGGTCAGCACGACTCAGAGAGCCTCCAAAGCAACCTCAGCACCTGCAGAGACAAAAGGAACCGGCAGCCAGTGAGATGAGAGCATGGGGGCAGCGGTTATCCAAGGCCGATGGGGAGAAATTGAAAGCACATCAGAGCAGAAGGAAGCTGTACATGAAGACGACGATCTCAGTGGAAACATTAGAGGACAAGTAACTCAAATGGCCCACACCATTGTGAATTTGCAAGGTGCAGGACCAACCACAGCAGAGGGCCTGCCTGCCCCAAGTTTAGGGCAGCCGCTTGCAGGAACAAAGGAAGGGATCACACAAGGGAAGGGAAAAACGGGCAGGAAGCCCCCACCGCTGCAGAGCCTGTGTTCACAGTTAACCCTCACCACCCAGTCCCTCCCCCTGGAACGGCTGCACTGGCTGGGCAATGAGGTGTGAAGTGATCTGACCTGATGGACTCCCAGACCCTCTGAAAGGGAGATTTTCCACATGCTGGAGCAGATGGAAAAAGCAGGAGAGGGTAAAAACAATAAAAACAGATAAAGGGGGTGGGGAAGGATGTTTCCTTTGTCCCCCCCCCCCCCCCAGATAACTGTGTCTAGGGGAGGGCTTCACTCCTTGCTCAGCCAAGCTGTGGGTGCCGTGAAGCAGTCGCCTGGACGAGCACAAGCAAAGCTGTCGCAGAGTCAGAGCAACTCCATGCAGATAATAGTTTGACTCCTGAGTTCTAGTCTCAGCCCCAGCGCCCACTGCCTTCTGCATGCTTGGGGCAAGGGGCTCGCCCTGTTCAGTGCCTCAGTTTCCCCATCTGTCAATAAGGCTGCATACCCAGCTCACAGAGCTTGGGGGGAGTCAAGCCGATGAGTCCCTTTGACCAGACTGTTATTTAGCAGCCCGGCCCCCAAAAAATAGGATATTGAAGGGATTTAGGGCTGGATTCTCCTGCAACTGAGCCCCGGTTAAGGCAGGCTAAGAGGCGGTGTCAAGGAACCTGCTCCATTATCCTGAGTTTCTGGGCAGGAGGTATAGAGCTGCTGAGTCAGTGGATCCAGGGAGAACCACAGATCCTTGCCCCTTTGATCTGCCTGAGGAGGCGCATATTCTCCGCAGTGACTCCGGCCTCCGTCTCAATATCCCCAAATGTTTTGAACAGCGCAACAGTCAGACTTTGCCCCAGAAGGGCTGAAAATGGAGGCAGAACAAAAAGCATAGCCCACCCTGAGACATCGCTGTTGACAGACACCACAAGGATCTGGCAATAAACACACGAGATACAAGAACGGGGAAGGCATCTCTCTGTGGGATTCCCTTAGATTTAGATACGTTCTTACTTGCTGTGTGCAACTTACATTAAATGCAAACAATAGGAAAATTGGAAAAAAGGGACATAGACCATTGTGATAAAATGTTTTAACAGGACAGAGGCCTACAACCTCTTCTATACATTGGAGCATGAAGCCATCCAGACGCAATCTGAATGAGCGTCATGATCCTTCTCTGTCCCAAACACGCGTCTTTGCAGCACTAAGGGGAAAGAACTCAGGATAAATAAGAAAGTCCCTCAGAAATTACAGCTTGTAATGTTCATCCCCACACAGCATCCTCCCAACACGCAACTCTGCTTTGGATCTGTACTTCTCAGAGTATACACCTCCTGGCCAGCGATATAAAAACGTGTGCACATGACACGGGAGAAAGCAGGGCTCTCTGCTAATGGGGCTCACCCGAAGCACTTGGTGGGAGACACAGCGAGAAAAAACACAACCAGACTGAATGCACAGTTTTCACAGAAGCACTGTGACTGAGAACAATGGGGTGTTTTTTTAATTTTTATTTTAATAGAGCGAGGCAGGGTCTGAGGACTTCATGAATAGTTGAGATGGCAACTGGTAATTAAAGGAGGAGTGTGCTGTAAATACAGCACAAAGGAAACTGAATCAAGCCGACTGGGTTTTTCTTCCAGCTACCCCACAAGGGAGCTGCTGCAAACTCCCCATTGGTGGGAGGGAATCCTCCTCACCAATCACCAAGCCGATTTTAGGCACTTAACATTTCAAAACAGGGCTTGTCCTGCCTGCATCCAGCTCTCACTCATCTAAGTGAAATCTCCCTGTGGTCACAATAAACACTGTTAAATGTCTCTTTGTGATGCCATTGCTTTCTAAACGCATCACCAGCGACCCGCTTTGGCTCAGAGCTGCACAAGCAGATGAGAGGCGACAACACCCTCCCGACACCCTTCAAAAAACAGAGATTAACGCAGATGAGTCATGGGGAACGTTCTGCTGGCTCTGAACTGACACCGCTGCTCTCCCCTGACAGTTAAGTCACATAGACGGTGCTGATAGAAAAGGTCTGGTTAAGGGGATGTGGCAACATCTTCAGAAGGAGAGAAAGAGGGAAGCCAGAGGGTGACACTTCTGCTCTGGTGCTAACGTGCTTCTCAAAGTCCTTGATGGAGACTGAAAGCACAGGCAGAGATATTAGGGACACGTCAAGCTCAATCCAGCAACTCATCCCTCAGAGCAGGCACGTCATCAGGCTGTCTCCCCCTGGCCTTGGCGGCCTCGGGATTACTGAGATGGGAACCCACCTGGCTCTGCTGAATAAATGAGGGAATGGCTGGGAAGGAGGAGGGAGAGAAGGAGAAGAAAGGAGATATCATCTGAATGGTGCTGAGGGAAGCACGGGATATGGATGGAGTCACTTATGCATCCACCAGAAGTCACCTTAGCCCCTAACTCTCTCACCTGCCCATGAATGTCACCCCAGAACAGACCAATGGTTCACTCAGTCTCCCTGGTGGGATTCTTGCACAACGGCAGAAGCGCCTTCATAACACAAGTTCCTGGAAGGAAATTTCTTCCTGGCCCCCGTCAGGTGAGAGCTGATGCACTGGAGCTGTAAGACCAGCTGATCCTTCTTATAAGCATCTTTGTTGTTTGCATTCACAGCAGCATTTCTATACACATCTCAGACTGCATCTAATGGGGAGACACACATACAGCACCGCAGGCCTCGCCCAACCTCCAAATTGGTTAAGCACAGGTGCAAATTACCTTGATGTGTGCACAAATCACATGGATTTCATTGCCTCATCTCCCTTCTGTGCATACGGCTCGCCTAGCCTGCAAGCTCTTTACATGCAGGCGTGAGGAGACATCTGCCCTGAAGATCCAGCAAGCTCCTGGTACCGTACAAAGGAGAGTAACGACAGTTGTCCTTGTGCTGTCCTGCTGCCCTGAAACATCTGGCTGAGATCCCCAACGCAAGATCTCCAACATGAACAGGCCTACAGGCCTCACTCCGTATCAGAGGGTGCAGTTAGGTGAAGCATTTGTCCATGGTGCGGTCAGGATTGTGCTGGATACAGCTGTGTTCCAGAAATGAGACTGATTTGAGTCAAAAAGCTGCTTTATCTTGTTTGTTCCCCTGGGTGCCTCAGATCCTCTCCAATTTCCAATTCTCAGGCTACAAGCATTACAGCATTTCATAAGAGCCAAGCATGGAGGCAACTTTTACAAAAATAAAGAAATATGAAGTACTTTGCTGCAGGTCGCCTTGGAGTCTGGCCTCTCACACCTACAGAGACAGGGACTGGGCTTTTCATAAGCTTATAGGAGCTAGGCATCCCGGGTAAATTTTTCAAAAGTGTCTATGATTTAGGAGCATAAGTTTCAGTGGAAGTCAGACTGGCTTAGGCTAGTTCACTCAGGTCCTTTGAATATTTCATTCCCATTTTAATGCAAGCTGGACGATTAACTCCCTTAAGCTGTCCAACCAGAGTAAGCTCAGTTAATGCGAGTCCCCGAGAGAAAGAAATTCTACGTTACTTACCTTAGGGACCATCTACCCAACCCTGCCAGCAACAGCCACGTTTTAACAGCCCTAGCTAGCATGGTCCTGAATTCAGCATGGGTAGGGCTACGGGCCTGCGATCTGGATCTCTCATTAAGCCACTTAACAGGTGAAAAGCGGCCATTCTGTAAGTTCCCATCTTTAGAGCATCTGATGAAGTGGGACTTCCTCCCATGAAAGCTCATGCGATAAATATATTTATTCATCCTTTAAAATGCCATAGGACTCCTTGTTTGTTTCACAAAAAGATAAAGCAAAAACGTGAATCTTGTGGCACCTGAAAGACTAACAGATTTCTTTGGGCACAAGCTCAGTTGGAGCCCACGAAAGCTTATGCCCAAAGGAATTCGTTAGTCTTTAAGGTTTCTCACTGTTTTTGCTGTACACAGACTAACACAGCTACCCCTCTGGAAATTTTCACAAAAGATACATTCTCTTCCCCATTATTCCTTGAAATGCTAAATGAAAACAAGTACTAATCAGCAGAACTGGTTGGGGGGGAAAAAAACAAAAAACCTATAATAAAAAAATTGGATTACAATTCAATGGGAATTTTTTTTGGTGAGAAATATGAAAAGAACCGACAATTCTGAAGGGAAAAAAGTCTAAAAACCCTTTCAATCGGCTCTAGTCATCTGTGATTTCATTTTTCCAGTGGGTGAGATAGGAATACTCTCCCCATCAAGTCACGTCAGTCTGTTACAAGAACTTCGCAGGGAGAGAGTTTTCCGAGAGCTCTCCTCCATGTTCTAATGTATTCCAAGTAGCCTGTTGAGTTTATACTGCACATTAATAAAGGTCGACGGGTCACCTCATTTCCTGTCCCAATAGGCTTTTTTGTTTGTTTTTGTTTTTTAAAAAAAAGCTTTTAAGCACAATCAATCAACCAACCCTCCTGCCATCTCTTCTTAAAATAATAATAAAAAAAAAGCCTGACATCTAAATAAACACACACTGCACCTCAAGCTTTCTGCTTCATTATGAGTCAGCTTTTGTTGATCTGCCAAGCCAACTACCCTGACAGAGACCCGGGCTGAAACACCAGGCCATTTGCGTGGTTTGTGAGATCCAGGCAGCTGCTCACTGGGGACTCAGCTGAACCCCCCTCAAACAAAGTCAGCCATGTTCAGAGTTTCAGCAGAGATTTAGGACTCAATGGATCTCAGTAAGGCCACGTCTACACTGACGCTGCCACCCGCTTGGTGTCCAGGGGTGCTTAGCAGCAAGTCTGAACTCACTGCTCCTGGAAGTCGGCACTCTAAGTCCTGGGGACCAGGAGACACAGGGGAAAGCCAACCGCAAGGGATTTCTGGTCAGCTTTCCCCAGTGTGTCCCAGCGGCTTAGAAAGTCACTGGCATTTATACAACGCAGTTTATGCACCTTGCATAAATGCTGGTTGACTGCTACTGAGAAAAGCCCTTAGTGTAGACTGGAGCTAAGTGAATCCCCCTTGTGCTCTTCCAGGCAGGGCCGACCAAGGAGACTCTGGAGCCAAATTAGAAGCCAGTTGGTGATTCTGTAACTGGGCGTTAATCTCCAGGGGTCTCTAGTCAGCATTTATCGCCAGCACTCTTTTTTTTTTAATGAGCAAAAGCACCTGAGAGCTGCACCCCTCAAACCATGCCCTGACAGCATTAATTTACACACCCCAATTCCCTCTTCACGACAGGGAATCTCTTCATGCACCCCATACCTCACTGCTCTGATTGCATCGAGGAGCAGCAGGAGATGGTTCTGCTTTCCAGGCCAGGTCCTCCTCAGTGTCAAAGTCCTCATGTTGCTCTCCAATCTTCCAGTCCCAGCCTAGAGGTGCATACCACCTTTCTCTGTACAATCAGCCACATGATCTCCAGCTGGGACCTAAGCTCCTCTGAGACAAGGGGTGATGCTGCACATTCAAAGTGGAAGAGCCAAAGCCTCGTGCACTACCTGAAAACAAAGGCCAGCCTACATTTTCAAAAGTAACACAGTGGTTCTGAGCGCCCACCCTGCGACTCCGATTTCCATATTGCAGGTTACTGGCACTTTCTGGAAATTAGGCTCTTCTAAAGGCAGCTCAAGTCAGGGACCCAAGAAATTGAAGGCACTCAAAATCACCAAGTCTCTTTTGAAAACGCAGGCTATAGGAGGTCATGGTGGATACAGCCCGGGATCATTCAATAAAGATCATTCCTAGCTCTAATGCAGTGCTTTTCAGCTGTAGATCTCAAAGTGATTTAGCAAAGTAAATTAGCACTGTTATCTCCATTTTACAAATGAGTACACAGAAGGAAAGTGAATTGTCCAAAGTTACCCAGCCAGCCTGCGGAAGAGCCAAAACTAGCACCCCAGTCGCAATCCAGTGCCCTGTCCACTAGGATATACTGCCTCATACTTAGCACTAATAGAGTTGCTTCTCATCCCTAGGTCTCAAAAATGATTTCCAAAAAAACCCAACAACAAAAAAAAACCTGAGCATCATTATCCTCCATGGGGAAACTGAGACACAGAGCTCTGGACACTGGCTGAGGATGGCAATCGCTTGCCCGTTCACACATCCCAACTCTAAGCAAGAGGCTCTACAGGAGTGTGGGACAGGCGCATCCATTTTGGGCGAGATGCAGTTTGCTCCCTGACAGCTGCATCAGGAAATCCTGGCAAACAAAGGGTTAAACTATGGGGCTGGTGGGGGAGGCAGGAAGGCAAGCAAGGTCTGAATTGTGTTTAAACGACCCAAGATTTTTCCAGCCCTGACAGCTTTGACAAGCAGTGATGAATTTGCTGGGTCCAGTTACTGTTTACCCAGTGCAGCGTAGCATGGAAAGAGGGCATAGGAAATGGCAGCTGTGGCCAACGGGGACACGCGGATCAGAGGGATCGGGAGCCCAGAGCAAACGGCAGGGACGAGTAGAAGGAACGGGTTCAAATCACAGGGCTGGGCTGCCCCTGCCCTTTAAAACACGCATACACCATCGCTACCTTTAGACAGCTGGGCCCTGCTGTCTCCTAGCTCACGGCACGCATCAGCCTGGCCAGCAGAAACGTAGGGAGAACCCAGAGGGTGGGTCAGGGCCATCTCTCAGTCTGGGCAAATAGGCTCACACCAACATGCTGGAAAGAGCTGTGTGGACATTTCAGCTCAGGATGGCGCTCAGAGCCCACCGACCCAGAACAGCCATATGGGCACTCTTAGCCCACTATCTCCAGTCCCCTAACGCAAGTCTGTCTCAGCAGGCTGGGAGACTTAACAGAGTGGATGGACGCTTTAAAGACAAGCCCCTCCCCGCTCTGAAAGAGGGGCTTTGGAAGGGGCTCTCCAACAGCTCCATTATCCAGACACCGAACAATGAGCACCTCCTAAAACCCATTCTCCAGGAAAAACCCATTTCTGCTTCTAGGAGAAAGGGCTGGAGTGGCTGACTTTTGTGTAGAATACAAAGGACCTGATTTTGCACTGTCGTTCACCCTGCGCAGCCATTTACACTGGTGAGTCTCAACCTTTTACAGGTTACGACACACTTGGTGGAATATTGCAACCCCACAGAACATATCAACCCATCCCCCTCGGCCAAATCCACCCATCTCCCTGGCTCTTTGTGAAACACCACTGTGGTGACACAGTTACATGTCCTGACACAGTGGTCAGGAACCACTGATTTACACTAGTGCAAAGCACGAGCAGCAGGTGCACAATGTGTGGAGTAAGAGGTACCAGAGAATCAGGCCCAAAAGCACCCCTCCCGTCCCAACCCCTCCTCCTCTCCCACACACAATCCTCCAGTATTTACCAGCAAATCACTCCAGATCAGCACCAAACAGCTGACAACATTTGCTTTGGGTTCAGATTAATACTTTGCATTTCTTTTCTGGATTCTGTTTTTATTAAGCTGCGCATCATTTGATCCACACTCCCACTGCCTGACGGAGCCGTCTCTTGAAGCTTGCTGCCAATAGTGCTACGTAAATAATCATCCATCATCATTATCTCATGGCACCATCAACGCAGCACATCCTCCAAAATCCCCCAAAGGGAAAAGAGACCAAGCCAAACAGGGAAAATGCTGCAGAAAGCAAGGAACAGGGAACATGGAAGCTTCCCTGAAAATAAAGCCAGATATGACGGTACCCATTTCCCCATGTCCCTTATATGCGGTACAGCGACACTACCATTCTGTATACTTGTGTACATGTGTGTAGAAACACGCGTGTTCACACAAGAGTTCACAGTCACAACTGAAACTAGTGAGGAGAAGCTACCTTCACTCAATTAAGGAGCAAGTGCGCTACACGGGATTTCACCAAATTCAATTAATACTTGTAAACAGTCTGGGGGCTGGGATTGGTGGTAGAGCCCTGTGCAGGATTATTTTTATCCCCCCCACCCCACTCCCACAATTATGGCAGCGGGTCTACTGCTCCCCCATTCTCATGCAAGGCTCTTAAGTCTGCATGATGCAATCAAAACCGAGGACGATGAACACATTCTTTCAAACAAAAGCTCTTTCTCCTGACCAAAGCATGTGTGGAACAGGCCTAAGGCACAAATCAAAATGCTCATCTAGATCCAATTTTAATCAGCAGGAGACATCTGTCCACGGGAATTCAGGCCTTGACAAATGTATGTTTCTGATCACCACTGTAACCAGTTTTGCAGGGTCCCACCTAGCTCAGTTGCAGAAATTTAATGGAGAAGTGCTGTCTGGTGACCAAAAGTAAAACTGCTGGTGCCTAGCTGTTAGCCAATTTTGTCCAACCCTGGAGCAATTGCCTATATGCAGCACCCCTCGTAAGAGACTAGAAATTGCTTGTGGCCAGATGCACTAGCACTAACCTACAGGGAGAAGTCAGCTATGGCCTATGTCTTTTGGTCACTCTTTAGGGACTTCTCCAGCACTCACAGACTGGGGTCCTCTCACCCTCTAGCCATATCCACTCTACCTCAAAAAATTTAGCCACCCTAATCAACAGAGCCACTAACTCTGGTATCAGGTCACCCCAAAGAGAAAAATTTGCAACAGCCTCCCTGATTCTCAGAACTCTGCAAAAGGGAAGCACTTCTCCTGACAGCCCCCTTCTTGCTCCACTCCAAAGAAACCTAAAGCAAGGGAGCTGTGTCATTCCGGTTCTCTAGCAAGAGACTGCATGCGCCTAGGGAGCCTTGTTTGACATATGCTTTTATAAATCAAAATAAGTTCTTCTATAAAATATTTCCTGATGGACAGATGAGCCATGAAGAAGTAATGATTTGTGACTGCTGGCAAGCCGAGCTTTCAGGACTGTTCACATATTGGCGTTCTACCTTATGACTTCATTGAGGAATACATTGGGTAGGAGGGTAGACTGGATGGCTCACAGGTCTGATAATAGACCCCTTATTCCTTTACTGGCAATCTTGCAGACAATATGGCACAGCCAATCGAAATTACAGTACTGAATTCCTCCAGTTTGGTGCCTCTCAACCTCTTCCCTATTAAAACTAGCAAGGAGTCCTGTGGCACTAAAGACTATCAAATTTATTTATCACAAGAGCTTTTGTGGGAGAAAAATCCCAAAGTGTCTGATGAAGTGGGATCTTCTCCCATGAAAGCTCATGTGATAAATAAATTCAATGGTCTTTAAAAGTGCCACAGGACTCCTTGTTTGTTTTGCTGAACTTGACTAACACAGCCACCCTTTTGGAACTTGTCTTCCACATTAAGACACTTTCCCCCGGAACTCCAGGCAGACCTCAGACCGGCAGAGGGAGCATCTTTCACCACCGCATCATCCACGCCAAATAAGTAAAAAAGCAAATAAAGAAACAAACAAGAGAGTTAATTAGGAACGTTTGAGTCTTCGATCAATTCCAATTCAGGGCTCTGCACTCGTCTATGTCGTCACAAGACCCTCTCACTAGAGCGGCCTGCTCATTACTCACAATGGCCGATCAATGACCATCATTATCTACATCTGAACTAGGGCTCCTCACTGCTCTTAACTGGAAGCAGCGTTGTGAATAGAGCTCCACCTGCAAAGGAAGACTCTGCTAGCCTGTTGGCTAGACTCAAGTGGCCGAAAAGTGGGGGAAGAGGGAAGAAGTGCTCTTGTAAAAGCCACTGGTCCTGACTGAACTGAACAGCAGGAAAAAAATCGGATGTGGGCTCTTCGAAAGGAACACTCCCAAGTGTGAGCGCTGAGTGGAGAAAGGAGCAGTAGAAGAATTTCTGGCCTTGTCCACATTAGGATTTAAATGTGTGACATATCAGATCTTTTATCCGAGTCTAGAAAAGGACTTTGAGACAGCCAACCATACTGCAAAAAGCCCCAAGCCTGGAGAACTTGTGACAACTCAACAGGCAAGATCCTGCTCTGAGCTACTTCATAGTGAATACAAAATGACTCCTCTGGACTATGACGACTTACCTGGGATTTACAATGGAGAAAGAGAGAATAATGTGGCCCTGTGTTTACATTCCTAGCTGACTTTCTCTCCGTTTCCTTCCTGGTCCAGTGAAGGACAATGACCAAGTCCACCCACAGGGAACCCAAAGCTTGGGTGCTGAAATCAACAGCACCAAATACATCTCCACAAACAGCTTGGGTTTCATGTAGCTGGAGCAGAGTGGGGTGGGAATCTTGTCTCTGATAGTTCCAGCAAGTGGGAAGGGGGCTCACAGCCCAATCACAGAAATAAACTTCACTGAGCGACAGTCAAATCCCACGTCAAGGTTTGCTGTCTCCACAGATCCTGCAGCATGGCAAAGGTGCAGGAGAAGATCCCAGTTCAGATGCTTCGAAGCATCTGACGAAGTGGGATCTTCTCCCACGAAAGCTCATGCAAAAAATAAATCTGTTAGTCTTAAAGTGCCACACAACTCCTTGTTGTTTTTTTACTGGACTAGACTAACACGGCTATCCCTTTTGAAATTGAAAAGGTGCAGGAGCAAAAGACAGGTGGGTTGGGAGCAATGCTCCCTCTAATTATTCGTAGGTGGTGTGTGCAAAAAAATTTTTGTGCGCGCTAAAAAAAACTTCTTTGTGTGCACCAATATTAGCACTATTGAATTTTTTTGTGTGCACTTTATTTTGTTGCGTGCGCAGGTTTCATGACCTGTGTGTGCACGCACATTTGCACAGCTTAGAGGCAACAGCGGTTGGGAGTGGAAAGGATGGGACAGTCTTGTCTTTCTAGGTCTGCCAGCTCTCTGGGCTCTGCACTTATGACCTGCCCATCACCACATGCATGGCCAAGAGGGGACAAATTCACACTAACCACAGAGTTGACAAGGCCAACTGTCAGGGTTGCCAGCGAATGGAGGTTCATCTATGAGGTAGAGCTCTGTGCCAACCTGTTTGGGAACCCTCCTCACCACTATTTTCCTACATGGGTCATAACTCTCCAGACATCACTTCATCCCACCTCTGCCTATCAGAGACCTGCCCACCCAGCCACATCCCTTGCCTCTTGACCAGGCACTTTCGCCATGCTGTCACTTCTTCAGGCAGAAGACGCAGTCATGTGAAGCTGCAAAGGAAATCAAGACATCAGACCCCTCCAGATTGGGCTGGGAATTATGCCTGCTACTCTCTGTCTTTCACCAGGTACCTGCCCCTGCCCTCTCCCTCCTTCAGCCTCTTACTCTCCCTCAATTTCTTCTACACACAACTCTCCTTCCAGACCATGCACACAGCTTCTGCCAAGGGGTTTAATTCCATAAAGAGGATTTGGTTCCAAGCCACTCCAAGGATGGACAAATCCTCAATCTTGCCCTGGCAGGAATCCCAGACCTCAGACCACTGGCCAGGGGGAGATTAAATGAGAAGAGAAAACATGCCACTACCCCCATCCTCCCCACCCCTTGTGATCCTGTCCAAATTTAAAAGCTGAGCAGCGCTCATGCTGGATCACTGCCGGGTCCAATGGAAGACAGTGTGGTTTAGTAGACAGAGCATGGAACTGGTGTCCGGACACAAGAATTGTATCCCTAACCCTGCTGCTGACTTGCTGCAAGACTCAGGTGAGCCACAGAAGCCCTCTTCCTTTCATCCTTTGTAGCTTACCTATTTAAATACTCTCTGCCCTAGGTAACACAATCCTTCCCATGTGTACGTACCACGGCTATCAAATCGGATCCTCAGTTAGAGCTGAGTTTCTAGGCACTACTCTAATGCCCATGAGCCCATAAGTAGTGCCAGAAATGATGGGACACTCCTTGAGGCAGAGGGACACCTTTCTGCTAAATGTGTCATCTTCCAGGTGCAATGCGAAAGTGAGAGCTCGCTGACCTCACAGGGAGTCAAGTAACTAGAGCCTGACAGCCTAAACTTATTTTATCCTTTCAGCTGAACTAAATATGATTTTCTTTGTTGTGGCAGTGCTGCTCTGCACCATTAAAACAACTGCTATGTCCCACCCCAGAAGTAGCTGCATTCCATTGGTAGGTAGGCCAAGCAAGCCATACCCAGTACATCCACACTGCAGCAACAACACAGGGGTGCACAAAACATCAAGATCTTTAATAGCCCTTCTACAACACCTTTTAAGACAGCAAACTCAGAGGGCACTGAGAAAAACACCACTACATCAGCATTCCAAATCTCTACCAGCCTGAGACAAATGATTTTTGATTTCTATCCTCACTAGTCAGTTATCATAGTAAAGAGCAGGCAAGCGGATTTTGTGCTTGGGCTGGTTACATTTTTGTGGTGAATTTGAAAGGCTGCAGAGAAAGAGAGGGCAGATGTATACATACACAGAGCATAACACACACAACAAATTCACAAGAAATTAAAAATGCAATAGCACTTGCTCCACAGTTTAATAGGTTTAGTGTACAGTGAAATGAGCCAGGGCAGAGAGGAGAGCATAGCTTTTCTCCTCTGTTTTCACCAGGGCAGGAAGAGCACTGCCTCGTAAAAAGAACACTCTGCTGTTAATGAGAGCCATTACAGGAAGCTTTTCAGACCTCGAGCGCCTTCTGCCCAGCCTAGACAGCGAGAACATTTAGTCGTGACTTGTCCATCTTCAGAGGCACCCAGCCAAACAGCAAATCTCTCCTTAGGACATGAACAAGCTGCCATGTTGCAGAAAATGATTTTATTTTCCCTGCACCATCTGGAGTCACAGAGAAACTTTACCTTCTAATCCCCATCACATACGGAAGGGGAAAGGCCTCTACGCTACAAGTGTTAAACATGACCTGCTAAAGGAGGGGGTGTTGAGCTCTTCGGGACATCTCATCCCTCCCTTGTCTCTTCACCAAGCCTGGCTTTTCAGAAAATCTTTGACTGGACCCTTCCACCCCAATCTCAGAATGGATGCAGGGGTGAACAAGTTCTTCAGTTAATGTAAGAAGCATCTACACTACAGCACAACAGCACCATAGTGGCAGCCGCCTGCTGCAGCAGCCACAGGGAGGCCACTGTATGACCCTGCTGCTCCACTTAGACAGAAAACACCAACTCTGCTCTCCCCCCCTGGGCTCAGGGCTTTATCTACAGGTGCTGGCCTCCTATAGCACCAACACCTTGGCAATGAATCCTCACCGCTGCCCCGTGAATTGGGAAGTTTACTCTCACTGTCCCCTCCTTAGAGCTGTAGTGCTAGGGCAGAACAAGTTAAGCAGACCAGAAGGAGGAGGTGAATAAGGCTCTCTCTGGACAATTAGCAGAGGTCTCCAGATCACAGGCCCTGGTTGTCATGGGAGGCTTCGATTACCCTTATATTCTGCTGGGAGGGCAATACACTAATGCACAGACAATCCAGGAAGTTTTCTGACAGCAGTGAGAACAACTCCTTGGCACAAATGCCGGGGGAACCAACTAGGGGTTTTGCTCTTCTTGACCTGCTGCTTGCAAACAGAGAAGAATGTGTAGGGAAGGTAGAAGTGAATGGCAACCTGGGCACCAGTGACAATGAGATGGTAGAGTTCAGGATCCTGATCAAAGGAAGAAAGGAAATCAGCAGAACACAGACCCTGGACTTCAGAAAAACAGATTTTGGCTCCCTCAGGAAACTGATGAGCAGGATCTTCCGGAAGGCTAATCTGAAGGGGAAAAGCATCTAAGAGAGCTAGCTGTATTTTAAGGAAACCCTACTAATGGCACAGGAAAATACCATTCTGATGTGCAGAAAGAAGAGCAAATACAGAAGGTGCCCAGAATGGCTTAGCCAAGAACTCTACAGCGAGCTGAAACATAAAAGGGAAGCTTGGAGGGATGACTAGGGAGGTGTATAAAGATATCGTTTGGGCATGTGAGGATAAAATCAGAAAGGCCAAAGGACAATTGAAGTTGCAGCAAGCAAGGGATGTGAAGGATAACAGGAAGAGGTTCTGCAAGTATGCCAGTAACAAGAAGAGGATCAGGGATGGTGTAGGTCTCTTACTGAATGGGGAAGGTACGTGGTGGATGGTGTGGAAAAGGCGGAAGTACTCAACTTTATTTTTTAACCTCAGACGTCACAGGCAGGGTCAGCTCCCAGGCTACTACACTGGGCATCACAGAATGGGGAGAAGGAGAGCGGCCCTTGGTGATGGCACAAGCCTATGGGGCCAGATGAACTGCATCCAAGGGACCTGGCCAATGAGATTGCAGAGTCACTGGCCATTACCTTTGAAAACTCATGGTGATCAGGGGAGGTCCTGGATGATTGGAAAAATGCAAATATAGTACCTACCTTCAAGAAAGGGAAAAAGGAGGATCCTGGGAACAACAGACCAATCAGCCTCACCTCAATCCCTGGAAAAATCATGGAGCAGGTCCTCAAAGAATCCATCCTGAAACACTTGAAGGAAAACAGTGTGATCAGGAACAGTCAGCGTGGATTCACCAAAGGCAAATCACGCCTGACCAATCTGACTGCCTTCTGTGATGAGATGACTGGCTTTGTGGATGCAGGACTAGCTGTCCACATGATATACCTTGACTTTAGCAAAGCTTTTAATATGGTTTCCCACAACATTCTTGTCAGCAAGTTACGAAAGTATGGTTTGGATAAATGGAGCGTTAAGAGGGAAAAATTTTAGCTAGATCACTGGGCTCAGTGGGTAAGGATCAACGGTTCAATGTCTAGTTGGCAACCAGCAACAAGCAGAGTACCCCAGGGGCCGGTTTTGCTCAACTTCTTCGTTAATGATCTGGACGATGGGATAGATTGGAAGCTCAGTAAGTTTGCAGATGACACCAAGCTGGGGGGAATGGTAAACACTCTGGAAGACAGGGATAGGATTCAGGGAGACCAGACAAATTGGAGGAGTGGACCAAATGAAATCTCATGAGGTTCAATGCAGACAAGTGCAAAGTCCCGCATGTAGGACAGAAAAAAGCCAACATACTGTTACAGATTGGGGTGTGATCGGCTAAGTAGCTGCGCCGTAGAAAAGGACCTGGGGGTTATGGTGGATGGGAAGCTGGATATGAGTCAACAGTGTGCTCTTGTTGCCAGAAAGGCCAAAGGCACATTGGGCTGCATCAGTAGGAGTGCAGCTAGCAGATCAAGGGATGTGATTATTTCCCTCTGTTCACAACTGGTGAGGCTGCAACTGGAATACTGTCTCCAGTCTTGGGCTCCACACTACAGAAAGGATGTAGACTAATTATAGAGTCCAATGGAGGGCAACAAAAATTATTAGGGGTTTGGGACACATGACTTACGAAGAGAGACTGAAGGAACTAGGCTTATTTAGTCTGCAGAAGAGATGACTGATAATCACCTTCAACTACTTGAAGGGGTGCTCCAAAGAGGTGGGAGCGAGGCTATTCTCCGTGGTGACAAAGGACAGAACAAGGAGCAATGGTTTCAAGTTGCAGTTGGGGCGGTCAACGTTGGCTATTCGGAAAACCTCTCTCACTAGGAGCGTAGTAAAGCACTGGAATGGGCTACCTAGAGAGGTGGTGGAATCTCCATCTTTGGAAACTTTTAAGACGCAGTTGGATCAAACCCTGGCTAGGATGACTTAGTGGGAGCAGTCCTGCTTTTAGGAGGGGATTGGACCAGACAACCTCATGAGGTCCCTTCAAGCTCTAATATTCTACGACCATATCCAACGTCACACAGGAGGCATTCCCATTCGTTGCCCTAACTACACAGCTGTGTGTGTGGATTGGTCAGATGTTAAAAGGCCCTACTGGTGGGTGGGTCCAATCACTGCTGTCCTATATTCATCCAACTTGAATCCCTCTCTCTCCACCACAGTTATTTTTCAGTAGGGGAGGTCAGCCATGAATCGGCGCAACAGCAGCACTATGGCACCTCATGGGTACAGCAGCATATTCCTTGTGGGGGAGGAAAAACCAGACCTCCCATGAACTAAAAGCTATTTGGAAGCCTATCCCAGACACAAGGAGTCTTGTGGCACTTTTAAAGACAAACAACTTTATCACACAAGCTTTTGTGGGAGAAAAATCTGACTTTGTCAAATGCTTAGAGAGACAGACTCACTCCCAGCACAGCTGTTTGGCTCAGCTCTGCTGTCCTCAAAGCAGATGTGCAGCAGGTAGTGCACAGCGCTGGAACAGGCAGCAAAGAGCACTGCCTGCACCACAGAGGCTGATGGATCTGGCTTCAATTTCTGCCTGAAAATAGAAGATACTGAGGAAGCCCCACCCTTTCGACTGTGTGAAGAAACTAAAGCCGGGGCAGAAAATATCCAGGCAGGGAAATGAGAAAGGGACAGATGTGCTTCGACAAGGCAGGGAGGGAGGTGCTTTTAGGAGGAATGGGACTGCGGCTTCCAAAGTGAGGAGCCCAATTAGAGCTTTTTACAATGCAAATCCAGGGCCTTGCTCAGCCTCAGTGGTCTCATCTCACTGATAATGAGGGCCTACTGCAGAATAAAGAGTTTTTTGGTTACCTTGAATATTAATAACAAACTTTTCCTGGCTCCATAATTTTCCTCCTCCTGCCCCGCATTAATCCCCCTACCCAGCTCCCTTCCATGAATAAGATTTTCGCCATGCAATCTCCCCAAAAGCTCTCCCCAAACTTCATGCTGCCTTGCTCAACCTCCCACAGGCTGGTGCTCCTCTCCAGCCAGGGCAGGACACCAGTGTGGTTTTCATTTCCATCACAGCCTCGGCTCTGGCTCCCTTGTTAATCTAATTGTTCTCCTAATGAAGATCTGCGGTTCCTCAAATGTTAATTACTGGCGGCAGCAGCTGCGCTGTGCTCCCTTTCCCTGATAACTGGCCATACTTTTGGCTGTCACAGCTCCATTTAGCTGTGGAGGATTTGGAGGTGGAAGGAGCATGCTTCCCCAGTCTTGCCATTTTACAGCCACATTTATGCATGTCCAGGGACTCAGCACAGGAGAGAACTCAGCCTCACCCCCCTTTCTGAATCCTCCTGGGACTCTGGCCATAATACAGCCTCCCACTGAACCAAACTCTTCTCCCTTCCCTCTGGTTCACTGCCCCAGCTCCTAGCACCAGCCACTTCCACCACTAAAACACAACAGGTAGAGGGGACCATCCTGCTTTTGTACTAGCTAAAGGAAACAGATGGGGGCAGGGGTTTGAGAAGCAGTTGGTTGCCCCACAGTCCAGGCAGGTAATTCTTCCACAGGGGGCTGGGGTTTGCTGGCTTGCTCCTTGGTCACATCACCCACCTCACTTAGTGGGCAAATCTCAGCCTGCCCACCCTCCAAGGGCATCCCGATGCTGGACCCCACTGATCAGTCGCTGTTTGGAACAGGTCTGCAGGCAGGGAGCTTTGCCCATGTGCACAGGGCTTCTAGGGACATGGAAAATGGTTTGAATAAAATGAGAGAAAACGTCTGCCCTGAAGACAAGCCTCCCAGAAAAGGCAGCATGCAGGTAGCTACAAGGCCATCTCGACAACACTGCATCTCAGCCTCCTGAAATCCTCCTCTTTCCTGTCCTCACACCAGAGGGCACTCGAAACACTAGTGCAGTGCTCTGGCCAGCCAGCAGCACGTGGCGTTGGGGTTCTACAAACAGCGTCTTTGGGTGCCGTTCAGCTGTGCAGACCATGCAGAACGAGGGGTTAAATGCCAACTAAGTGTCTATAAAGCCGTGACTAGCTTCCAGTGCACAGGAAATTAATGGAAAGGGAGTAGGTAGAAAAGCTGGAAAATACAAGTCCAGGGAATTATGGGGTGGCACTGGAGGACTATCAATACCAAGGTCCATGTCTTGGGCTCTGGCTATAACCACACTGCAAAGCAGGCAGTTTAAGGCCACCTTTCAGTGAAACCTGGGCTCTAGCCAGGGGGGAACTAGCTCAGGTTGGAAGCACATATAAGCCCATGTTTATGGGTGTGTACTTAGTTGGTAGGTGATCTGGACTGAAACCTAGTTAAGAGTCTCAGGTGATGCCCACAGTAAAGATCTATGTGGAGAAAGCACACCTTGCACGGTCCATTCAATCCCTGGCTCTTCTGCTGAAACTGCCGAGCAACGAGACCATACTGAATGGTGGGTTTTGCACACTCATCCACCTGACATTGGAAGAGGGTCAGCAGCCTCATTACATAGAGGCCATCAAAGTCAACATGGAACAGTGACTTTCCAAGAGCTAATAACTTGCCCTGAGTGGATTGGCAGGAAAGCACACAAGCATGACTTATTGGAGGTGAGGGAGATGGAGGAGTGTAAAAAGAAGAAAGGTGAACAAGGGAGGGGTCTGTGCAGTGCCTTGCACAGCAGGGTCCTGCTCCACACTGTGACATCTAGGTGCAACGGCAGTACAAATTAAAAAAAAAAAAAAAAAAAAGTGGCAGCACGTAGGTTGGGGTGAGGGGAAGAGAGGAAAGGTAGGAGCTAGGGCTGGCATGTGAATCAGTGGAGGGGGAGGGAATAAATTAATGCAAGGGAAGAAGGAAGGAGTACAGGGGTGGGGGCGAAGAAGACTTACTCACTGAATTTAAACTCAAGCTCAGGCCTTTATTCATTCCATTCACAAGAAAACAAATCTAAAATTCTGCATTACCACCAATCTTTTAAGGGCAATTATGTTGGGAAGGGTACTCCCTCTGCTAGGCACGTCAGGAGAGATTTTTTGAGCTCTAGTTGGCTGCACGTCAGCAAGGAAAGCTGAAATTAAAGCAGCTCTTGATTGCAGCCATTCAATCGGTCAGTCTGAGTGGATGTTTGGGAGTGTCCACCTCTCTAGCTCTCACCAGGAACCCAGGGGGCAAGTGGTGTATTCAATTCTACACATAATTTCCCAGAAAACTAATCAAGGCTTTGGTTTTGGTAAGAGAGGTTTGCAAGATACAGCTGATTGAGGCTGGGGAGTTTGAATATGCAGGCTGGGGTTTTTCAAAGGCGCTTAAGAGAGTTAAATATCCACTGGATTTCAATGGGAGTTGGGTGTCTAAATCCCCTCTTCAGATCCCATCTTTGCTGATTGGGATAGTGCAGTTAAGCCCTGATGAGAATCACCACTCACATCCTTCCCCTTCAGAACAACATCCACCAAGACTGCTGGGGGCAGCAGCAAATTAAAAAAAGAAACCCATGGGAGGAGGGGAATCTCAGTCAACCCATCTCCTGCAAAAAGCAAAAACAAAGTGGGAACAAAATGATCAACTCAAGAAAGCAGCTGGAATGACTGAAGCCAGCACAAGGCAATAACAAGCAGCCAAAAATATACAAGGGGAACAAAAAAACCCCACAAGAGTCTGCAGTAACAAAAGCAAACAAAATAGATTTGTGAATAACTATTGATTTGACAGGAAGTCAGAGAAACCAATCCAAAACGAACACCACGTATTGGCAATGGTCTGACACCCCCTGAAAGACCCTGGGCCGATGTGTGTTCTACGTTAGTGGTTCCCAACCTTTTCTCTGCCGAGGCACGCCTTGATACCTTCAATTTTTTGTGAGGCACACTACCATTAAAAAAACCACGAATATTCAAATTGACTTAAATTACTTATGAATATTCATGAACCATGGCACAGTGTTTCAGAAATGTTGCTATGTGGTGTAGTAGGGGAGTCAAAACAGGGGAGGTCAGGAGTCGTGTGCAATGGCAGGAGTGAGTGTGGGGAGCAGAGCAGAGCAGAGCAGGGGTGGCAAGAGGACAAGGGCAGCCATGCGGGAACACCACAAGGGTGGCAAGAGAGGAGAGGGGAAGGGAGAACAGGAGTGGCTTTGTGGGGGGGCTGGGGGGAACCTGGGGTGCGGGAAGGTAGGGCAGGGGAGCATGGGGCAGCACCAGCTTCCCCCTTCTCCACAGTGGCTCCCCTGCCACCCAGGGCAAATCCTCACCCCACTGCTGCTCCCTCCCACCCCGGTGGGTCCCGTCCTCCCCTCCTCCAGCCCCCTGGTGACTGTGATGGACCCTCCCATCGCTGCAGGGGCCAGAACCAGGCCTCCAGCCCCCCAGCTACACCCCCCTACACAGACCCCCCCCCACCCCCCAGCTACACACCTTCTGCCACACATCTACTCCCACCCACCTCTGCCCCACACACACACACACACACACACACACACACACACACACACACACAGAGCAGCCCCCCCCCCAAGCCCTTACCCGGGCTGTTTGCAGGCTGCTGACACAAGCTGCTCCACCCTGCAGGGGGAAATTCACACACTCCCGGCCTCCCGCAGCTCTCTGCTGGCTGGGTAAGGTGGAGCGGGGTTTAAGGTGTAGCCACCAGAACGCTGCGTTCAGGCTGCTTCTGCTATTTTTAGGGGGACCCCTGGAACTCCATGTTCCTGTGCCTTCCTCTATTTTTACGGGGGGCCAGAATGCCACCTGCCTAAAAATAGGGGGCCCAGAACTGTGTTCCAGCGCCTTCCCCATTACTTTAAGCCCTGCCTTTTCCCAGCCCCGCACAGCCCACGTGGCTGGGCTGAGCAGGGAGAGAACTCTAACTCCAGCTCTCGGGGATGCTCGCGGCACACTTTGGGAACCACTGTACTAAGTGACAAGTGACCTTTGGGGCACCCAACCTGAGCCCCTAAGAGGGGAATGATTTTCCTGGGGTTGTTCTCAGTGTTCTCCGAAACACAGGCTCCTTCAAAGTGTCTCAGATTTGGGTCCTCTACAACCACCAGTCACTTTGGAAAAATTTAGGCTGGGATTTGCAGAGGTGGCTCAGGGTTTGCCTGGAGTAGGATTTCAAGGTGTGTGAGAAAGCATTAACTAACATGCTCTCAAAGCCTACAGTTGGCAGGGCAGCATACACACTCTGACAGGTACCAGCTGGTCATATCAGAATTATTTCTATTGCAGTAGCACCTAGGAACCTCGCCATAGACTTGTATTCCATCCTGCCAGGTACTGTACAAACACACAACCAGAAAAAAGATGCCTGCTCCAAACAGCTTACTTGAAAGGAAAGGATGACGAGTAGAAAACTTCTACTTGCTCCCTGCTCAGCTCCACAGAGACAGGAGATGACCAGATAATTCAGACCTCCTGCAGGCTCAGTTTGGGGGCTACACTGGAGTTAAAACACTGGTTCCCTCAGTTACATCAACAGAGTTAAGCTGGAGACATGGAGGGAGCTGAGGATGGGGCACGGTGAAGCCATTTTCTAATCACAGCACACTGGGAGGTACCCCTCTTCCCTATCCAAAAAATTTTTCCATAAATAATATACTCACTATCAGGGATTTCCCTTTCACCCACCAACACAAGGCAGCCACCTCTGGGGTGGGGTGCAGCAGCTGTTTAAAAGCACACAGCAGCAATGCACACCAGTTTAAGATAGAAAGTAAAGACCTTGCCCACCTGAAGCGGCAGAGAAAACTCAGATACAAGCTAGAAGATGGCTAGGACACACCTGCTGTTTAAAGAACTGCCATAGGATCTTTAACAAGAAGTTACCATCTACAAAATAGCATCTCTTCTCCAGCCACGTGGTGGGGAAATGGGTAAACACAGACTCGAGAAAAACCATCAAACAAACCAACCGTCAACACCCCTCAGCTTTTTCTTAATGGTTTCACCTCCCAGCCTTGGCCAGCCCAGAGCTGGTTAGCTTGTGAAATCAGACAGGAGCAGCCACCACAACAGCATATGGTAACTGCTGGCTGTTTCACCCCTAAAACAATCATCCCATACGAGTTCAGATACGGCTTGCAAAAGCACCTGAGCTTTCAAAGGTCAGTAGTCAGCAAAAACCCTCACCACCACCAAAGGACAGTGGATTCTGTCTTCAAGAGGAGATGGGAAACCTCCCATGAACTCCCTCAAAGGATCAGGCATCATCAGTGGGAAGGCAAAGAGGATGATATAACAACCTGCCTTTGAGGGCAAGGTTTTCAAGAGCACCTGGGAACTGGCCCACCCCTGCTTCCATTGAAGCTGGTTCTGTTCAATACCAGGGCTTAAGAAAAGCCAGATGCCAAGTCGCCATGGCAAACGGGGTTTGTCGCCTGACTCCTAGCTCCACTGAGGAAATGCAGCAGAAGAGCATCCTCCGGCGACCAAAAATAAAACAGCTGGTGCCTAGTCGGGAGCCAATTTTGTCAAGTCCTTGTTTACACTATAGAGTTTATCTCGGCCTCACCACTCCTTCCAGCTGCAAATTCAGCAACAAGATAAATATTTGTCATGGGTGGTTTATTCTCTCTCACCCTCTTCCAGGTGTGGGGTGGGGGTGCAGGGAGGGAACTGGGCAGGCCAGCGGAACTGCTTTTGAAAGCCCCTTCTGCTCCATTCATCGATGGAGACTTCATAAGCCAGCAACCTTTAGCGATGCTCAGGAGGCCGCAGCACAGAAGATGCTGAGCATGAAGCTAAATCAGAAGGCATCAGAGTGCGGAGACCACGCTCCTCAGAAAGGGTTTCCTTTGTTTGGTTTCCTCCCGGCAGAGTGCTGCAGTTCCAACTCCCTGATCACCAGGAGAGGCCGGTGACGCCGATCACCGCTTTCCTGCTCATTTCTTTTTCAATGAGCGAATTAACAGGCAGCCAGCCGACTTGAACATCCCCTTATCTCTGCACGAAGCTCGCTGGCGAGGATTTGCATAATTTTAATCTCTCCCACCAATGAGCATGAAAAAATTAGTTTTCCACTATTTTATCTTCTATTCGTGTTCAATAAACAGAGCTGGCCGCTTTGCTCTTTTTATTTATACCAGGAGCCATGGGGAGGATGGGGGGAAATCTCGCATCTCCAGCACTTGTCTTCTCTTTGGCCACATGAAGAGCTGCAGACTGTTGCAGCAACGGAGCAGGCTATTCTCTTTAACCAGCCTGTGAATCACAGCTAGTGATGGATACAAGCTTAGAAGATGAATTCCCAGCTCTTCTCCTGATCTCCCTTGGACAGACCCTCTGCAAGATTGGCTGTGGTCCTCTTTTCATGCCCAAGACAGTCTGTTTTCCTCTCATGCAAAGCAGCCTGTAGACCAACCAGCACATCCAAACTCTGCCCTGCTCCAATATCCAGCCTCACAGTGAACATGCACCCTGGACACCAAGAACCTTGGGAAACTGCCTTCAAAAGACGAGACTCATTCCAGCATCACCAAAAGCAGTCTCTGAAAGGGGAAGCCTCCTTGTCCTCATAAAGAAAGGAAATATGCCTCTGGGAGGGGTTAGATTTCCCCAAGATGGTCAGCTCCCACAGAAGCACCTAACATAGCCAGATTTGCAAAACTGTTTGGCAGAACCTCATACACTTAGGTGTTTTGAAAACAGGCTCACATTGTCCTGCTGTGCTCACATCACCAGACTTCAGCTCCCACCCATCCTTCACTCATGCTTTACTGACTGCTCTAGACCAGTGTTTTGCAACTGTGGTCCGCAGACCTCTGAGGGTCTGCAAACTATAACCAAGGGGTCTGCGAAAGGTTGCCGTTCCCACACAACTGTAGTTTTCAACCTGGGATCTGCAGACCATGTTTAAGATTTCCAAAAGGCTCTACACTTCCATTTGAAATTTTTTAGGGGTCAATCAATATAAAAAGTTGAAAACGCAGGCTCTGGCTGAACAATCTATTGTTTATGGAAGAAAAACAGAGTGGGGAAAGAACAGGACTTTTTGGCTCTTTTTTTAAAAATGTAATGTCATGGATTTTTATCAATGCACCAGAATTAACCTGTCACTTGGATAAAAAGACACTTCAAACAAAAGCTCCTGCTCTTGACCTTTCTGCTGAAAAACCGGTAATAAAGATGGTCTTTAACAACAAGAGACACTACCGGCTGTACAAGCAAGTGAACGTGCCTGCATTCAGAGCCACCAAAAGGGACGCACCAAGAAGCTGCTACAAAAACAGCTCCCCAAGATTGCATATGTACAGGCTGGTTCTCGGAGCCCCTGCCAGGCCAAAGGGAGATTCGAAGATACAAAGAAAAATAAGGACCCTGTCTTCCCTTAAAAATCCTCTCCCCCAAGAGGCCTTGCAAAGCAAAACCCAGAGGTATAACAATAACTTCCACATCTCCTACCTCCACATGGAGCCAGGAGAGGTCAGATGCATGCCTTGGCTAAGGGACAGCACAGTTGGGTAGGAGTGGGAGGCAGTTAGATCTAAATGCTCACAGACATCACTGGTGGAAAGAGAAGAGAAGAGGGAACCACATAGAGGCTGCTAGGAGGCCTCCAGGCTCCATTTCTGACCCCCTCTTAGAAGACCATTGAGGACGGAAACTGCAGGATAAAGCCCAGAGGCAGTCTGGCTCAGTGGAGAGAAAACAGGCTGGGGAGCCAGACTTCTAAACTCTGCTCCCATCTTTGCCATGGATCTACACTTTGGTCTCAGGAAAGCCACTTCTCCCTCTGGGTGCCTTGGTTTCCCCAGCTGTACAGCTGAGAGAAGGACACATCAGCTCAGCTACTTAGGACAAAATGACCATTTCATGGTTTCTCAATTTGAGAGGCATCCAAGACATGTTTCAGGGGTCCTGGGTGCCTTTGATGGGAGCGGGTGGTTCCCAAAACTTCTCTTCTGTTGCAAAAACAGGTCACGGGCTGCAAAAGATTATGAATCCCAACTCCACTAAACATTGTACCATTTACCCATCTTGAGCAGGGCTTTGGACTCTGCCACCCCTGAGCCATCACTTTCCTAGGACCCCAGTGAACTTAATGAGAGCGGAACCAGGAAAACCTAACACAAAGAAGAAAAGCAAAAGTGAGGCCACGTGGTGGCCACGCAAACCTGCAGTGATTTCAGACTCCTTTTCTGGAGAAGGATTTCTGCCTGCTTTCTCCCCGCCAGCCCTTCTCTTCTGATCCCAGTCTCCAGACAAACATAGTCTTCTGATCACCGGCTAATTTGCACTCTGAGGTACAATTACCTTCCATACGTCCTCTATTTACATTCAAGAAACCATATAATTTTCTAGACCAGAAACAAAATTAAAGAGCCAGAGTTTCTTGGAATAGAGCCCTCTGCTAGCCCTCCTCCTATCTTTGCTAAAAATATACCCCAGCCAGCCCTCACCATGCCAAGGGCCACCTCAAGGATGGGCTGGGACCTGATGCAACGGCCCGGCTTGGGCTACGAATAGCTCCGAATGCCTTTGGTTCAGCTCTGGACAAGAGCAGCAAGTGGACAGGGTGAGGCAAGGCACCTTTTTACGAGGGAACCCTGCGTTCTACCCACTAACTCCTGTTTGCTTCCAGTTGGGGGGAAGGATGTAAGGCCCTGTTGCTGAGGGCATTAACTGGCTTTGCTATTCCGAAATAATTATTCCTGTACGTTTCAGTTCTTCAGTAATGTCCCACTCATGAGGCCCCACCACACTGGAATTAAAATGATTTTATCTGGAATAGTCACTCCACTTTGTGAGCACAGTAGCGGTTCCAGAACAGAGCATCCACCACGGAGATTAACTCTGGAAGAGCTACACCAGTCTAGCTCTCTTGTACTCTCAGCCACCCCTGGCAAGCTGGGGGATCACAGGGAGGCTGGTGGGACACTGTATCTGACCTGTGCTTGCATGCAAAGAAGCCAGCGTGTGGCTTGATCTCAGGAAACGTTGGTCGTCTAACACAGCCCTGTGTGTTTGGTCGAAGGACTTTAGGTCTAAGGACATGGTCTAAGGCAGTGGTTTTCAGACTTTTTTCCTTAGGACCCAGTTGAAAAAAAAAAAAAATTTATGCCTGCAACCCAGCAATTACATCTTTGAGCAATGCATTCCAGTCTTCTGGCAGCCGCAGCAGGGGATGCTGCGACCCAGTACCTGAGGGTCTGCAACCCCAGGCTTGAAAACCACTGGTCTAAGGCTGTATCGAAACTCCGAAGCAGAGCCACTGCATTCGGATATCCCTGCCTCCCCAGTCACCTTGCTACCAGCCAACCCATTAAAAGATTAGCCCTGCAGGCAAACCAGTCCAGCCCACCGGCACCAGCAGAAGGGGCTGCATGGACCTCAGAGATGGGAATACAGGGGCTGGGAGGGAATCCAGAGAACCCCAGCTCTACACACCCAGAAAATGCCGGTCACACAGATGTAAGTGGGAAAGCTAGGAACAGACCCCATGTTTCTAAAGTCTCACTAGGACATACTGCTTCTCCTTTGCTACTTTCCAAGAATCTGGAAAAGTTTTGTAAAAACTTGTAGCCAGTCACTTGACGCTCTCTCAAGGCATTCAAGTGATAGAAACTGCTTTCTTCTAGCATTGAAAATGCAGCCACCTCTGGGGCGGATTATGATAGATGTTTAACAGCCCTGTAGCAACACTGCACAGCTATTTTGGACAAGGAGGCAATCCTGAAGAAAAGGTAAATTGAGAACCCCTCCTCCGCAATCTGACTCTGCAAGTAGTTTTCTTGGCTAACAAAGAGAGGAGATGCTGGTACCAGCAGATGCCAGAGACAGCACTGTCTCCATGGGAATTAAAGGCTTTCAGAGAGATGAGAAGGAACCAAAACCAACCAAACAAACAAAAAAAACCCACCTCATCAGGAACTCACAGTTTAAATGATCAAAGCAACCACACACATGACTCCAGGTGTACTGGGGGCAAAAGAAAAGAGGTGGCACCCTCCCCATCACACCCACCGCAAAGACCTCTGGCTGGGGATCAGCATTCAAGTACTCCACTGAGCTCAGAGATCTTTCAGCGAGCTGCTCTTGGTTTCTCTGGTATTACCGTGCTGTTCAAATCTGCACAGACGTGCTGAGTGAAAGCTGGCCAGAGACTCACCGGCTAGAGCAGCTGTGCTGGGTCCAGGCCAGCCAATCCTCTAATCTGGTTGGCTGTAGACCCCACTTGCGACTGCTCCTTTCCAGCTCCGAGTTTCACCTAAGCTGCTTCCCCAAGGCCTGGTGTATCCTGCTGGCCAACTCTCTGAATAAACCCCTGACTGCTCCCATATGGGCTAGGGGGGAGTAGGGGTGACACAGATGCTGTGGCACCAACTGGGGGAGCAGGAAAGGGAGAAAGTCTGACTACGCAGCAACCAGTGGGAGAGGATCAAGCGCTTGCCTGGACTTGCTGCAATTATAAACTTTGCCTCCACATATGAAATTCTCAGCTCTGCCTTCTCGTAAAATCAGGAGGCGGAGGCTAAAGATCTACCCTGAAGGGTCCAAACAATGTCTTAGCATCTCAGGTAACAAGTTCAAACAGATGAGGGCAAATGTTGTTTTCCATGGCTCCCAGGGACAGACAGACCTGTTATCTGAACTTGAGCTCTTCAGTCCTTAGGACTTTCCAAAACACAAACTTAAATCAAGAAGGGGGCTGAGGGTGTGATGCAGAACTGCTTCCTTACGTAGCAATCGACATGGACAGATGAATGGAGCACAAAGAGCAAGAAATTCCTTTGTTCTAGTGACAGCCCTGCCACCCAGCTGCCTCTGTGTACTTGGGCATTGCATCTCACCCTTCGGTGCCTCAGTTTCCACATCCTTCCCGTTGCGTGCTCCCATTCATTTCTCAGCTTTCACGTGCTGTTTGGACCACCCTCCCACTGTGCATCCAGGTAGTCTTGGGCTACACTAGGCATATTGTGCCATTTCTTGTCTTTTGCTAAAGGTTGCCGTTTCACTGATGTTGGAAACCTCGAAGGCCCCTCTACTGGTGGTAGCCATTAATCACCATATCGGATAGAACAACTAATTGTGGTATTAGATAACTAGCGTCTTGTCGACACACGAATTTGTACTAGCTCAGTTAAACCACTCCAAAGCTATCTCCGGCTTGTCTGCATGGGCTGTTGGTCACACCTCCACCTGACCAGCTGACACCAAAGTCACTCGATTGTAAATCAAAGCACTGACCATCCATTCTCTAAAACACTGTTCTCAACCTCTACGTCAGGACACATTACTGTGTCACCACACAGTGGTAAGTGTGTCGTGCAGAGCTGAGGAAATGGATGGATTTGGCTTGGACAGGGTGGGCCTGTGTGTCCTGTAGGGTTGCGACATGCCACCAAGTGTGTTGTGAACCGCAAAAAGTTGAGAACCACTGCTCTAAAAGCAGCCCCCTTCAAACCATTTTAAATTGGGCACCCCAAAAAAATCATCAGCCCCTTCAGAAAGCTCTAACCCAGGGATCTCAAACTCAAATCACCAAGATGGCCTCATGAGGACTAGTATGTTAGCCCAAGGGCCACACCATTAAAACTTTTTCATACAACGGCATTGCACATATTGATAAAAATAGTGTTGTTGAGGGCTGCAGGAAATAGCTTTAGGGGCTGCCTGCGGCCTGCAGGCCATGTGTTTGAGACCCCTGCTCTAACCTGCGTGCTACGTGTGGCTCTCCTCGGGATTCAGAGCTTCTCTGGCCAATCTCTCTGGCAGCACTCTGCTACACTTTAGAATTAGTTTTTCCAGTCCGTTTGGTCATCACTGATCAGAGTGGAGGATTTTGCGGGGGGTGGGACAGGAGGGCTGTCTGTCAGTTTGACCATGTGCAAGGATGAATAAGAGACAAAAAAAATTCCAGCTAAGACATTTTACAGCTGGGGGCAGTTCTGTAAATCATACCCCCCCCCCCCCGCAAGGTGCTAGTAACAGATGCAAGGAAAAACAAAACATAAAACAGAAGTTTTGAGTTGTCAGCAACCCTTTGAACAGTTTTCAAAGACAGCCGTGCAACTCTTTCTCTGTTTGATTTTATTTTTTAAAATATCCACAGTGTTCCTCAAAGTATCAAAAGACTTCACCATTTAGAAGCCCTTCTCTGAAGTGTTTCTAGGAGAGAATGCCTGTGGGTCACACGCTGTCAGCAGCCGTCATGACAAGAATTTCTGATGACCATGTTTGGGGCTTAAGCCTTTTTGGCCAATCTCTCTTGCGACACATGTTAAAGACAATCTTGTCATGAGGATATGGCACTGGCACCAGGGAGACTCTGCTACTGACCTACTGGGTGGTCCGTGCACAAGACCCTTCACGTCTCTGATCTGGCTGCTCTGGACCACCCAGTAGGTCCACTCCACAATAAAAATAATAATAATTTTAGTTCTTTTCTCCTCCACAGCCACATGGCATTTAAGCAAGTGTAGCTTGAGTGGATTACTGAAAACCCTTCCACAATGATTTCAGTGCAGGACTTAGACACCTACCCATCGCTCTCAGTGCCAAAAATTAATAATGCAAAACAGAAACAGACGCCAAAAAGAAAGCCAGGTTCCAACCCACATTCCAGTAGGGAACTATGCCCTTAAAATACATCCCTTGTGCTGCCAAAGAACAAAACAAGCCATGTGTCACTGAACCAAGGGAATTTCACCACCAAAAATCTGATTAATGCAAATGTAAGAATGAGAATTCACACGCACACACACACACGCACACGCACGTGAGGAAATTCATGCACAAAGCAAACTGCTCCATCTTAACTATCAGTTTTGGGCTCCCCACTACAAAAAGGACAGGGACATGCTAGAGAGAGTTCAGTGGAGGGCAACCAAAATGATTAAAGGGCTGGAGCACAAACCCTATGAGGAAAGACTGAAAGCATTGGGCTTATTTAGTCTGCAGAAGAGAAGATTGAGAGGGGATTTGATAGCAACCTTCAACTACTTGAAGCAATGCTCCAAGGAGGATGGAGCTCAACTATTCTTGGTAGTAATGGAGGACAGAACGAGGAGCAATGGTCTCAAGTTATAGTTAGGAAGGTCGAGGCTGGATATTAAGAAAAACTTTTTTACTAGGCGAGTGGTGAAGCATTGGAATGAGCTGCCAAGGGAGGTGGTGGAGTCTCCATCTTTGGAGGTGTTTAAGGCCCGGCTGGACAAAACCATGACTGGGACGGTTTAGTGGGAGTGGTCCTGCCTCTGGCAGGGGGTTGGACTAGATGACCTCATGAGGTCCCTTCCAACTCTGTGACTGATTCTATGAAATGCCCTGGACAGCTTGTCCGAACAGCCACAGCCTCCTTTAACCCAGACAGGTACATTCTAACACTGCTTCGCAAAGAGCTTCAAGTGCAAGCCCCACTGCTGTGAGCCACTACCCCATCAATGTGCCATGTGCAAGCTGGCATGCAACTCTTATTGCAGAAAGTGAATACATCAGTGCTCCAGGACCAGGCAGCACAGGTCACCCAGGCAGAGCCAATTCCAGCAGGAAACTACCTGATACCTGATTTTAGGAATACAGATTACCCCCTGGCAGCATTCTGGATTGCAGGGCTGCTCCAGTGCCACCAAACAACTGGGACTAAGACAGGCCTCTACAAATGTGTGTTTCTAGTGACCAGTTTCAGTAGCCTGTCTCCTGCTTTCACTGCAGAAAAGTAATAGAGGAATACCCTCTGGCAACCAAAAGTAAAATGGCTGGCTCCTAGCTGTGAGCCAATTTTGTCCACCCTGGGACTAAGACCAGGTCTACACCTCAAATATAGATTGATTTAATCATATGGCTCCCACCCAGGAAAGGAGGGAGAAAAGAAGATGGGAGTCATTAAGGGGGAATAATGGTCTTATCTGGTATCCCAAAGCAATCAAGAATCCTACCGAAATGTCAATTACTCACTACGGTCTGCACCTAAACCCTGACCCTAAACCTAGAGGCATTATTTGGAACCTTTCTACAGACCTTAACAGGCTTTGGATCAAGCCCAAATTTGCACGTCCTATTAAGCCAAAATGCAAGAGGACGAGCTGTGTCAGTCTGTATACAGCAAAAGCAACAAGAGTCTTGTGGCACATTAAAGGGTAGCAACTTTGGGCACAAGCTTCCATGGGCTGCAACCCACTTCACCAGGTGCATGAAGTGGAAACTGCAGTTCAGATATAGACACTTGCAATGATGGGTGAGAAACATTACAACAGGGAGGTCAAGTGCTAACAAACTTAATTCAGTTAGTGTAGATGAGGCTGTGATGGAGACCCCAGAAAAGCCTCTTGGATCCCCTCTGTCCACCGCCAGTCAGGACTCTGCTACGGTGGAGTCTCCTCCCATTCAGCACCTGGGTCTCCACGCTCCGTGCAGCCAGCTCCCAACTCCAGGCTCAGAGGGTCCGATCCTTGCTCTGTCTGGTCTCCCGTGGAGGGGGTTTCCTCCCTCCAGGAGGGTCCCAGCCGTCCCAATCAGCAGCGACTCTCAGCCAGTGTGGCAATCAGAGGGTTTATTAGCAAACCAGTTCATACAGCAGCAAGGACAGTTGGTGTCAGCATCATCAGAACAACCAGAAGTGAAACCCCCAGGGGATTAGGGCTACACCCCAGGGCAGGGTCCTGTCTCTTGGACCCTCCATTTCCCTCCTACCCTCCTTCCCCTTGGTCCTTTGTTCCCCTCTTCGCTCTGCCCACCTCTCTGCCCCCTGGTCCAACCAGCTGAATCCAGTGTGACCAGCGGGGAGGTGGGGGGGGGGTCCCCCAGGTACAGGATCCCTAAACACTACCCCCATGTCCCCTAGTGGCTCTACCCCATATCACCCACCTGTGTCCCATCACCCGAATAGAAAAGAAAGAGGGTCAACACCCGTGCCTCTCCTTATTAACCTAGCAGAGGGTTCCCACTTCTCCACACCGGCCCTTTCACAACAGCAATTAGCAGGTGAGAATGTATGACAAGGGACAACTACTTCTGGTGATGAGCTAACCGTAGAGTCAAAACGGCTTCTCATCCCCCCTTCCCAGCACATTACCAAACCCCAGAAGTGGAAGGGTTACTCATGCATCTACCCCACACAGTCAAATTCCATCCCTGGCTTCAGTTGGCCATTGAAGTCCCACAACCTGTTGACATTAATAGAGTTAGCATGTACATAACTATAGTGACAACGGTGCAAACCCCTGGTGCAAATATGCTGAAGTGGTGCAAAGCATGAATTGCACCAGTCAAACTTACTTTAGTGCTGAACCTTGAGAACAGCGTAACTAGCTGAAAAGTCAAAGTGGGCAAGTGTCTTCTGTTGGACAAACTCTGAGAAGATCTACATTACCCCTAAAATGTCCTAGCCTGGTTTAGGTCAGTTAACAATGATCAGCTAGGACATGTTACTAGGCCAGAAAAACACATTAAAACCCCACTTGCTGTTTCACAAGATACCCAGTGATCCTGGCCTCTGCTCCCAGGTGATCATCACAAAATATTCAGCAGAGACTGCACAAAGTAAAGAGAGGCTCTCTGGCCCTCACCGGAGGGAGATTTCGGCTGCCATCTGAATTATAACTTCCCACAGTTGGGGCTGGGCAGGAGAAGCGTTCAAGGGAGAAGATGCTGCAACACATGGCAAAGCAATTCCTTCAAGAGTTCCCATTAGTGCTGGCAGATCTGTCTTCTGACCTTGTGTCAGCTCCCTGCAAATTCCCTGTCCCAAGAACGGGCCAGCTGATCAATGCTTGGAGGAAGGATGGAGACCCCGCAGTGAACTGCTTGGCTTCTCCAGGGTCTGGCTACCCAGAGAGCCCTGTCAAGGTCAGGAAGAAAAACTGGTGCTAGAGGGAATCAGGTCAAGTGAGTTGGGATGGTTCCCTGCCTTGACCTCTTCTGTACCATGATCACTCACTCCACTGCCCACCAGAGCTCACTGCCTCGCCAAAGACTGGAAAGGGAACTTTGGGCCCCCTGAATAGTCTACCTTATTCAGCTCCTTCAGCTGGGACCAGACCTCAAACTTTTGCTGGCCCAACTCAGCATGGACTCAGACCAAAGGCATGTAGGGAAAGCTAGGCTAGGCTACTCCCCTGAGGACAATGACACTTCAGGATGACAGCCAGAGGTATCATGGAAAAAAATCGATGCGAGCTGTGTCGCAAGGAGGCATCAAGTCTGCTTGACATATTAATCCTGCTCATTCCTCCTTCCTTCATAGGTGTGGAATTTGTACAAGGCTGGGCTAGTGCCGGAGAAAGGGTCAGGGGGACTTTTAGGGGGAAAAACAGCAAGCCAGGAGTCCCTTAAAACAGAAAGAAAAGTCTGACTAGGAACTGGCCTTTTCCACAGAGCCTTCAACTTCTGCCCTTCCAAACATCCTGCCCTCCCCTGCATTATGTCCTGAAAACTGGAAGGCAGCGTGGAAGAGATACACAGACCAGAGGTGTCCTATATTTAAGCTTCACAGAATTTGTTTTAAAAAAAATAAAAAAACATTTTGATGCACAACATCAAGGTTCACGTCCACATATTTTTTTAAAATTGTTATTGACTGGAATGGGAGTTGCGGGAAATTAGCATGTATGGGGCTCAAACAAACAATTATTTAATGACACCAGATGCTCAGGCGCAAAATAGTTAAAGCTTTATAACCATTAAAACACAAACTATTAACATCACCTATCAAAAGGGACAACAAATATCCCTAAATTAACAAATCATACTTGTTTTTACTAGTCACTCCTTATCCCCTTAGTACCGAGATTAATAATAGAGTCTAGATCACTGGATTTTTACTAACAAGTTCACAAGCAGCATTCTTCTAACTTTGTCTCCCTGTAAATTTGGGTCATCAATGGAAATTTGTCAATGTTGTTTTGAGTTGGGCAAAATCAACATTTGCCAAAAAAGAAAAAAAAAAAACCTAACCCTCCCAGGCTTTGTTCTATGTAGGCTGACATTTTTCAGAAGGAACCTAAAGGGAGTCGGAGCCCAGCTATTAATTTTCAGTGGGATTTGGGTGGTTAATTTCCACAACCCCTTCACAATGTTTCCTACAAAGCAAAAGGGTGGTTTGTGAGCAAGTTCCTGACAGTGTCACCCTGGTGACAGCATCTTTTCAGTGAGCTTCCTTCCAACTTTCTCTTGAAACCATAACCCAGTAAAACCATCCCATTTTCACTGGTGAGCTGCCTCTTTGCTGAAGAGAGTCTGAAAGGAAGGGATTCCTGGAGGGCTGGTTATGGTGAGAGAGGGAAGTGACACATTCAAGGGAGACAATTGGGGAAACAGCCGGATAGCCAGCACCAAAAGGATCAGAAATTAATAAGTTTCAGCCTTGTGGAGAGCCAGAAGTGGTGCTTCAGAATACGTGTAATAAAACATCTGTTCCATGCATCTTGTTTTCACTGTATTGGCCCCAGAATATTAGAGACACACGATGGATGAGACCTGAAGAAGAGCTCTGTGCATCTCAAAAGCTCATCTCGTTCATCAACAGACGCTGGTCCAATAAAAAAGACATTACTTCAACCACCTCTGCTCTACATTGCACCAGGCCCACATGCCATGAGTGACGCACCAAAAAGAGGGACTTTACCGGGCTCATTGACAGCAGGTGGGCACCATGAAGGACAGTTAAGACAGCTGGTACCCACGCAACTAAGAAGGTTACAAATATCATTATGCAAGAGCAAACAGCTCTAGGAACCAGATGGAGACACATGGGACAACCAGCCTGGAAAAAGTGACAGAAGACACCCGAGCTCGCCAGAAAGGGGGAGCCACAACATTTCAAGGTGGAAAGCAGCATCAGGAGAGAGCTCAACTGGCTGCCGTGATCCAAGGAGCAGCCCTATGGCTCCCAAGAATTCAGTGCATCACCACACTTATCTCTTTTGCAGCGTGGGCTGCAAACTATCACAGCCCACAACAGCTGGGCACGCTGGCTGGAGTCCTGGAACGTGGTGCCTCCGCTGCTGTGGCGGACCCTGAAGGTGTTACCATTTGAGGCCTAATTTGATGCTCACCTGGGGCGTCAGCTGTTACCTGAAGGACACTGGGTTTGCATCCTTGAACCTAGACAGGGTCTCTTTGGCTCAGCAGCATCAGATATAACTCGATGGGCACATGCCTGCACATTAACAAGTAAATACACCAGCAATGGGAAATTCTAAGCCAGCTGTGCAGCAATAGTCTTCTTGCTAAAAATGGAGCATGTGCAAAGAGAGACTCAATTATAAAAAATAATCAGGGCTTTTCTCCTGTTTTCATACTGGTTTAACAGCATCTCTCCCTGCTCTGCCTCCAAAGAAACTTAGTGATAAGCAGCAGCATGGCCCAGTGGTTAAAACACGGCCCTAGCAGTCAGCGCTGCTCAGTTTCAGTCTCAGCTTCTCCACTCACTCTTCGTTTGTCCTTGACCAAATCACTTTGCTTCAGTTTTCCCAGCTGCAGAATGGAGGTGATGAAGACAACGTACTTAACTGAGAGGCTCAGGTTGCTACGGTTGTAAAGTGATCTGAGATCCTTGGACGGCGCTGCTATAGGCATATTATTATTCCTGTTTATTAAACACCTAGCAGTCTAGGAACTTGGCCTCAGACAGAGTTGCATCCCTGCTTTTATAATCATTTAACAATCCCCAAGGTGCTGTCATAGTTAATAGTCTTGTTATTTATTTTAAAAGCTGCACTCCTTCATGTCCTTCTACCGGAGGACTCCAAGAGTTTCTCAGAAACGACAATGGAAGCCCCTTCTGCAGACGGAGGAACAAACCAGGAGAGGCTAAGCGCCTTGCCTCGAGTCACACCGGAAATCTTGGGGTTCAGCCAGAGCCCAGATCTCCAGACTCCCTGCCCTGTGCTTGTCAGACCTGACACTGCACCTCCTCCTCAGAGACCCCCTGTGATTATTAACAGCAGAAGTAAAATCTTCCCTCAGCCCTTCAACAGGTTGCCAAAGAACTAGTCTCCAAGCCACTTCGTAAAACAGCTACAGCAATTCAGAATAAAAAATGCTGCGTACCTTACTGTGATGGACAAACCAAGTGCCAACTTTTGAGCCGCACCTCAGACCATCCCACACAGGGGATTCTATCCAACCTCAAAAGGGAGGGTGATGTAACAACATTACTTGGGGGTGGAGGAATGAAAATATCTTGTGCACAAACCTCTTGGTAACCCCATGGCTAAAAAACAAAGCTATGCCAAGGCTGAGATAATGTAACCCACTGGTCAGCGGGCACTGCGCATCCTCCTCCTACATCCACTCCAGCAAGATCATAATCTATTGCAGCCCTGCAGCAGAGCCTGGCTACAGACATCTAAGACATTTATCTGCCCCTCCCTCCCCCATGTTATTGTAGCATCAGAGCACCTCACAATCTTTAGCACACGAGCCCCTGATGTTCTACTATCCTCATGTTACTGGTGAACAACTGAGGCCAAGTAATTCACCCAAAATGCCACAGGAAGTTTGCAGTGGAGGCCAAAACCGAATCCGAGACTTTGTCTATACCACGCAATCAAGTAGACCTATGTGTTAGGTTGCAATACGGCAACCGCAGAAATTACTGCCTTTTTTTCTGTGTCCCCGCTACCCTCCTTTACTGGTGGTATGTATCCTCAGCAGGAGCTCTTGAAGCAACTTAAGATCGGCAGCCTGGTGGGCTGACAATCCAGGCTGTCAGTGCCAGGCAGCAGGGCTCCAAGCTGGTATAGTGCCGACATACGTAACACATGCTCCACGCAGAGGCTGTGCCACTTTAACTACATCAACATTAAGTGCTTGCTTCTTGCGGAGATGGAGTTACTTAGTTGATGAATTGCATCGCTGGAGCAACGTTGTAGTGTAGATGCTTGGACAGTCAGGTCAACGTACGTCAGCCTAACTTTGTCGTGCAGACTGGCTTGAGTCTCTCAAGTCCCAGACTAACCCTGTAACAATCCATTGCACACATCCAAAACGGGCAACGACCGCCTAGGAAGGAGTACTGCAGAAAGGGATCTGGATGTCATAGTGGACCACAAGCTAAATATTGAAAAGCAAACATCATTCTGGGATGTATTAACAGAAGCACTGCAAGACAGACGTGAGAAGTAATTCTTCCACTCTATTCTGCCCTGATTATGCCTCAACTGGAGTACTATGCCTAGTTCTGGGCGCCTCATTGCAGGAAAGATGTGGACAAATTGAAGAAAGTCCAGAGAAGAGCAACACAGACTAAAGGTCTGGAACCCTTGACTTATGAGGAAAGATTGAAAGAGCTGGGTTTGTTTAGTCTGGAAAAGAGGAGACAGAGGGGACATAACAGTTTTCAAGTACCTAACAGGGTGTCATGAGGAGGAGGAGGAAGAAAAATTGTTCTCCTTAACTGCCGATGATAGAACAAGATGCAATGGGCTTACAATTACAGCAAGGGAGATTTATGTTGGACTTTAGGAAAAAATTCCTACCTGTCAGGGTGATTAACCACTGGAATAATCTGCAGAGGCAGGTTGTGGGATCTCTGTCTTTGTAAGTTTTTAGGAGCAGGCTAGACAAGCACCTGTCAGGGATGGTTTAAGAGGGTCTTTGGTCCTGCCATTAGTGCAGGGGACTGGACTCAATGACCTCACATGGTCCCTTCCAGTTCCTATGACTCTATAACCACAGGACTGTCCTCCTTCAACTTAAGCCACAGCCATTCATGATTTTAGCTCTAAAAGTCCCGGGTTCAATTCCCAGCAGGTCACCCAAGGTGAAGACCCTCCTCTCAACATTCCTCTAAGGGCAGATACACAAAATGCCAGATCTGATCCAGAGTTCACCTTATCAATTGGCTTCTGGCACTGTCTATTCTTGTCTAAAATGAAGGGTAGGTAGATGCAGCGAGGAATGCAAGCTCAATGGAAAAAAACCAAGTAAGGGGAAATCTTGCTGTAAACTGAGAGGCTACTCTGAGCAATAAAGCAATACCAAGCTGTTAAAAGGAATCAACAAAACTGCATTTGTAGTTAAATACCAGCCCAAGACAGGAAAAAGTTTTGTTTTTTAAACAAAAGCAAACATCTGCCAGAGTTCCCAAAGGAAACAAACCCCCAGTGATTTTAAAAGAGAAATTTAGGCTCCATCAAGGTTACAGATAAGGCAGAGGCTCCGGTCTACAGCCTGTTATTAAAGTTTTGCAACGTAAGGCTTAAAAAAATAAAACAAAAAAAATCCACACATACAATAACAAAAAGGAAGAGCAACACATCTTTCCCCTCAAATGTTAACGGAAGTACAACATCATCTCTGTATTGTCTCCCTGTTTTATCACCACAGTACAGCTCTGAACAGATTCCACCCCAGGGCAGACACAAAACCACGGGGCCATGGTTTCTAATTACACCCTCTATTCTCAGGGAAATGGTTTATTTATTAGCTCTTTCAGTTTCTCTTTCATTCATTTTCAGTCTGACTCCCAGCAGAGAGAGGGTCTCGACAAGGGGAAATTTATTAGGTTCTGTAGACTCACTTCATCTTCCCCACCCTCCTCTTCCTCCCACGCCTAACATTCAGAATTATGGGTAGCCTTCATCACTGTTAATTCAATAGCTTGTTATATAATTACTCTGTAATAACACTATTATCTTAACATTTACTCAACAGCTGTGATCCTGCCACAGCACAAGGGTGGTTTCTCCAGGGGAAGGAAATCAGGAGATCCACCTGCCTGCCAAAGAAAGATTCCCGTTAGACCAAAAATAAACCCCACCCAGCAAAAAAGATGACAAAAGAGACCATGGAGTGGCGGGGGGAGTACCATTTTTGCTGAGTGTATAGAGCCTCAGTAGGAAGCCAAAAATCTAATCCACTTTATTCCTCCTTCATAAGGATTTGAAAGGTTTTCCTATAGAGAGAAATTGAAGGTTTTCTTCTGGATGTACAAGAAACAGCAAAACTGAGAAAGCCATTTAAATAAGCAAAACTTAACTCCCTCAAACCCTTTAAACAAACTGCACAAAAATCCTGCAGAATGATTCGGAAAACGATGAGGGTTGGGAAAAAAATAGTTAAGCACAGAGAAACGCACACTCTTTATCCTTGCCTTTTGCTATAGGAAATGAGAGAGTTTTCCCCATATTTCAATGCAGTCTATTAAAAAATAAAAAAAGCCTGCTGGATATGCTTGATCAGAACTGACACCATTCAGCTAGGAAGATTAGGTTTTGGTTTTTTCACTCCAGAAACCACTAGAACCCTCTTAAACTAAACTCTGGTGTAAGAAAATGTCACAGCAGAACAGTCAGCAATTAAGCAAGGAATTACTCCAAACCCATTGACTACAAATGAAATAACTTGTGCACCAAATGAGGCTGGGAACAGACTATCAAGTATCAAATGCTTAAACTCTAACCTTGACTAGTGAGGCAAACATTCAAAGTCTTAGCTAATGCTCATGAAGTGCACTGGGGCTGGCAGTTTTCACTTCACTGCTGCGGCGATTTTATTGTATGGGATATTTATACAAACATGTACACTGCATATTTATGCACAAATGCTCTTGGATGCTCAGTGAAAACAGCAAGTTACTAGCACGTTCCCAAATCTGCAATATTCTGAAGCCTACAAAGAGAGGTCAGGTTGACGCAGCTATCAGAAGCCAAAATCTCATGTCAGTGAAGGAGAATATGGGCATTAAAGAATGTTTCACACTGTAATGTATGTTTCATACACACACAATAGCAAAAGGGTAAACACACTCTATTATGATTGATTATCCATCGTGTAGTATGGTGCCATAATTCCATCAAACCATCAAAGCGATTTGGCAATTATATAAATCATGCGCAGAGAGCCGGAAAGGTTTGTCGTTAGAACCTCAAAATGGAATTTCCCTGTCTTATATTGTTGCATACTGGCTTTGTTTTTAATGATATAAAGTCTGATTATTTCTGCTTCAAATTTGCTTACATGTCACAGTCATATACCAAATCACTGGTTAGTGTTGATGACAGATCACATCAACATTAATAAGACATTTTCTGCTGTCTCCTGCTCTACAGGAAATTTCAGAAGCAAACTAAGAGTGAAGGCATGCGGAGTGATGAAATTCGCATCCTGTACCATGTACGAAACCACTTACATTAGCTGAGCCTCAATAACATGTACACTTCATAATCCACACATCCTTCTACTTTTTAGCCAAGATACGAGAACGGATGTCACAGCGCAGGCTGAGTTCAACTATTTCATTTTTTAAGAATATATTTACACCACGCCACTCACACACACTATAGCTATATACACACACACCCACACACAAGTATATGTACAGAAAGCACATTAAAGCTGAAATATTACCAACTTAAACATAAAATAAATGAAGAAGTTTTGTGACAGTGTTATTGAGTTTCTGCACTTATTTATTTTGACTGTATTCAAGGGATAGACACAGAACTAGGTCTCTTGACAAACTGCTAGGCTCGGAGATTTAAATTAAGATAACTCATGACAAATTCCCCATTCTCTACATAACAATCCCCATCACCTGCCATTTTCAAATGTTGTGGGGAAGATGATGTTGAGACCTTGCTACATGTCTTGAAATGCATCAAACCCTGGCTGTTTCAGTTCAAGACAACAGAAAACTCCAGAGCTGGCGGGTCCATACAGAACAGCTAGCCAGCAGCCCATTCATGTTTTCATCAGTGGGGTTCCAGCTTGAACTCATCTCCTGATCTCCATTACGGCAGCATAGCGTGAGAGGAGAGGCAATCTCCAAAGAAGTTCAACTGGTGCATGCAAGTTAATGACAAAACCTCCACTGACTTCAATGGGGCCAGGATTTCACTTTAATTCGCCTACTCTGTGGCTGGAGGTTTTACTGAGAAGCTCAGGTAGGCACACTCAAATGGCTAAAATCAGCAACGCAATCACGGCTGCATGGACAACGAGACAGACATTCAGCACCTGCGTTTCAGATGGGATTGTATTTGTACTTCAGTATAGCGCTTGAACAGTTGACTTGCCCTCCCTGAAATCTGTGAGATTTCTCACATGTTTAGATCTAGAGTTGTGACTAATACCTTGACAATTTAGGGTCTCAACTCTCAAAAACTCAACCATTCACAATGTGCCTCCTAGTTTTTAAATTCCCATTTGTAATGTCAGCGGTGTATTAAAAACACACTCAAGATAAAATGGAAGATACCTATATGGCGTACTTGAAAACAACCTCTGCCACAATGCAAAGCTACACTTCTTTCTTTGCTCGTGCTGTAAACGACCGCACACTAAAAAGAAAGTTTGTTAAATGCTCCATAAACTTTAGTGCATTACAAAAATATATTGAACCAAGAATTTTATTTGGCTATCTACAAAACTATACTTCATAAACAGGGAGAGCAGTCAGCCTCCCATTCTTCTGCAGAAGCTACAGGCATGTTTTAACCATTATCAGCCAAACTAATAGAAATGGTGAATCTAAGAACTCTGAATGGGTGGAGTCAGAAGGGCAGAAATCAAGTTCTGTTCTACATTAAATGGAGACATCTGTACATTTTGAGAATGCTTTGTTTTGTTTAGCTCCCACTCCCCTCCGGTCCCCAAATGCCTATGACCTCTACATTTAAAAGATCCCTGATTTTAGAATGTCAGGAAGCCATACGATGCTCTTCAAAGCACAAACAGAACAGATATATTCCAAAGCTGCTGCCATGAGGACCTGAATCTACAACAGCAGACTTCAGAAAGCAGTAGCAAGTGGAATCCATGTTTTCTGCCTTTCTTTCAGTAGAATCATAGGGACTGAGCCATTCAAAAGGTAGCTTCAGAGGTTTAAACTATGGCTGACCCACTACTGACATTTGTTTTGATTCTACATTTGGGAGTCTGGGGCTCATGTCCCTATTGCATGCTCTAGGGTGAGTTTCTCTCTCTATTTCCCTACTAAAAATTTCAGCCTTGGCCTGAGAAACCTATCAAACAAGGAGTCTCGTGTCACTTTTAAAGACAAATATATTTATTGCATGTGCTTTCATGGGTGTAATATGGGGGTGGACAAAACTGGATCACAAGCAGGCACCAGCAATTTTACTTTTGGTTCCCAGAGCGTGCTCCTCCATTACATCTCTGCAGTGGAACTAGGAGACAGGCTACTAAAACTGGTCACCATGGCAACCAGAAACATTGATTTGTCAAGGCCTGCTGTAATCCCACTTCGTCAGGGGCATGAAATGGAAGCCGCAGCTCACCTGACACGCTACAGCTTCCATTTCATGCATCTGATGAAGTGGGTTTACATCCACAAAAGCTCATGTGATAAAGAAATTTGTTAGTCTTTAAAAGTGCCACAGGACAGATTTGTTTTGCTGAACTAGATTAACACAGATACTTCTCTGGAACTTACAAACAAGCTTTTCACTGAACTAGATACTTAACCATAAACTGTTTCCATTTCAATAAGTTATCCATTTTCAACCTTCCCTTCCCTTCAAAAAAAAAAAAAAAAACTAATCACAAAATTCCTAATCAGCCATAGTTTGGACGAGTGCTTCCCAACCTTTTCAGTAACACAGCACATTTCAATGAGACAAACAATTCCATGGCATATTCACTTTTTTCAGCTGAACTGATTGCTCATAAAAAATCACATTTACTACAGTTATGGTCTTACTGGAGAGGTTTGCAACACAGTACATACAACAAGCTGAAGAAGGATCAAACGCATTAATATATCAAATGCACCGGAAAAAACATACACGACCTGCGTTTAGAATATTCACATTTTAGAATCGGAAGACTGATACCATGCTTTTAATTTGATCATTAATTTTCAGAAGTCTTATGAGTTGTAATTCTGGTTGGATAGAACATTGTTTAAGACGAAACGATGTTTGTTTTACGTTGATTTTCATTACCTTTGTATGAAATTTTACAGCACGCCAGTGTATTGTGGCACTCCGGCTGAAAACCACTGGTTTAGATACTGGGTGCACATCAAAATATTGTCCTAAGTGACTTAGGAGCCAAGTTTCCAAGGTCATCAAAGATAAAATTTTTAAAAATATCTAAAAGGTTTCAGCTCCCCTAAAGACATTTAGATACCTAACTTGCATGGATACCAACACCACTAGTAAGTTCCCATACTTCTGGAGCAAGGGAGAGCCGGGGGGGGAACTGTGTCGCTGGGTGTGCCCAGCTGTGGCTGGCCATGCCAGCTGACTCAGGCTGTGAGCGCTGGGACACTCCCAGCCTGCAGGATCCTAGATCCCAGGTTCCAGCCCAAGTCCCAATGTCTGTGCTACAGTTAACCAGCCTCTTAGTCCAAGTCAGCTGGCATGGGCCAGCTGCAGGTTTTTAATCGTAATGCAGACAGAGCCTGAATCATAACAACTCCTGAAGCTATTCCTTTGAGTGGTGCAGTTTACAGATCACCTCTTGCTGGCAGCTACTCTTAAGGCACGGTCTAGATCATACGTCCCATTTCAGTCCACAGCTCGGGCACCTCCTCTGAAACAGGCATTTCAATACACACCAGTACTCTGGCTCCATGGGTCTGTGATTAGCCCTGCCACTCTCATCCAGAGGGCGCTCCTCTTTCTGCAAACAAATGGTCAAGGAATACGACTCGCCCCTCACTGAGCGCCAGGCACTACACCCTTCAAACATAAGCCAGATCAGACAAATGGTTCATCTATCCCGGTACCTGTCACCAAGAGAAAAGAGCAGCAGATGCTTCACAGAGAAAGGCAAGACACCCTGCTGGAAAGACCTGGGAAGCTTCATCTTACATCCAATGCTTATCTAAAGCCTTGAAGGAGGAGGGGCTCAATCCTGCAAAGGGACGAACCCTGTTTTCACCAAGAATCAAGGGAGTGCTGGTTCTTGGTACCGTGCGCCATTCAGGTCCCAAGACATTAGTTCAAGCCACCCCACGGCAATAGGGACAAGTCCTTCCCAAGAGACAGTTGTTCCACCAACCGCATGAAATGAGCCAAAGACATCTTACAAGACACCCCAAGTGAAACAATTTAAAAAAAATTTGGGGGGGGGGACGGGGACGACTTTGTTTTATTTATTTTGGTTGCTGAGCTAAAAAAAGTTATTTCCACTTTTTCATTTTTCCCTTTGCTACTCTCACATTTCAAAAACTTCATCAACTTCCTCAAAGGTTATAGGATGGGAGGGTTACAGATTTTTGTTTCTCCTGCTGTTCTGTCATTCACATATATTCAACAATTCTTTGCAAAGATCAAGCGGAGGAAGTCTAAAGTGGCAAAAGGAAAAAGAAAATGTAAAATAATCTAGGCATTCATTGGAAAAGGGGAATCCCCTCCCCTCTCACCAAATAAGCAAACAATTCACAAAAATTAAAAAAAAAAACTTTTAAAGTTTAAACAAAACAAACAAACTAAAAGCTTCTCATGAAAGTCAGTTTCAGAAAAGATAATTTAAAGTTAGGGACTCAAATTTTTGACCAGTTCTATTAAAACCTCATTTTTAAAAAATTGGTGAACACCATCTTTAATATGCACATTATGTTATTCACAAAATAATAATGAATGCAAGTTTCAGCAGCTGATGACTAAGTCTTGTGTATTTACCCTTGTACAGCATGTCTCTCAACCACCCCTCACATTTTGAGGTACATCACTCGTTTAAGTCCCAATTTCCTGAATTCTGGAACTCCCCACACCCTCCATGTTATTGCTGAAAACACCACTTTCCCCAGCAGAAACAATAATGAAGCTGGGCTTTCAAAAAGAGCTATTTACACAAATGGGAGAGACCTCCAAGACATTTTAAGTTTCCAACACGAATAATCTGTGCACCTCCTTTTTTGAGGCTCTCTCACATACGGTCCTACATGGGGTAGGTGGAGAGGAAGAATGCAGAGATCAGCTGTGTATTGACTAATTTTAGTCTACATTTAAAACTTTCAGTGGCACAACTTTATCCGTTGCTTGTGTAGCCATGTTATGTCAAGGAAAGAAAACTCTCCCCTGACATAACAAAACCACCTAGGAGAGTGGCAGTAGTTATACTGGCAGGAGACACAGCACTGTTCAAGTAAGCCCTTATGTCAGCAAAACTCATGTTGTTTCCCCATTCCCTGAATGACAAAATTTTGCTGCCATAACAGCTACTACAGACAAGGCCTATGTTTCATTGTATACAGCAAATACATACATTACAGTAGGCCTTGACAAATCTGTTTCTGGTTGCCATGACGACTAGTTTTAGTAGCCTGTCGCCTAGCTCCACTGCAGAAGGGAGGAGCAATCTCATGCAACCAGATGTAAAATTGCTGGTGCCTATCTGTGAGCCAATTTTGTCCACCCTTGCATTACAGAACTGACCAATGCTTTCCTGTGGGATACGATTTCAGGCTAAGGCATATGTTTCTCCTCCACACTCCCCCCCAAAAATGCCCCAACAACAGCTCAGCACACTGCAGTCCATGAGGGGCAGAGTTTCCAAAAGGCAAGGCCAGTCAACATTAAATCTCAAAGAGTTTTTACATACTACCCTATGGATCTAAAGTTCCCTGCATTTATTTCCCCACCTTCAAAGTGTCTGACAAAGTGGGATTTTCTCCCACAAAAGCTTATGCGATTGACAAATCTGTCAGTGTTTAAAAGTACCACAGGACTCCTTGCTAGTTTTTACGGGGTTTGGTCCTTCAGCTGAAAGTGGTGGGAGGATATTGGATTTCACCAAGACTCTTCCTAGAGGTCTCATTTTAAGCAGCCCCCCACTGTTTCATAAACATCTCCTTTCGTGCGCACACAGACCATGGGCGGAGGGGGTTTCCAGCGGAAGGGGTTAAAAGCAAGAAATCGGAGATTCCATTTTTATGGCCGAGGGGTTTGATGCAGCTCTCCTTCCCCAACTCAAAATCACTGACTAGGAAGGGGAACAAAAGAAAGCGTATGGAAGGATCTGCCGTTAGGGGAAGGCCCTGAAACAAAAGATCAGCTCGCCCGCCAGAGCATCCTCTGCCTGCTTCCCCCCCACCCTTGCAGCCTGACTGTTTCCCCATCTGGAATCCCTGTCCATCTGTCAGCCAAGGGGAAGATGATGCACAAAAACTACCTAGATCCGATGACAGAAGATTTGGAGGCTTTCTTCTTTCTTATTTAAGTAAGAGGATGAAGCTTTAATTTGAGCTCATCCCAGGGAAAGGAGAAGGTTACAGAATCCGCAGCACATGGCTGTAGGGAACAAATGAAGAACAAGTGATCCTAAAACCAGAGGGAGCATACAAAAGGCTGGTTTCAAGCCCGAGCCAGTAGAAAGAGGCTGCCAGAAGACTAGGGGGATGGCGACAGATTTGTTTTGATGCCTCCCCTTCCCCGTTATGCACATAGAGCACCGACAATGTGATTTTTGAGAGAGATCTTGAGAAGGCATTTGGCTTTTTCTTCCTCCTTTCCCTCGCTTTCTCAGTTAATGTAAAAGAGACCTTAATTCCCAGGGTTCTTTCTACCCTTAAGAAGCCCCGTGAATTACTGCTCCCATCCCATCGTTCACGCCTCCCCCACTTCCCAAACTGCACCACTCCATCAAATTCTCTCTAGAGTCACAGGCCACCCCCCTCTGACCACCACAACCCTGGCACCAGATGTTCAATGACAAAGGCAGAGTGAGAGACTAAAAAAGAAAAAAAACCCAACAAGCAACCCCCATCCCCACCCCCACTTTCCAAATCCCAACTGGGGCCTCTAGAAAAATAAACTCAAAGTATTGCAAAGATCAGACCCGGCTGCCGGCGAATTGCTGTCAAACCAACTGCGCCCTGACCCCCACCGCCCCCTCGCCGCCGGCTAAAATACCCTGGCCGATCTCAGCAAGATGTATCATCTTGCCATAAAGGGGCTGTCTCTCTCACCCGAGGACATGCCAACCAAACCAAAACCACATCTGAGCGGCCCTAAAATAGAGCCCCTTCTTTTACTCTTTGCTAGGATAACTCAGCCCAAAGTGGGAGGGCACAGAAGGCAAGAGTCACAGTTTAAAAAACAAATTTAAAAAAAGCAAGACACCTATGCTCTGTCCACACAACATTTGAAACCACATTAGCAGCTTCTTTGTTTAAACCAGGGGTCTCAAACTCGTGGCCCATGGGCCACATGGTCCCTAACATTTATTCCCTGTGGCCCACAACGATGCTATCATCATCAATATTTGCAAAATCATTGTATGAAAAGGTTTCAGTGGTATGGCCCTTGGGCTAACGTACTAGTCATCATGCGGCCCTCGTGGTGATTTGAGTTTGAGACCCCTGGTTTAAACACTGCTGTTTGTAAGCACTGCTTCCTAGCATCCTTCTTTGCCAGCCCCAAGAGGGTCTTCCTAGCCAATTTAGGCTACAGATTACCCATCTGGACTATTCAGATTAAAAAAAAAACCAAAACAAAAATCCACATCCTGAAGACTGGCCCACCACATGCATTTCTCTAGGGATTTATTTGTAGGGAGAGAAGCAAAAAGCAAAAATTTCCCCCACTGAAAATAATTTCTCTTGATACATCTCTTTTCATTCTCTTCTTTCAGGGCTGGGGGGGCGGGGGAGCTAGGCTTACAGTACAGTTTGTTGTACTAAGGAATATTTTTCTCAGCCTGCAAAGTGAAAACTACCGGATGGCTCATTCCCCGCCCCTGTTCTCAGAATTTCATAAATGTAATTGCTAACTTTCTCCCCCATTCATAGCACAAAGGCAGGAGAACCGATGCAGAGGCGAGTGTGTATTGTTTGCACACACCACAGAAGAGTGTGTGTTCAGAAGTCCTGTCTCAAATTAGCACTGAAACATTACGTGTCTATGCGGCCAGCCCAAGAGCAAAACTGAATGCCCTGCAGGAGAAAGCGACAGCCCATTTATACAACTAATTATTTGTAACAATCTCCTAGGCTAGCTTTTGAAAAGGCTCCAGTGACGGTTTCCCTGATTTGTATGGGCACCACATCACACGGCAAGTGCTTTCCACACCCACTCCAACAGCATCACAACCACACTGGAACAGATCACTGGAAAAAGTAGATCTTTATTAGCACCGTTCTCTTTCCACTCCCACTCCCTAGGGGCAGCAGCCATTCGTGAAAATCCCCTCTCAACATTAGATGCTGAAATCTTAAAGTACCAGAGTTGGGGGAAGTTTGTACCGTCATTTTCTCCATTGCACGTGGGTTTAACGCTTGTGTTACAGCACCATATTATTTTTGGCATTGCTGTTGTCAGAATAATTATTCTATACAAATTCTATATCTTGATTCTGTAACAATGCTCTTTGCTATTATAAATAATGGTAACCTCAGAACGGCATAGGCACCATCATCAGAGAACCTGTTTGGAAAAGAGAATCAATTGTAAGAGAAGTATTAGACCCAAATGAGCTATTTAAAAATTACTAAAACAGGGGGTGGACCTGATTCTTTGACTCCAGTAGAGAGCAGCAAACAGCCCATCTATTGGGTCAGGCAGTTTAAAACATCTAACATATCAGGAACGGTTGTGAAGGCACCCTACAAATTCAGGTACTGATCTCATAATCCTAGCTTACGTGACTTATTTGTGTAAGGGCTATTTGTGTGTGCAAAGTGGGGTGTCAAACTCACTTGCAACTGTGGACCAGCTTTGACTTAAACATACTTCAAGTGGACCATACATACCATAAATTGCAAATACTAGGACAGGCCTTGACAAAATTATGTTTCTGGTCACCACAGTGACTAGTTTTAGTAGCCCGTCACCTAGCTCCACTGCAGAAATGTAATGGAGAAGCACCCTCTGGCAACCAAAAGTAAAATTGCTGGCACCTAGCTGTGAGCCAATTTTGTCCACCCTTGTATTAGGGTCTACATTCTTACTGCATTCTGGAGTGCTGGGCGTGCAAGACTACACCCCATGATACCACTCCCTCTCACTCTGTATGTGTGCATGCATGCACACATGCATGCGTGTGCAGGGAGAGTTTGTGGTCCTGCAGAGCAGTCACAGGCCGGACAGAAGAGGTTCTTTGGCACCGTTCCCTTTAAGCTGCGCACGTATGTATGTGCACACAGGTCGTGAAACCTGTGCATACAACAAAAAGTATGCACCAAAAAAAACTGAACAGTACTAATAACTAGTGCACACAAAATTTTTGTGCATGCACAGCCTACAAAAAATAAGAAACACTGTTCGTGGACTGTATTTGGCCCGCGGGTCGTATGCTTGACACCCCTTGTGTAAAGGTTGAAAAATCCAGCCCTTCATTTTTAATGCTCCCATCACCACGGTAATGCAAACACCAATCAGCACATAGAGAACTTCAGGTATGCATATGAGGCTTGAATGAAGCGTTTTGTAAATAAAAAGGCAGTCCAAAATAAAATTACAGAGCTAGAATGGACCTCACAAGATAATACAGTTCCATCCCCTGCACCAATGGGAGGACTAAGTACTATCTGACCAGCCCGACAGGTGTTTGTCTAACCTGCTCTTAAAAAACAAAAAAACAAACACCTCTCTGAGACAGATTGCACAACCTCCCTAGTCAATTTACTCCAGTGCTGAACTACCCTGACCATCAGGATGTAGTTCCTAATGTCTAGCCTAAACCATCCTTGCTGCAATCCTTTTTGTCCTATCCACAAAGAACAATTTTCTCCTTGTAACAAACATTTATGTACTTGAAAACTATTAAGTCCCCACTTGGTCATCTATCTTCCAGACTGAACGCATTCAAGTTTTTTCGATCTTTCCTCAAAAGGTCACATTTTCTAGCCCTTTAATGATTTTTGTTGCTCTTCTCTCCAATTTGTCCACATCTTTCCCAAAATGTGGTGCCTAGAACTGGACACAATACTCCAGCTGAGAACTAATCAGTGCAGAGCAGATCAGAAGAATGACTTCTTGCATCTTGCCTACAACGCTTAATACATCCCAGAACAATCTCTGCTCTTTTATTCTTTTTTTCCTTTGCAACAGTGTGACACCGTCAACAGATATTTAGCTTGTGATCCACTCTGACGTCCAGAACCCTTTCTGCAGATCCTCCTAGACAATCATTTCCCATTTTGCATGTATGCAACTGACTGTTCCATCTTAAGTGCTTTGCCTTTGCCCTTACTGAATTCATTGAACGTGCTTTAGATCATTTCTCCAATTTGTCCACAATGGTCTTCCTTAAAGCCTCCTTGCCCTGTGTGTTCATACATGTCCCAGCAAGTGAATTTGTACTAAACTAAGAAATGAGTCACCATGCCGGTGACACAGGATGTATGTGCATAATGAAAATAATAGTGTTGTACAGTTCTGTTTGATACATCTCCACACTTGCATCAGCCAGGCTACATTTACTGCAGTAACATCTCCCAGGTGCCTCTTGATTCAGAAGGTTTCCTATATTGAAACAATTATTACTACTTCTACAAAATAGTTCGGTAAGGGCACTACTCCTTCAAAGGGAGCTTTTGAAAGATGTTTTCCTACAGTCAGCATTTGAACAATGTCTTACATTCCCCAGAGTCCCTAATTTTACCAGTTCATTTTTCACACCCACAAACACAGCATGAAATAAATTCAAATGTAACAAGATTACACTTGCATGCTGCCAAAGGACCCAGTGCAATCCCTCTTCTCGGTCCAATAGTAAAGCCCTGCATGGAAATAAAATGCACCTGGTGTCCAAAAAAATCTCTTCAGGTACAGGGGGTAAAGGATAGCTTTGGGGAAATGGATAACAATAGAGTCACTGGTTTAAAATTCTCTCTTGGTGAGTAACAGCGACAAGCAGTTACTACATGATGGCGATACAGAAGCCAACATGAAATGAATGGATGGCTTCAATCTAGCTTCTAATGAACAGGTGTCAAACACAAAAAACCTACTCCTACAATTGGGAGGCTTAGCAGAAATGCCAAGGCTGACTGGCTATGCAATCCTAGTTTTCCACCCTTATGCTACAGGTGAATCCTTTACATGGAAAGGTAGCATGGACAAATTACATTGCTCCTTCCTGGCTTCTACCTATCCTGCAGACAGAGGCAAGATGACAGACTAGAGCAGAGGTTCTCAACCTTTTGTAGGTCATGACACACTAGGCAGCACATTGCAACCCTACAGGACACACTAGCCCACTCCTCTCCCTCCAGGCCAAATCCAGCCACATCCCCAACTCTCCGTGACACACTTACTGCTGTGTGGTGACACGGCAACGAGAGCCACGGGACTAGAAATCAGAAGGCATTGGTTCTGTCCCTGCCCATGACCTAGCCTGCCGAGTGAGCTTCTGCCAGTCACTTTATTCTTCTGACCTCACCTTTCATCTTGTCTCTTTCATAATATGATGCCTACAGCTCCCATAGTTCTTGTCACCTGTGGATCTCAAAGCACTTTACAAAGAATGCTAGTATCATTATCCCCATTTCACAAGTAGGGAAACAGAGGCACGGAATGAGTAAGTGATTTGCCCAGCAAGTCAGTGACAGAGCCTGGAATATAGCCCCATTCCTGAGTCCATATCTTTGCTCTAGCTATTAGACCACCCTGCCTTTGACACAGACAGTTCTGATGCTCTGATCCAATGGTCTCAGTTTCCCAGGCTCTTATTCTAGCACACTTCTCCAGGAGTAAATCCAGCTGGACATACATACCCTAGGAAGAAGAAGTGACCACAGGTGAAATCCTGGGATGGCCCCTACCAAATAGGCTAGGAAAAGGAAAGAACTGGAACTCTGTTGTCTCTGGCCAAAGAGTAAATAGGCATAAATACTATGGCAATCATTGCCCTGTGGCTCTGCTGTGGAAGCAGGATGGCTAATGGTTAGAGCAAGGGGCTTGGCATCAGGACTTCATGATTAATTTCCACCTCTGACAGTCATCATGATCACAAGCAAATAACTTCACTGCTCTGTGGCTCAGCTTGCGCATCTATAAAATGGGAACCATTATACATTTCCTACCTGATAAAGCTACACTTTCACTAAATATTTGACTGTCCAGGGATGGCAAAGAACTTTACAAATGAAAGAGATGTGAATAGAACTGATTTTATTCTGCAGGAGTTGGGGATAGACAGGAGAAAGGGAAAAGACACCCTAAAAGTAGTGATCCCACTCTAGCCTGCACAATACCTGCTACATCACAGTTCAATCCAGCAAGGATTACCATTTAATTTAACCAGAACTACTGCTGTGTAAACAGAGCTTGGTTCACCTCCCCCAGAGACCTATGCATTAACGCACAACACATGTGAGGTCTATTTTAAATGCACAAATAGATGACTTCCTACACTAAAATGAGCACTAGGAAAAAAGCAAGCACAAAGACACATTTTTAAATACAAAAATTAGCATTGAAGTAAAGATTTTTCCCATTCCTCCTCCGGTAGAAACCAAAGAGCATCCGTTACACATCTCAGCCTCGTAAAATTCTGAAACTGACAAGCACCTTCACAGACTGCATAACTGATTGTCAGTGGGTGGACAAAACCTGCCTGATGAACACTGCATTGGTTAAAAAAGAAGAAAGATCACACAATGCAGGTGGTGGGCTATTTCAAGAAAGTCTCTTTTTTAGCATGCTACTATGATATTATCAAGGATTTTGCTCTACCTCGTGTGGGGATCTCAGTGCAGCTGAATTTGTGATTTGCCTGCTTCTCACCCATATTTTCAGGAGAGGGAAGAAAAGTAAGCACAGACATTACTTGTCAAAGTACAGTCTAGAGAATTCTTTTTTTAAAAAAAACAGTACCATAATGTTAACGTTTGAAAGTGCTTTTCATAGATATTAACGATCTGCTTAATCTTTACATTTTCCCCCTTAACTGCAGGAGAGCTCTCAAGAAGCGAACGATATAAATTTAAATTTAATTTAAAGTGTTTCTCTAACGGCCCATCTGCTGAGAATTCTAGTTGGAGTTTTGTTATGAAAAGTTCCCTCTAACAGAAGGGTATTAATCCTTGCTGGAGTGGTAGCTCCAGGGGGCTGGGCGACAGAGGGGGGAGAAGACAGAAATTGAAGGGGATGGAAAATGGCCACTCCTTCCTGAAGAAGTTTCCAACAAAGCTGTTCCTGTTCAACTTCACATTTCTAAAGTGAAGTCTTATTCTACTTTCCCTCTTGATCAAAAAAACCACACAAAACCAAAAAGATTACATTTTTTCAGTAGAAATAATGGTGTAATAGATATTGCATGCAAGTATCTTATAAGCCGCAAAAAACCTTAAGTTACATTTTATTGCAAGAGTACAGAAACTGTACAAAAATTGCACCTTGTGAACACACACATTAGCCCTGTGCATACACAAAAGAGTATCAATCAAGTTCCAGTGTTACACTTGTATTAACTGTGTATCGTGCCTTCATCTAGGCTGCCCTTTGTTCAGAAAAAGGAGGAAACTCACAGAGCTGGAGGGACTGGAAAAATAAGTGATTAAAAAAGATGATCTGGAAAATGTTGATTTTTAAATGGAGGAAGCTAGTCCTTGATACACTTGTACAAAGGGCAGAGAGAACTTTTACACAAATTGGTGAAGCTTGACACAAATTGTCATTTATTTGTCCCTTGTTTTGCATGGCAACGCACCAGTAAACTATTGGCCAGATTTAAAGGCAGGCGGGGGCTGGGGGGGGGGGTAGTGGGAGGAATCAATGTGCCTTTAATGACTTCAAAATAATGCTGACCTAGACAATTAATCTTTATCACACAGAATTCCCCCTCCCCCTTCAATTAAACAACATCATCGATTCCTCAAAGCCTTAAGACAAAAACAGAGGCAAAAAAAGTGGCGTGTCTGCGTTATAATTTTGACACCACTTGCAACCTACAAGTAGTAGCATGCAAGTTCATCGCCTGACCCTACAAACACACAAAGAAAAGCCACCTCTTCCTAAAGTATGGGAACAGCTGGCTGAAGAAAGAATCTTTAACTTCATTTTTAAATCTTATATTTTGACACCAGATGAAGCCAGGGAACAAGGGGTATTCACAGACACAGGCTAGTGGAGATCATCACTGGAACACAATCATCCGTGAACCCACAACAAATAAAAGGAGGTTTAAAAAAACAAAACAAAACAAAAACCCAACCTTCATCTCCAGTTTAAACGAGACAGAGACACAGGATCGACCATAAAATTAATCCCTCTCCTGCCTTCTTTAACAATCAGCCCGGGGCAGCTCTCTAAAGTGTAACTGGCTCTGGATGTTCCCAAGTGGGAGGAGGGAATTTTTCTGTTAAAAAGGAAACTCTGGACTGAAGGTTTACACTCAATCGCCAGAAAGTAAAGCAACAAGCAAAATACACCCCACCACCTCCGGTCTATCCTCTGACCTAACACAGAGTCAGAGGAGCGACCTGATGGCCATTTGGCTTTGGGGTGGCTTTGGGGAACATCACAGGTGGGGGGCCACCAGGGAACGGGAGTCCTTCTTTACCCAGCATCAGGAAAGCGAGGAGGTGGCTCCTAAGTTAGGGAGCTGAGCACCGGCAGGGCACTAACAGAGGGGTTAAAAGACCAGGGGACGGAGGAGAGAGCAAAGATGTGGCGAGGGGGAGAGCGATGGGGGTGAGTGGATAAAACGAGGGGAGAAGCAGAGGATGGGAACAGCCCCACGCAGGTCCCACAGACCGAGGGCGCCAGCAGTCACTTCTCCCCAGCACCACGCACACTTTGGACCCAGTCAGGCTGCGCAGGACTCACCATTCGGGCAGGAGCTTTCCTCCCATCGGAGCCCCTGAGCGGGGCCCCCAGCTCCAGCTCTGGGCAGACCCCGGCTACGGATCCATGAGGCCACGGTCCAGTTAATCCAACTTGGGTTCGGAGGGGGGTGACAGGCACCTCTTGCAGGGTCAGGACTGCAGAGACACAGGGGATGGGGAGGAGCCAGGGGAGGGGCAGGGAGCTTGCAGAGAGAGACCGAGGTGGGGGGAGCTGTACGGATAGGGTCTCTAGGGAAAGTTGGGGGGGAATCTATGGAGGGTGGAGATCCCTACAGGGGGGTGATCCATCAGGAACATAGGCAACAAGAGAGGAAATTCAGAGAGAAAAAGGCGTGAGGGCTGATCCATGGCGTTGGAGATCCTTAGGGCTGGAGGAGGGTGGATCGGCTCCATGGGGAAGGTGTGGGGGGCAGAGATACATAGGGCAAGGGATGCGGTGTGGGGGGTATCCATAGTGGAAGGTTATGGAGAGAGGGGAGGAGATCCATGGGAAATGGGTGTCGGATGGGACGCGGGAAAGGAAGAATCCTAGGGGAAGATGGGATGGGGGTACCTGAGCTAGCATGGCTCTAAGGGATGTTGTGAGAGAAAGGGATGGAGGCAGGGGAAGCAACGCAGAAGATGTGCTTGTGAGGGCAAGAGGTTCCTCATGCTCACCCTCCAGGACACCCCAGCCAGTAAGCCATTTAGCTCCGCACGGTAAATCTCTCTTCCATCCATGCATTTGGAGAAGCAGAGGGGATCAGACTCCAGCCTGGCCCAGCTGCAACTGAGACAGCTCATACATGTCCCTTTCTGAACTGGCTGCTAGTCCCAGTCTCAGAAGGTGTGAGCGGAAACAGAGCAAGGGGAGAAATACAGACTGTTTTACTGTTTCTAGGAGCTTATTACTACTACTACAACTAATTATGAAACAAAGTCTTCCAATCTCCTCTTTGATTTGTTCCTTCCCCTTCCTGAAACTTCCAGCTGAAGAATCTCCAAATCAATGGCAAGCAACTGAGCCCCACATGGCCCCTTGCAGGGCAGCTAAATCACTGAACCAGTATACTGAAGGGAAACTGAGGCACGACGTCTGAACAATCAGCCAAGGGCACACAGCACAGCCAGCACCACAGCTCAGCTCTCCATTCATTCAGGCCTTGCCCTCCTCGAGAAGGAAATGTATTTTAAAAAACAGGTTTGCCAACACAGTTACAGTCCTAGCTGAGCTGGTAATAGAAACAAGGAAACCAGAGGCTTGCAGGTACACAGCCCAAGGCAGCCTTGACCCTGGCAGAGGACTGAATGCGGGATAATGGCCTTACCAACTTTGACAACACAAAAATAAAACCAAGCATCAATTTTTTGCTACAGTGGAGACAAACTTTATCAGAGTCTACAAGGGTTGGAGATTTTTTAAAAAAACCCATTTATTATTTATGAAGCACCATAGGTGTGCATGGCTTTTTACAAACATAAAAAAGTGACAATAATCCTTGGCCAGAGTACATTACAATCTAAATAAGACGTAACCCAGCACGGGATGCCAAACAAAAGGCGACAGAAGGGGATTTGGGACAAAAGAGGCCTTCTGCAGCGAAAGACCATGATATGCCTATTGTTACATATGTGTCTTAAAGTTAATCTGAAATTTGCTGTGCTTGAGGGTGGAAGCAAATCGTTCAGTATTTGCTGTTTTAAGGACCTGAACAAATCAAAAAAGAATCCTATGAGAATGGGAAACACGAACAAAAGAGTAGCACAAGAACATAGGGACAAAACCAGGAAGGTTCAGGAACATAATAAGTTACACCTTGCAAGAGGGATTAAAAGGCAGCAAGAAGTCGTTCTATTACATTAGGAGCAAGAGAAAAAGAAAGGAAAGTGTAGGTCCTCTACTTAACAGGGGAAAAAATGCCAATAATTGATGATATTGTGAAGACAAAGGGGTTTAAGATCTAGTCTATTTTCCTTCAGTTTTTACTAAGATGATTGATGTTGACCAGATAGTTAATATTTTAACACAGCTGTGGGTAGGCAAGCCAAAAGAGAAAAAGGGACAGATTAAAGAATATTGATACATGTGAGATGTATTCAAGACAGCAGGGTCTGAAGAAATTCATCCTTAAGGAACTAGATAAAGCAGTCTCACAACCATTAGCAATTATCTTCAGGAACTCACGGAGGTTGCGTGACGTCCCAGAGAACCGTGTAGCTCAGTGGTTCCCACCCTTTTCTCTGCTGTGGCACGCCTTGATACCTTTAATTATTTTGAGGCATACCACCATATAGTGTCCAAATGAACTCATGAATATTCATTAGCCAGTTCAGAACTCGAAGTAGGTTTTCAAAAAAAAATTCCATGGCACACCTTCTCAGGCCCAAGGGCACATCCGTGTGCCATAGCATGTTGGTTGGCAAACACTGGTGTAGCTTGTGGGAAAAGCCTGCTTGCTTGGACATATAAACTTCTCCTTATAGATTAAAGTATTTGTTTTATTATTATTATAAAAATCAGATTTATATTCAAGTTTTATAGCTGTAACACAAAAGATCTGCAGGTTACTTTCTCCATGAAAGTGGAAGCAGTTAGCATTCCTTTGGCCCAGAGAAGGAACAAGAAGATACAGATTCGGGTCTGACCCTATCATGCTAGACAAGTCAGGAGGTATCAAAACAGGGAGGGGGCTGCCCACTTCATTCCCTAAGTAATCACGACACATACACCACAAAACCACAGAAACAGCCAGAAATAAACCGGAAAGAAGATGCACATCAATAGTATGCGTGAACATGCCAGTCTATAAGTGCACCTCAATAACCAAGTTTGGACTTAAGTGGAGCCAGGCTATTTAGGTTACAACAAGGACAAACCCCATTACTTGGGTGCGCTCTCCATCCCCCCATTCAAGAGTTGAGGAACAGGACATCTTTCTCAACTAGGTCACCAGGGAAGGGTACACTAATCCAAAGCAAAAAAAAGCAAGGAGTCTTGTGGCACTTAAAGACTAAACAGATTTATTTATCACGTGAGCTTTTGTGGGAGAAAATCCCACTTCATCAGACACTTTGAAGACCTGACGAAGTGGGATTTTCTCCCACAAAAGCTCACGTGATAAATAAATCTGTTTAGTCTTTAAGTGCCACACGACTCCTTGCTTTTTTTGCTTTACTAGACTAACACAGCTGTCCATTTGGAAATTAATCCAAAGGATACAGTAGAAATATACATCATACATGCTTTAGAACACGACTGTAATTCTAATCCTTATCCATTTAAGTATTCATTTTCTTTCAATCAGTCATTTGTCTATCATTCTATGTTATTCTAATAAAAGCTTACAAAATTAGATACATCATCAGTGTGAGCATTCCTGTCATGCGCTCGAGGGTCCTTGTAAAACAGGGGTCTCAAACACACGGCCCACGTGCAGCCCCTAAATCTATTTCCCATGGCCCGCAATGACACAATCATTACCGATATTTGCAGTATCATTGTATGGAAAGGTTTCAGTGGTGCGGCCCTTGGGCTACCATGCTTATCCTCATGCGGCCCTTGGGGTGATTTGAGTTTGACACCCCTGTTGTGAAAAATCTCGGCAGCCTGACTCCAGGACAAAAACCTCATTGTCTTCTGATCAGATCCACCGGCAAATTCATAACCCCACTCAAATGACTAAACATCCAGAAATCAGGCAACGACTGGAAAAGGGCACAAACAAAACTTTAAAAAACAGGAAACAAAGAGGATGTGGGGAATTTTAGACCAATCTGCCTAACCTTGATAATTGAGAAGATACTGAGACAAATTATTAAACAACCCCATCTGTAAGCACCCAGAGGACAGAGGCGGCTATAAAGAACATTCAGCATAGATTTGTCAGGAATAAATGATGTCAAACCAAACAGGGTTACCAGCCTAGCGGATAGGGATGAAGCAGTAGACGTAATGCATCTTTATTGCAGAAAGGCTTTTGACAGTTCCACGTGTCATTTTCCTAAGCAAACTAGGGAAATGTGGGCTAGATAACAAGTTCCAAAGGGGAAGCTGTATTAGTCTACTTCACTAAAACAAACAAGGAGTCCGGTGGCACTTTTAAAGACTAACAAATTCATCTATCACTTGAACTTCCGTGGGAGAAAATCCCACTTCATCTTCAAGCATCTGACAAAGTGGATTTTCTTCCACGAAAACTCATGAGATAAATAAATGTATTAGTCTTTAACAGTGCCACCAGTCTCCTTGTTTGCTGTGGTCTAGATAAAATTATTACAAGGTGGGTACACAACTGGGTGAAAGACTGTACTCAAAGAACAGTTATCAATGATTCAGTGTCCAAGTGAGGTAGATGCTTCTGTTGGGAATCTGCAGGGGCAACCCTTGGTCTGGCACTATTCAATATTTTCACAAATGACTTGGATAACGGAGTGGAGAGTTTGTTTGTAAAATCTGTGGATGACACCAAGATGGGAGGTGTTGCAAGCACTTCGGAGGTCAGAATTTGAATTAAAACAACCTTGACAAGTCAGGAATTGGATTGAAATCAACAAGATGAAACTCAGTGATGACAAGTACTACACTTACGAAGGTAAAAATCAAACGCGCAAGTACAAAATCAGGAATAACTGGCAAGGTGACAATATTGATCAAAGGGATCTGGGTTTAGAGCAAATCACAAACAGAACAGGGTGTATTAACAGGAGCGTCGTATGAAAGATACAGGCGACCAGCTCTTCTCAGCACTGGTGAGATCTCAGCAGGAATGCTACGTCCAGTTCTGGCTGCCTTTTTAAGAAACATGTGGATATACTGGGGAGAGAACAGAGGCGAGCAACAACAAAGATAAAAAGGTTTAAAAAAGCTGACCCATGAGGCGACTTAAAAATCAGGACTGCTAAGTCTTTAGATAGAAGAAAAGACTAAAGGAGACCCGGTAACAGCTCTTCAAATACATTACGCCCTGCTGTAAAGAGGACAGTAGCCAATTGCTCTGTGACACTCAGTACGTTTCCCAGACTTGAAGAAGACCTCTGTGTCCACTTGAAAGCTTGTCTCTCTCACCAAGAGGACTTGGTCCAGTAAAAGATACCACCTCAGCCACCTTGTCTCTCTAATTGCTTTCCATGTCTACTGAAGGTAGGACAAATAGCAGTGGGCTTGATCTGCCACAAGAGAGCTATATTCTTACTTTTACGGCACTCAACTTCTGCAACAGGCTTCCAAGGCAGGATATGGAATGCCCCTCACCAAAGGTGTTCAAGAAGCTTGGACAAAGTCCCGTCAACAATGGTCTACGTCTACTTAGTCTCAAATGACCTCAGAAGGCTGGAGTTGATGACCACTCAAGGTCCCGTCCAGCCCCGCATCTCTATGACTTTCTAAACCAGTTTTCAGACTTAGGGTCGGGATCCAGTACTGGGTTGCAGAGCTCAGGCACTGGGTCAGGAAGCCCCACACTGCCACTGCCAAAAGACTGGAGTACATTGCTCAAAGCTGGAATTGTTGGGTCATGGGTATAAATGAGTTTTTTCATCTGGGTCCTGAAGGAAAGAAGTTTGAAAACCACTGCTCTAAACCATACCATGGAGTTGCAGCAATTAAAAAACAAAACAAAACAAAACAAAAAAAAAAACACACCAGATCACCCCTGGCTCCCGTCCCCATCTTTGATTTTACCATTTATTTTTGGACAGAGCAAAGTTTAAAAATCTTGGCCATTTGGAAACTCTGTGAGACAAAGATGGGCACAGTCCCTGGTCTCCAAGACCATCCGGCCAAGCCTGTGTGAGCTCTTGCATGCCTGTGCGCACGCACGCGTGCGCACACACACGACAGACATGTGGAAAAGCTACATTTTGCAGTTGGGAAAAGGGAGGAGCAGGGCACAAGGGAGGTCATGTACATTTTTAGGGAACAAAAAAAAAAAAAGTCACCCAAGCAGACTCCCTTGATGTGCGCGCCCCAGCGGATGTGGGGGAGGGAATGTAGGAGTGGGAGCAGGGAGGAGAAGATCTTTCAGAGATGTGAGCAGGGACCCAGATTGAAAACAGATGGGATTTTCCATGCCAACCTGACACCCGATACCAAGAGAGGCGGGACAGAACTTCCCGTTCCGAGAGCCTTGGCAGCCAATCAATGTCAGAGGGGAAAAAAATTGTTTGGTTTAAAATCTCTACTCACTCTCAGGGAGTGGTGAGCAGGATTTCTGGAAGCAAAGGGGCCTGGTGTTTTTAAAACTTCATAATGATTCATTTTGTCATTAGATATTCAAAGGCCAATTGATCTGCTCTGTTTTGCCAGCCCAAAGCCCGACCTCATTAACAGCTGACTTGGGGGCTGCTCTGGGCAGGCAGGCCCTGACACAGAGAAGTGAAGGAAAGCTGCAATTTTTTTCCCTAGCCCCCTCTCTCTTCCCCTAAAGAAAGGCTGAGCAAAGCTGGTGCTAAATGGTGACAATCAGCTTCGCACACAGGGGCTTGTTGGAGGGGTGATGCTAAACTTGGAAATCAGTGAGAAAGGGGTGGGAAGATTTTGCTGTCTCACGCAGAAGGAAGACTAAGACAAGAGAGCAGCATAGGTTAAAGAAACTGAGCCGTTGTTCCCATCTCTCACTACTGTCTTGCACTAAAAAGCACCAGCCCTTGCAAGGGCGCAAGGAGCACAATTAAGAGGGGAGCACAAGCATCCCCAAAGCCCAAACAGGGTGCTGCTAAGAGTAGCTAGGGTCTGAGCACCAAACACAGCTGACAGCCCCAGAAGGAATCGGGGGGCCAGCAGCCCATGCGTGCCCGTGCAAGGACAGAGAAGTGTTCAGCCATGAAGGAATGATAGTAAAACAGCTGAAGCCTGGGTGTGTAGACACAATCCCTTGCTCCCAAATGGTGCCTGGCAATTATTCACCTGCTTCACTCCCTTCTGAACACCACCAGGAGTAACCGAAACCCCCTTTTCCAGTTCAGCCTGTAGCTGAAGCACAGCCATCTGCCTCCCTCATGTGTTTCACAGTCACTTTAAAAACCAGAAACGAAAAATTAATGGTGCAGGCCAGACCACATACTTTCCAGGGGCTCTGGGAGGCCAGCTCCAAGCAAGGCCTGTAACACACACTCTTTTCATTCAGGGATTTAAATACCCAATTGTGTCTGTTCTCAGCGCAGTCATTTTTAGCATTTTAATGATACGGTCCCCAGCTCTTGCCCTCCTTGGATTGGCCACAGCCTTTTTCACTCCTAGCAGAATTAGATTGGGAGGAAAGAGGGGTTAGCAAGAGGTCAAACATTTATTCTAAGCCAAGTGTTTTTCCAGCAGGCAGGGGGTCCTGCAAGAGACAAAGACAAAGCAGTCTGTCAATTTCTCTGCCTGCAAGCGCTACACCTTCCACTCAAGGTCTTCCAGCCGCTGGAGCTAGATTTGCAGCACATCTTAGCAAGCAAGTTTACACAGGGTAGAAGATGATTTGCTGTTACTTTATGACCTGATCCTATGTTTTACACCCCCTTGCATTTAGTTTCATTCCTTTCTGTAAGTTCACCCATCTTCGAAGCATCTGAGGAAGTGGGATCTTCTCCCACGAAAGCTCATGCAAAAACTAAATCTGTTCGTCTTCAAGTGCCACACAACTCCTTGTTGTTTTTTAACTGGACTAGACTAACACGGCTATCCCTTTTGAAATTTAGGAGATTCGGGCAACACCACTGCATCCAGAATAGGGCACCAACAAGAGAAGCTACAATAATGACCAAAGCTAGGCTGCAGCCTCTGCTTTCTGTGTAACAGAGTCAACCAAGCTTAGGGCTATCAGGTGTCAGGCGGAAGAAGGACAACATGTCCTCCTTTTTACCTTCACATCCTCCATCCTGTAGGAGTTTTAAAAATAAGTGATTGTGTCTGGCTTTTTACTTACAGGTGTTAAAGTGTGCTGGAATGCTTTGGAACACCCTATTTTCAGGGGGAAGCATTCCAGGGCCCCCTAAACACAGAAGAATATTACATTAACACTACATTTTCTCCACGTGCCCTCCAATGTCTGCCTTTTTGTACTTCCCTGTCCTCCTTTCCATGCTTTGGTTTCTGGTAACCCTAACCAAGCTGGTATCAGAAGAGAGATTTCTTAACAGCCGTCTAAGTCCAGCTGCCAAGAAATGAACTTTCTCTGGGCACTGTCAACAGCATTTCAGAGCTGCACAGCTCCAACTGCAGCCAGGCAGAAGACACCATCTGCAAATGCTAACCAGTGACGATTAATGCGAACAGACTCTAGCTAAATCAATGGCCTTGTTATGGTAAGGCAAGCACAAACCTGCTTCCTTCTCCTCCAGACCTCTTCCCAGGCTGAAGTATATAAGCGGCCTATGAATGTGATGGGTGTCCTAGTCTCTCCCTTTCAATCCCTTGCCCCTAGAGTGCAGCGCCGGGTAGGAACTCTGGTTTTCTCACTGGAAAGCTCCCAAAAGACATTTCAGGCATGTTAGTGCATAGCTCAAAGACTACTAGGAACTACAAGGAACCTTATTATAAGACAAAAGAAAAACACACGCACGCACACACTCTCTCTATCCTGCCACCAAAAGAGATCCATGACCTTTCCCCAAGCTTGGCAAGATCCCATGCTCCTTCCTTCCTCTCCAGCAAATCTGACCCCACTAAATGTAAACGGCTAGCGCTCCAAGGACTTCAATAGCTAGCATAAACAGGCCTGGCTTTAATGGAGCTTCACAGGCATCGCCCCCCATCAGCAGATGATCAGGCTCACACATCCTTTTTACGTGGAGAAACCAGAAGGCAACTGAAATGAATTCTAAGGGCCCTGATCCCACAAGCTGCTTCAGACTAACTGATCCGCACTCTTGTGTGAAACATTGCTGGAGTCTCCAGGTGGTGCAAAGAGCCAAACCGCACGGAGCACCTTGCAGCAGGATCAGGACCTAACCTCTCACAGCCGCTCTCCGCCCCACATCCTCACCCTGCCAAACAGCATTGTCAAATTGTGCACCAACTTCCGATGTTTTTGAAGCACATGCCCTGCCCTATCCCACCCGTATGCACAAACTGCCTGGCCCTGGCCCTCGCTCAAATGCGTGCCATCTGCTCTGCCCCTCTGACCGACCACATGAACCACAATCCCCCACCCCATTTCTAAAGAGGGGGAGGAAAAAATGCAGAAGCCTTTCTAGCTATCTCCCCAAATCAGACTCACGATGTAACTGGCCCCTTTCCCCTGGCCTTTAGCACAGTGCTTCCGACATCAGATGCTGAAAGGATTTTTTCCACCAAGTAATATCGAAATGATATTTATTAAATTTGCTCTCTAAGTCCCTCAATCTGCTCCATAATACAGTGAATCTGTGAGGAGGTTTCACTGATCCTGCCTCAGTGAGACCAGATTAACATAGATGATCCCAGCTTTGCGGCTCCCTCATTCCAGTGGGAGAGGGGGGTCAAAGGTTATGCAAGAAAGGCAAAAAGCACTGCAGTGATGCTCTCTGCTTCTTCCTTATCACACGCTCAGCTCCCCGCCTGGGGGTAGCACCTGGGTTCTCAAGATGGGCTTCCAAGGACAGCTCTAGGTGGCAAGGTCAGATTGGACACGGGGCTGCTTGAAAACCCTGGAAAATTGTTCAGACTTATTTCCGCTTCTGTGGCTTTTATCTTTTCCTTTGAGCACATCAACGTTTTAAAAACAGCACCGTAAAAGAAAAAATAAAAACTCAAGTCCATTAAATCTAAAATTAGCTCCATAAAGGTTCATCAGATCCATTATCTCAGCATTCGGTTAAATTATGAAAATCATCAAGATAAGGAGGCGCTGAGTCGATTAGTTTCCTGGAGAGGATGCACTACAAAGTCCCAACCCCCCACTTTACAATATTTAATTACTTCAAGTTTCACTGGATTTAACTGATTTATTAAGGTTTTTTTTACTATTTAAAAAAAAATTCCCTGGAACATCCAGGAAGGCTGGCTAGGCTAGGAAACAGCACTCATATTTGCATAACCCCGCCCCATCCATCCACTTTCCACTTGCTGCATTTTGTCCATGCAAGGGCCCTCATCCTGCAATTGGATTCATGGGGAGAATCCTGCTGAGTCCAATGGGAAGCTCAAAGTCAGGGGCAGGGATCCCTCTTGCACAGATCCAATCGATGGGTCGGATCAGAGTCTTCATCTGCAGGCTGCTTCTTCACACAACACAGAGTTAATTTGTGGAACTCATTGCAGGGGATATTAAGAAGCTCAAAAGTATAACCGGGTTAAAAAAGGAATTAAAGAAATTCCTGCAGGACAGATCCACCAATGTCTGTTAGCCACACTTGTCAGAGATGCAACCCCACACTCCAGGTATCCCGAAACTTCTGACGGCCAGATGCTGGGACTAAATGACAGGGGATGGATCAATCAATACACTGCCAGGTTCTGTTACCTTCCTCTGAAGCATCTGGCACTGGGTCACTTTCAGAAGACAGGAAGCTGGGCTGGATAGCCAATTGGTCTGACCCAAATGGTGATTCTTGCGGGCTCCTTAGAATAAGTCCTATCTGTGATCTCTCACACCTAGGAGTATGCAATAGACAGACACCCCCCCACACACACCCCAACGTGCATTCACCATCTTGGGAGCAACCTGTCCCGGGAGCCCATGAATTCAACTACATGTTTGTCTAATGGTTCAGTACTCAGCAGCCTCCTTGACCTACTTGCAGCAATCTTTCCACCTTTCCCACCACTTGAACTCTTAACTGGTCATAGTGGAGGCTCTCTACTGCCACTGACCTACAATCCAGAAAGGGGCCTCTTGCCAGCCAAGCGTGTCCAGTTGAGTGACACAGCACTGACAAATATTATTACAGAACATTAAAGCCAGCACGGTTTTTCCCAAAGGTCTCAAACCTATTCTGGGTTCCTCTGTTCCTTGCTCTCTGCTCCTTCCCTCTCTCTACCTTTAAGTGAGCTTAAAGTATAAAAGACAGCCTAGAGCCAAAACAAACCCGGCTGTGGACCATCACAGCCAGCTGCAGGGATCAGCTTTCTTTTTACACAGGATTTTTGGAAAATGCTGGAAGAGGGGTGGGCTACAATAGCCTTTTGCTATTTCGACGCCACCTCACCATTGTTGTGTTGTGCACAGCTGGGCAGTGTTTACTTCTTCCATGGACTGTCATTTTAAATTACTGGGAACTTATGGCTAGGGTTAGGTAAAATTTCTGCATGCATATAAAATTAGGTAAAGGTGCTACATGAAAGAAAGTCATTAATAAAACCAACTACATAAGTTGTACTAGTCTAGCAGACTGCCCTTCTTCTGAAATATATTGCTTTGAGATCCTTGGTCATACTACAGTAGTATCAAAGGCCCTATCTAGAGTTAATTTCCAAAGGGATAGCCATGTTAGTCTAGTCCAGCAACAACAACCCCCCCCCCCCCCCCCCCCCAAGGAGTCATGTGGCACTTAAAGACTATGATGCAAGGCATTATACATGCATGCTACAAACTCTTCAACCTTGAACAGCCTCTTACCCCCAGGCCGGCTTCTCCTTTAGGAGTAAGATCTGGGTTTTCCTAGCTGCACCCAAAAATGCAGATGTGCCACATCTCAGCTTCCTGCATCACCTTAGCACAGTGGTGGACAAAACTGGCTCACAGCTAGGTGCCAGTGATTTTTCTAGATGCTCCATTACATTTCTGCAGTGGAGCTAGGCAATGGGCTTACACTAACACTGGTTACCATGGTGACCAGAAACACTGATCTGTGGAGGCCAGGAGGCCTGCCTTAGCAGTAGCGTCCCTGCCTCTCTGCCACAAGCCAGTGACAAACCGCCAAGCACTTGCTCTGACCCCACGGCTCCACAAGTTTCTTCCCATCAACGTTTCTGGTAGGAATAAGCCAAAATCTTGGCCCCAGTTTTGCATTTGGTTTTTAAATCAGTAACTTCTGGAAAAGTCATACCAGGAAACAACAGAAAAGACCCCCAAATAGCTAAAATATTCCCTAGCAGCATATCCAAATGCTTTAATTTAAAAAAAAAAGTTGCTGCTAATTTCAAAAACAAATGTTTAAGCAATCAAGCATGTTTATTTAATTTGTCCTTTTCATACCAGAGAAGGCTCAGTGCAGTTTGAAATTACGGCTGCATAGCATTTTCAAGCACGTTCATGGCTACTTTCCTGGTCTGTTACAAAATGGAAGCAGGTAGACGCATAAGGAGACATCATGGAAGAGGATGGTACATTCACTAAGGGTCTGGTGTTCCAGTACAAACTTGTAAGTGGCGTCGTTAAGATGAATAGAGCCCTGCAAATCCATGGATATCTGCATCATATCCGTGAATGTCCACATCCATGGATACAATGCAGCTATCCACAGACAATTTCTTGTGGATGCTGACCAGACAGGTCCATATGTTTCTACCTGTGCATGGCTAGAGCCCTGAAAATACATGGCTATTGCATTATATCCACATCCACACATACCCACAGACCATTTGTTGCAGATGTAGATTGGATGCGGATCTGCATGTGTGTGTCTGCACAGGGCTCTAAAAATGAAACAGAGTACCAGCTCTATTAGACCCCGAGGAGAGATAGACTAGAAGCAGATTTGTTAGGTCCATCACCAACTCTGTCACTTGTGACACGCTCTGATACAAATGAGTCCCATTTTCTCTGCCCCAGTTTCCCTCCATAAGGGTGAAGGCTTAGCCAGTAAACTGACTTCAGGGGTCTCTGACAGAAAATCTCATGCATTGTTCTGTCCATAGGTCCACAGCCCTGGGACTCAAGTGACTAGACCTGTGGAGTTTACTCACTATTCAACCCCAATGGGCTGACTGTGCTGTTCAGGTGAATGGAGACGTACCCTGGCAAACCTGGAACGCCTAGCAAGTAGAACAGAAATACAGCTGCCTCACAGAGGAGAGAAATGGTTTTTCCGGGTGGTTTTCAACTGTCCTGCTACAACCTAGCTCAGTAACTGTAAACCTGCTGTTACAGTCGGACCTGATCCCATGACTTACACTTCCCTGCATTTATTCCCCCCCTTTCCGTAAGCTCCCCCATCTTCTAAGCACCTGACAGAGTGGGATATTTCTCCCACGGAAGCTCATGCAATAAGTAAATTTGTTAGTTTGTTTTAGTAAACGTGAAGGGAGTATCTTTGCTCTTTCCAGTGGTGGAATAGCCAGTACGCTGTGCTGCATCAGCAGCTCTCAACCACTATGTCAGGACACATTATTGTGGGGCCATGCATTGGTAAGTGTGTCACTGAGAGTCCGGGAGGTGGCTGGATTTGGCCTGGAGGAAGCGGGCTAGTGTGTCCTGCAAAGTCGTAATAGGCTGCCAAGTGTGTCGTGACCCGCAAAAGGTTAAGAACCACTGTGCTACGACCAAGGCCCTCTCCTCTTCCACCCACCTGTGAAGTGAAAATGACCTTTGATGTAAAGACAGACCCTGCCTATTTCTCTTCTGATAGAAAGACAGCCTGTAAAGTTTTATTTTTCACATTTTAACTTTAAAATACCAGAAACATAAGCTCTGGTTCTCTACGGTTTTGCTGAAGAGATTCTGGGGAGAAAGGGGTAGCTACGCAGTCAGAGCTTTCAGCAAAGGGCAAGAATGAGGAACTCTGCAGACAGCCTAAGTGCTCATTAGCCTCCCCCTGGTTTCCTCCAAAGCTTACAAGTCTAGGCTTTACCCAAAGTCATACCAGTTTAACTAAAAGTGGGATATTGCACTGATGTCACTAAGACCCACTACTTAACCAGAAAGAAGCTAAAACCAGCATAAGCTGGGTTTAAAGCAACATAAGGGTTGACATGCAAAGTGACACCAGCTGGATTAGGGGCTGCAATATCCCCCTTTTAGTTCAACGGTGCCGGTTTCTGTGTTTAGAGAAGCCCTCCATCTCTTGCAAGGTCAGAATTTCACTAGCTGTCCAATCAGTGGGGAGGACGAGACTTATATGCCCAGATGTAAGTCAGTGTTAAGGCAGTTTGTGTAGTGAAAATTAAAGTATCCATTCCGGAGACCAATAGCAGAGAGCTAGGCAGAGAGAAGACCCATGTTCCCAGCTGGGAAGCGAAGCAAGAGGGAAAATTTGTAAAGGTTGTTCCAAATGGCAGGAGCTGCAAAAAAACATGGCAATCACATAACTGGCTAGACCACAAAGAAGAACAGATATGAGTGAAAGCCGTGAGTCTTTAAGATAGACTAGAGAATGATTTCAGAGTCAGCTGAAAGTGACCAGAGAGCCATTCAAGCTGCTGGAAGATGGGATGATGTGGTCCCACTTCTTGTGGGAGTCACACGATAGGCATTTATGGTTTTGAAGTCCTGGGAAACCAGGAAGCTCAAAAATAAGCACAAACACTGCTCAGACACAAGAACAAGGGAGCAAACTCTCAAACAACATTAAGAACTGTAAAAGGGATGCACAGTTGAGTGCCACAAAGATGGACAAGATCCACTAAAGGATGGCACAGAACTCAAAGGAGGATGTCTTGGTTAAGACACAACGCTCTGAAACTCTGAACCACGACAGTAAGTGCCACAAACTTCCCACCGCTAATCATACCAGGAGATCGACAAATTGACGTCTGGTAGCCTTCCGACAACCTTTGTTGCATTACTCAATGACCTGTACAGGTGCAGCGTGTGAAGGAGACAATGCACAATGGGAATATACTGTGCACCACAATGCAAAATATTGGTGCCCACATTGATCATTTGAGGCTTGGTAGCATCTCAGATTTGCATCAAGCCAGTCCTGAAGCTACTCAAGGGCTCTCTAATATGGACTTGGTTATTTGAATGTTGCTAATCCCCAATCCTCATATTAAAAAAGCAATAGTAAGAACCAATTCCTCTTTAGAAAGGTCAAGTTGATGCCCTTGAATTAGCATAAGAATATCTAAATTTAACCCTTGCAATCCCATGCTGTAAATTTCACCTGGACACAAAGCCCATACAAATTCCTTAGTGCTCATCTCCACAGGAACAAACACAAGAACCAGTAAACAGGACTACTTCACTTTTAGGATTTCAAGGGGCTGCTTGAGACCCCTTTAAAAGGGTTGAGTTTTCAGGGCCTTCATCAGAATCTCAAGTCAGATAGACAAAACAAAAATAACCAAACCCCACATTTGAAAGTCTTGCTCCCTCACCTCCCCAAAGATTGCCCTCTATGTGGCAGAAAGTCTTGGGCACAGATTTTGACCGTCATCAATAAACAGGCTCCTTTTCTTAGAAGAATTCTAAAAGGGTGACATGCAACTGAGCCAGAAGGCCTTCATAAACAGGAACTCAATTTCGCCCCTCGTTATCTTTGGCTTTAACAAATAGCTTCTGGGGACAGGAGGCACGTTATTAATTTTTCCCCTGTGTAATGGGCAGGATGACTGAAGAAACTGCTTGCTTGCTGATCTGTTTGCCTCCTTGGCCCAAAGCAACTAGCTACTTATTTGTAAGCAGCAGGCTGTGTTAAATCCTCAAAATTTAAACTACAGCGTCAGGAGGTCACAGGGACGAGACTAAGACCCATCCGTGTGAACTCATGCTAGGCAAGGACTTCAAGATGAAGGTCCTTGGATGCCCAATCTATCATCTCCAGAGGCAATGAAGTCCGAGTCTTCCCATCCCTAAACAGGAAGAAGGGAGACCAGGATTTTTCAAAGAAGTGTAATGGAACAAGGACTCTCCCCCTAAAATGCTGCCACGCCAGCTCTGATCTGCATTCATGTACGTAGTACCCTTGATGACTTTCTGGCCTCCCTCCCCTGTGAACTTGCAGGATTCCCATGGCAAGCTGCTGGCTTAGAACATCTACTCCAGCTTCCCCAGGGGACAATGCATCCTACACTGGTTACTGAAAGTTTCCAGGTGAGGCTAGGACAGGAGGGAACACAAACGGTGGGCTGCACGCCTGTCTCTGTAACCAGTGCACATGTCTCCTCTGTTAACAAAAAGGAGAGTGAAACTGTGGAGATGCCACAAGGGTCGGGGGATGCAGCAGCATCCTAGAGAAAACAGTTGGGCGGCTAGGCAAGGAGGCCAAAGATTGGGGTAGACATTAAGGTTTTACCTGAATTCTCCAAATCCCTTCAAAGTTGCTTTATTTAGAGAGCGAGAGAGAGAGCGGTCTCCTCATCTCCAGTGAAATCATCTCTAATCCTTCACACCGCTGTCAACAGTGCCATCACCTTTCACTTGCCAGGATGAGTCACACATAATTAATTAGAAGAGAAGTCGAGGGCAGCGAGGGCAGGATGAAGTGCAGCAGAGGAGCAGCTCCCCCCACCACCACCGTCCTTGGAAAGGAGTAGGTATCTGCACCTAAAGCAGCAGGAGGGGAGGTATGGGAGTGGGGGACCCTGGAGAAGTGGCTGGACGTGGTCTTCCTAGCTGTACAGGACCAGGAGGAAGGCAGAATGAAGAAGGAAGCGTCCCACTGGAACCACAGCGCTGGTAGCGCACATAGGGCTGCCAATTTTGGTTGCCCCTGTTCCTCGAGGTTTCATCATGTGATGTGAACTAGAAGACTCCTCTTTCATTCCTGGAGATTTCCCAAGGTATAGCTGTGTTAGTCTAGTCCAGCAAAAAAACCAAGGAGTCGTGTGGCACTTAAAGACTAACAGATTTAATTTTCGCATGAGCTTTTGTGGGGGAAAATTATGCTTCGCAGCATCTGATGAAGTGTCTGACGAAGCGGGATTTTCTCCCACAAAAGCTCATTTGAAAATTAAATCTGTTAGTCTAGGTGCCATACGACTCTTTTTTTTTTTTTTTTTATTCCTGGAGATGCCAGGAGAACCCTGGAGGGCTGGCAGCCTGAAGCACACTTTTTAAATGATCAGTCAGCGGGCAGCAGAGAGGAATGGGAGCTGCCTGTTGCATTTTGCTTCCATCTGCAGCTAGGACTCTTCCCCTCCCAGCCCTAGCAGCATTCAGGCTCTATAAAGATGAGAATGCAGGATGATTCATATGTTGCCTCCTGCAGGGGCTTCAGGAGCTGTTCCCCCTGTGATAGGAAATGCAGCACCTGGGGGCCCAGTGGCATACCTGATGCAATGGCTGATCCTTGAGGACTCGGGATACTGAAAAACAGGATTAATTAGTTCTCAGGAGGGGCAGTCAGAACCCCAAGTTAGGATCTCATTTGTGGTGGCTTAGAGGGCTGTTACAGACAGGGAAGAGGAAGGATTAGATCCAGGCTAAAATCCGCACAGAACTAAACACACACCTACTCCTTATCCTGCTCACCAGGGACAGCACTAGCTCAGAAAATGCAGGCTCCCAGCAGCAACTGAATCAGGACTAGATGCCCTAGTTCTCAGATTTCCCACTGAGCCTTTCCCCACAAACAGGAGACTCCCATGTCTGCTTCTGTGCGGATTTAAGTTCGTATTTCAACGTGTTCTATTTTTCCAGCCTTTCTGGTTGCAGGCAGAGAGCCTTCCATGTGGTCCAGTCTTCCAGAGTCTGCAGTCGGCTCCTTCGGGTGCCTCGTCAGCAGTCGCTTATTGTTCCACCACGCAGTCGTGGAGCAAAGCGAACAAGACTTGACGCAGCTTCCCGGACATTCAGAACTTTGTGGACAGCAGCAGTTCTGCTCGGAAAAGCTCTCGGCAGCCGAACAGGCAGCCCTGGGTGTTGTTCAGCAGGTCTGGAGACGCTGGATGGAGCGAGCAGAACCCACCAGCTTAAACACCCACAGGAGCCAGAGGGGGTGAAACCACAGATTTGCCAGACCGCTGCTAGCCCAAGACTAATACACATGATGGACCCTGGGACGGCTCTTTGCCAGATAACCAAGCACCAGCCCCCCTCTCCCAGAAGCCGAGTTTCTCATGAGGACGCTACCCCTTACTGGAGTCCTTCCCTGCCCCAGCTTTGGTGTCTACCCGCGGCTGATACTGCAGATGCAGTTCCTGACTGGGAGAAGTCTGGTAAATGTCATGCTTGTGCAAACCTCTGCCAGCACATTTAAAAACATATATAGCTCCCTCCCACCTCCTCCTCCCCAGGCACCACCGGCATCCCCAAAGCCTTTTACAGCTCACACAGGCAGAGAGGATGAGGAAGGGGAATCAATGATATTCTGGATCCCTACTCCCATTCATGTGACCCCTGAAGTAAGTCTCCACCGTCAGCCAAGCCCAGAGAGCAAGGCAATGGTTCAGAGCCCTCAACGTGCACCCAGCTCCGCGTGATGAAAGCCGGATCTTCAAGAACTCCCCCAGAAGCTCTCCGCGTTCCCAAAGGCCTGTCCCACCGCCCCTGTTCCCTGCTTTAGGAGAGCCATGATGTTCTGCTTAGCCACACGTCTCATCACAGAGAGCTCAAAAACCTGAGGTGGCAGCCACTTCCTGGGATAATTCAGCGATGAAATGTCTTTGGGAAAACTGTCTCCTCTAGCGGGCACTTGCACTTTTAATGCATCCTTTTTTTTTTTTTTTTTTTTTTTTTTTTTTTTTTTTAAATAAAAGCAACTTTGCTGCAGTTTCTCCTTGGGGCACAAGCCTCTCAGTGCAGATCCTCTAACAGGGTTAAGCAAAGTAAGAGCCAAACAGCACTTTCCAAGAGTAGGAAAACAGAGGAAGCCATCTCCCCTCTCCTTCCACTCTCCGGTGCCCCTTGGGGGGTTTGCTATCTTGTAACTGAATCTCTCTTGCTCTCACACATGCTATAAATAATATGGTACGTAACAGGCTGTAAAAGAAAGCACTTGGGCGACTGCACTCGACTCTCCCTGAAATAGCCACCCGCACTCCAAGAGCGGCGCGTTGGCTCTCACAGCGCAGCATTGGGCCGGCTCCACTGATTGCGGCAACGGTGGATTTCTCCCTTCCCCCATGCCCGCTGTTCCAGCTGTAAAGCAAGATCCCTCCCCTTCTTGCAAAGGGAGCACGCTCAGGCCTGCGGCTATGCATTCCGAGAGCAGCCGAAGCAACTTCAAACCTGCTGTTTCCTCGTTAAACACAGCTAAGCGTACGCTGTGTTTAAATACTGTGCAGTGTACAATCCACATCCTGGTGTGTAAGCTGTCCAGGATAAAAGAGCAAGGAGTTCTGTGGCACTTAGACTAACAAGTTTATTTATCGCATGAGCTTTCATGGGAGCAAATCGTAACTAGGATAAAAGGACTCTCATTCTGGTTTGGATGCAGCATAGCTCCCACTCTGGGGGCTACTGCTTTCCCGGCAGGCCTCTGTCATCAGTCTCATGGACCCAACAAACCCTCATCTTAGGATGAGAAAGTCTCTTTGCTGGGTAGGTTCCATGCTGCAGGGCCTGCTCTGTCTTATCCAGAGGGGTCTTTCACCATGCCCACGAGACAGCAAAGAAATGGATGTAACCTTAACATCTCCACAGACACACCAGAGACAGCGCAAGGGCACAGACTGGCAGAAAGCGAGGGCGTATTACACAGAAGTGTCCTTAACATCACAACTGGATGGAAAAGAGGAGACTTCTCCAAGCCAGGCACCACTCAGCGACGAGCTCTGTGGCATGGAGGAGCCGAGAGTCATGCAGACGTCTGGGGATCTTTGTCCTGCTAGGAGAGGTAGAGAACCATCCAAAGGCGCTCTTGCCTCTGGAGAAGAGCAGCGTGAAGGAACAGAGCCTCTGCTGTGGATGCCCATTTGGGCCACAATGAAAACGAAGCATGGAGCAAAGTTCAGCCCTTGCCCCGAAGCTGCAGGGAAGCAGAGAACCCTGGAGCGCGTCACCAGAAGATCAGCAAGCTATACAGTGCTCTGGATTTACCCCTTGTCCTCTCCTTCCCTTTCCCCCACCCTACATCCCATCAGCTGCCTGCAAGCTGCAGGCTAACAAATCCAATTTGTCAGACACAAAAGGCAAAGTGTTTCAGTTATGCCAGCTCTTTCCTTTATGAAACTGCTCAGCCGTTTGAAACGTGCATGTCACCCAGACACTCGATGGAAGACTGGGGGACAGTGGCGGAAAGAAAGCTAATCCCAAAGCTTCCCCCCTGCCCTGCAACACCCTGAGAGAGATACTGAGTCCTGGCCAGCCTAGGGCGAGCGGGCCATGGCCTGCACATTCATGGCAAGCTTCCTTGCATCTCGTCCACAAGGCCACGGCCCGACTCAGGTTTTCAAGTCTAACCCCATTTCTGCTCTGCCAAGGATGCCAGCCTCTGCTGCTCACTTGTTACGGTTTCAAGCAAGCACCTCCTGCTTTCTCACCGCTTGTCCCAAATCGTCATGATTTCTAGTTGGTCCCCCTGCAGACCCCCATTGCTCAAGAGAACTCCACTGTGCTAGGTGCTGTACAAACACTAAACAATAAAAAGGACAGCCTCTTCTGCAGGAAGAGCTTTCAGCAAACATCCTCAGAGCCGCCTCCCTGCCTTGACAGCGACAAGGCACCTAATGGTCAGGAAGCGGCTGTGCTGGAACCACAGTGGAGCATGCCAACGAGGATCCATTCGTTGTGCCTCCCTCTCGGCAGGCCTTTACCGTCTCTTGTCTTGTGCTTAGACTGTAAGGTCGTTGGGGCAGGGACCACCGTCTGGTTCTGTTTGTACAGCACCCAGCACCATGACTGGGACCACCAGGCATGACCGCAGTGCGAACTGATAATCCAGGCCTCCTCCTCCAAAATAATCTGACAATCAGCGGAGACTTGGCTGCTAGGAGACAAAGCCAGCCATGCAAGCTTGTGGCCCTCTTGAGTCTCTCCCGCTACCCATGAGTAGAAAGCCAGCAGCTCAGCAGCTTTTGAAGTGCTGGTTTCTAGGGCAGAACTAACTCAGCAACCTCATCCACCAAACACACCAGCCTAGCAGGGAAAAGCAAGAGGTGCCGTTGAACACCTCTTGTCTACCACTCCAGCAAAGAGGACAGCTTGGCCCTTTCAGCATGTTGTGTGCACCGCAAATTTCCATGCCTGCCGGCAGCAAGCGAATGTTCTTGCCACTATCAGATGGGGGAAGAGAGAAAAAAAACCAAGCGACGAACACCTGGCTAGCCGGGGAACCTGAACACTGCAAATTCTAGCTCTCCATCATTTCTACCTCACATATAAGCTTGCTCTTTTTGGACACTTTCATTCAACGAAGAAAGGGAAGAGGCAGGGTGGGTGCTAGGCATGCTACACCATCAGGCACGGGTCACCTCTGCCTTCAACTAGACCAGATATTAGGTCCCTTCCATGTCTAACAGGTCCCATCCAATCCATCTCGCCATACAAGATTGCCTCGTCCCCCATTCCCCATGGTCCGTCCAGTACCGAAGCCCCAAGCGATCGGGCTTCTGTTACTTTCTTTTGTGTAGATTCATTCCCCACCCTGGCAGAAGCTGTGATATTCAGCTTAATTTTCTCTGAGTTTCAAGTCATTTCTCCTCCTAGTTATGGCCCAATCAAGAATTCGCCTCTATCTCCAGTATTCACATCCACCCGGTAGTTGTAGGCTGTCAGTTGCTGCCTACTTTGATCTCTTTACTCAGCCGGTCCCAGTTCCAGCTCTAAACACTGCCAAATCTGTTTATATTTTTCTGATAATGTCGTACTCAGAGTAGATTCATCAGGTCACAACTTTATATGCTTAACCCACACAACCACGTGTGTGGCACTCTGTCCCCCTCCAGTGGACAGTCCACGTACAGGCATTTACGACAGAGCTGTAACCTTTCTGTTAAGTTCCAGAGGGGCAGCCATGTTAGTCTAGTTCAGCAAAAAAAAAAAAGAAAAACAAGGAGTCCTGTGGCACTTTTAAAGACGAACAAATTTATTTAACACATCATGCATCGGATGAAGAGGGATTTTCACCCATGAAAGCTCTCATGCATTCAATAAATTTGTTAATCTTTAAAAGTGTCACAGGATTGCTTTCTTGCTTGCCTTTCTGCTAAGGATTCTGGTTCTTTGGCTCAGGCAGCAGATTTTTGTGCTTGGAGATCCAGAGGCCCCAGCTTCATCCCTGATGATGAATTGTATAACACCAAGAAGGATCACTGTCTCCCTGCTCTACAAAGAAATGACGCTGCCAAGAAGTACATTGATCTCCCATGTTCCGTGACAAAATCCTGTCCGATTTGCTGTGTACTCTCACCTCAAAGTCTCTGGTACTGCCACTTTCTAGGATTGCCTTCCCCAGCTGGATACGGTGGGTCAGGTTAATTTTGACCCCCCACCCCACTCCCCCAGTGTATAACGTGCATTCCTCCCATCAACTCCTCATGGTCTCTGCTGCCCATATTTCTACCCTCTTTAGCTTTAACTCTTCCATGTTATTTCCACACTCAGTCATGTTTGCAACTTAGCAACTGCTGCAAAGTTTCACCAGAGGTGCCTCATCCTCTGTGCTTGGTATGGCAGCAGAGAGCTTCCCTCCACAAATCCATCACATCCAATGCAGTGGTTCAGGAAACTCTGAGCTCTGGAAGGGTGGGGGATGAAGGGCCGACATGCATCAAAATGTCCATCATTTTATCCTTGCAGTTTAAGTGTTTCCTGTCAAAAACAGCCTCTGTACCGCTGCCTTTTAAGCAAGACTCTGGAACTCAATTCTGCTCCCATGTCACCAGAGTGCTGGCAGCTCCCACAAAAGACAATGGGATTTTCTAGAGGTTCAGTAATACCCCCAGTGACCATCAAATTTTCCTCACCCACCAAGCAACTGTCCTGCTCATGAAAGACATACGAACTGAAGGCACCTTCTGGAGACAGCAAGGGGTGCCATCAAAATTAAGTGCATTCAGAGGGTCATGTATTGAGAGTACTTTTGGTTACAGCCCTCCATTTATTCCCAGAGCACATGGGTGCTGGGTTATATGTAGAGCCCTGCACAGATAAAAATATGTGAATCTGTATCCAATCTGCATCTGCAAGAAATGGTCCATGGATATCCGTGTTGCATCTGCGGATGCAGATACAATGCAGATATCCGCAGATATCTGCACAGTTGCAGGACTCTAGTTATATGGGCCCACAGGACCCGAGCCCCACCAATATGCTGGGGGCACAGACTGGACGTGACTCCAGATCCCACGTTCCAAGATTCTCCATCTCCAGCATGTGAGGAGTGCTGGTCCCCAAGCGAACAAAAGGGGGAGGCATCCCTGTCCAGGTCCCCCCATATGCACAGTTTGGGAGTAAGGAAAGAGGGAAAAGGATTCCCCACCCCATGCCTAGGGGGAAGGAAAGGCACAGAAAAATTCTCCAAACCGCCCCCTCCAGACTCAGGAGAAGTGGGGTGAGACAGTGTGGGGGTGTCTCCGCCCATCATCCACCTACCCAACCACCCACAAGTGCCTTGGGGGGAGAAAATAATTGATAAAAACCAAGGAGCTTGCCCAAAAACTTCAGAACATACATATACCACAATGCTAACTTTACATGTAGTTGACCTTTTCTCCAGTAGACCGTGGGCTGACTGAAAACATTACATTTTGCTGGTTAAAAACAAAAGGGTTTTAAGAGAGATTTTTAATTTTTCCTCCTCCTATCTGAGGAAGGGCTTCACCTGATCCCTCCCACCCCCAGCGTTACCAGTTTCTCTTGCAAGGTTGCCTCAACCACCCCGAACCGAACGAGTGGGAATGCAGGCTGCATCTTTGGCAGGATTTTGGTGTGCGTGCCTGCCACTGGGACAAAACTCAAGCTCCTTCCAGAGCAGACAGCTCAGACTTTGGGTCACTTACAGGCCAGCGTGCTAGAAGTGAAAGGCCAGGGAAAGGGCCCTTCTCACTTCCAAAGGGCCGAGCCACTCCAAGAACTTTCCCCTTTAATATGAAGCCAACAGAGAGCCGCAACCTACCTCCGGGCGCCAGAGCAGGGAATCAGATGTCTCCCTCTTGAATTTCTCTAAAGCCAGGAACAGACTATCTAGTGCTTGGCAAGGCTGAACACTTTATTTTTGTATCCCACAGTGGCAGTCCCAGCTTCATCAATTATGAAGGGGCCTGGAAGTGATTAACAATTGATACATGGCTGGCACCTCAGCTCCCCTGGCAGGCCAAGGAGGCTGCGTTCCCCAGGCCAGATCCTTCAAGCCCACTGACAATGTGTTTATTGCAGACGCACCACTCCTGCTAGGTCAAGATGTTAATAGCTGGCTCCTGTTTTCTATTCCTCACTCTCAGCCTCAGCTTTCCCTCCCTCTGGATAAATCCAGGGCATTCGGCTGGGTTGGACACCAAATTAGCACTCACTTGAAGTGTGTCTTCATTTGGACGTGATGATGGGAGGTTGAAGAGAGGAGATTGTTGCCCTCTTTTCACCTTCCTCCAACAATCACGTTCGGCTGAACCGGTCTCCTGCACTCTGTCCCTTCTGGTTTTAGAGTGGCCCATCCATTTTGGCTTGCAGACCTTTTTGGAGAAACTATCCCACCTTTGAACACTTCTCAGCAATAGGAAGCTTTGCCGGATACCCCAGGATGGATCCAAATTCCAAGGAGAGGCCCCACTGTCTCAACTTGCCACCAGGAAACAGAGGCGGCACTGGGGGATGCCTTGAGTCATTGCTCAAGACCTGTCTTCCTCCACCAGCAGCCTGCAGCATAGGGAAGCACGAAGGCGAGAGCAAGCGTGGGGTCCAAGCTCTCTGGATATTTTGAGTTGCCCCACAACTCCACTACAGGCGGTCTATGTCAGAGCAGGTCTCAGGGCCGCTCTAGTTTAAGCCAGGAACGTGGCTAGAGTCCCACAGAAGTTATAAAGACACCGACGAACCACACCGCAGAGGTACAGCACCGAATCCCTTTACCTTGACCCACTGGCGCTCACTATGGGCAAGCTGCTCCTCTCCACGTTTGGGAAAAGTAGGCAGCCCCAAGAGCCAGGTATGCAACAACCGATAGAAACCTGGCCCAACGAGGTTTAATCTTTTCTCTTAGATGATCTGTCAAAGCCGCTCTTCCTCCGGCCCCCCAACAATGCATGGAGGGTCAGGGTCTCCTGGACACGTCCGACTGGTAGCAACAGTGCAATACTTAGACCAAAGGGGTGCCCAGAAGAAGGAACGTCATGAGCGGGAACAGAGTCCACCGCTCCCTCGAGAAGCGGGAGTTGAATCGGGATTTTATGTCTTAAGCCCCGTTACGGGACACGGCTTCCAAACGAGTCAGGCCCCCCCAGGAGGATTGAAGGGTCTCTCCAGTGTTGGCCTGTCAGTTGTGTCCAGACGATTTCTGGTCCCCACAAGGGATGGCTGCAGTTTCATCTGCACCAGTAAGCTTCTCCTCAGTGAAACAGCCGAGGCTGCACAGCGTGACAGCTCCGAACGGACAGGCGCTCCACTCTAATTTGTCCTCTCAGCTTGAGCCGGCGGAGCTGGGCCCAGGAGACTCGGCAGCCTGATGATCAGATTAAACTTCGCGTGTCCCCTGCAGCAAGATGCTGACTGGGGGATGGGAATCTCCATTGGGGTGACAGGGGCCACATGGCTAATTTCAGCAAACAAGCTTTTGTAGAGGATGCCCCAGGCCGCTCTCGGGCTGCTGCTGCCGGCTCACAGCCTCCCCGCTTGACCTGCAGCCTGCGCATGCACAGGGGAAACAGGAAACTAAGTTGGCAATACAGAGACGCCAGGGCTGACCCAGCCTGCATCGCCCCATAGCCCAGAGCTGGCAGAGGGCTTGGGTGCCCGTTTCAGAGACAGATGAGCTCTGCCCAGCCACACCAGCACCTCAGCTGCACTGTTTCAAAAATAAGACATAAAACTGGAGGGTGACAAACCACTCAGCCCGTTCCAAAGAGGAGAGTCAGGATGCAACTGAGCACCAACGCCATCCTTCCAAAGACGTGGCAGACGACCCACTGACTTCCATCATCGGCAGGCCCACCCACCCACCCAAGGAGCTGCAAAAATTTCTGTCAGAGGCCAAAAAGATCACTCAACAAAAAAGCTGACCAGGTTCCTATCATGCCCCTGTTTTTGTGGCTAGCTTCTGCAGCTTCCTTCTGTGCAAGGAAGTTCCCCAAGGAAATAAAATAAAGGCTTGAGAATTTCCAGAGACGGTTCCTGGGCAGACTCATCCCCTCTCCCTACGGAAATTCAGGGCCAGACCAGATCCCACCCTTCTCAGTGGCCAAACCTGCTACCCATTTCAATGCAAAGACGACTGAGGCCCTTCCTGGATGCAACTGCCTAACTGTAGCCAAATGCAAAGTGGGCAGAGGAGCTACGGCACAGAGAATTGTCCAACCAAGCACCCACTGCTGTCACTCCCCAGCTCCCCCGCCAGCAGGTCTGCCTGGTCTTTGCTCCTTCTAGCAGAGACACTCAGATTGAGACTCGCAAGCCACTAGTGGTTCTTTAATGCGCCTCCTGCAGCTTTCTGCAGCACATGATATTGAAAAGTTGTGTGATTTAATTATGAACCAATCAGGATGCTTTTGCCCTGTTATTAACCAACTGTAGTTGATAAAATAATAATTGGCCAGTCATTTTGCTGTGAGACGAGAGAAAAATTAATGGATTCACACTCCTTTTGCTCATCTGGGTAATGCTGACTGCAAATTTGGCCCCAGCACCGGCAAGGTCAGAGGGTCACTGCCCCAGCATATCAGTCTCTGCGTCAGCCGAAGAGAGGCTGCTCGCAGGCAGTGACAGCAGTGAAGGAGAGAGGATGGATGTGTGGCAGCAGAGAGGGCACGTTGGCGGTGATCCGTGCTTACTTCCATTTCGACATCATCAGCCTTTCTGGACAGGCTGTTCCGGACGGCTGGCGTTCATCCCTACGCCTACTTCTCAGACTGACTCCTACACGCAGGCACCAAGTTCTGCTCCCCCACCTCTCACAGCCTCGTTCTTCTGCGCAGAGCTCACCCTAATCTGTCAATGGGCCCTCCCTGCTTCCACTAGCCAGCCGCAAATTTCACCTGACTCCTCACCTCACCTCTAATTCTCTGTGGAAAGAGCCCAACCGGCAGGCAACTCTGCCTGTGCTTTCCTCCCTTCATATGCAGATATGACATCATTAGCTTATGGCTAAATAGAGACCACTGGTTTTTTCCCCCCTTATAACTGGTAATTTTCCTTTCATTCTTCCCTCACCTCCTTCTTATACGCTGTTCCCCAATGTTTGAATCTAAAGAACTGCATCGATTTGCTATAACAGTCTGACCTGACCCCATGACTTACACTTCCCTGCATTTATTTTCCTCCCAATCATCTGTACTTTTCCACCGTCAGGTGTCTGATGAGGTGGGATTTTCTCCCACAAAAGCTCATGCAATAAATAAATTTATTAGCCTTTAAAGGTGCCACAGGACTCCGTTTGTTTAGCCACACTAGACTGACACAGCCACCCCTTTGAGACTCTCTCCCAGAGTTATTCTTAGACTCAAGTCTGGTCTACTTTACGGACTTGTATCCACCTGACTCTGTTGCTCAGGGGTGTAAAAAGCCACACCCCTGAGAGATGTGGTTACCTGGACCCAATCCTTTCATGTACATGTGTTGAAAGATGAGTCTCTGTGGTTGACACAGCCCTCAGATTTCAAGGAGCTGTATTAATGAACCTGATATAGCATTTTAAGTGTCGACATGCCCTCACCTAAGCTTTCTCCTATTCGCCTGTCCCTTCATCAAATACACCACACGCCAAACCAGAACACAAAAAGGTCACGTGAACAAAGATCCTGTAGCTCTTCTAGCGACAGATGACAGGAACATGAGAGATCAGAGAACACAGCTCTGGAGGAGAGGACTCTGTGAAACTAAATCTCTGCTGTCGCATGGCTTGGTTGCTCTTCCTGTCTCAGGTGCTGGCGCAGAGGCCAAGGCTCACATGCACGCTCCTCCCCAGACTCAGCAAGCGGGAGGTTTTCCTAGTAAGAGCAGCATCAAAAAGCTGAAAGTGAAGTAGCAGCAGGTGGGAATGTAAACAGAGAAAGGAGGTAGAAAAGAGTATTTTTAATGCCTTTTTTCTCAGTATGATCCTGATAGGTCCAACCAAGGGAGAAACAAAAAATCTATTTCCACAAGTTTCAAGGACAGTGGGTTTTTTTTTTAAACAGTATATGCTGAAATTTTGTTTAGAAGGCTGTATCTGAAAATGGTATTTTTAACGTAAGTGATTTAAAAAAAATTCAAGCTGACGAGATTGCTTTAACAACATTCTGAAGATTAAAGAGCTGTGCAAAGCATTCTGGGTGGCCCTATGCAAATTACACTCCATACTAACTGCATGGGCTTTTTTTTTTTTTTTTAAAGGAAAAAAAACATACAGCAGAAGGCTCAGGTAAGTGCCTATTACAGGAGCACGCAGACCCCAGCTGAGACCACGGCTCCACTACGCCAAGCACCACATTGTACTCATCCTATAAGGAGCCCTCATGCTGGGGAGTTTATACACTCACGACACAAGACAAAGGATGGAAAGAGGACCAGCACAGAGATGTGAAGTGACTTATCCAAGGTCACAAAGCAAGCCAGTAGCAAAGCCAGGCCTCAAATCCCAGCTTTGTTAGACAACTCTGCCACTCAAGCCTTCCTCTGTGGCATGGGGCATGGATCACCTACTGGTGAACTCTCTGTATCTTCAAGTCCTCAGAGCAGGGATGATGATATAGCACTCCTTTGTAAAACACGGACATGAATCGTGCTGTATGAAAAAGTTGCTATTGTCAGCCCTCACCTTGGCCAGGAATCCTACCACAGCAGTGACCCCCACCCCCTGAAATCAGACGCTCTAGATCAACTTCCTTGTATCCACGAAATATTGAACGATGACCTCCAACTGCATTTCTTCTTCCTCCTTCCCCTGGCAGAAGGCTCAAAGAGGCTGTTGGGACTGGAAAAGCAGAGAACTCTTAGCTAAAAGGGCCAATTAATATTTTATGCACCATCCTCTCTTACTTCCGAGAAAGTCTTGACTATCCAGACAGTTTTTCCCATCTACCTTAAAAAAAAGCTTGTCCTCGCCCTCCAGATGCCCCAAAGGCAGGTGAGGATGGCAACAGAATCTAATGCCGCCTTGGTCAGGCAAGGTAAGTCGTGTTCTTGTTCCCACCCTCTGAACTCATGCAAGAGGCTCTGTGGAGAGCGTGATTTCCCACACAGACCTGTTAAAAGTCATCGCAGACAAGCGGACAGGAGGGACAGAGGAAGGAGATGTGTGACAAAGGATGATCAAAAGAGTGGGATTTGGAAGTTGACCACTCTGAAAAGATTCTTTACTTGGTTTGCTGGGGGATAAAATCCCTCTTGGCTTCTCCAACTTTTGTAGCTGCACAAGGTTGGGGAAGCCTGTCTGTGCTATCCCTGGACTCTTACCCTCCATGAGCAGGGGTGGTGGGTCAGGCCATAAGCTGCAAGGTCTGGGCTGCAGGAGAGGTACAGGATAAAAGCCATCGTGAAATGGTGCTGTTGTCCATTCTTCTGGGTTTGGAAGCCCAAGAATCCCATGCCAGCCGCTCTGCCTTTGGAGGTAATGCAGGCACGCAAGACTTCCATCCCACCCTCTCACGAACTGACGGCAAGAGATGAGAAGAGTGCAGGCTACTCATCAGAGCACAAGTCCTGGCAGCCAGGAACGTCTACGCCCTGGTCCAGGTTTAACAATCCTCCTGTGTGACACTGGCCCACTCTCCTCCCCTCCAGCTCCTTCCATCCATACCAAGGAGGGATAATACTCCACTACCAACAAGAGATGGCTTAAAACACTTCGGGCTGCATTTCCACCCAGCTTAGCTGCCTTGGGTACACGCAGCTAAAATGGACAGTTTTCTTGCTGGTGCAGGAACACTGCCCCCAAATTGCGCTCGCTGCTGCAACCAAAGACTTCATCTACACACACAGCTGCACCTGCCCCCAGGGGTTTGCAAGCCTAGCTAGACTGAGCAAGGTGTGTTTTTTCCCCCCACCACCGCTATTTTAACATAGCTCATGCCAACGCAGACCAAGCCCGAGTCTTTGCTCACTATCTTTGCAACAGCAGCCCTGATGGATTTAGCCAGCGTTGGGCTGGAATTCTTTGGGTGCCTGCAGACACCCCCAGAGCCCCACCTCCAGGCCTTTCCCCACTTGGCTGCAGCCCCCCCTCCGCCTTTGATTCATCTGCAAGCTCATCACGGCAGGCACAGATGCTGCACAGATGCTGCCGACACCCCTCCACACCCATTACAACAGAAGAGTGCACTATGAAACTTAACCCACGTAAGCGAGCTTAGTTAGTTGGTGCTCCAATACTTGGCTGGGAGCAAACAGCCAGGATTTAAGGACAACTTCAAATGCGGCCCCTTCCCCTTATTGGTTCACTGTCTTCATCACAACACCACTGAGAACGGGGAGAAACCCCCTCACTGAATCCACTGGTGTCTGGAGCTCCAGGAAGAGCCCTCCACTCAGGACTGTGTAAGAGACATGATGTTTCTTCTGCGTCTTCCTGGACTTTAAAAAACAGGTCTCCAGCTCATGATTAGAAGGCAGCTTAAGAACTCAGCGGTGACAATATTTCACTGTCATATTTTCTCAGATGGATTAGAGCAGAGACTTTAAAAAGCAGAGTCCAGCCGTGTAAACAGAAACCAAACAGCTGAGACGGCATAAACAGATTTTTATTGGGTAACAGGTCTAAGCTCTTCACGGCACTGATCTCTGGAAACAGCAGGGGAGAGACAATACGTTTCAGCACTTGGAAACAAGCGGTAGAAAGATAACAGGAAATCTCCACATGACCCAGCACTGGCCAAGGAGAAGAAAGTGTAGTGGCAGGAAGAGAGTCTTGTTTTTTGTTTAAAAAATAAAAATAGACAAATCAAGGAGGTCAAGTCTGAACCAGAGCCATCTTGTAACTGGTGAAGGTCAGTCAAGCAGAGAAGCTGCAGGAGCCAGTGGCAGAAAGCTCTTGGTCTCGCCCCTAAAGAAGAGAGGTGAGCACTCCAAAAATGACCTTACCTTTACTCTCCAGCTCTGGTTTTCCCTGGGGAAGAACTGTCCTGTCCCTCCACCCTACATTAGCAGGCATTCACAGCCCATTTCAAGCCAACGAACTTCACATGGTTCAGCCAGCTGGCAAGGCAGGGCTTCGCACTCACTACAGAAGGCATTCACACGAAGTGCTGGAAACAGCACCCAGAAATGCTGATTTTAGGTTGTCTGCTCCATGCACACCACTCTGCTTTTAGAGGGGAGTTTTTCTGTTCCCAATCACTGCCTGGCTGGCTGAGCCCGCTGCCTCGCACTTGTGATCAGAGTCTGAAGCAGCAGCAGAACTTACGAGATAGTAAAACCAATTAAGAGTAGAATGAAGCAAGCCTCCCATCGGCCGGAAAGCAGAGGACTCGAAGGCTATTACGTGACATTCAATAAGACATCCTGGCTCTTACATACCGTGAGCCCTACACTGCTTCAGCAGGGAGACTCATAGCTGCATCAGCAGTTTCTTATCGGCACAGGGATGAAAGACACCAGCTCTCTCCTAGCATGAGCCAGATCTCAGGAGCACTCTTCAGAGTCCTTCGCCTGCTCGCACAGTTGCTTGGAGGAGGGGAGCCAGGGAAAAGCGCTGAACTGTTGATCGCACCTGTGGTGGGCAGGGTGGTCACAGCAGGAAGATGAGGTCTTTGGAGATGCAGGTTCTACTCCCAGCTTTAACATCCACTGATTACAGGAAAGCCCCTGGTCCTCTATGCATCTCTTGGATGCCCATTTGCAAGGGGGTGGTAGAAACACTTTGCAGCTTGCAAAGCCATGGAGAGACTCTGTTCATGACGCTCGCTCAGATAAAGCAGCATGATGAGGGGGCTTTAAGTGACTTTTTGTAGCCCCTTCTCATCAGAGGCCCTAGAATTCTCCCTAACGTGGTTTAACAGGGAGTCAGGCATCACCCAAAAATGGACTTTAAGACCCTGAACAGGGAGCCCAGCCTGCACACATTAATGCAGCCAGCTGTCCAGGAGAGGCGTTTTACTTATTGCTTTATTTATCACTTGAGCAAGCAATTCTCTACCTACAAGGTGAGAAACAGGGGTGGAAAGGAAAGGAACATGTTGCCGGTTCCTTTTCCCAGCTCCAAAAATGTATTAATTATCTCTGGGCGGCTTCTACCAGGGCAGAGAGATCACTCCCTGATTAGGAGATGTTTATCAGAAAACTATAATGAAGGTGGGACACTGACACTGTGATTAATATATATTTCATGAGATTTAAATGAAATGATCCATCATCCCCAATGGAAGATCAGCTATGCCTTCTGCCAATGATCAGGGCTGCACAAACCAGCTCGGGGAATCGAGGATTTCAGGTATAGAGCTGAAAATGAGCTAGTCACCTTGGCTTTCTGCATACAATGAAAGCAGCTTGAGACAGGGACCTGCTGTCTTTTTATATTTCACAGCTTCACACATACAAATCCCCCCGGCCACCCACCAGTGGTTTTCACTGGAGTTTTACGAAGATTAAACCAAGCCTCATAGCATCACCAGGCTGGTATGTAAATATCCCTATTTCACAGATGGGGACAACTGAGGTGCTGAGATGGGAAAGTGACTGGACCAACACCAGAAAACAAGCCGGGGCAGAGATGGAGATAAAACAGGGGAATGAGACTCAGGTTCTAAACACTTGACGAGGGTTATCGACCCTCTATGAATTAAAAACTGATTTACAAGTACAGCGTTTTCCATCTAGATGCAGGATTCACCTGGCACTCAGAGGAGATAATTAGATCCTGCTCCCAAAGATGCATAAGCCAGGGCATGCAGGACAGGGGAGTGAAGAAAGCTGTTCCCCAACTCTGAAGCAAAATCTCACTCCTAGTTTTAAAGCAGGCAGGCAGGATGACTCCACTTTTGAGGGTGAAGCTATAGGATCTCACTCTCTTTTTTGATGATGCCTATTCTACAGTTGTTTCCCTGTTGCTTTCTGAAGGAGCTGTGTGTTACTAAAATGCGGCACGTCCTGCCAGTGTTCAACACCGTGGTGCAGGGCGTGTGAGCCAGAAAGGTTACAGGCTGCTGAGATCCAGACTTGAATGCACTACGGTTTCATTTGAATTTTAAATACAGAGCAGTTCCAGCAACTGTCAAAGCAGCAGCGTCAGACCGGCAGGCTCAGCACTATGGCTTTTATGGTAATTTTCAGGGAGTTACCCAGAAGTCCCTGCAGTTGGAGAGATTTTTCTTGGCAGCCTTCCTAAACTAATTTTTATGTTCCTGTATGTTATGTGCAATTTTTTTTTAAATAAAATGGTGATTACGAAAAGGAAGGACCCAACTGGCTGGCTTCTCCTGTTCTGTGATCACAGCACAGAGAGCAGGATGCAGAGAAGGGACTGTGGTCTCTGCCCCAAGGAGCATACAGGCTGTCACAAAGCACACTGCAAAAAGAGTCCATTTTAGGGTATTATTCTGCCTCAGAGCCCATCTCCTCCGTGGGGATCCAACACAGCACCACAGCTCTCTCCCACTGCTGTGACAAGAGTCATTCTGCACAGCAGCGATTTGTGGGTGGTCACGTGTAAAAGCAGAAGCAGAAATTTTAAACAAGAAGCTTCTCTTTCCTAAACCTTTAGCTGAACCACACCAGTTCTGATCCCCAAATAAAGAGTTGTGGCTGTAGCCTTCAGCCTTCCCCGTTCTTCACACACCTTATGGCTGCTGATTTATGATCGATATTTTACAGCAGACACTTAAAATGCTGTGGGAAACAGATCTTCCCTTCTCACCCCCAGTTACAAAAGCACCTCACAGTCCTTGCACTAGTTACAAGGCGCCTGGAGGGAGGCAGCTGGACTAGAGAAGAATTTTGGGATACAAAGAAGATCTCATACAAAAAGCATTCATTACTTAAAACGAGCAAGGGGTCCAAAGAAGCAAATCAGAACATAAAGAGACTCATTTCTATTAACATTACAGAGGAAGGGGTGGTCGTATCAATAACCCAGTTCCATGACTATAAAAACCTATCTGGAAGAAAAGCTTCCCCAAACCCATATCCCTTCCTCTTGCCTGGACAGACAGACAGACATTCCCTCTCTCTATTTTGGGTTCCTAGACCACGTAGCTACATTTACCCAGTGACCTGTAAGTTGCCATCACTTTCTCAACATCCTGAATGATTCCCGTCAGGAGCGAAACAGGAACTTCATGTGGAGAATTGGGAGCTGTTGCCCAGTTTCCTACAACCACGGTCTTTCAAATGGAAAAGGATGAAATCTCTTCCTCATGTGATTGACAGGAAAGCAGCCGTTAAAAGCGGAAAGAGAGAAGTGCAGAAGAAGAAAACCCTGATCAGTGTGAGCCACACACAACCCTATCCATTTAATTTAGATTCTGTGAGAACAAAAATGAAATCAGGTAGACGAGTACTTGATAGAGAGCAGTTTTAAGCTCTGCTGGAGCCCTTTAAAAGAACGGTTTCTGCAAAGTTTGCAACCCACATACAAAAACCATGGTGATGTTGGAAAACCAACAGCAAACGAAACCTACTACCACAAAAATGAAATTGATCGATCCGGTTTAATTATCTTAGCGAATGCAAAATGCAGGAAAATGAGGATAGGCAGGGAGGAAGGAACAATAAATTAGATTTTTATAAGAACATCTATCAGCTTTAATGATCTATGGCATTATTAGCAAAAGAAGGATTTTTAGGTTTTTTTTCTTTACAGTACCCCTTTGAGCAGCTAGCTCAAATAGATGTTAAGATAAGATTTAACCATCTCAAATACTGAATTTTAAACAAGACAATTATTTCTTGAGAGGAGATCATTCCATTTTGAGGAATCATACATGCACCAAAGCCTATCCCTGAAACCCACTTTGAATGCTGCAGCTTACTGGCCACACAGGATAGCTATTTGCCTCTAAAGATGGAGATCACTTTGCCTCCAGTTTTAGGAGTTATGTACCCAGAACATGGTGTTAAATGGTACCAAAAATCTCACCACACATGTACTGCTTGCAGACAAAAAAGAAAACTAAAGCCATGTTACATGAAACCCGCAACAAACCAGGGCATTCTTGAATTTAGGCTCCACCAAATGCCACTTAACATGGCACCCCTTTGGACCCATTGCCAATGGATGCACGGAACAGCACAAACGTCTTCTGGGTATGAGGGAAAAGGAGGACAAGCGAGACGATTTAGAGTTTGTTAAAACCCATTGTCTGGTTTAGGAATTGCCAGAGTATGTATTTAAAGTGTCACATTTTACCAAAAATTGAGACAAGAAGGTATTGGATAAATCCTGACAATATCATTTTATTTAGTCAACATCCTGAATGCTGTCCCAAGACTAAGCTGATGATGCAGGAGATGAAACAAAAATGAGTACATTACAAAGCTCATAAGGTGCTGTGCGAGAGAGAGAATTACATGCACCAATTAGGGCTTGTTTCTAGCAGAAGACTTGCACGGGTTTACCAGAACAGGGTTTTCAGGTCAGTTTATTTACATCCGTGAACTCTTGTAACGCAAGGTAGACTCCCTTAAACCATCTGAACCCCCCACTGAAAGTCAGTTTAATTAGTTACCAAATTTAACTAAATTGATTTAACCAATGCTTAAGCTGGTTTTAGCACAGCTATATTACATTGCCCAATTTAGCTACATCAATTTAAGAGCAGTTCAGTCGAAGAGCTAAGTTTTCTAACGTTCCCCAGTCGTTATGCTTGTCAACACCACCATGGAGAAACGAAAGAGGCTGTACTATTAAGATTATTATTAGACACTTGCACCATAATGACACACAGAGGCCCCAGCCTTGCTCTGTTAGGAGCTGCACAAATGCAACAGAAAGATGGTCTCTGCCTTGAAGGGTTCCAGCGTAACCAAGCAGAAGACAAACGATTCAGCAGACAGAGGAGCAGGACGAGAGGGAGCCCACAGTAGTTAGAGATACAAAAATTGGGCCAGAAAGGGTATTCCGGGGAAAGGCGGGATATTACCGTACACCATCTAACAGAGGGACCAGACGAGATGGCCAGGATCAAAAAGGGAGGTATGCACCGACATGCTTTCCAACCCCTGGAGAAATGCAAATATCTCGGGACTCCAGTGCAGGGGCCTCTCCTCTGAAAGCCAAAGCCTGGGCTTTAGCGATCCATCCCCCCCAGACAACCCAGTCATCTCTGTAAACAAGCTGCCAGGAAAATAAATAGTTAATAACATGGTCATTAACTGGATTCGAGGCAAGCTCATCCAGGACAGGTCAGAGAAAGCCATCAGGTCTAACTGGGCATGCTCATCAAATGCTTTCGTACTTGACAATAAGAGGGGAGGGGATGGCGGGGGGGAAGTCCAGCAAAGTGCATGAACAGTTTTAAGTCCATCTCTGCCACTGGGCCCCACCTACTTTGCAGAGGCAACTGTGTGTGGTGGGAAACCCGCCTGCCATAATAAACATCTCGTCTGTATGGACAGCAGCCCTGCCCTCACTCTCCATCGCAGCCATAGCTCTGGTAGCCAAATATGATGGTCACAGTCCAAGCTCCGCCGTTAGTTGTAAGCCGATTCCCTCTCACCCACCCACCGAAGTGTCAAATTTAGCCGGAGGTCACTGCCAGACCTCATCCAGGTGCAGAAGGACCTACTAGCAAAGCGCCAGCCCGTGGCTGCAGCAGACAAGCACCGCCCATGCAAGGAGAGGAAGCCCAAACGGCTGTCTCTTGCAGATGCTGCTGCCAGACGCTCAGGGAGACCATCAAGAATGGAGGCTGCCTTTCAGCAATTCTCTCTCCCCTGCAACTTAAGGGATGTGGGCATCTAGCAAGCCAGGAAGCCCAGCCAGTCAGCCACAAGGGCCAGACCCCAGTGGCACATCGCAGCCGGAGGGCCAACTGTATCTTGAACAAACAACTAGATGTTCACCTACTACACGAAGGACACGTTCTCTCCAGCAATCTCCGTGCAAACCAGCGGGCACCGTAGGCAAGCAGGATGCAGCCTCATGTTTACGCCCTGGCCCACAGGCCACAACTGAACATAAAACATGATCCTCTTTTCATCCAAAAGGAGTCTGACAACTTTCAGAGCTACATTATCACCTGAACGCAGGCAGCACGTGCCACCTAGCACCAAGGCTTGTGAGTGATGCCAGCCAACCACGCCCGTAAGCTCAAAGCTAACAGGCTTAATAAAATCATGCAAACCCAACCACCAGAAGCGTCAAGAGGGCAATGAAGATGGAAAATTACTTTTGGAATCCCTGGGGCTGGTTTGTTGCCATCCAGCAGCAGCTTAGTGAGAACTCATGTACGGGGCATGGAGGACAGACTCCGCAAGATGAGCAGAGCCAAAAATAAATCAGGCAGAGTCCAGGCAGTTACTGCAAATATGGACACCAAGTTAGATAAATCGGTAAGCCAAGTGAACGACGCTGGAGCAGGAAATGAAAGCCTGAAAGAAGCAGATTGGAACAGACCCGGAAGACTTGTGATAGAAGGGGGGAAATAAATAAAAAGACAGCTTTCCCCGTTTAACAAGCTGTGCTGTCTCTGACACCAAAAATCACTTGAGCTGTTAAACAATCAGCATGCCTGGATGCTACATCCATGTCCAGAATATGCATCATATTGCCAAAGAATAGCACAGGGACAGGAAGATCCGGGCTCATGCCTGAAGGGGTGAGCCCCACAAATGTTACAATTTAGTTGGGAAAAGGAAGCTGGCTTGCAACGCACTAATGTCATTGGTGGTGCATAATTACAGGACTGCAAATGGAAGAATTTTTAAAATTTATTTTACTCTTACAATTATTTTTATATCACAGTACTATTCAGAGGCCTCAAACTGAAGATCAGGGCTGTCCTGCTAGGCACCGTACTGGCAATAAAAGGCAGTTTCTGCCTAACAAAGCTGATCTTCTAAATGGCAATCAGAGAGGTAGTGGAAGAGGAGACAGGGAACTGACCCAGAGTTACACAGCAGGTCAGCAAATGGAAGATTCCCAACTTCTAAGCTTGTCTGTGATGCACTAGATCACTATCTCCAGATTAGTGTCAAACACGGAGATCTGCAGACAGGAGGGAATAAAGCTCATACTGGAAGGATCTGACATTAATTTACTTTTTGCTAGTTTTTTTTCACATTTTCACTCTGCTTAAGCTGCGAAACCAAATGGGTCAATTCCACATTTGCTCATGCTGGCTTTCTCAAGATGCATTGGGACTTTCCACAGAGCATGGGAACGGCTGCATTCTCCCCACCTTCTCACTCCGCAAATTCATGGCAAATGAGTGATTTTGCTTTTCAAATTGTGTCAACATTTACAAGCTCCATCAGGTTTCATAACACCTTTGAGACTCAAAATTTAGAAGCTGGGGGTAAATTACACAACAGTCTCCATTTAATGCAAATGAAGAACCCCCCTCTGCCAGAGAGTCGGCCTGCCAATGGTGACATGGGTTAGGGCTGGCTTTAGTATGCAGTCTTGTAATTTCTACAAAACGATATTTTAATTAGAAACAACGGTTCGGGATAAAATCCATATGCTGTGGCAGGCCATAGGAGATCACTCTGGTGAATAAGCTATTTTCCATCACCCTGCTCACCCAGTCCCCAAACCACACAGAATAACAGCCAAGAAAGCCATGTAAATTTACTCTACAGTAAACCTAGATGTTTGACAGGATTTGGTACAGATGTACTTGGTTTGGTTCCACTTTAACAACGTTGAATCTATAAGATGTACAAAGCTAACTGGCCTCGGAAAAGATTCAAGTCCCGTCACCTGTCTATAGCTCCACCCTTCTCATCCCGGAGTGTGGTGTCGAACAGCTAATTTATTTAGCCACCTGCCGGGCATCCCTGTTGGGTTGTTAAGCCACAGAAGCCAGGCTGGGAACCAGAAACTTTGTTCTGCTGCGGTGAACTAGGGCTTTCTTCATCATTACCTGCCAAATCAGGAAAATTACACTGTCATCTTACCACCACCAGGTGATTAACATTGCATGTCAAGCTTAAGACTGGATTTGGAGAATGCCCAGTTTACACCTGATTTGAGATATTTGTGCCAGCCTGAGGAGGGGGCAGGAAATTAAACCTACATGACGCCTTTCCGTAAATACCTTATAAAACAGAGACCTTAGACAGTCAGACAGTTCCCTGAATCAATAACAGTGCATCAGCTGCCCTAATGACCTGCATCCTCGGACATCTGACATCTCTTTATACAGATGAAGATAAAAGCAACAAAATTAAGCGTCTATTTCACCGTTACAGTTTGCTCCGCATGAAGAAAGGGATATTTTCCCCTTTAAAAAAAAAAAAAAAAAGTCTTGGGAATGCTATTTGTTGCCATTGAGAGAAATAAAAAACAGACCTTTTCGTTTAAAGCACAAGGGGCTTTCAGCCATTCTTATATACTGGACTGAGAGAGTTAAACTGTAAGCCCCTGGGGGCAAGAATCAACTTTTTGCTCTAAGACTAACAATTTATTTACTGCATGAGTTGCCGTGGAAGAAAGTCCCACTTTGTCAGACACTTTGAAGAACTTTTTGAAGAAGTTCTTCAAAGCATCTGACGAAGTAGGATTTTCTCCCAAGAAAAGTCATGCAATAAATAATTTTTTTAAGTCTTTAAAAGTGCCACAGACTCGTTGCTTGTTTTGCTGAACCAGACTGACACGGCTGCCCCTTTGATCTTTTTGCTCTGTGTTTGTACAGCACCTCACCTGGCCCATAAGGGCCTCAATTCTACAAATAATCAATACACAGATGTTAGGTGAGACTGACTTTCCCTAATTATCTTACAAGGGGTCTATAAATACCAGTTACCACTTACCACTACCCATGCAAGGCTAGGAAGCATTAACCCCATTTTACAGGCGGGTTTACTTAGACTCACAGAGGCTGCCTGACATGCTAAGTTCCCTCAGTAAACGAATCAGGAACAAAACCCAAAAGTCCCGACTCCCCGTTTTCCTACCCTAACCTCTAAATCGGGCTCTTCTTTGGCAGAGCAGGAAGTACAGAGCAGGAGAACCTGTCCATTTCCTATTTTACCACTGACCACATTGCTTCTCAGGACTTACTACTCTGCCCAAGAGTGACGATTAAAATACGGGACTGTTCTACAAAGAGGATTTTCCCCCACACAATCTGAGCTGCTCACTGTCTCCTTCCCTAGGTGGAGAACTGTCCAGGTTGTTAAGCTGAAGTCCCTTAGCAAAGCAAAGCCAAAGTATTATTTCAACGCAAGGCTACTATTCCTCTACTAGAGATATGCATGCCTTTTTCCTTTCTGAAATACGGGACCTCGCTGCATACAGGAAGGAGGCGAGTGCCAGCAAACTCATTGGTTAATAAATCAATCTGGCAGGGAACAATTAACAGTTTCCAATAATCAATTAGGCAGGAGCAGCAATATGCTCCCATCCAGCAACTGATCTGAAATACAGCCCCTTTCATAATTACCACCAGTTGGGTGCCTTTCAAAACGCTGCGTGTTCAGATAATGGCTGCAGGCTTGGCAGCCATTCCAGGTGCACCGAGAACTGGGAGGCTGAGGGGCTGTCATTGCTCATGTCTCACACCCTGACCCCAAAAGCGAGACCTACCAGTGCAACCACAGCAGCAATAAAGGGAGACACGAATGCAAGGAGCTGGCACTTAGCCTCCTGTGCAGGACCAAGGCACTCCTGGAAGCCTTCTCTTGGGACTACGTCCCAGGAGCGCCAAGTCTTTCACAAATGTGAGCGCAGTGTCTGCCATCAGTGAGTGAATTACCCCCATTATACAGATGAGGAAAAGAAAGGCACAGCTCAGTCACGCCACATGTCCAAAGTCAAATCAACATCAGGCTGTGAGTAAAACCAGCCCTTACGTTTCCCCATCCTGCACTTTAGCCACCAGAACCTCTCAGGCAGATCTACATGCAGGTACGTAGGCGCATGTCAAACAGCAGATACCAATTGCAAGTGAATGGCACATCCAAGCTTCGAATGCAAGACTTCGGAGGACAAAGATTTTCTCTCTCAACCCTTTGGTTGCCTGAAAGCAAAACCATCAGGCTTCATCAAGTTGAGTCTTCCCAACTCAAGCTCTGCATTGAAGAGCAGTTTCTCATCAGGAAGCAAAAATGCTAAGTCCCAGTCCAGGAACACCTCAAAGCACTTTGTGCCCCAGAGGCCAGTGACCAACTGTGCCCCACCCCACACTCCAAGCAGACTGCGAGAGAAGAAATGAACCGTTTCCGATCCAAGAACAACATGCCCCCCAACCCCGGAGTCAACACAGCCTGCTTCTTGTTCCTCCCATACTATGCACCAGGACCCACGGCACCCCCCAAACACCCACTATTGGAAGAGGGGAAGGAAAAGACACACCTGCTTCCTTCCCCGCCCTCCCCCTTCCAGGCAACTGGGCTGGGAAGCTGAGATGCCACTGAGGTGGAAGGAAAGAGACTGAAAAGCATCTTTAAGACTAACGGATTTATTTTTTGCATGAGCTTTCGTGGGAAGATCTTCTCCCACGAAAGCTCATGCAAAAAATAAATCTGTTAGTCTTAAAGTGCCACACAATTCCTTGTCTTTTTTTACTGGACTAGACTAACACAGCTATCCCTTTTGAAATTGAAAAGCATCTTCCACACTCCTGTGCCATGCACACATCTGTCCCACCCTAAGAGAGTTTCCACATAAAGGAGAGGAGTGGCTGGCCGGTGCGGCCCCATCCGGCACAGAGAAGGGACAGTCCGGTGGTTATAGGGCAAAGCCAAGACTTGAGACCTAGGTACGAGTCCCAGCTCTGCCACAGACTTCCTGGGTGACCCAGGGAACGTCCTTTAACCTGCTTCTTCCTCACCTGTAAAGGAAGACTAGCACTTCCTCACATCACAGGAGCTCCAGCAATGCAGACTGGCAGATGCCCAATACGATGCCTCAGAGTATATTAAATAGAGGGGACACAAGAGGACAGCATGCAGTAAGGGTTCCTATGCAAAGATGAGGGGTCTGGAACAAATTTGGGAAACCAAGCAGGGGGTGGGGGGGGCGCAGACAAACTGCAGAGGCAGCTTGGGATGGGGCAGTGCCGTCTGGTTGGAGATTGAGCAGTGCCCAGCGTGAGCTCCGAGCAGAAAGGCTGCCCTGCCTCTAGGTTTTTGCAATCAAAGTTTTCTTCATTTATGTTCTCACCTCTAAATCCTGAAAGGACGCTGCATGCAGCAGGCTGCTCCCCAAGCAGAGGCCCATCCTTGCTTCAAAGCAGCCTCACTCATTGCTCAGAGCCTCCCCATCTCAGTGTGACCAGAAACCTCCTCTCTTCAAGCTCACAGCTCTCTAGTGTGCTCTCACAGCCCCAGTCTCTTGGCGATGGGGAGGGAAATGAAAAACACACTGACCACAGTGATAACCTTGCAATTTCTTCTATGTTTTCCAGCTCTGAGAATCCTCAACACGCTCTGCAGTACAATAATTTTGCACAGCAGAAAGAGAAGGGAGAGAAGAAAAGGAGATTCTGAGCAATGACATCTGATTGGACTCGTCAGCTTACACAAAAGCCCTGGGGAGGTTTAGAGATCAAACGGGCCATAGTTCAGTTTGTCAAGGGCCCAGCTGAAGGAACAGGAGCATACAAACCACCGAACGCCTCCAAGCTCAGACCTAGCCTTTTCACTTGCACAAGCCCCAAATGATTCCCAAGTGAGACACTGAGCTCTGCGCCCCAAGTCACTTGTTAATTTTCACCCTACGGCAACTGAAAACTGGAGTGACTTTACGGTTTCCCGCAAAGCAGTTGAAATAGCATGCCAAGCACAGGATCGAAAAGAGGAGAATCCTGTTAACGCCATTTCCGGAGCACGCTGCTTTATGTGGCTCCTGGATGAATGCTGCAACGGCTGCTGCAGCGTCAGACTGACTGGCTAGTGGAGGGTCAGTTCCCTGCCTGTTGGCAACCCGCAGCTCAGACAAGCCAAAGCATTCCCCATGCGGCACGCAGCGGCCAGCGTGGTCACCTTCCCCGTGGCGTCACGCCAGAGGGAGCAGCTGATGCCCCCGATGACCCACCCAGAGCTCCATAGTCCAGCCCAGTGACACACACCAAATCTGCATCTTAGCGGGGCAAGATTGTTGATTTCTGAATGAAAACAGCGCCCTGGCCCCCTTCAGCACGTTCCTAGAATAAGAGTGTTTTATCTCCCTTGCTCATCAGCAGCACTCCCCTGCCTATCTCCCACAGAACAAAATCAAGCAACCACACAGCTTTTGCTAACAGGGTGAATTATACTCCACTTTGATGTGACTCAGTGTTTAAAATTCAAACATCCCACCCCCTTCCTTTCCCTCTTGCAAATCCAGACACGATACTGGTCCCATCTTCTTAAAGTTCCCATGCCAGTGAGACCCTTGAGGCCAGACCCTGCAGGGGACATGCCATGCCTGTAAATAAGGGTGGGCACAAGGTCAGCAAGAACTTGGAGGTACTTTTCACAGCCACCCCTTACTTCTCTTGCGAGCAGGCAAGGCTGGAGCTGTTCTTTCCCACCACTTCCGCTCTGAGGACACATAAAAGTACACTTGGAAAAAAAAAAAAAAAAAGGCAAGATGGGTATAGAGGGAGAGAAATGGCATTGGGAAGCCTCATCAATAATTTCTAACCACAGGGGACACAACAGGAAGAGCCTGGCTTTTAGCCTCTCTCTTTGGAAAGGTTTTGGTTTTTGTTTTTTTAAACACAGAGTTTGTTTCTGTTCAGCCAGCCAGCTTGCTACAGCAACTCTGACAACCCCATCCCCAGAGAGCTCAGTCAGCTTCCCCAGGCAGGGAAATGGGGAACCCACGTGTAGCTTTCAGCCAGAGAAGGCAGCCAGAAGCAGGGTTGGAAGGGGGCGACCGACGTTTTTAGCAGCAGCGCTAGGAAAGCAGCAGTCGCAAATCCATTGGAAGCCTGGTGCAACAGCTTTAAACCAAGTGGGGCGCAGGATTCACTCATCGGTATGAAACAAACCACCCATGCTGCAAACAAAACTGGGACACAGGCACACAGAACTGGGATCAGAAATCGGAGTGCAGACAGCATCCCCCCAGGGTTAGTAAAAACCATTTTCACTCAACAGAGACTGGCCCTGATTCTCTTAACATTTGTCCCTACTTCCCCATCACCCCTGGAGCAAAGTGCAGCTCTCCATTAATGTTTTATATCATTATTCTAATAGCAATGCCAAAAAGAAAAACCAAGAGCAGTTCCTTGCAGGGCATGTGAATCTACACCCACTGAATACTTAGATGGCTTTGCAAAAGAACTAATAAAAAACCCAAGCCATACACATACGCTCTACATCCTAATATTTTCAATTGGTTTTGATTGATTCTGTAAATTGTGCTTTAATGCAGTCAGGAGAAAATTGCTCCAAGCTGAAAACATTAAAGCATTGTCAATTATCCCCCAAACACGTTAGGTTTACTTCTCTTCATTTTCAGTACATTCCTCCGCTCTTCATTGCTAAGACAGAGGCATTGCTGTTGTAACAACAGGCTTCAGGGACCCATCAGTTATAAGAACTCACATTTTTCACAGTAAATCAGTGGTTTTGTGCAGTCCTGTCTTCTGGGGCAGGGTCTGAGACGACCCTCCTCCAAACCAACACTCCGGATGTAACGCCAAAAGCCGAGCCATAATTTTAGTTGGCTCATCTCATCCAAGGACAGGAACACTTCGGAAACAGTGACTGATTGTCACCTCTCTTTTCAGTCATCCTAAGTCAGCATCAACATCGCTTAGAGACCCCCACTTTACAGATCTGGTGCAGGCAGGAGCAACTTGCCCAAAGTCACACTGTGGGACAGTGCCGCAGCCCAGGACTACACGTGATAAGTCAGATGTGCCTCTCAGGAAGCCATCATTAGAGAAGAGAAAACACAAGGATTTGGCTGACAATTAATCTCCAGCACAGAGGTAAGAGAAGTCAGACCAACTCATCAACTGTTCACTGCTATTGCTTTCTTCCTCCCCTCCTAGATTTTTATTGGAAAGAGGAGATTCTCCAATAGATACCATATCCTCTCTTTCCCACCCAGTTGCTCCACCGTACAGGAAGCCACCAGCACAATGAAAACCAGCGTGTTCTCAACAGAATTGAATTTCAGTTCCAAGAGAATGGAAAAAGCCCATCAGTGGATGAGACCTTGGCTTTCCCTTCCCCATCAACCCTTGAAAAGAGAGAGAGAGGAGAGCCGGCTCACTACACCAACCCCGACCCAGTACAAACCCTGCACTGGCAGGCTCCAGAACGGCCATGGATAGTGAGATGCTATTAACTCAAAAGTGGGGCTGTTCTCTGCACCCACCCTCTTTGTAGCTCAAAATGCCTGGAGCTCAGCTATCTCCTGCCCTTTCCCCTCACTGTCCCAAAAAGGACAGAGCTATTGCCTCAAGGATTGCTTGTTCAGATCCAGAACTAGGTGAGCATATAAAACTGACTGACTGGGAATAATAGAGAGAGTGGATAACCTCATGCAAGGGAGATAAAGGATCTTAGAGCACCAGGGATACAGGAACTCCCCTAACTCTCCTCCTGTAGCCAGTCCCGGTCACATGCAAAAGCAGACAACACACCTGAGAGCCAGCCTTCTGCGCGGACCTGACAAAGAAGAGGGTATTTTTTTAATCCATCAGTAGTTCCAGGTGAGTACCACGGACCGACGCTGTTTTCAAGGTTAGTAATTGTGGATGCAGGCCTGGAGAGCTTATCCTGTGATAAATCCATTTGGTTCTGACAATCTGGACCAGGAAACTGAAACCTTTATCCTAGCACCCACACCTCTCAAAATTACAGAGAGCTTTACTCATCATCTGTATCTGTCCGCATCCAGCAGCTTCCCCCACCGGGCCACCCCACGCGCCTAGAAGCAAATAGGAGCCACTCAAGCTCCAATTTACAAGCAACACATTGCTGATGAAGGGTGGGGGAGTTTCTTTAAGGCAAGAAGTTAGAGCGGAATTGGTTCTGCTGCCTGTCAGTCAGCTGGAAGAGAAGCAACTTGAGAAATTACCAACTGGTGTCCGAGGGTGAAGAAGTGATTAGTTTTAGAAGTCAGTGAGGTGGGAAGAAGGGCGGTATACAAGATGACGCAATGATTTCCCCATGATGCTGTGAGCGGAGGCTATAGCATCTCTCTGTGTACAGCCTCATTTGCCTATTTGATTTCTCATTCCCCTCCGCCCCCTTTCTGCAGATTGCACCCAATTATGCCAATTCTCCATAGGATTAGAGCACCATTAGACACAGCAGCTAGAAATCCTGTTACAGAGGGGGGAGTTGTAGTCAGCAGCTGGCCTCTTACAACAGCAGAGTCTCTTAGAGCCGCATTGCAATGGTCACCGCTTTTCTGGCTCCCTCCAGCATTGGTATTTCCCCCACTCTCCTTTGGGTGGGGCACAGTTGCACCACTGTTGGTATGGAAACCCCAGATTATGAGCAACAGACCAAAAAAACCCAGGTTTAGATGCACACTACAAAGAGCTAGGTTTCTGGCATCTATCATTCCGAGCCTTGGTTAATTTTGTTTTTTTAGATCTTGTTTTGCAGGTGGCTGCACCCTGGAAGAGCATCACTAGTTGCACTTTTTTGCCTCCGACTGATGCACCCGTGCACGCACACACACGTCCTGCATACCTTTTTAAGTGGACAACCCGCGCAAATAGCTGTGCCCCTTCTCTCACTCCCAACTTGACTGCAAGATTCCTGCTTTGCAAGTGATAAATAAATGGGTTAGTCTTTAAAAGTGCCACAAGACTCCTTGTTTCTTTTCCTCTTTATTAACAGGCATGGAAGCTCTCAAATATGCTTGCAGTTCACAAGCACCAACAAAGCATCACACCCCTGTCAAGAAACAGGAATATAAAAAGAGTCTCAATTCCAAATACCTATTATTAACCTCCTTGGCTGAAGCAGCAAGTCTCTAAGAGGTGAGAGATTTGACCGTTTGCCTTGTTTTTCCCAATAGGCAGAAGGAAACAGCTTGGAAAAAAGGACTGCCCAAATGAATCAGGTGTTCTAACAGTGTGTGGTTAAAGCTGGAGGCTCCTCCAAGGGACGCTGGTGTCACACCCAATTTCCGAGAGATTAAATAACACGATTCAAAAGCCACACACAAAGCTCTCCCAGATCCAGAGTGGAAATACGAATGCAGCTTGGATAAAACTGAGTATTTAGTTGAGGATATACGGTAATCAAAGACACTCCAGCCCCCTAGAAATCCCATCCATCACACTATTCTCAGCACCATGGAAATCCGGTCTCCTGCTGAAGCCAGCCGCTATGAACCAACTCGCAGTCAGAGGCTTTTCAGACCCTATATACAGGTGCACCAGGAGCAGGCTATTTCTGTGACTGAATGAGAGAACTGTGATCTCCTGAAGAGCCAGTCTAGAGGGAGGGGACAGTGGGAAGCAGATTCACCTCTCTTGTTCAGCACTAGAGACAACCAAATACCAATTCCAGCAAGTGCAAAGCTTATTCTTCCAGCATGTGCCATAACCCAATTTCCGGTCCCATTAAACCCTAGCAAAGAAACAAACAAACAGAACCCAAGCCCCAGATAAACCATCAAGTGTGATCTCAAAAAGCCCCACTTGTTTGATGATGAACCAAGCAGCAAGAAAAAAATTAAAAGCCACAGCCCAGGAGGTGCAGCCGAAAAGAGACCCACGACGCCCCCTTGGGAACAATGCAATCAATACAAACACACCCAGGCACACAGTGAATACATGAAGCAGGAGCTGTTCTTAGGATGACTGGAAGGAGGGAGCCACCGGGCAGCTGGATCAATGGGATGGTGATTTAGGTGGTGATGAGGCAAGGAAGCTAAAAAGATAACAGGAGAGGGCGGCTCCTTCCACCAAGCGCATGGACAAGAGATGATACAATTAGGAAGGTTCCCACGAGTCACACCAAGGAGTGATGAGCAAGAGCAATGGTTCAAAGGAAGCAGAGGAAACAACTCTTTACAGCAGCTGCTGCCTTAGAAGGGGAAAAGACAGGCTTCGGACAAACGTGGAGCAGAGAAACACCCACCAGCAGCCCCCTTCTTAAAAAGCAAACAGGTTACTTTGTGACACGTCAAGAGAAAGGAAAGAGACTTTCCCCTTTTCAAGCCCCACATTAAGCAGCATCTACACTTAAGTGGGATGCTGGGGTTATGTCTCCATCTCTTATGTAACTTGCTCCCTTTTCCTGAACCCAGCTAAGCCATCTGTGGCTCACAAAGCCAGTTCAGAGGAACAATCCCCCCTCCATACTGCGTCTTATTAAAATACCCATTGGGGAAGACTGGAATATCACCCAAGAAGGAATTTTTTTCATCTGACCAGCGCCTGCCCTCCTGCCATGGGCATCTGGGTGTGTACCAGCAATTTCTGAAGCCACCTCCAGTAAAGCAAAACGCACAAGCCATTTACACTGACTCTGGGACATGCAGAAATGGAGACCTGGCTAGCTGTCTATGTGACAGAAAGGCAAGCTGTGCTCTTTGGCAGCAACACATGTTGGGGAGCAGAAATCGCTCAGGGGAAGGACGCCTACTTGTGCATCAACACCACAGCATGAGCTCTGTGAGGCCGCAGTGGGACCTAGGAGCAGTGAGGGTGCTTGGTGCAAAGTAGTCTAAGCAACTGCCTAGGGCTCCAAGCAGCTCAACGGACTCCAATCTGGTATTGCCCCCAAACGCCATTTCTCTTTTGTTCAAGTGTATTGCATTGGACCATGTGAGTATATTTTTTGCTTTATGGAAATAACGCAGGTAATATTTTTAGGGGGTGGGTGACAAGTAAAATAGGGCCAAGAGCCCCAAAATATTCCTGTGCCAAACTCCACCACCTCTGCTACCACCACCTCTGCCCCTAAGGCAAGCTTGCAAGAAGCTTCGGGGGCCACAAAGGGACGCAGGCAACCAGCAAGGGTTCCCCAGCAAGGCACAAGTCCTGACGAGCCGGGGCAGGCCATGGGACACCAAGAGAGGCACGGAAAGGCCACTGACATGGGGCAACACATCAATGCAACCAGAGCACAGAGGGCAACGGAGCTAGTGCCACGTATTAGGGACAGACCAAATGCCCTTCAAGCCGCCCGGGCCACGCAACGGGACAATCCCAGACTGAGACGAGACCGGGGCCGGGCAGGTGGACATGCCCGAGGGGTGCCCCGGAGGGTTGACGAAACAGCAAGTGAACTGAGCAGGAATTTTGGTCTGTGCCCAGGGGAGCATGTGGGGACGCTAAGAGGCCGGGGAACAAGCTGGACACACGGGGGGAGCTCGGACACGGGAGAAAGGCTGGACGCTGCACACTGGGGACAGCACAGGAAGGCGGAGAGCTGGGCGCCAGGGCGGGACCCTCAGCCTGGAGGGGTCTCTCCCTCCTGGAGCTGCCCCACAGCTCAGGCTCCCCAGCTGGGAGGGGCCTGGCAGCCTCCTCCCCGGTGCCCCAGGGCAGCGCCCCCCCCCGCTGCACCAGCCCCCTGCCATCCGCGCAAACCCCGCTCCCCCCGGAGCAGCCCCTGCAATTCCCACCTCCGCCCCCCAGCCAGCCTGCTCCCACCCCAACTCTCCACTGCAACCCCCGCAGCCCCATGGCCCCCACGCGCCCCGGACAGCTAGGGCTCCGCTGCAGACTGCCCCCATGGAGCCCCTGCTCCATTGCAACCTGCTCCATTGCAACCTGCCCCCGTGCACCCCCTGCTCCATTGCAACCTGCCCCCCGTGCACCCCCTGCTCCATTGCAACCTGCCCCCCGTGCACCCCCTGCTCCATTGCAACCTGCCCCCCGTGCACCCCCTGCTCCATTGCAACCTGCCCCCCGTGCACCCCCTGCTCCATTGCAACCTGCTCCGTTGCAACCTGCCCCCGTGCACCCCCTGCTCCATTGCAACCTGCTCCGTTGCAACCTGCCCCCGTGCACCCCCCTTGCAATCGCCTCGCGGCTCCATTGCAACCTGCCCCCGTGCAGCCCCTGCTCCATTGCCAGCGGCACCGCGCCCCCCACCTACCTGGCGGCCGGGCTGCCCGCTCACATCCTCGCCCGCCGTCCGGCCGGCCGGCGGAGGCGCACGAACCCCGGGCGGGCGGGGGACACTGCGGCTCCGGCTCCCGCCCGGGCTCCAGACGCTCTCACAGGTGATGTCATTCCCCGAGCCTCCGCCGCGCGCGTCACCGGGGGCGGGGCCCGGAGCAGGGCAGGGGGCGGGGCGAGTGACGTCCCCGCGGAGGCCAATGGGAGGGCGCGCCGCCGTCACGTGGTCGGGGAGGCGCGGCAGAGGCGGGAGGGGAGATTTAAAGGGCGAGGCGGAAGCGGCGCACGTGGGCGCGGGAGCACGTGGCGCGAGGGGGGCACGGGGCGGATTCGGCTGCCCCAAAGGGCGGGGGAAGGGGGGCCTGCGGTGTGGGGCAGCAATGGGTCTGGCCAGTACAGCGCTGCCTGGATGCAGATGGGGCTCCTCGTCCGATCTGCATCAGACAGACGTTACCCGCAGCACATCCCTCCATCCGGTGTCTGCAGGTGTGCTGGGATCTACCAGCTGCTTTCGGCCAAACCTGTGCTTCTGCTGCAGCCAGGCCTGCCTTCCCTCACCTTGATGGAAACTAGAGGGGTAGCGGGCAGGTGGGTGGCGTAGGCGAGGTTAGGCACAAACAGCTAATTCCTGGTGTGTTCCTCCGGCTTGTACCTTAGGACAGCTCAGGTGCTCAGCGTGGCTTAAATCCTGCAAAAACGTGACCTCGTGCCGGCCCTCTACCTGGGGTGAATTTCACCCAAAGAGAATAACAAGGTTTTTAACGCAAAACCACGGCCCAGCATAGTTGCTTCTCTCTCTCATGTAAACACACAACATACCTGATTTTTAAAGTTTCTCTCACTCTGGCATCCAGAAGTATTCCCTCCCCACCACCTCCTTCCCTTTGCTCACCCATGTGCTTTTCCATGAGACATTTGAGAATTCACTCATCAGCATCGTTGTTGTTTTTTAAAATCTCCATCATACACGTGGCTGTAGCTTGACAGAGCCCTGAATGCCCACTAGAGGTTTTGAGGTCGTGCCAGACATGCCAGCTGCTGAGAAAACTAAACAAAAACAGACACAGACTGAGGTTGAAGTGTCCAAGCCCATAACTGCATCCCCATGTTCATATTTATTTTCATCAAATGCAACAGGGGGATGGCTTATTCAGAACTGCAAATGTGCTCTTTGCTCAGCTTCCTGAGAGTGCCAAGGTCTGGGCAAGAGGACTTATGGTCACTTACTCACAGAATCATGAAAAGCAGAGGCAGAAATGACCTGTTAACTCCTCTAGACCATCCCTCAGCCAGCATGGGATTGTTTGCTGCAGTATACTTTGTACCTTGGCTGGCTTGATATCCTATTTGCCATCAGTGCAACGTCTCCCACGAAAGCTCATGCAGTGGATAAATCTGTCAGTCTTTAAGTGACACAGGACTCTGTTTATGTCTGTCTGATATTTCAGCACTTTCATTACTGTTTTAGATGTGTCATTTCAGGGAGTGTCTGGATTCTTCTCAGTTATGTTGCCAACTTGTTGGGAGACGATGAGAGCAACATACATACTTAGAACTGACAGACGGACGGAGCGCTTCTCATTTATGTAAGGTGGAGCAAATGCATTAACAGATGACAGATTAAACTCAAAATAGCCGTATGGGCATTAAAGTCTATAGTACAAAGAAACGTCCATTGCTGAAGTTCAAAGCCCATGTTGTCAAGATTATGCCCCTTAACTGGGCCACATTGCTTAGGTTAGAGCTAGGACCAGGAGAACTTTCCTTCCATGCCATGATTTACCTAGAACTGACTCCTAGGAGAAGCAACCAGCCTTTTACATGTGGCCTGTTGGGTTCTGACTTCCCTCCACCTGCTTCTCATTCTCCAAGCTGCTGGAGGACTAATGCCCATTGATTTTGCTTGCTGCTAATGATGGGAAGGGAAAGCCTCTCTAGGCAATCCCTGGAGGTCTGATCTTGCTGCTCTCCCTCCCAGCAGGATACATTTGGGCAGGGTGTCAGTGCAGTAGGGGCGCCTGCAGTGGGTAGCAGGTGCCTGGTACACCCAATGGCTGTGTCTACACTAGAGGGCTCAGTTAAGTTGACTTAACAATGTTGACTTTAAGTTGACTTAACAAAGTTGACTTAAAAGTTAAGTCAACTTAACAAAGTCTACTTAAAGGCTACGTCCACACTGGAGGGTTTAAGTTGATTTAACAAAGCCTACAGTGTAGACAACTCTATCTACAATGTGTTAAGTTAACTTAATAAAGTCAACTTTAATGCTTAAGTTGACTTTAAGGGCTGGAGTTATTAAGTCAACTCAAGCAAGTGCATAAGTTGACTTAACAAATGTCCAATGTGGACATGTCTTTCCTTAAGTCAACTCAAGGCTCCAGTGTAGACAGACCCAAACACAGCCCCCCGTTCTGTAAAGTATTTAGGCAAATCCATCCTTATTCATCAAAGCTCATGCTTGTCTTTAAGTAGATACCAGTCCATGCTTAAGTACTTTGCTTTCTAGAGGTTCGCTGCTAAATGAGGGACTTACTGAGACCATGGAGAGCAGTTGCCAAGTTAAACTAGCCCGATATGAAGAATGAAATCTGGAATGACTGTGCAGTGAAGCAGTTTGTTAGTGCTGAGAATGATGCTAAACCAACATCTCTTCAGACACATCCATTTTCTCTCCACATATTGCCCCCTTTATACCTTTTGCTTGTATGCTTAAGGGAGTGTACCCGAGTCTTACCACACTGAGAGCACTCTTAGGCTCCACTCAGAAAGATGCTGGAGCACTACAGGCTTGCAATTCAAAGCCAAAATGGAAAGGCGCTACTGCTCTCGGCTCTGTAGGGAAGATCAGGGTGGGCTCTGACTTATGCTGGTAAAGCACCATTGATTGCAGTGGAGATGATTCCTGTTTACACCATTGAAAGGAGAATGCTGCTCAAGAAAGACAGGGACTGCATTAAAGATCTCTGAGGACCAGAGCCAGCCCAACTATATAGGGGAACTAGGCATTTGCCTAGGGTGACGGGCTTTAAGGAGCACCACATTAGAAGGAAGTGAATTTTTTCTCTATTTTAAAAAATATACTAATATATTAGCTCTTAAAACATTGGGGGGGGGGAGGAGTCATAGTTTGCCTAGGGTGCCAAAACCCTTGGGCCGGCATTGTTGAGGTCTGTGTTGGTTCTCTAGTCTGACTCTGGGCACTCTCTGTGTTAGTTCAATGGTACATTTGTGCCCATACTAGTTGGAGATAGGTACTATGTATTTTCCTGAGGCTTCTTCATTTTATCACCTGGGGAACCCTGTCATAGAGGAGTGAACTGGCAGGCTTCAGCAAAAGAGAGGGATATTGATCAGTTAATGGCTTGATTTCCAAAACTGGAGAAGTAATGAAAAGGAAATGCTTTAACACAGAAGGACATATTGCAAAGAAGGAATATTTTTCCATCTTTTTTATTATGAAGCTGTGTTTAGTTCTGAAAATTTGAAGAATCAATAGCACCTGGAAAGGACCAGAGGCAGGACTTACACAGCAAAAGACTGCAAAGAATGTGCCAAGAGTAGATGGTAACTTTAGGGTTTGGGTTCAGACCGAGACTAGACCTACACACACATACCAAGATAGAATAATACGATTACCTTGTGTATTGGCCAAGACTTTCCAAGCTGACTGATAATTTTGGATGCACAACTAGAAACCCCTTTAACTGACCCAATTTTCAGGATGTGCCTAGCACCCAACCTGTGAAAATAATGGCCCCTTAAATTATCTCAATTTGAGCACCTAGAAATTGATACATCCTAAATCACTAGTCTCTTCTGAAAATTTTGGCCATCATTCTGTTTTGAGGTGTAAAGTTTCCCCCTTAATTTTGTCATTTCCTAGTTCTGAGAATCCTCAAAAATCTAGCTTAGCAGTAGCCAACTAGCGCTGTTGGAACTTTAGTACATCTTGGTTTATTTCTGGCTTTAAATATTTGTATTTTATTAAAATTAAGTGAAAAGAGCAAATGGGATAGGGAAATCCACTCTTGAGGTGCTTTTATGCTCCTTTTGTGCATATCGCTATGGTACAGTCTTTAATTACATCATTCCCATACTATTTTTCCCTTTCTCTGTATTGCCGAACAATTATGAATCTTTATTGGAAATATTTCCACTAAGAATTTTGGATCCCAGTCCTCCTATTGCTTCCATCCATTTTGCACAAGCATAGCATCACCTCTTTTCTTCTTCTTTGCATTGGTATAAGTGAATCAGACCACTGGATTTTTATTTTTGAAGGCAAAAAAAAAAAATATTTCCTGCCTTCAAAACCTCAGAAAGTTCAGCATACCAAATGGCTGCTGCTTCATTGTACAAAATGTTGCTCTTTTGAGAAAAAGCAGGGAACTCTTGTCAGAAGGGTAAATATTGCACCGTAAAATGTCTGTTGCGCTCTGAACTTTTGCTTGATCCTGTTGTGGTCATCTATGAAACTGACCAAATGTCAGCCTAAACACGAATTTGAACTACTCCAGCGAAAACTGATAGTAAAATATTTTTATGTAGCTTCTCATCAGGTTGGTCAATTTGTGAGAGAGAAGCATGCTACCATACTGTGGATACTAACAGGAGACCAAATCCCAGCATCCATACTCAGCTTTTTTTGTTCTTACTCAGAATTTACTGCCTTGTCCCAGATAATTGACTTCAGTCACAATTCCGAATGTGAGGGAAGTTTGACCGTTTACCTACAAGTATTCTTACCTTAAACCTAGTCTCACAGGGTATATCTACACTGGAGCCTAAGTTGACTTAACCTTCCTTATGTCAATCTAAGGAAAGCTCCGTCCACACTGAGAATTTGCTAAATTAACTTAAATGCTTTCTTAATTCGACTTAATAACACCACCTCTTAAGGTCGACTTAAGGCTTAAGTCAACCTAATTCAGTTGACTTAAGCCAATGTAGATGTGGCATAGTCCTTAAGTTGACATAATAAGGTCAACTTATGTGTTAAGTCGACTGGACAGCTGCCACTGTGTACATGGGCAGTCTAGGAGTTTGGAGTGTGGACATGCTAAGTCGACTTAACAAGATCAAGTTTAGGTCAACTTAAAGTTGACCTTATTAAATTGACTTAACAGAGCCTCCAGTGTAGACGTACCCATAGACTTATAGGGTATGTCTACACTGGAGGCTCTGTTAAGTTGACTTAGAGAATCCACACCGGAAACTCCTGTCGACTGCCTGCGTCCACACTGGCAAATGCTAGGTCAACCCTTCCTGGTGGCCAGGAGCTCTGGGAGGAGGCCTAGAGTCCAATTAAGTTGACCTAAGGGCTATTCCCCATCTACACTGGCTTAAGTTGACTTAATAAGGTCAACTTAAGCAAGTGCTTAAGTCAACGTAATAAAAGTCCAGTGTGGCCACAGAAGTCTGTAGGTCAACATAAGCTTCCTTAAGGCTCTAATGTAGACATACCCGTAGACTCTAAGGTCAGAAGGGACCAATATGATCATCTATAGTCAAGTGTTCCTCAAAGTATGGGTTGCGACCCAGTACTGTGTCGCAGACCCAAAGGGACTTGGTCATGGCAGCTGTGCTGCCCCTGGGAAGAAGGGCAGCTGCCCCTTGCTCCCCAGGTGGGCGGCGCTGCTCCCGGGATTGGGGGCGGCTGCCCCTCACTCCTCAGCCGGCTGGCGCTGATCGGAGGGGTGGCTCACCTCATCCCCCCCATAGTGGAGAAGTTGCGGCATGGCAGAGAGGCCCAGAGCTGGGTCCCCAGCAAAAAAGTTTGATGACCACTGATCTAGTCTGACATCCTGCACAATGCAGGCCACAAAAATCTCACCCAGCCACTCCTGTAATAAACCTCTAACCTATGACTGAGTTATTTAAGTCCTCAAGTCATGATTTAAAGACTTTTAAGATACAGAGAATTCACCAGTCTGTGGGCTGTATGAGGCAAAAACTGGCTCTGTTTTACCCTGATGTACAGTGCCTGAAACAATAGGCCCCGATCCCTGAACCACTTGTTATTATTTTCTTTATTTTCTGGACCGGATTCTGTTTTCCTAGGTGCTGTGCAAACACAGAACAAAGAAAAATTCCTCTCTGAAAGAGCTTTAAATCTAAGGCCTGGTCTATATACAATCTTAATATAACTTTGTTGGATCAGACTGTGATCTTTTCCCTAATATAACTATGCCAGTACAATTCCTAGCATGGAAAAGGGACCTCGTATTCATGGGCCTTTACATGCAACAGCTATGGCCTTTACGTGACAGGGGTCCGGCTGCCTCTCCCCCTCCCTCCTCCTCCCAATGCTCTAGTTGCTAGGCAACTGGAGCATCATCAGGAAGCTTCTGGTCACTTGGAGATTGGGGGGCCTGGCCAGAAAATGGGGGCTGGCTATGCCCCTGGTTGTACCACTTCAATTATAGTTAACACAGGACAATATCTGTGTTTAGACAAGTCCTGTGTGTAAGACAAAAGACAACAGTTTGATGCAGACAGACAGGGAAAGGAGCACAAGGAAACAATGAGCTAATATTGGTCAGCGTGACAGGCAGGGGTCTTGGCACACCAGCAGCCTAACTACTGTCAAGAGTTGTCAAGGAGAAGGCCTGTAGGCAGTACTGTAATAAAAATGATAAACGATCATAATAATATTTGGGATAAATCCCAAGGCCTTTACTCATTGCTTACTCATTGCTTAACTCAGGCGAAAATTTCCACTGACTTCCATGCAAAATCACCGGAGTAAAATAAAACCCTCCATTTCAGAAACCGTCCGTCAGATGCAGGTTTTGTCAATATCTGATTTTAAGGCTCTATAATGACAAATTGAGCATCTCGGTCCTTATTTATCAAAGAGATGTAGTTTTAGCAATGGCATCTCTGATTGGCTCTTTTCACCTGCCAACTTCACTAAACAGCTCTCTATGAATGAGAACATACATTGGTCAGTGTACTCCAAACAGAGCACATGCCACAAAAAGATAACTAACTGCCCGCAACCCTAGATTGAGAATATGTTACAACTTCAGTGCCATCCATTGCCCATAGATATACAGATATCTTTTGTGCAGTCAAGAGGTTACCACTGCTAGAGCCTTGAAAACAAATTGTATGTGTTGAATCTGTTCAGGGTTTCTCACTAGAAGAAGAAATATGAACACACATCAGCACTGTCATAGCGTGGAAGGACTGACATGATTAAAACGCTAGGAAGACATGTTTACACTGAAGCACTGGCTTGCTTTATTTCAGCTCCTTGAGGTGCTAGCTCCTGTTAATTGTGCAGAGAATTTTATGTTTTTAACTTAACTTTCATATGTCTTGGAATATGGAGACACATCAGGAACATTACAGGTCTAGGGATGTGTGTCTGATTGTAAATACCAGGGGTTCAGCTAAAAGTTGCTGTGTACCTTGTGTAGTTGTAGAAAGACCTGGCTGGAACATTTCTAGCTCAACATTTTTTTGCTGGCAAATCCCAGTTTGTCAAAACGGCAACTGTTGCCGGAAAGGGCTGGTTTCAAAAAATCTCCTGGTTAAAAATCTTTCTTTTGTTGTTTTTAAATTGACAAAATGGGACATTTTGACATTTTTTAAATGAAAACTTTAGTTTTTCCACAACAAAACAACTTCGTCTCCAAAATTGAGTTAATTTGTACTACAGAAAAGGTTAAAAGATTGTAAAAGGTCAAACTCAAAATACACAATTAGCTAAATGAAACAATTTGATCGACTTGATCTGAAGCATTTTCGGTATTATCCATTCACAGACATGTTCATGAGTTTGACTTTTTGTCTTGATTGGGGTCAGGAGCATTCTCCCGTATCTTAACAATTCTCACAGGTTAGGAAACCCATTTCTTGCCCAGTTCTAGCCACATATCATGGCAGCTAGAATGGTAATATTTACAACTACTTGGTACTGGAGTAAATAACTCACCCAGGTGCAGGACAAAGGACCAGCAAACCTGTCAACCCCTAAAAGTCTTTCCTCAGAGGGGGAAAGCGCTGTAAGTCATTGAGTAAAAAGTACTGGCAACATAGATGAGTGACTTTGCCCTCTAGTGGCTGACACACAGAGCAGCTAAGGGACCTTTCTCCTGCTGCAAACTCTAGGTCTCTTCATCGAGGTGGTAGAGAGGGTTTTTTTGGAGTTGAAAGAGCAGGGATTTAGAGCCAGCTCTCCAAGTGATTTACACAGAGATTGGGTCAGATTCTCCATTGCCCTACATATGTGTGGTCATTTACACCAATGTAAGATACTATTAAACCAAAACTAGCATTTTACGCTCCCTTTGCATTGGTGTCTCTTGTTTGTGTGACAAATTCATACTCGCCATCACCCACAATAATTGGCCCAACAGAACTTGCAAGTACCCAAGATCTCTCAGGATTTAGTCCAAAGGTTGGTATTCCTAAGAAATGACTGATTAGGGACTTTTGCCCAGTGTAACTGGCCCTTGTGTTCAGCACTGGTCGATGCTTGCGACAGAAGAGATATTTCTTTGTATGCAGAAGATAGGGACTTCTCAGCTCCACCCGGTGGCAATGGAAGTAGTCGAGCTGCAGAGCTTTTCTGAATATGACTCAGAACTGAGACTTTCACAGTCTCTTGCTCATCTCTGTAACCTGGCATGTTCTTAAGCGATGCAGAATGGGCCTGGCTTATTTTATTCCACTCCCTAATATCTTTCATTGCTATAGCCAGTTTCCTCACCCTCAGGCCATGAGCTCTATCTTCCTTCTTGAATTTGTTACACAGTCATTCAAAAAATGTGTCATGTGGCAAACATCACAGTACCATTACTCTAGTTACTGTGTCTAGCGTGTCAGTGTTAGTGAGCGATTTATAATGTTTTACAATAATTTGCTCATTTGTCATGCAATCAAATCTTTTGATCAGACATAGGAGAAATAGAAATAGCAATTATTAACAATATCCATCTTGGTCTTGCTTGACCAGTTTTTTTGGAGGGCGGGGAGATGGAGCATTAAAGGAACAGTTGTTTAATTTGTAATTCAACTCTCAAGCATATTGTTCATTGGGAAGCTCAAATATTCTAAAGTGCTATATTCTTGAAGGGAAAGGAGTTTGTTCTGGTGACCAATCAACACATCACTGTATACTTTACAGCTGAGAGATGTGTAAAAGGGACATGAAAAGTAAACATAGCTTGTAAAATCTTCTACATGAATGCATGGTATTTCGCTGTTTAAAATCTTCTTGCCCTAATCCTCTGTTGCCTTTCACCTTGTGCAGTCATTTTCACCAGCTCAAAATGTGCGCAAAGTGGGTGCAAAATGCAGAACTGGTTGAAATTTTCCAACACAACATTTTTCCTTTGAAAAAAGCTGATTTGTCAAAAGTGAAATGTTTCATGAAAACATGTCACCTGCAATAAAAATTAGTTTTGAAATGAAAGTTGAAAGAAGGCATTTCCATGAGCTTGAAATGTTCAGTTTCAGCCTTTTGTGTGTGTGTGTGTGTGTGTGTGTGTGTGTGTGACATTTCAATTTTCGTTTTGGGGTCACTTTTCACTTTCATTTTTTATTGTGTAGTGAAAAAAGCCAATATCAGAACAAAACATCTTGGTTTTGTCACAAGCTATATTTCAATCAGTGATGTTTTGTGGGTCCTCCAAAGTGACACGGAGAACTGTTTACAAGAGCAGAGGGAGGGCGGGGGGCGGGAGGAGAGGTCGACCAACCACATTGTGAAAATCAGTCTGGTAAAAATCAAAGCCTATGTCTGCACCATACGGGAGTCCCACAGGTATTCTTTGCCTGACATGCTACATTTGCCATTTCATGCACCTGATGAAGTGGAATTACACCTACAAAAGCTCAGGATAAGTGTGTTAGTCTTTAAACTTGCCACAGGGACAGCTTGTTTCCATTTTGAATGAATTCCCTAAATTCTGTCCCAGCCTGTAGTGGGCTAGATGTCACAATCTGAAATGGATTTTCTAAGACAATCTCTTCATTGGCTGACCCGATGTCTGGTCAGGAAGGTAGAAAAGATGTTCCTAGGATATCACATATGGAAATTTAGCTCTGGAAAATGGAAGGGACCAGTTCTTAAACACTCCTGTGGTGGGATTGTATATAATTTGAGCTTTCTTTGTGTCATAATTTTGGTTCTGTGTTCATACCAAATCCTACTTTGTTCTGAGCTCGTTTCCCACTATTAACCCTTATGAGAACTACCGCACAGAGCACAAGCATGGGCAAAATATTCTTCTGTGCAAAGAGCCGTAAGATGCATGCCCCGCAGATAATAGTGATTGTGATTTCCTGGGGGGCTGGGAGAATGAATTCCCAGCTTAGTTCTGTGAAAGTTCATCTTGGCGCTTATTGGTGCCAGGCAGATTGCTTCCTGTTGTTTTACATATGAAAAGCTCTAACATCGTCGCTGTTGAGTTATGAAAAAGGTATTGATCTGTCCTCTGTGGGATCTGAATTCAGTTCTTAAATTAAAGCTAGGCAAAACAAGATGTTAAAGAACAAGTACAGGGCAAGATCAATGGTGCCTCGCTGCTCTAGAGTTGAAAGGGAGAAAAGGGATCCATAAATTCCTTGTCGAGATGGGTTTGTCCCCACTCCTTTGAGTGGGCAGCAGCTGTGCTGAGATCCTGGAGGAATCACAAGAGGCATGTACATTCCTGCCACTCAGATACCCCCGGCTCCTTCTCTCTGGCTTGCTAATAGTGCATAAGAGATGCTGGCTGCTCACAGTGACCCCATTTAATGGGGGAGCACGTTTCCCCAGCATAGATAGAGGTTGCAAAATGTTAATACACTGTAGGCTGCATTGACATTTTGACAGCTTTCCATGGAGTGAGGGGACATGTCCGCCCTTCTTGTTCCCTTCTCCATTTCTTCTCCAGCCACACGTCCCAGGTCTCTTTACTCTCTGGAAAGTTCTTGGCAGAACCCAGAGGGGGAGGAGAGGGAGACAGGCCTGGAGAGTTTCCATGATATGAGGCAGGGATGCAAGGAGGCAACAAGGGGGGCCTAGCTCCCCGTCTTTCAGACATGGACAAAGGGTGCTGTCCTCAACTCCTCTGCGGCTCATGCGATCAGATCAACACTTCCTGTAAATCCAGGCAGAAAGGCTCCTTTACACTCTTCCACCTGCAGCCCAGCGTTAGACCAGGGTGGGAACTAGAAGTTTTGGCATCTGGGCCAAGCAACCCCAGACGCATCCTCCCCCAATCCAGCCCTGATCTGGCCCAGGGCCCGATCCGTCCCCAGCTGCTGCCGGAGGTGATGGGGAGCCCTCACCGCCGCCGGCAGACTGCAGGGATCCGGATCTATCCTGAGCCACTGCTGGAGGCGTTGGGGAGCCCCCACCATCCCCGCGGGCCACAGGGATCCAGATCCGTCCCCTGCTGATGCTGATAGCTGGGGACGGATCCAGATCCCCGTGGCCTGCTGGCAGCGGGGGTTCTCTTACCTGTGCACCGTGCCAGCGCGGTCCCCCAGAGCTGCACTGGCTGCAGACAGGCTTCTCCCTGGCCCCCTTTCCCCCCGAGCATGCTCAAATGCACGCTCAGGGGCAGTGCGGGAGATTTTAAACTCCCACAGCCGCAGCCCCAGCCTGGCGCCTGGCCAGGAATGTGCCTTCACGGCCAGGTAGGGGCTGCAGCTGCTGGCCATGTGGTGGGGCACGGTGCCTCCTAAACCTCGGTGCCTGGGGCTTTGCCCCACTCACCCTACCCTAGTTACAGCCTTGCTTTAGGCCCCATCTCCCTGAGAAGAAGGAGGTTTTTAAACTCTGCCATTACATCATTCTGCTGCTTGAGAGCATGTGTTAGCATCAGCAACACTTATATTTGCAGCTAATCACTGTCTTGGGACCTTAAGGGTCCCAAGAGATAAAGCAAATTTCCTGGATCTGCTTCTCCTGTCCCTGCTTTGGCCAGTCATTCAGACCATTTGGAAGCACGTGCAAAGCAAGGGTAAAATGCTGCCCAATCAGGCAGATGGCATTTGATATTACTTTGCACTCCAGTTGCCCGGCCGAAAAAGCATCGTGGGGCACAAAGACCAGGCTGGCTGCTTGCAAAGCAAAATGAGACAGGGAGGCTAATCCCACAGCTATAAATTAGGGAGAATGTCTCTGATCCAGGGCATTTACACCAAGGGAACTCAAGTTTCATTGAGAGTTTCTGGGGCACTCAAAGTAAATGGCACATTTTGAATTGTCTGCACTCTCCCATACCAAAGATAATCTTGTACAATGGAGGTGGGGAGACAGGTGGGTGTGTATGTGTTTTCAACAGATGACAATCTTGAAATGATTTCCCCTGTTATCTCTCCTGGCAGCTGTTGGATACAAACATCATCCTTCTAGAACAAGCATTTTTGTTGGGATAGATGGGTTTTTTAAAATGTACTTTTAACAATGGAATTTTAGGACTAACATTTTAGCAGTGCCTAGTGACTGGGGTAAGGGTGCCAGCTTTGGAGCCCCCAGAAAAGCCTTAACCCCACTGGTGACTTCTGAAAACCTTGGCCTCAGGTCTTGTCTCTATAGGGAAGCTTCTCAGTATGCAGTGTGTGTTTAAGCTGATTTAGTTTGTCAGTATATCCCCACCATGTAAACACACTTATTCCAGTCTAAGTGTGACTTTTCAGTTTAGCTTGCAGTGGTGGGGAAGGGTTTAACACAACCTGCATAACGATATTTGGATAACTGTCAAAGCCAATAAAAATAATGGTGGTGCAAAATGGACAGGCCAAGAGTCAGCCTTGGGCCACATACCCAACTGGTGTAAATTGTCATACATTGACTCTAATGGATCTGTGGTGATTTACACCAACAGAAGATCTGGCCTAAGCCTCTGTAGGCATAATAAGGGGTTTGGTTGTGATGCTGTCCCTATGTCTCCTTCCTCTGTGGTGCTTCAGTCTTGTTCTAGGCGATCAACTCTAAAGCCACAAGGAATTTCTTCTCTAATAAGGGTTTGATCCAGAGCCCGCTGCACTCCATGGTTCTGCTGAATTCAATGGACTTTAAATCAGGCCCTAAATTCCCGCCATTGCTACCACTGGTTTGGCTGAATGAGTATTAGCAGAGGGGAGATCCTGGTTTAGACACGTTTGTTGCAGCTATTTCCATTCTCAGTTTCATTTGCACCCTCATTCTAAGCCAAGGGAGAAAGATGCAGTAGAGCAGGGCATTTACGTGGGTGAGATTAGTGCTGACTTTCTCCTGGGGTGAATCCCCGTGCTGGCACCAGCATACACCATTGTGCAAGGAAGCATACCATGCACCTCCCTGTAGCAGACATGCACAGAAGGTTGAGTTTTCATGCAAAACAGCTTTGAACAGAGGAGAAATAAGAACAGGAAATTATAGCTTTTAACCTTTCTTTCCCCATCCCCCCCTTTAGAAAGCTGGTAAAGGAATATGTTCATTTAATATCAGGCTGATGGGGAGGCTGGGAGGGGGAGGAAAAGTTAATAGAGTTTCTAATGAAAACAGCATCCCCGGAAATGATGGGAAATTGGAAGGCTGCAATCCAGTCACCACCCAGAGCTGCATGAATGCAAAGGAAACATTGATATTGACAAAGAAAAATTAAAACCACTCTCATGTTCAAACAAACCACTAAGTCGTGTTTGATGTAGCCATGTGGCGCCCTCGAGAATACATTGCTCAACAGGAGCCCCAGCCAGAAGCACAAGGAAACCAGAGCTGGAGCTCTGGGTTCTGTTTTGCCTCTTCAGCCGAAGAAGACTCACTTGAAAGTTGCTGTTGGCCCGTGGAAGGGGAACCTTCCAAATAATCTCAGGCTTTGTGAAGCGTTTTAGTTACCAGGGTGAGGCTCCTCTTCCAAAAATTCCCTAGGCCAGGGCTTGGCAACCCCCAGCACGTGTGTCAAATTTGTCACCTGGGCCAATCGTGCCGCTCAGGTTTCCCCACCGGCCTTGAGGTTGGGGCCACAAAAGCCGGGGCAGTGAGGTGACCTAGCTCCGCTCAGGGGGCGGCATGGTGCTGCTCAGTGCGGGGGGCCGGAGCGGCTTGGTGTAGCTCTGGGGGGCCAGAGTGGCATGGTGTGGCTTGGGAGCTGGCATGGCATGGCTCAGCGTGGGGGGGCTGGAGTGGCGCGGCTTGGCGCAGGGGGTGGAGTGGCGCGGCTCAGCTCAGCTCGGGGGGCTGGAGCAGTGCAGGGCCCAAGGTCAGTCCCCACAGTGAAGAGGAGCAGGGTGGCTCAGTCATGCCTCCCCACATCCCAGGGTAGCCTGCCCACGGGGACCCTAGCCTCTCCCCTCCCAACCCGAAGTCCCAAGCTCCTGCTGAGGGTGCAGTGGGCAGGGCTGGCATGGGGGCAGGCAGAGGTTGCCGACCCCTGCCCGAGGCTATAGAAGAAGAGTGAGGCACACGGGCAGAAGAGGATGGGGGTAATTTGTTGAACAGGCATCCTCTGTTGCAGAATTCTAGTCAGGCCTCAGGCCAAGTATTCAGCTCCTTTAAGGCAGCATTGCTCCATCTGGCCCATGTGGCTCCTACATTGTTCAACCGGCACCATCATCTGTGTCCCGTTCTTTGTGCTGTGGCAGTGCCTCGGTGGCCAATTGCACCGGTCACGGAGGGTACGTCTACACTGGAGCTTTAGGGCAACTTAAGGAAGGTTAAGATGACCTACAGACCTAAGCGGCCACACTGGGCTTTTATTAAGTCAACTTAAGTGCTTCCTTAAGTCGACTTAATAACACCACCTCTTAAGGTCAACTTAAAGCTTAAGTCAACCTCATTAAGTCAGCTTAAGCTAGTGTAGACAGGGAAAAGCCCTTAAGTCAACTTAATGGGCCTCCAGACCCCTTCCCAGAGCTCCTGGCCACCAGGAAGGGTTGACCTAGCACCTACCAGTGTGGACGCAGGCAGTCAACAGGAGTTTTCAATGTGGACTGTCTAAGTCAACCTAACAAGGTCAACTTTAATTTGGTAGGTCGACTTAACAGAGCCTCCAGTGTAGCCGTGCACATAGAGAGACACTCCCCTACCCTGGAGCATTCCCAGCCGAAATGGACAAGCTAGATCAAGGAAAGATCACTTCTCCCCATTTTACAGAGGGGAAACTGAAGCTCAGAGACTCAGGTTTTCAAACATGACTAGTGGTTCTAGAGGTGCCACGGAAAGGCCTGTACTTTGGAAGGTGACAAGCACGGGCCCTGTAATAAGCCACAGCTTTTAAGGTGTTTGAGGTTAGGTATTCCGACTGCTAGTCGCTTTTGAAAATCTCAGCCCAGGGTCACTCTGACAGTGTTCGTTACTCTGTTCTGTAGGTCACAGGAACTGCCTCTCCACTGAGTGAGAAAACTTTCTGGGGGGTGGAGATCATTTGTTTAGTACAGTTCGTCTGTTGTACTAGTAAAAACTATGAGAGTCCTGTGGCACCTTAAAGACTAACAAATTTCTTCATGTGTACGCTTTCTTCGGTTGCAAGTCACTTTGTCAGATCCCAAAGAAATTTGTTAGTCTTTATGGGGCCACAGATCTCTCATTGTTTTTGCTAGCTACAGACAAACATGGCTGCCTCTCTGGAACTTTTTGTACCAGTGGCGCTATCAAAATGCTAAGGCGAAAGATACCCAAATATGGAGAGCTAATGCAAAGACTTGAACCCTTGTAATGGAGTTTCAGAAAATAGAGAGAACAGAAGGAATGGCCATCCTGGTCCTACGCGGCTGACACAGCGTGCTTCCTAATCCATTGGAGGTAATGTTCATCCCATGGCCTTCTCAGGAGTGTTGCATGTCCCACCTATTTCAACAGGAGCGACGCAATTGTAGGGTCAGGAACAGGCCTGGTCATGAGATGCTGGTTGCAGTTATGATCCCTCTCCAGCTGCAGATCTTGGATCACTGATGGAAAGGGAACCATGTAGCCTGAAAGGGTGTGGCAACAATGTGTTTAAAAGTGGTAAAAGACATCCCACAAAAATAACCGATGGCACTTACCATCACCGGATATAACTGAAGCCAAGAGCTTGGGAGGATTTAGAGAAAGGAAGAATGGCAATTGAAGGGACTACTGAGACCATCAGACAGGGTCAAATATAACTTAGATAAATCCACATATCCTGCATCCCCACGTTTATTGCAGTGTGAATGTAACCACTGGCTACCAGTCTACATGGGCTACTGCTCCGATCCCATATGGCAGTAATTGCAACCCTATGCAAGTATGTTGCCCTGTTGGAATGGTCTCAGTGGGAAGAGTGTGATCGTTTTGCAGTATGGACGGTGTGGAAGTTCTTTGATTGCCATTGTATTTTGTCAGTGTAATTGTGGAGAGTTTGGGGACTTCATCCTGGGTTACAGGGTGGGCAGACACTAAACTCATAAGGATAACACACTGCTCCTCGAGAACATCATCCAAGAACAATAGTTACCCTTTATGTTAGTTCAGTCACAGATCAAATAATCTGAAAACGTCACAAGTGGCTGCAAATTAACTTAACAAAACATTGTGAAAGTCTTGCAGGACTGGGGAGAATACAAATGCAGATCATGCCAAATGTCTGCACTGGAGTCTTACACATCAATACTTTCCCAGCATCAGCTAACACTAAAAGCAGATGAAGGTGGACAGACTATAATTCAGTCCAAGATGGAGGTAGGCCATTATGGAAGCCTAGGGAAACTTGAACAGTTTTCTGCCCCGCTAATGTTTTCCAGCTGTGTCATTGGTACTTTGCCTTATCATGGACATTAGGACCTGAATTCTGCCGTAGGAGGAAAATGAGGGCTGAAATCTGTTCTCTGTTACGTCAGCATAGTTCCCTTGAGTCACATTAGTGTAATTGATAGGAAAGTCTGGCCCAGTATCTCTCTTCCATATCAGCAGAGCTGGGATATTCTGGCCCATGGCAAATGTTGCAAAATGTCCCTGGTTGTTCTTAGCTTCCAAACCGAACAATGGCTGTTGGTAATAAAATTTAGCTCCAGTATAACAAACAAGGAGCCCGGTGGCACTTTTAAAGACTAAAGAAGACCAGCATAGGTTCTGGGAAAATTCAGGTGGTTTGTACTCGGAGAGTGCTGTTTTGATGGGTGCTGAAAGCATGTTGTTACTTTTGTTGGGGAAAAAACCTGTCATCTGATTCCAATTCAGTTTAGTTTTCAAGAGAGACATTGGCACCTGCAGCCAGAGTGATTTTTTTCCTCAGCCGTTCAGTGGGGCTGGAGATTTCCCACTGCAAGGCAGCGCATAAATTGAAAAAGTTTAGGCAGCGGGAGATGAGCCTGCATGATAAATACTGAGCACTCTAAATATGGAACAGCTGAGTGGGATGCTGTGAACAGGCGCCTTTCCGCACCTGCTCTACAAACGCAGTCCACACCATCTGCAACACAGTCCAGCTTTCTGGGGTTAAACTTTGTCAATAATGGGATGGAAAAGTCCAGTTCAAGCCTTCTCCCGTCTTAGCTGTTCCTAGGATTCCTCCGTGCAGGCTGCTCAGCCCACAACATAGATCCTCCCTCCCCAAAGGACTGTGCCCTTCTCCCCTTTAACCTCTTTGGCTATGTCTACACACACAGTTTTATTTCAAAATAAGTCCTTTCAAAATGACTTATTTCAAAACAAAACCCTTATTTCGAAAGGGCCCATTTTGAAATAAGGAAAACCCTGCAATCGAAATGGCCATTATTTCGAAAGGGAGATTCCGAAATAACGCCAATTGGACCGTTGTTTTGAACCAACATGTCTAAACGGTGTTGTTTCGAAAGAACAGGTCCAAACGGCGTTATTTCGGAATATCCCTTCTGAAATAACAGCCGTTTCAAAAACATCGAGGTTTTACTGTTTCGGAACGATGATTCTTATTTCAAAAGGACGGGATCCGTCCTTTCGAAATAAGAAAACGTCATGTAGACCTAATTTCTTTTATTTCGAAATGACGAGTGTTATTTCGAAATAAAAGTGCCGTGTAGACATAGCCTTTGAGTGCGCAAAAACCCATTTAACTCTTTCTCAGTGGGATCCATGCCTGCTAAAGGGGTAAATACAGCCAAACGCTTCATGTGCAGTGCTAGGAGGAATAGTCTAGGAATGATCTGACTGTATCCAGATCAGCAGGATATGCCAGGCACAGAAAAGAAAGCAATAGCAATCTCTCCTCCATTGTGGCCAACTAACCTATCTTGGTGTGCTCTTGCTCTGTAAGGACTGGGGGGAATGCTGTATCAGGAGTGGTACCTGAAACTCAGCAGCAGATGGTTGGGGTCAAGACAGTCTCCCTTGGCCAGCGAAGCTAGTCTAGCAGAGTCGGGAAGGGGATACGCGCTTTGTAAAAAGGCACCGGATACACCGTGCTCACACAACTTTCCTGTAGGCCCATTCATGTTGCATTGTTTACGATGAAGCCAGGAGATAGGAAGGTGTTACACTGTGTTTGTGTTTCCTTTTGTGGGTTCTGGTGTACTTGTTGCATGAGTGTGTCTGTAATGGTGCTTTCCAACTCCAGAGTGCCTCCTGGCACCCAGATGCAGTGCTGCAGTGGTTCTTTTTCCGCCTTCAGTTGTTTTGGTGACGCAATGGTTGGTCATCGCATGTGGCCTAGCTCTCTGGCCAGGTTACTGCCCCATTCATTTCCGTTCAGGGGGTTAAAATTAAAAACCCACCAAGAGAATAAGAAACTCAAAGTCTAATGGTCTGCAGATCTCATTCCCAGTCTCTATCTGGCACTTACCATTCTTGGCACTTCTTTTACACTTGAGACCTAAGCTTCCCCTTTAGGTCTGAAGGAGAGGTAGGGGAGCCCAGGCCCACTCTCTCCTCTGGTTTCCAGTCCAGGCACCATGTGCAAGTGGTTAGGGATTGCTCTTTCAATTCCTCCACCATGTACCTTGCACTGCTCCTATCTTTGTCCAAGTGATCAAAGTCTTTCTCCAGGTCCCTGGATTTGTGGTCCCCATAGAGGAATCTATGGATTCTCAGCACTTCTTCTTTATCAGCCACCCCAGTTCTGCTTAAAGCTGCTCTCTGGAGCTGGGCTGTGATGAGTGATTCCTGGGTCTCTTGTCTGGGACTAGTCTGTCTTTCCCGCCTCCGAGAAGGAATTCCCCCAGCCCTTTTCCTGGAGAGGTGCTGGTTCTTGCTTTAGGGTAGACTGCCCATTATTCCCTTTTTAAACAGCAATTCTTCCTCAGCCTTTCCTCTGGAGCCAGGATTCCCTCTCAGGCTTCTTTGCCATAGACTCATCAGTCTTACCCTCCTTTGAGGAGGAATTCCTCCTCCACCGTTTTTCTGGAGCTGGGTTTGTGACTCAAGCCAGCTGCCAGGCTTTTGCCACGTCCCTTCAGTGGAAGGTCCTTTCAGATCAGCCTTCCCCTATGCAGAATCCACCAGATCAGCTTTCCCAGGCCTCTGGCTGCCCACTACAAGGGGAGAAAACAGCCTTGGTGCTGAATGTCTTCTTCCCATTCCTGCTCAGTTGATTGGGTGAATGGGGAGCCTGGCCTCCATCTCTCTGCAAGCCTTCAAGCCCTTAAACGTACAATGCTTCCCCTCAGCTATTCATTCCCAGGATTTTTGTGTATTGGTCCCTTCCGTGTCCTTACAGGCTATGCCTGGTGTCTGGGTGCTCTGACTATTAGGTGTTACTGTCCTTGATGGCAGGCTATCCTGTCACAGTTCCCTTTGCGATATATCACTGTAGGTGCCCCTCTCCCCCAGCCCAAATGCCTCCTCCTAAATAATCATGCTCTCACTGGCTGCCTGAGATGCCATATTTCCTTAGGGCCGGAAAAACCGGGAAGTGCAGCCTTTGTGCCATGGGCCCCAGGAACAAATCAGGACACTGATAAATCAGGAACTGGAAGCCGAGCCTTTGTACTTCCATCCTGACAGTGATCCCATCAGCAGTGAACTGCGCACCGAAGCTATCCCAGAAGTTGGCTGGGGAAGGGGGTAGGAACAATGCTATGAGTCACTCTGGTTTCTCTGGTTTCCTGATTCTATCCCTCCCTCTTTCCCACTGTCTCCTCCACCTCTTTTCTCTATTTGGTCATCTTCTCTCTGCCCACTTTTCTTTCCATCTCCAGGTCCATATCATTCTTTCTCTATATTTCCTCTTTGGTGTCCCTAGCCCACTGTTTAGTGATGGCCTCATCCAGGGCCAGATTAAGGTCCTTACAGACCCTAGGCACTTCTGTTTCGTAGGCCCTTTGGTGCATTTTTATGGCTGTATCAATGTTAGTGCTGGTTTTGCAATGAAAAAAATCTCAAAATGTTCATCTCCACTGTTAATTTCTTTCACTTTATGAAAAAAAAGATTGACATGACTCTGCCTTTGTGTATACACAGTGCCTACCCTTGCTTTATATCTCTATCTCTATCTCTATCTCTACCTCTATCTCTATCTATACCTATTTATTCAAGAAGAGATCTTTATTACAGTTTTTATCATACAAATTGAATTGAATCGAATTGAATAGAATCATAGGGTTGGAAGGGACCTCGTGAGATAAGAAAAAACATGGTCAAAATATTTTTCATAGGCCCTTCGGTTTTTGTAGGCCCTATGCACAGTGCTTACTGTGTCTATTGGACAATAAGGCCCTGGCCGTATCTCTCTCTCACTTGCTCCTCCTCACCCACATCCTGTAGATTTCCAGGGCCTAATGCTGTGCTGTGCCCAACCCTTTCTGTCCTGTGCTGAGAACCTTTCTTCATTGCTGTTGCTGGGGGCCTTCAGCTCCAGGCAGGATCAGGGCACTCAGAAGTTATTTCAGCTCCCGCTTTGCTTCTGAAATCATATTAAGCCTCATTTTACTGCTCTTTTGTGCAGGGCTGGCTGGTAGGAAGCTGTCGCAAGTGCTGCACTGAAGGGGCAAACAACCAGGGCTGTAAGTAGAGTGGGGCAACCGACGCAAAGCCCCATGTGCTGAATTTTAGAGGGTGCAAAACTGGCCAGTAGCTGCAGCTCCTACCTGGCAGGGAAAACATATTCCTCCAGCCCCGGGGAGCTGCAGACAGGCTGGGAGTTTAAAATCTCCAACCCTCTCCCTGAGCATGCTCAGATGCATGCTCGGGGTGGGAACAGCCTGTGGCCAGGTAAGGGGGAAAGGAGGACGCTGCTGGAGTGGTTGGGGGACCGGTGGGTGGATGAGGGAAGGGTTGGAGTGACTCAGTGGGCTGGCAGGAAAGGTGCCTGGCTGGGGTTCAGCTGGGGAACCGGCAGGGCGGTGGGGAAGGTGCTCAGCCGGGGATGGGGAACTGGTGCCTGGCTGGGGAACTGGCAGTGCATGGCCAGGGAAGGCACTTAGCCCAGGCCAGATCTGACTCCCTACCACCTTCTGGTGGTGGCAGGGCGTGAATCCGGCTCCCCACTGGGTCCAGATTGGGCCCCAGACCAGATCAGACCCTGGGTCAGGGGAGGGTGCATTTTGGGGTGCTTGCTCCTGGTGCCAAAATCTCTAATTCTGGCACTGCAAACAATAAAGCTGGTTCTGCAGCGTGGGGCTTTCTTAATAAGCAGCCTGATTGTTATAATCATGCCTTCTTGTCCAGCAGAAGCAGCAGGAGAGTCTTTCTGTCTGAATGAAACAAGAACAAAACTGGCTGGAAGAGCTTGGTGAGATTAGTTGTTAGTCATTTCACCTTATGGAACGGCAGCTAATTGAGCTACTTAAATACTCCTGGCACCCAGTCGCTGACTCACTCCAGCATCAGCACTTAAAGCACCCAGAGCACACAGGCCTGTCTTTATGGGTGTCACTCATCCATTCCCCACACTCGTCTCTGTTCTCCTGGGCCCTCAAAGCCAGAAAGAGACAGAGACAGATAGGCTCATCATGCCAAATGGGCCATGTCAGCAACATCTCAGCACGGCAAGATATGAACTGGGGCTGCTGAACCAGAGAAACACCAAAGAGAAACGCTGCTCTTGTTTTACCCGGGGGCAGGTGGGGGCACTGCAGGGACAGGAACTGGAGAGAAGTGTTGAAAACCTCATTGAACTGGGCTTACCAGCTTCAGTGGTGAAAGAGGATTTGGTCCAAAGGAAAGTTGTTAGCCCAGCTGTCTTTGCTTTTCCTCAGTGGGGGGAATGGTGGGCTATCAATCTCAGGCACATATCTGACTCCCCTTCGCGCTGAAGAGCTCCCAATAATGGATGCATCTATCCTCCCAGCACTCACATGAGGTAGGGAAATGCTGTTGTGTGATTATAGCCCAGCTCCTTAGAAGTTTTTGGTTCCTTATCTCCATTGTTGGGAGCCTAATCACCTTTGAGGATGCAGGCCTACATGAGCTGGCTACAAGTGACCCTGTCTGCATTTGTGGTAGAGAAGAGAATTGAACCAAGGTCTTCGCTAGCACCATAACCATGGGGTCAGCTTTCCCTCAACTAGTTGCACACCCTGAGGTCCAGCCACGAAGCATCAGCCACTAGAAGGACCTTTCCCTTACAGGCCTCATCAGTTCTCCGGATGGATCTTTCTTTAATGTCCATCTTATAACAACAAGTGATCGGCTACCAGGGCTTGACAGACTTAGCCATTCCAGCTTCCTTGCAAGACATCAGAGTGGAGATTCCAGGCCTCCATATTCCTCTTCGACAACCTTGATACACTAGAGCCCAGGCCATTGGTTCTCGACTCGGTGGGATGCCAGGAGGCATTGAATTACCATGGCCACCTGACATTTCCCATATTGCTAAATGATCTTGCTTCCTGGACTAGTCTGCAAGCATCCTGCCACCATAAGACTGGAACAGAATCTATGATCCAGCATATATACTTTGCTGCTCTGTCAGAATCTCTTTTGTCTTCCTCTTCACTGCAGTCACTGTTCTGGCTGCTTGTGTCCACAATTGAAACCAATGGGTGTTGCATCTGCTTAAGTCAGCGGTGAATTTGGGCTGTGGAAAAAAATTGAAACTCGCTAAATTGCAATGGAAAATATTGGCAATGAAACTGCAAAGATCTTGGGCCAGATCCTGTTGCTCTCACATACAGCCCTGTAAATCCAGAGTCATTCTACAGAAATCAAGGGAGTGACTCCAGATTGACATCAATGTCTCTGAGAGCGAAATCTAGCCTTTTACCTCCATTGGAATCATGTGATGCAGTCAGAACAGGAGAAAGCAACCGTACAAAACAAAAGACCTTACGCAATATGAGCTGCTATAGGGGGCAGAAAACGAGGCATAAACACGGTCATCTGCAGACAGTCCATAGCCTGTTGACACCTCCTGCAAAGCACAAGCCAGGTGATTTAGCTGCTAACAAAGCTGCGACTGCCTCTCATGGGAATGGCCTTGCTCTAGAGGAGGCTGATGTCAGGCGGTGATTCACAATACACTGTCGTTTCCAGGTGTATCAGGGTTAGCAGGTCAGAAATGTACTTCTGCTTAGGATGCATCTGTAATTCTGTTACCAAGGAACAACTAGTGTGAAACATGCAGTATGGGTCAGATTCTGCTCCCACTTACTCCTGTGCAAACACATTGGTCCAGGCTGTCCTTGGTGTAACTCCATTGGTTTTACAGTCAGGATGAATCACATCCCTTTAATGAAGCATAATATAAAAATGAATGGACAAGGATCATATTTCAATAGTTTTGTTTAAAAACAGCATTTGCTAGGGTTTCATGAAGAATAAACTCCCTGCTCTAGAATTCTAGAGAGTTGTTCGAAAAAGGTACAGAAAGACTCTCATTCTCAGTTAAATTCTATAAGGCATTGCTGTTAATTTATCCCGATTCTGTTATTTGTATCATTCATAGGAACACATGGAGCTGTTCACTTGGAGTGTCTAGTCCCTCGCGCTAGGCAATTTCCAAAGGGGTAGCCGTGTTAGTCTAGTTCAGAAAAACAAACAAAGGGTATGTCTACACTGGAAGCTCTATTAAGTTGATTTAACAAGGTCAACTTTAAGTCAACTTAAAGTTGACCTTGTTAAGTTGACTTAGAGCATCCACACTGAAAACCCCTTGTTGATTTCCTGCATCCACACTGGCTGGTGCTAGGTCAACCTTCCTGGTGGTCAGGAACTCTAGCAGGGAGGCTGGAGGCCAATTTAGTTGACTTAAGGGCTATTCCCCATCTACACTGGCTTAAGTCAACTTAATAAGGTTGACTTAAGTCAACCTTAAGAGGTGGTGGTATTAAACTGACTTAAGTAAGCACTTAAGTTGACTTAATAAAAGCCCAGCGTGGCCGCAGGAGTCTGTAGGTCAACTTAAGCTTCCTTAAGTTGATCTAAGACTCCAGTGTAGATATACCCAAGGAATGCAGTGGCACTTTTAAAGACTGAGAAATTTACTTATTGCATGAGCTTTTGTGGGAGAAAATCCCACTTCATCAGATGCTTTGAAGATGGGGAACTTACAGAAGAGGAGGAAAATAAATGCAGGAAAGTGTAAATCATAGGATCATGAAGTGGGATTTTCTCCTGTGAAAGCTCATGTGATAAATACATTTGTTAGTCTTTAAGGTTATGTCTACACTTGCAAGTTAGTTTGAATTAAGGAGGCTTAATTCAAACTAACTTAGTACCTGTCTATACTAGGCTTTCATTAGTTTGAACTAAGGAATTCCCTAATTCTAACTAACAAAAGATTAGTTCAAACTAGTAAGACCTGCCAGTTGGTTTGAACTAAACCCTTAGTTCGATTGTTAGTTTGAACTAAGGACAATGTAGACTAGGATTAACCCTTAGTTTGAATTTAATAAATTTGAAATAAGGGCAGTTCAAATTAACAACGTGGACTAATTCAAACTCATGTTAGTTTGAATTAGTCCACGTTGTTAATTTGAACTAATAAGTTCAAGTTTGGGTCGAACTAAACTTGAACTAACTTTTCCTAGTGTAGACATAGCCTATAAGTGCCACAGAATTCCCTGCATATCATGTTAGGCACTATCAAAACACCTCCCCAAAGAAACTTTATTTCAGGATTTTTTTCCCTAAACAAAGCATGATTCCTGCAAAAGATTTGTGTTTCAACGAATCAGCTCTTTTTGACATGGAAAAAAAAACCTCAAACCAATTCCCAATATATGATTTCTGACCAGCTCTAACACTTCACTTTAGGCACCTGTTTAAAGTTAAGCATTTACTTAAAAGCTTTGCTGGATCCAGGCCTATATTATGAAATATATTGTATAATGGCTAATAGGATTATTATTGTCTACGAGAAGGAGGCTGATGGAAGGGTGTTAGAGTGACTCAGGTAACTTTGCCATTGAACTATGTGGAATAACTCAAACTTCCAGTGGGCTCGCAATCAGTCAAAGGAGATGCATGTGGAGTGTCTCTGTTAATGTTCAAGAGAACTGGTTGACTAATTTACAGCACATCATCTATTTGAAGGAGTTTTGCCTTCCCTTCCTTTTTGTGATCAGAGCTAGGTCAAAAAGCTTTTATAGCTGTGAACGATCTGGTCTAATGGGCTAGACAGGTAGTAGCCTATCTCTGTTGCTGATCCGGTGTGTGACCTGGGGCAAATCACATCAGCGAGCTGTAGTCGAATTAGGTGACAAGCCCTTTGCAGCAAGCACCATGTAAGCACAGCGTCCAGGACAATGGGACATTCTTCAGGGAATAATTTTTGCTCTGCAAATAATAATGGACTGTTGGAGAACATTTGCACAGTTAATAAAAACCTTGATTCAGCAGAGCCCCTGTTTCACGTCAGAGCTGTAACTACGGTGGGGCTGATGGGGCAAAGCCCCAGGCGGCCTGAAGCAGCTCAATAGAGCTGCGCTATTAAGGGGGCGGATTTGAGGCACCGGCTCTAAGCACCGCTAATGGAAAGGGGCACGTTCCGATTGGAATGTGCCTCAGGCGGCAAAACGCCGCATACGGCTCTGTTTCACATTAACATTTCCGTTTCCCCCTTTGAAACAATGGGACGTAAGACACAGCTAAACAATGCCCACGTTGGGCTTCGCCAAACAAGGTTGGGATTGCTCACCTGCTGAAATTTCAGCATATGATCAAGTGCTCTGCTGAGCTGTGCGGGAGGTGGTTGTTATAGACAGCACATGTATTTTTCCTCTTCCCTGATTGGCTGGCTGACAACACAGTGTGAATTGCAAATATTGCAATTAAATCTGAAATTTGCTTTGGGCAAGTATCTTCCCAACTGGATAGTTTATTGTGAAACTGATCCCCTGGAATAATCTGTTCATTGGAAGCGATGCAAATCTGTGTCTGGAATTATTAAAAGTTCAATTGTTTCGTACAGTATTGTCTAGAATTTTGTCCAGTCGTGGAGGCAAATGGACTGTACTGGGCCTCAGTGACTGATCTATTTACCTATACAGTGGAGGACACATCAGCAGGCAGATCTCAACGGGTATGTGCGCACACAGTCTTTAAATTGAAATAACGTTGATTATTTCGATTTAAAGCAGGGCAGGTCCACACTACATTTCCTTATAGTGAGATAAAAAGCTCCCTTATCTCACAATAAGAAAAGTCATTTCTATATAATAAAACCTAGTAAATTGTTATTTCAAAATAACGCAGTGTGGATGTGTTATTGCGATTTAACACTTTTTGCCCTTCTCCTTCCCAGAATGCTTTCCTTTTTCTATATATTGGGTGGGGCCATGGCCCTTCTAGGTGGCCATGTTGCCACACCTCCCATAGTGCCCCTCTCCGAACTTGAACTAGCGAGTCCTGTCCATGGACATGTTAGTTTGATTTGGTCTTCTAGTGGGGCCCTGTTAAATCGATTTAAGTGAAATTGCTTTAATGATTTTTACATCTATTTTATTAAATCGATTTAACCATGTAAGTGTGGACATAGGAACTAGATGGGACATCAAGGAGCTTTTTCCCCTATTATTAGTTTTGGACTGGCTCTGGTTTATCTTGTTCTATCTTAAGGTGATATGAAAGAGCGTTTGTACGGTCCAGGTGGTCTGACTCCCTGCCAGTTACCCAGAAGACTCCTGGTATCAGGCTGCAGTCATGTGACTTGGTAATAGAGATTACATGATAATGCTGTAGGATTGAGGTGAAGATTTTTCTCTTCTGGTGCAGAGGGGAACTCCCTCATGGAAAGCTCGCCTCTTGGGCATTTTAACCAGCAGTCCGCCAAGACTCCCCTTATAGAATCACAGGGTTGGAACGAGGTCATCTAGTCCAACCCCCTGCCAAAAAAGCAGGACCCCTCCCACTAGATTATCCCTTGTATGGATGGAAAAGGAGATCAGTCTGCCTCCTAATATCTCCCTCCCGTGTAAAATTAATTTTTATGCTCTCAGGCTAAAGGTTCCCTTGTCCTCAGTCACACATTTGAGAAGTATAGCTTACTCTGGAATTTGTCTCTAGTTTATTTTGCTTTCTAAGTGGGTGGGCAAGACTGCAGAGCTGTTTGGAAACATCTTTTCCTTCTCCAGAGCAGTCTGACTGGACAGCTATATTTAGGGCAGTTTCTAATTTTCTGGGCTTAATTAATGAATGGAAATACTCAGTCACAGATATTGAGGCAACTCAGAAAGCTCAACCTGGTCACTGGGTGGATAAACTTCTCTCATCCCTGCAAATGCTGATTCGTGCCCTCCTGGCAAGGCCAATTGAATCAGCTCTGAGCGTGTCCACTAAGCCTGTCCTCACGCACGCATGCACGACATTCCCACTATCAGAATCACACACACATGGAATGGAACATAGGCGTATGCAGACCGAAACACTTATGCGCACACAAACACTTGCCAAAAGCAAACAAAAAATCATACCCATGCACACTGCACACACAAAACTTAAACACACCATTGCAGGGTTTTGTTTAAGGCACATAAGATGCCCAAATCTCATTGACATGGAATTGGGATTGAGTATATCACTCCCTTAGCCTCCTTGGAGAATCCCAGACCACATGTGTGCAACAGTTCATGGACACACATTAACTAAAAAAGGCCCCGATTCTCAGTTTTTACACTACCAAGGCCAGTTTTTACACTATTCTAATTAGTGAAAGGGCCTGAAAGTGGCTGAGAAATTGAATTCACTCCCACTTTTCTGGCGTGGCGGTGTAAAAGAGAATCACATCGTAAAATGTAAAGTAACAGGATAAATGGTCTGGTTAGGCCAGACTAGAGCTAAAGGCACTCCTGTTAACCCACATATTCAAAATATACTAAGCGTTCATCTTGATGTAAAGCCAGACTGACGCCATTGACTTCAGAAGAATTCCTCCAGAGTTACCCTGGCAAAACAAACAACAATGCCTGGCCCATGCCAATGTGCTCATGGCATTCCTCAGTCTGTAAATAAAGTATATAAATGCATTGGTTCCAATGCTCGGATAGCCTAAGGCCCTGTGATGCCACTTTGACAGTTACTGTAACACTAACACCCACTTTGAGGCAATCTTATGCCTTCACAAAACTCCTAATAACTTCAGCAGGTCATGGGTTGTGCCCCCAAAGTGGTGTAAAAGGGTCTTAGTGTACCCAAGTGTTAGTCTCAGTGTGTCTGAACTTGTGTCATGGTCTGCTTTTCAAAAAACCAGAGTCTTCAAGAGCTTCTGTTGTTCTTGGTGGGAGGGAAGGTGATTCCTCATCTTCCTTCCAGATGCTGGGTGCAGGATGCTTTGGAGAAGTCGAGCTCTCCAGGTTCATAAAGAATTGGAAGTTCTTTAATGCATGCTTTCCAAAATAGCTCAGCTCTGGGATTAGACAAAGCATGGAAACATTCAGTCCCACGAGAGTCATGGACCCACGCAACCATACAATACAGCACTGCCAACTCTCATGGCTATATCAGGATATTTGACCTCTGCCTTAGAATCCCAAGGGCTGGCTCAGGGGATTGCATAAGAATCTCGCCTATCATTTAAAAATAAAATCGTAAGTCACTAGCTTTCATGGTTGCAGAGAAAAACTTGCAAACAAAAACAGAAAGAAGACAGTAAATAAGAAGACCAAGGATTTATTTTATATATTTTTTTTAAAAGAATCCCATGACTTCATCATTTTGGGGGCCTGACTTGACATTGACAACATTGCTAACACATGTAGACAACCATGGACAACAATAGGCATGTAGCTCCATGCCTGGACATCATCCCCAGAGTCTGAGGCGTTATGACAGCAAGGAGTGTGGTCTGGGACTCTACACAGACTATGCACCCCCTGCCACACTGCATCCAATAGCTCTGAAAAGATTTTTCAGTCATGTCCTTTTAATCTCTTAAATATGGGATTGTTGGTTAATATGAGCAGGGCTGTCTCTAATCTGGACCAGTGGGCATTTCAGTCCCCCGTTCCCAGTGAAAAATGCAAGCCAAACCTTGTGGCCCCTTTACCGAGTTGCATGAGGCAGATGTCGGTGTTGAGCCAGGGTTTTTATGTGGTCGCCCCACAGCTTTGCAGTTCTTTCCCCATGTGCTCATTTTGGGGGCACATGATGAGGTGCCGCTTTTCCCCCAGTCACTTGAGAAGGGAAAGGATTGCCCTGGAAGGAAAGGGGACTTGAGTTTTTAAGAGAAACAAGCAAGACTACCATGGCTACTCCTTTGGAGCTTGATTCTTTAAGCTGATCACTGGGAGTGGGTTCTTAAACTGCGCTGGGGAGTGGTTTGAAGGGATGCCAAGAGCATGAGGAATAGGGGCCTTTTGCAGCATTTTTGTATTGCCAAATGAGAGAACAGAGCTGTCCATCGTGGGGAGTCATCATCCGCCTGGGGTTTACAGGGAGTGGCGAGATTTCACCTCCTTGCGATTTTGCACACAGTGACCGCCGGCTGCTGTGCTGTGAAGCACGTGTGTGAAGGCCCCCCAGGTGAGGCTGATGCCCCCATGGAGACGTAAGAGCGCCTTGGGTGACACAGCCCCTTTGCCCTTCCCTGCCGCCAGCTGCACCGAGTGCTAAGCGCTGCAGTAGGATGCGAATTCGATTCCAAAGGGTCCAATCAGTCTCTGCTGCTGCCCCAAAGGAGAGCACCCCCGCTTTAGAAATAATCATTAGGAGCATGGAGGAGAGAGTTGCTATGAAACCAAGAGGAAATAACCTTGTTTTTCCTCCATACGCTCAGTCCTTACATCACAAGAAGCTGATCTCTCCACGCAGCCCTAAAAAACATCTGACAGCCTGCCCGTCTCTGCTCTCTCAGTGCTCTAACCCACGTCTCCGGAGACACCACTGCCGCCCGCACTCCTCTTATTTACTGAGCTAGGTTGTTTTTCTTTTTTTTTAAATCAGTTTTGCCCTGGCATCTGTGGGGTTAAGTCAGCATGCTACTGCTGCTGTTGAAGAGAGGACCCGTCTGGTCCCTGTAACAGACTGTGCCTGGCAGAGTCTGTCAGACACACACGAATCCGTCCACACAGGCTCCAGGGTGCCCACAGGCTGCCAAGCACGTCCTTGTGAGGCTTTCACTGTGCCAGGGCTACTCCACGCTAGCTGTTGCATTTGGCTCGCCAGTCTTCCTGGGGGTTTTGTCAGCACTGCCATCGGGCACAGCCCCATGCAGCCCGCCTGCCCCGCAGTGTGCTTGGCGCTCTGCTCACAGCTCAGAGTCCAGTCCCTAGACGGGCATGAGAGCTAAACGCTAGGGGCCCGATTCGCATTTACATAAGGCTGCTTTATACCAGTCTGTAGTGCAACTTGCAATTTCTACCCAGTTTCAGGCCAGAGTGGTGTAAAGGGGCATTACTGTACCTGACAACCAGGTGTAAATCAGGAGAGGTTCTGCCCTCTGTAAAATAAGTGTGAGCGAGAAGAAAATCAGGCCCACCGGTTCCTTGGTATAACCCCATCCCACGCCCCATCATTCTGCCTTGTGAATTACCAAACCTGATAATAGAGATGCCTTGCTTTGCATTTCTGCGGCCCTTTCCACTTCTGTGGCCTTTTCCAATCAGACCCTTTTTCTCATGTTTCAGGCACAGGCTTTTGCCTGTGCCCAAAGTGAGAGTTAAAACAAAACAAAAGAAAAAGCTGCTGGTCTGACTCGATAACAGTTTACTCCATTTTGCACTGGTGTAAACAACTGTGTGAGAGGCCAGCGTCTGTGCTCTGCTGAGTTCATTTTGCTCCATGTGAGCCATCCGCTCCTTGTCAGTCTGCACAGTCCCAATGGAGAACTAAATCCAGGTGCAGAGAGAATCACGATGTTGGTGACACCAATGAAATTCATTGGATTTAGTCACATCGGTGGAACAGGAGCAACATCTGCCCCAGGACTTCTGAGCTCATTTGTCTGGCACCTGTTAAGAATTGTGGCTTGATGTGTCAGCCTTGGAAAAAAAGTATTCTGTCACTGTCTGTCAATGCACAAGGTAGCTCAGGACCTTGTTGGAGATGAGCCACTGATTTGGAAATGGAATAAATCCATTCTCTGCTGCCGGTATTCCTTCCAGCGCTCCAGCTAGAGACTGGAGTCCCAGAAAGATGGAGGAGGCTCGGGAGCCTTGCAAAATCTCCCCCAAATACCACCCAGATCTCGCTCATCTGCCTCCTGGGCTAATCACAAGCGGCTGGGCTGGATGCTTCCTGTTTCAGCGAGGGCAGGCGAAAGCCATCCCTGGAGCCACTGTCTGCAGGTGAACAGATTCTGCTTGGCGTCTGCACACATCAGGGAAATGGGATGGAGAGAGGTGATGTGGGGACAGAGCAGACTGGAGGGATACAGGGACATAGAGGGGATGAATGTGCAGAGGGTGGAAGAGGGAAATGGGGCAGAAGGAAACAGATGAGTAGTGGGCAGGGAGGAGATATATGGGAGGGGACTAAAGCAGACAGAAAACATGAAGAAAACAGGAGAAAGAGACATAGGGGCCCGATTCCCCTTTACACCAAGCCTTTGTTTACATGAGTAAGGTGAACTGGTTTAACTTAAACAAGCAGTTCTGTGGCACTGTAAAAGACGCAAAATTATTTAATTATTTTAAATAAATGTGTTAGTCTTGTACAGTGCCACAGGACTCCTTTGCTGAACTAGACAAACGCGACTCCCCCTTTGGATCTGGTTTAACTTAAACATGCATTTCTAAAGCCCCATGTGGCTGTGTCACTCTGACTTTGCTGCAAAAGGCTGCACGCCTCTTACTGAGTTGGTTTTCTTTTGTTGCCAAAGCAGGGGCGTGTTGGTGGCAGGAGGGAGCATAGCAGTGCATGCATCCCTGCTGTTTTGTTGCCAAAAGCTGACTCTTGTTGACAAAACTCAGTGATGTAAAGCAGCCCTAATTTACACAACTGAGAGACATCGTAAAGACAACCTAGTCTCTTCTGCCACTATAGCAAGCGTCCACACTACGCTGCTACAATAACGTATCTGCAGCGCTGTAGACAGGCCCCAAGATTTGAAGGCACGATGTTAGCTAACGTGTGCTACCTAACACATCTGAAGAATAGATCAGTGGTTTCCAACCTGTGGAGGTCTGCGGGCCTCTTCATGGGGTCCGGGGTGCTGCTGGATCCCAGCGGGGATGGGGGCCGCAGAGGGCTGGATGCTGCCCCCACTCGCCCGCTGCTGAAGCTGGCGGCAGTGTGGCTTCCCTCCCCTGCAGGGGCTGGCTGGGAGCCATGGGTGCAGAAGCCCTCGCTGTCCGGCAGGGGAATGGGGCCGCAGGCAGGGTTATGGTATTTCTACACTTTACATAGGTCACGATATTTCTACACTTGAAAAATAGGTATGTCAGTTTGGGCTAGCTAACCTTTAAATATAAGCAATGAAGACAGGTCAAATCAAGTTTTAACTTGGTTTATCAGGTTGTATCCAGCACAGGATCCTTTCTAGGCTTTAACCCAAGCTGTTCTTCCAAGGTAAAAGCTGCCTTTCTGTGTCTTCATTTGACCTGGGCAAGTTTTTTTTTCCCCTAGCAGATAAAATGTTCACCAAAAGAAAGAAAGAAAGAAAGAAAAGTAGCAGCATTTTTTTCAAGGCACCAAAACACTTTGCAAAAAGCCCTGTCAATTTTATTTTGGAAACGTCAAAATATTTCGTTTCAACGGCTTTACATGTAAAGTTCGAACTTTTAATTTCAAGTTGGTGTTTTGCTTCAAAATTCAGTTAATTGTTAAAAAAAAAGGGGGGGGGGTGTCTGTGAAAGCACACTCCAGAACCAACCTGAAACAAATTGAAAAATCATCAGATTAAATATTTTATTCACCTTGAAGCTTGTTTTTGCGGATTTGTTAGTTTAACATTGAATGGAAAAAAGTGGTTATTAGCTCATATCTGGTGTTCACTGCTATTTTAACCTGAGTTTTATCACCCACCCAAGAACACCACTTTTTTTGCAGTATAGACAGAATCTTAGTTAGCTTGTGTTAGCTAACAGACTAACATAACCCTCTAAATCCTCATCTGTACAAGGCCCCAGCCCAGTGGTTCTCAACCTTTCGTGTATTGCAACACACCTGGGGGTGTATCGCGATCCTACAGGACAAACCAGCCTACTCCCCATCAGACGAGGTATGTCTCCACTATGGGCTTAAGTCAACTTAAGGAGGCTTAAGTCGCTTAAGAAAAATCCTGGCCACATTTGCAGTTCGCTAAGTCAACTTAAGGACTTCCTGAAGTCAACTTAATAACTCCTGCCCTTAGAGTCAACTTTAAGGGTTAAGTCAACTTTATTAAGTTGACTTAACACAATGCGACCACTAAAGTCAACTTAATAAAGTTGACTTAGTACCGTGGGGCCATTAGTCGACTTTATAAAGTCGACTTAAGCCAGGGGACCCATTTGAAGTTGACTTTATTAAGCCATTTACAGCCATGCAAAGTTGATGTGAAATGCAACCATTTGGAACTGGCGGCATCTTAGGCTACGTCTATATGACCAGCTAGGAGGCACGATTCCTGTTGCACCGCTCTATCATAGACACTGCAGGTGTTCTTCTGTCACTGTAATAAATCCACGTTTCCAAGAGGCAGTAGTTAAGTTGACAGAAAAATTCTTCCATTGCCCTAAAACTGCCTACCCCAAGGTTTATGTCAGCTCAGCTAAAAGGTTGCCATGAGGAGGAGGAAGAAAAATTATTCTCTTTAACTGCTGATGGTAGGACAAGAAGCAAGGGGCTTAAGTTACAACAAGAGAAGTTTAGGTTAGACATTAGGGAAAAATTCCTAACCGTCAGGGTGATTAATCGCTGAAATAAGTTGCCCAGGCAAGTTGTGGACTCTCCATCGTTGAAAGTGTTTAAGAGCCGGTTAGACAGGCACCTGTCAGGGATGGTTTAAGAGGGTACTTGTTCCTGTCATGAGCGCGGGGGGGTTGGACTCGACGACCTCTCATGGTCCCTTTCAGTTTCTATGATGCTATGAGTCTACATCTTTCAGGGCTGTGAATTTTTCATGCCCCAGAGTAGCACAGATAGATTTACCCAAGTTTTTTGTGTCAACAGGAGCTTACTTTGCACTGGATCCAGAGAGAAAGATCAGAGACACAAGTAAAAACTGCTAACATCCACAGGTTTTTGTTTTATTTTTTTTCCCCTTTTTTGAAGTTTTATATGGGGCAAACTGAATCTAGAACATATCTAGAAGTGGAAAAGTTTTGCTGTAAGGCACCAGACTAGAACTTACAACACCTAACTTCACGTGCCAAGGCCCCCTATGTGACCTTGGTCAAGTCATTTAGTGCCAGATTGTCAAAAGAGTTCAGCTCATTTAAACACATAAATACTTCTGGGTTCTAAAGCCTTCTGAAAATCTGGCCCTTCGTCTCTCTCTCTCACTCGGCTCACTGTCTGCAAAATCTACCTAAGCAGACTGTAACATCTTTGGAGGAAGGATTATCTTTGGCTGTGTCTACATTCACAAAATTAATTCAAAAGTTATTACCGGTGTTTCAGATCTGTGAGTCTACAATAGACTCCTAATTCAAAATAAGGCAGGCTTTATTAATTCGAAATAGAGAGTCTTCACTAGACTCTCTAATTCAAAGTAAGGGAAGGTAGGCAAGTGAATACGGACATTAGTTTGAATTAAGCTTATTCCGCAGCTTAAAATGGCTTAATTTGAATTAATAACTTCAAAGTAAGTATTACTTTGAAATAAGATGAGGTTTAATTATATTGAATTAGCACTTCCTTAATTCAATTTAAGGAAACTCTTAATTCGATATAAGGAAATGCCTCCCTGGACAGGGATTAAACCTCCTTAATTTCAAATAGCTTGCAGGTATATATATGTACAGCACTCAGCACAATATGATCCTGTTCATGGCTGAAGTATCTGGCCCTACTATAATAAGAAAAGCAAGACAAGCTGGATAGAAAATGTTAGTCAAAACAGTCTGCTATATTGAAATGGCATTTTGATGAATCTGAAAATTGTAATAAAGTTGCAGAATGTGATGAAATTTAGTTTTGAAAAAAATTGAAAAAAATCATCACTTTGAAATAAAAGAAGAAAATGAAAAATGGAAGAGATCAAAATAAAGCGCTTTGAATTGATTGAAGTGACACGTTTTGATTGACTCAAAATGCGGATCAGAATTCTGTCTACCAAAAAAATTCAGAACGTAGGTTGTGTCTGTTCCACTTTAGGATGCACTTCCCCCCACCCCCCTGGAACATGCCAGATTTTGGCAGGGAAATCCTTTTTCCGACCAGGTCTGATAATCATTTTCCTAGACCAGGGTCTCAAACGCATGGCCAAAGGGCCTCATGCAGCCCCTAAAGTTATTTCTTGCGGCCTGCAACAACACTATTGCTATCAATATTTGCAATACTTTGGTATGAAAAGGTTTCAGTTGTGTGGTCCTTGGGCTACTGTACTAGTTCTCCTGCGACCCTTGTGGTGATTTGAATTTGAGACCCCTGGCCTAGACTTTCAAGGCCTCTGTCCATCACTTCATGCACCTGAAGTCACTGAAATAGTTCTCTGCCTTGAAGAGTGGTTCTTCGTGAGGGTTAATTTACCCGCTATTTTCTACCACCTCCAGGGTCTCTGACTGCAGCCCTGATCTTGTTTTCAGGCTGTGTTTGCTGTTGGCAGCATGGTGAAAAAGCCACCTGCCACTAAGGGCTGCATGGCTGATTTACAGGGATGGGAATGGTGCAACATTTTCAGGAGTAAAGAAGCTACAGAGCAGCATTTTAAGTTGTGCTTTTAGGCCCTAAAAGGAAGCCAGTCACTATAGCTCTCCAGCCGCAGAACCAAGCAGTCGCTGTTGGATCAGTGTTTGGGAACTAAATTGTATTATGTAAAAGGAGAGAGCTGAGGTTTCGCAGGAAGGATTTGAGGGTGTTGAAGGAAAGTTCCTCTCACACGCTCTGCTTTCACCACCCATTCCCCCCTGTGTTTGGCACCATTCAGCTTTTGTTTATTCCCTGTTGTTTGGTTTTCATTCATTTAAAAGGTTATTTTGCATTTGGGAGGCCCCCTGTGCCATCGGCCTGGCCAGAAGGAGGAATGTGGTTCAGCCATAACCAGGGACAGGGTCCAGCTCATGTTTCTCCCGCAAATAAAAATCTGTCAGTGAATTTACAGCAGCTCCCAAGACAGCAGTAATTCAGTGCAGCCTCCATTTCCCGGCTGCTGGTGAGCTGCCTCTCAGGTGCCAGAGGCGCAGCCACTCTGACACGGGGATGGGGAAGAACGGCACCAGAGCCTGGAGCTCCAGCTCCAGATCTGCAACGTAAGCTTGCTCCTCGCTCCTCTTTCACTGAGCCTCCTCTGCTTTGCTCCTGAGCTTGGACCTTGCCTTGTATGTAGAGACCCATCCTGCCCCCCATGCGGTCACATACCCCCTGTTCAAAATGGATATAGAAATGCCAACCTGGGTGGCTGCTAATGAGGAAGAACTGCCCAGGCAGCACGCCTACGGATGCCGCTAACTAGGGCATCGTTTCAAAGACGTGTACGTCACTCGTTCCTGCCCCTGCCTGACACCAATAACGCACTGTGGGAAGGACACTCATGGGGTGGAATCCTTGGGTCTGATTCCCTGTTGTCCTACATCACGTGCGGTCATGTACACCGGGACAAAGGGAGTGCAAAGCGGGTGCACGCCTCCAATATTCAGAACAGGTAGTGTCGTGTGCCCGCTTTGCCTGTCTAAATGAGTCCATGTGGAGCAGGGTGACAGGGAAGGCCCTGCATAGCTTTTGGTGCCCAGATTGCATCTCCAGCGTTCTTGCTGGCACATCTGGGAGGATCCCCTGCAGGCCAAGAGATGATGGCTGTGCCTCAAAGGCACTGATGTATCTGAGCCTTGTCTCCACTCGAGAAGCATGGTGTACGAACCACACGCCACCTTGCTTTGCAAAATGCCTGCAAACAGGAGGGCTTGCCCTGAATCATTCTGTCCTGGGAACGGGGTAGAGTGGATGGGGATTGCTCGTAAACAGCTCCAAGCCGGCAAACAGCCCTCCTACTGCCATCCCACAGTGCACTGCTGGCTCGTCTCGCAGGCTGTCTGCTTTACTCCAGCCACTCCATTGCGTAGAAGCCACTAGCTGAGTTTGATAGCAGCCAGCCTGCTCAGCACAAGCTTGGGTGCTAAAACCCCGATGGCAGCTGTAGGCTTACGCCTCCCTCCACCCGCTACCGCAGTGGGGGAGGAGATTCGAGAACACAAGTCCGCAATGTAGTTATGGCAGGCGCCGCGGGGTTCTGCGTCAGGTCTGAGATGCCTAAGCATACAAAGGCGTAACTACTAATGGTGACTAAAAGAGCAAGGGGCCGTGTAGCCAGGTGGCCACACATGCTCCACAAGCCGATGCTGGGAGATGTCTCCCGTCCAAGGAGTCTCTGTGGGCTGGAGTAGAGGGCGATTGTGTGTGGGAGGGAAGGAGCCAAGAATAAGGAATGGAGGAGAGAGGATGCTAGAAAAGCAAGCTGTGATGCTTGGTGCTAGGGACCGTTGGGTGTAGAGGCAGCATGGCCTGCTGTGTAGGGCACTGGCCTGGCAATCACATTATCTGTCATTGCCGTAGACCATTTTGGAGTCCCGTGCCAGCTCTGTGCCTCAGTTTCCCCACTGTTTGTCTGTTCAGATCACCACCTCTTCATGGCTGCCTCTGCGTATGTCCGTGCAGCACCTTGCACAATGGGGCTTGGATTTGAGTTCAGGTGCTGCCATAGCGTAAGGAATAACAGAGCTGACCTTCCCAGGGAAGAGGGAGGCAGCAGTTGGATCCGATATTCTCCTTTGGGCCTAGCTCTGCTCGTGTGTGTCCACGTGGGAGGTGCAGACACCCAGGCGGGGGCAGTAGGTGAGGAGACAGGGATATCTCCTTTGCTTGCATCTCAGCATCACAGGTGCTCTCGAGTTCCCAGTACAGCTCACATCTTTGCTGTTGTTTCTCTGTCTAGGGCACGAAAGATGCCCAGACTGATCTCGGCTTCCAGCAAGAAACTTCTGAAAGTTTCTACAAAGGCAAGCCCCTAAGCCGATAAGCTTTGCTTCTCTGCCGGGGGGAATGTCTGATGTGTAGGGGGGCTAGTCAGGGATAGCAAACCTTTTTTCCCATCTAAGCCCAAGCCTCACTCATGGCGAGAGAATAGCAAGCAAGGAGAGACTTAAGCAAGTCTCTAGTAGCAGCAGAGCTGCTTCTCCTTTTCTCTGGAGTGAAAGGGGAAGCAAGTGGGGTTTAGCAGTGAGAGCAAGGAACCAGAGAGCATGCAAGCACGCAAGCTATGTTTATCTCCCAGCTCATTTTGCACCACAAAAACGTACCCTCTCATTCTTCCCAACTTGCATCCTACCTTCACTGGCACAAGAATCCCATTGCCCAGGCAGCGCTGTGATTTCACGGGGTTTCTTCTGTTATTATCAAGATGGATTTTGACATGAGTAGTTAGGCAGTACATGAACCCTCGCAGGTTACTTCTATTAGGAGAAGACACTCAGGTATTTCTTTGTAAATAAGCATGGTGGCATTCAAGAATCAGCACAAAAGCCCAGTTTCCCAGAGCACAGAAGGAAATCAAACCCCAGGAGGCAGTTTCTTTGCTCATGGGCCACTTTCCAGCCAGCCCTTTGCCTCTCTGTGCATTTTCACAGGGCTACATTGCCAGCACTCTCCTTGCCCCTTCCTTTCTGCTTGATGCCACCCACTGCCCCTGCATTTCAGTCAGTTCCCTGCAAAACCCCTTGGTCCACACAGCTCCACTTCTGATCAGCCATGCACGGCCCCACCCGTGTCTAGTGTTTCAGCCATCCTCCTCCACAAGGAGCACAGAGGGGTTGCTCATCAGCTGTGGCACCCCGTATCACCAAACATAGTGCCTGTCGGTCAATGGTCAAGTCACGGGTTTGGCTTTCTCCTTTTCACAACTCAGTGCTCCAATTAGGTCGCTTAGGGCTCCATCCCTTTGCGTGGATAAAGAGTGGATGATACGAAGATCTACCGTGACCCTCCCTTAGGCCTCCAGAGGTTTGATAGTTTTAATTTTCCTTTGGGTCAGGGTGTGTTGGTTTTTTTTTTACCTCCCTTCCTGGTGATTGGCATGGGACTCCAGGCCCCATCTCTCCTCTGGGTTCCAGGCCAGGGACTCTGAACTAAGCAATTGGGGTGAGCTTCCCTACTCTCACTGTGCTGTTTCCCTGGATTACCTCCTAGCTTTAGGAAGGGGGCAGAGTCCCCCAGACTGAGGACTCCTTGGCAGCATGTGGCCCCTCGCAGGCTGGGCTGGACGGGATCAGACCGCCAGCGCTTCCTCCAGTGATCTGGGAGTCTCACCCGAAGCTCCTTTGCTCCATGGAAAGCCTTCTCCTTTTTCTCCAGGAGCAGCCATTTATCTCAACTGCTGCTGATCATTTGCTGCTGGGGTAAATAACTCCTATGCCCACGATCCTCTTCATGGGTGCTATGGCCCATTGCAAGGAGCTCAGCTGCTTTTGACGTTTATCCTGAACAAAGGGTGGCTGTTGCCCCCACCAGTTTGTGGCTGCCAGTAGATCACAGACCCACCTGCTGGTAGTCACAGCCTCCTGGCCATAATATCATTAGCCATTCCTTGTGATTCATAACCAATCTGCCTTCATCTATAGCACTGATAGCACCGAGAAGCCTGACCTGATTGTGCTAGGTGCTGTACAAACCCATTTGGGAGAATCAGTAACTGGGTTCTCTGGCATTTTAGCAGCTGGGGTGTCACAGATGCAGAGGGATGAATATTTCTGAGTGTTGAAATTAAGCTGAGGGACAGCCCCACTCCTGGGCCCATAAATTCCAGGTGAGAGACTTCTGCTTGCCAAGGGATGAATGACCTTTCTTGTATTAGAGCTTTTTGCTTTAGTTTTCCCCCTCGGCTCATTCCCCACTGTCACATTTCGGCAGGATTAATTTGAGATAAAGTTAGCCTGAGTGACGGCCTTTGCTTTTGTGTTCTCCTTGTCTATTTTCCGCCTGGCTAACCCTAGAAAAACTCGAGAGAAATTCTTCAGCTCCCAGCTTTGCTCTGGAGCCTGCAGCTCAGGCAGGCTGCGTCTCCCATCTTCATATCCAACCGAAGAGAAATTTCTGACAAGGATTATTTTTATTTGTAATGAAAAGTGAAGTCTGCTGTGCACAGGTGGAATGGGAAGGATGGCAGGAGCCTCGGCAGGCACATCACAGTGATTGAGGGCTTGTGTTTCATAGGGGAATCTTTGGTGCAGAAGGTTTCAAAAGCCCTTTGCCTGATCTCAGTCTTGTTCTCCAATGCCCTGCACATCAGGCCCCATTCTGCACCTTGAGCAGCCATTCACAGCTGTGCAAAGTGGACATAAATTGCCACCACTCTGATATGATTGTGCGAGTGTAAATGGCTCCATAAGGTGAAGGGCAGAAGCAAATCAGGCCCCGATGCTTATGCAAAATCAGTGCAAAGTGTGTTTCAAATTTCACCCCTTCTTGATCAGTAGCATTTCATATGTGCTTGGCACAGGTGTGGACGGCTGCCTGTGGGGCACCTGAGGCTTAGGCCCTTGAGATGCAGGGAAGTGGAAAATTGACTTCGTAGTACCCAGTCTGCTCTTTGTTTTGTCGCTGTGGATCTGAAGTGGATCTGTAAAGACAATGCAGTTGGAGCAATGTGAAACCGAAGTAAGAGAGATCTCCAATTATGAATAGAAACCTGAGCGCAGGTCCTGCAGGGTCTGTCTGTCTGACCACAGGTGTGGGCACTGTTAACCCCTGCTGTGCTACAAACACTGTCTTCCTTCACATGCTTACTGCCTAGCAGAAAAAAACACCACCTTCCTGCCTGAGAGGGATCCAGATTTAGCTACTGGTCCACCTCCTCAGCTTAGGTAACTGCAAATCAACAAGGCTAGATCTATATTAGCTGAGCATCTGACCCATTTGGGTTTGCAATTTCTTTGGAGTCAGTTCAGGACTGGAAAAAGGGCTCAACCAAGAGACCGCAGGCCCTGGTTCAGAGACAGACCCAGCAGTGCTCACTAGCCTTCAGAGTTAACATCCGGCTCAGCCAAATGGCAGACCAGCTTTTTTGGGTAGACAACATGGTCTAGCGGCAGTTCAACAAATATGCTGGGGGGAGGAAGTGAAATCTCCTGCCTGCCATGTGCAGGGAGCAGAGAGCTAGGGATGGGTTGGCAGCACCTTTCTCCAAGGGGAGCAAGAAGCGACTGATCAGAACGGAGCTGCCACAGGATGTGAGCCTGCAGAGATGGATGCTTGCTCCAGTGACACCAGTGCAGAATACTAGCCACCAAGACAGCGTCCCCTTTCTGCTGATTAGGATGACTCAGTATGATTTGCAGAAAGGTGGATTTTATTTACTAAGCGGAGGTGGAGCGGCTTGCAGCGCTGGGGCTCAATTTTGTTTTGGGAGGCAGCTGAGGAGCCCAGGAAATAGGCTCTGTGCACTGCGCAGGAAAGAGATGGATGCATCAAGCTAATGACAGGAGACAGGAACAAAGCAGAGATGCGTGGTGCATGCCCACTCCAGAGGTGTAAATGGATGCACAAACATCAATACAGTGTAACTTGAGCAAAGCGTTTTCCTTGGTTCTAGAGCGTTTGTGATAGAACAGATCTCAAGTTCAGGTCCTTTCGTGGTCACAACGCTTTGGTGTGGGATCCTCACGGCTAACAATCAGAGCACAAGGCCTTTACTGGAGTGTGTAACGTGACTTGGAGCTGGGAAACTCTGCTTCAGAGGCGCAGAGCTGGATTCTGCTCCCAGGGACAGGGGTGGCAGCCCAGAGTAACTCCTCTGAAGTGAAGGAGGCTTCTCTGCATTTACACCAGCATCGTGGCCCCGGGAGTCAAGAATTCATCTGCTGGCACATGCTGGAGAGTGCTCGGATCTGATGGTGACAAGGGTGAAGCTGCAGATCAGAGCACAGACTTGGGCCCAGTCTTGACCCATTGAAGTCAGCGGTTGTTTGTCAAGGAGCAAGATCAGATGGTCGTCATCCTGAGAGGCAGCGGGGTCCACTCACAAACCCACCTCTGTAATTAGTGCTCAGGCGGCGCCCGGTCACCCTTGAGAACCCAGGATGCCTTTTATCCCTCTCTAGCAAGTGGGTCACAGAGAAATTTAGGAGTTTGCTTGGACAATGAAGGACCAGACTGGTCCTGCTTTCAGAGCCTTTGGTCCAAACCCTGCCAGAGGGATGTCATTCCAGTGGGAGGCAGAGATGTGGGTCAAAAGGCTGTGGAAAATTTCACTCCTGGTGGAGCGGTGGGAGAAGGGTCAGTGGTGGGAAAGGCTGGGTGTAGGCTGCCCTTCTGTCACTTCAGGATTGGTCTCCACAGCCCACCAGCTTGTGTTTGGACCAGGGTGAAATCAGAGTCCAACTTGCTGTACCTCCCAGGAGACTGTGTTTTCGAAGGGGCTCCCCTGGACCACCCGAAATCTCTAGCCTGTTGTGAAAATGTAGCCATTCATTGCTGAAAAGAGGGTGCATGTGAGTATGTGCGCACACCTTGCCCTGCTCTTCAAATCCCATGAAAACCTCTCCTTTGTGCCAGTGGTGATTGCAGGTGTTTGTCAGCATTTTTGCACTCACGTTGTACATGGCTGTGAACAGCTAGACAGGATGTAAGGCCATCGGAGCTAAGGCCTCTGGTGAGCACGAACAAAGCAGTGGGTAGGCAGGAGGAGAGGCAAGGTTATGCTCTCCCTATCTCTGTAAAAGCATGGGCGGTGGGGGCAAAGCCCACGTGGCGTTGTCTGCTAAACCCTTCCTGGATCGGAACAGCACTGCGGTGCTGCTATCCTTATCCACCTGGCCCTCTCAGCTGGCGAACACGGCTTCCCAATCTCGCCCAGACGGCAAGAGTCTAATAAAACAGGGCCACATGTTACAAAATCAATTTCCTCTCTCTTAATTTTGGTCTCTTAAGATTTATCATTGTCTTTCATCGCCAGATCAAAAGCAATTGGCAACATCTCAAATAACCTTTTAATTCCAAGACGGGAGCCAAGATCCGGATAAGTGTATCCGTTACCTCTGGGGTAGCACTAACTGTTGCCCTGGCATGGGGGGCTGGCAGCTAGGCACAGCAACAGATCATAGCACAATCTGTAACATGCCACGCTTTGGGTTGCAATCATTTCTGTACCTGGTTCCCCCTCACAGCTGTCTCCTCACCCGCCATCCTTCCATCTGAGGTTGATAACAGTTCTTGATGGAATTAATTAAACTTTTTTCCCCCCGATGGAGCCTGTGCTTTGATATTTGTGTTCCCAGTCACGGGATGTGTCCATGATTCATTAAGATTTGCATAGTAATTGTTTTCTTCTAACGATCTGGGAGGATCTCACCGCAGAGAAAGTCTGTCCCACAAACACACGTGGAATTTTAACTGGTCCAATTTCCATTGCTCAGCAACGCCTAGCAGCCTCCTCCGTCTGCTTCTTTCATAAGGGTGACTGATTCTGGGTAAAGTGGTTCAAAAATAGGCAGAGAAATTCCCTAGCGTCCCCTTCCATCTCGTTCTATACCTCAATCTGAGGCATGTTCCTGCCCTACATTTAATTCCTCTTTCGGTCCCTGAGCTATGACAGAAGCCTGCAGGGACAGATTCCCCATTGCTCTGCACTGGGACCATGAAACACAAAATCGGAGTGGGAACATTTTGCACCCACTTTGCACTGACATTAAAAACTGCACACGGAATTTAGTCCTGGCTCTACCAGTTTCCAGTATGATCTTCAGCATGTCATTATGCCTCATCTTGCCCATCAATAAAATGGATAAGCACCGAAAATGGTTGGGAGGGGGGCTTATTAGGTGTTCTGTGTTTGTATTAGAGCTTGGTGGGAATTTTCAGCAAAATGTTTTTTCCACCATAAAATGCCAGTTCATTGGAACAAACTTTTGAGTGGCTAGTTTCCACCACATTGGCTGACTGGAAAAATATTTTAACCCCCCCCCCCCCCAAGCTTTATAACTGTTAAAAACGTTTGTTCTGACATTTTCTGAATGAAAAATTCCACATTTCCAGTTCCAACCAAAACTGTTCCTTCTGAAAATGCATGCTAATTAGAATTTAAACAAATTTTAAAATGACCAAAAATCAAAGTGTTTTGAAATTACAAAACAAAGCATCTTGGTGGACCTAAAGTGATTTATTCCCTCCTCCGCAGTTCTCATAAGTCCAAGATTTCCACTTTTAATTCTGATTTAGGATGGGATTTCTCTCTTTTTTTTTTATTTAAAAAATTTTGGAGGACTGCAAAAGCCTTCCCCCACATCTCTAGTGTGTAGAATGCCTAACACTATAGGGTTGTTGTGCATGACAGGGGCTCCTAGAAATTACTGCAGTAGAAATAATTATGGCAACAATTTCAGGACTGGCTTGTGACTCAGCAGATCTACGTTCAAGTCCCAACTTTGGTTTATTTTTAGTGCCCTTGCTCAAAGAGAGCTGGTGCGAGAGTTTCTTCTCAAGCTGGGAATCACACTTGGAACTCAAAGCGTAGATGGACCTGTCATTACTTACGGGACCCGCTCAATCCCCTTGACAATCAGTGGGACGTAGCTCTTGAAAACGTTGCCAATCGTCTGTCTCTGCTTGAGTTTCCTCATCTGTAACATGGGGATAATAAGACGGAGGCATTTCATTGGCTGTTGAGAGAATAAACTCATGACTGCGTGAGAGGTGTGTATATACTGTGGTTAGGGGGAAGGACATTTTCTTTAAATAATGTCTGCACAGGGCACTGAATTCTTTGTGTAAAAGGTGCCGTTTACACAGGAGGAATTAACTCCCCTTTAGCTGTTCGCTTCCTGTGTTGTGTGACTTGTTTACCTGTAATTCCTCAGGTCTTTCCCTCTAATAAGATGAGAGTTTCTTCTTCCCTGCAATAGATTTAAGCTCATGTTGCTCCCTTATCAAGCAGCAAAACACCATGCACTAGGGGAAAAAAAGCAAGGAGTCTTGTGGCATTTAAAAACTAACAGATTTATTTATTGCTTGAGCTCTCGTGGGAGAAAATCCCTCTTCATCAGATGCTTTGAAGAAGGGGAGCTTTCACCAAAGAATAAGGAGCCCTGGGAGTTATTGGAAACTGCCTTGAAGGACACACTGGCATTTTTTAAAAACTTTATTTCTCCATTAAGCTCTCACCTGGGCCACCGGGCCATGTTACCTGAATGGGCCATGGTCTCCCTTAGTTCTGACGACAGGCTGGGTTAACCTGCCTGGAGCTTGTTTTCTGGGAATCTTCTTGCCGGAGATTTTACTGAGCTTGCACTGAGATGGGGGAATCAACATGCAGCCGTCCCTCCTCCTAGAAACATGCCACTTTCAAGTTGATTCAAGCACCTATTATGTGGCTGGACCCATTCAGTCACCAATTTAAGATGCCTTAAATTCTGCATCACAGATCAGCTTCATTCACCATTGCCGGTTGCACACATAAGAGCTGATACCCATTACACACCCCTCTGGCACAAGACCCCACTACGTGCCTTCATGAGCATTTAATATCTCTTTGCCTCGGCAGTAATGTCTTTTACACACTGTCTGCCTCACCAGGAGTGTTGCTCTGCATCGTTGATCCCCGTGCTTCGTGCCTGCCTTGTGCCCAGATCTCAGCACCCAATGGATGCCATTTGTGCTGGGCCCCTTACGTGCCGCTCGCCTGTGCCCACTCAGCACTGCTCTCGACAGACTCCATGGCTGCCTGTCTGGCTGCTGGGGCTTGCTCTGCCCTGAAGGGCACAGACTATGTTTGTGCCCTTTATGCAACATCTCCTTCAGCATTTGCATCTGTTACATACCATTGAGCTTAGCTCTTCCTGCCTCTTGAGCACCATCTTAGTGCCGTTCTCAGCCACCTGGAGGCAATCTCAGCTGCGTTTGCACTCAACTTTCCCAGCTTTGAGCTACTTGTAGACCAGGACTTCAGGTGGTCATCCTTGTATTTTCACCATGTGGTCTGACCCAGCAAGTCTAGACCAGCGGTTCTCAACCTTTTGCAGATTGCAACACATGTGGTGGCATATGGCGACTCCACAGGACACAGCAGTCCACCCCCCCACAAGGCCAAATCCAGCCATGTCCCCAGCTCTCCACGACATACCTACCACTGTGTGGGAACACAGGACTGTGTCCCCGCACGGTGGTTGAGAATCACTGGTCTAGATGATGTGATGGCTTTCAAGGCAGTGCCTTGTCTACATGCGTATTGCTCTGCTGAGGCAGTGCTGATGGTGTTAGTGGAAGGAATTTTTTTTGGCAGAAAAAGCTTAGGGTAGACACAGTCTCCATGGCTTCACTGGAAATGAGCCAGGATCAGTGATCATGGCCCATCCCAGCTTGTTAGACAAATTAGCCTTACTTTTCTGAGTCTGAGGTTTTAATTACAGAAAAAGACAGCCTTCCATTGGTGACCATCACCACTTTGGAACGTAGGGCATCCCTTACTTCAGGCCCCAAATCACATCTAGGCTGGGTTTGTCAAGCCCGCAGACACACTCACCCTTGGGCTTAGTTCCTTCTTTTATAGCCAGACTCTCCCTCCCTGTCCCCATATCCTGAATGAACTCGTCTTGGTGCTGTCCCTGCCTTGTCTCTCAGAGGAACCTAGCAGACCACGGTCAGGTGTAAACTGCATCACCACCTGATCCAGCTTCCACTTTCTTGCTGCATCGAAACTCCATCCAGCCACAGGGCCTGAGTCACCAGGGATCCTGCCTGCCTGGGCCACATGGACCTGCTCACATTATCCAGCATAAGAAATAGGGGAGGATGCAAAATGTAACGATGCTAAGAAACAAATTGCAGCTGATGACAAATCATCTGAATCCAGCAGACTAGTTTGCCAAGCTGCGTCCTTAATGCGTTTGGTGGAGGAAATCAACATAGCGAATGACTGTTTCATCACCAGGGCCAGGCGTGGAAATTGCACCCCCTGTATATAATCATTCTTTGATTTGATTGTACCAAAGGATGCTGAATGTCATGGGGCGATGCATTGCCAGCAGCTGGGCTGTATCTGCAGAGCTGCAGTCACGGGCCCCCAGACTCCTCAGGGAGGCCAGAGGAGGGCAGCTGACATCAGACGCAGTTCACTGGGCGGGAGTCTCCATCTGTTCCAGGCAGCCCCCCGAGTCCCGCAAGCCAGTAAATACTTCCAGGGAATGCATGGGTTCCTCTTCCCAAGGCGCTGTCACATTTACTTTGCCTGGGGGACTTGTAACCTTGGCAAATACAGAGCTTTTATAGACTTGTGCATTCTTGACTTAACTGCTTGGCCTCCAACAAGCAAAGAAAATGCTCCACTAGAAAGCTCTCACTGCCTTATTTAAAAACAAACCTCAAACCCCTCCAAAGACAAGAGAGGCTCAAAGAGCCTCGTGGGAAAACAGAAAGAAACAAATTCCCTTTGCAAACTGTTTGGCTTCTGTCCTAGATTTGCAAGTAACTCTCCCCTCCCTGCTTCCCTCATTAGGTTTTATGCTCATGTAACAGTCAGATTGCGGCAGCAGCCAGAAGTGTCAGATGAGACTGGGGGTCCATGGTGCTAAGCGCTGTACATACATGTGGTGGGAGGCAGTCCCAGAAATAACATGCTTACAGCCTAAAAGACAAGACAGAAAAGCGGGCCAGGGAATGTGGGGAAATAAGGTAAGATGTGTGCAGTTCATAGTTGTTCAGGATCGGGCACCACAACACAGCACACCTGCCCCACTGCTCTCAGATGGCCGCTTGTGTGTGCACTGGGCACATGAAAAGAAGATCTGAGATGGGCCAGAGCCAGAACCCCCCCATCCTGTTGAAGCCCGCAACTGTTATCTCAGGGGTATATTGTCCCAGATCCTCATAGCAGTTCAGGGCCTAAATATCTTTGAGGATCAGGGTCAAAGGAGCTTGAAGTCTGGCCGTGATCAGCGCCATTACCAAAGTAATCTTTAATGACACAAAAGCAGGAAGGACCCACGACAGGCTGGCCCTTTCCATAGGCCAGGTGTGATTCTTCCTAGCCTCCTGACCTCCAAAGCCTTGGCACATCTCTAGCCCTTGGAACATTTTTCTGGTTGTCCACATTAACTTCTGAAGCTGATGGACACACCACCTGGCCTTTTAAACTGTCTGTGAGATCTGATTGCTCCCAGGTCTATGCAATGTGATTTGATACATGCAGTTTAACACTTGTCTGATCTCTGTAACATTTTTTTTTTAAGGGCTCATCAGAGAATGACTGTCTTTTGGAGCTTGATGGAGTAGCTCTCAGGCCTCAATCCATCTCCCATCGATCCCCACCACCTTGATCGCTGCAGATCATTCAGGCCATGTCTGTTTTAAAGACAGGAAATGCTGTCTGTGGAGGAGAACTTGGTTTGATTGAAGGCTGAATGAGATGCTCATGCTCTCGGATGATGCCTAGGGAAAGGGGCCTGATTCTTCGGTGCCCTGCACCTTGTGCTCTCATTCACACTAGTGCAAAGTGGGGGTAAAATGCTCTGGTACCCCACAACCCATGTTTCCTCTAATCTGTGCATGTGTGCACACAGATTGTGAAAGCCACGCATACAACAAAATAAGGCGCACACCAAAAAATTCAACAATGCTAAATCATTTCCATCACTGTATCAAAATAAAATTTGGGTATTATTTACCTCATACACAGTGGCTTCGTTGCACTCACAAGTTTGACCACACTCACTGGAGTGTGCACATATTTGGAGACTGGTTCCAAAAATATGTACAAAAGAAACTTTTTGCACACATAGTCTATGAATAATTAGAGGGATAAATCCTACAACCATTCAATGAAACACTTGGTCTTCCACCAGTGGTGGCTTGTGTCACAGATGGTGGTTGAAGAGCATGTTGCAGCGGTTTTCATTCCAGCAGCCCATGTTTAGCTCTCCAGGTCCCAGATTTAATCTCTGATGCTGAAGACGACCCCAGCAGCAGCCAGGACTCCTGGGTTCCCGTCTCTTCTCTCACATTGACTTGCGACTGCAGTCACCTCACTTAGCCCAACTTTTTGGATGTGGCCACTGAGTTTAGCTGCCTCCGTTTTGGAGAGCGTGACTTGAATCCCACTGGGTCTGCTTTTCAGGAAGGGCTGATCATTGGCCATACCAATGGAAATCAACCAGAACTGCTTTGCTAGCTCTCCCGACTCAGCTGTTGGTCTTCTGCCTCGTGCTGTTCTGTGAATGGGTGCTGGTTCCTCAATCACTCTTAAAACCTGTTTTATGTACCAGCAGCACTCTCAGCCTCCTTTAATGCCACCAGAGACACCGACGAGGGTCAAGAGGACGCTGCTGCCTGTGCACTGACACGAGTTATGTTAAGCCTATTCCTTCAACAGCAGCCACACAATTGCTATTCTAGTCACCGGCACCCTGCTGCTGGTACCTTTGGAAAACACGAACACACAGGAGTGATTTATGGGATGAAAAGGCCAGGGTTTGTAACTGAGTCCTACTTTCATGCCCACGGTCAATTTCTTCCTTCAGCTGCCACTGCCCACGTAATTAAAAGAGTTATACGGATGGGGGTGAGAAGGAGAGGAAAAATAGGGACAGTCAGGGGAAAAACAACAAACTGGAGGCTTGGAAATTTGTTGCCTCCAAAGCTTGGCTTGTCATTTGGAGCTCAGGGCAGTGAGAACAAATTAAGAGAAAAGTGGGGAGAGAAAAAAGCACACCAAGGTAGCATTGTGGGTTTAATTTATACACACAAAGGGGAGGCAATTTTGAGCTCAGGCAGGAATTGAGTCCTTAATGTACCCAGCTGTGCCTGCAAATTGCCACGAGTGCTGGAGATGGAATGGCCGATAGCCGTGTGCACCAATACCTAGACATAAGAGCATTCACGAAGGTCAGACTGTAAGTCTTAAACTTGAACCTCCTCGCTTTCTGGGTCCTACCCAACATGGTGGGTGGTTCCTGATGGATTTAGTGAGCAGCCATGCAGTTTGGGGCTCAGTCCCACAAGCCACAATATTCTCACCCTGGGCCAGGAAGGAGCTTAAGCACATATTCAACCTTAACCACATGGTGCTGGAGGCACCCTTGCTTGCATCTTGTGCAAATGTTCATGCCAGTGCAAAGGGGATGCAAAATGCTATGAAATCCTAATAGTTTAATCAGGTGCCCCTTGCCTAGCAGGTACGACTTGACGCAGAGCCATGCAGTGGAGAATCTGGCCTGTTGACTTCCATGGAAATATGCATAGGCTTGCCGTTAAGCGCATGTGAAAGTGCTTTGCTGAATTAGGAGCAGAACTAGCTGTGACCTGTCAAAAATGACAGGGGAAAATCAAAAGGGAATTTATAAAATACTTATTTATTTTAATCAGTTAATAGCTCTTTAAGTACAACATTTTTTGCAAAAGTTCTTTGGTCAGCTAAAACTTTTGCTTGGTATCCATCATGTAACCTTTCAGATTTTCATGGTTTCTTCCCTGAGTGAGCGCCACATACAATTGTCTGAAGAGTCAGCGTGAAATATTGGAAACAGCTGAAAGCATAGCTGAGAGCTTTGTAATTCTGACAACTTCCAACAGGGCAGCTGTGTCACCAGAGTGATCCATCCCTGGTTTTCACTGCCTGTTACTGTCCAATTTTTAAACCCTCAGCCATTTCGCCTTTATGAATTGCAATAAGGTGCCATGCCAAGACTCCTAGGACATTGTGATGTCAGAAGTGACTCAACCAATTGCTTGGGAGCAATTGGTTGAGTCACTTCTGACATCACAACAGCCTGTCACACGGTACACTTCACATCACACATGCACACAGCAAATTAGGAGAGTTGATTCTTGGCACATCAGGATCAAGTCCTTGGGGTCTTCCGCTATTCCTAGAGAAGTCAACAGCATACCTCCATTCATTTCCGTCGTAGAGGATCAGGCTCCTACACTGGTATAGGTGAGAGCAACATGTAAGCCTTCTATCCTTTTCTTGGGTTTACCTGACTTTTACAATGCAAAGATTTAGACTCTTGGGATAGGCGGTCTGCTTTTTAAATCCCCTGCTCCCAGATTCATGGGACGAAGTGAAAATTTCTTTTAATGGGGGTGAGGGAGAGGTGAAGCGAGACTTTCCTCCTTGGCATAAAGATAAAAACTGAAAAATTGAATTAAACACGTCCCAAAGGCTCCAAAACTAGGCAAATCAGAAGCACCCAAAATGTTCGGCTTAAAAATTATGACATGTTATTCAATCTTGTGATTTTTAGGAGGTAGAGGTTGACAAAACTGTCAGCAAATAATGAGCTTTCAAGTATAAAATCAATATCATCTGTTTTGTAGCTGAAATGTCACAGATAATAGAAGTGTGCTCCTAGGGCTGTTACAACTGTTACAGATGGTGTTCGTTAGCCTCGTTCCATTGACTTCAGGCGTTCATGAGAACTGCATTGCTCATGAGACCACAACCATGAATGGGTTAGTCTCATTTCTGTCCACCTCCATACACATGGCCTCGACACCGCCCCCATAACTGGTCTCTTCGGTAACTAGAAATTTTGTTCTTGCTTCTTTTTCCTTTCTCTGAAATAAAATCTGTTCAATGTGAAACTACATAGTTCATCCTGGGGTATGGAAAACCACAGCAAGCAGCGGGATCCGATTCCGTACCACCACTGGCATTCTCTGAAAGCCGACCCTGAAGAATGGAAAATGCAAGCAGCATCCAGTTATGCTGCCATGAGGGGTGGGATGAACCTGGATCGACATAGATGAGTCATTTTAGCACTGGGTCGGAGGCACAGGTTTGCTTTGGTTTCACTGAGAGATTGTCCTAAGATGCAAAATTCAGAGCTGGACTGTACCACACCACAGTGTTTGGATAGGTGAGTTTGGTTCAGTTTATTCTAGGCACAGGGGCTCCCAGGCAAAGTTGGGATCTAGCTTTGAAGTCTCTCAAAGAGCTGCAAGGGGACACGTAATTTTTGGAGTGGCCCACTTCTAGTTCAGTTAGGAGGAGCTTAAGGGAAATAAGGATGATATTTTGCTTCATGTGAAGAGGCTGCTACAGACCTAGTGACCACATAGGTTAACATATGGAGGAATAAAACAAACAAAGTCTGGTGGCACTTAAAAGACTAACAAATTTATCTATTGCATGAGCTTCCATAGAAGAAAATCCCACTTAGTCCTTGTTTGTTTTGCTGAACTAGACTAGCATGGCTACCCCTTTGGAACTATGGAGGAATGTCACCCATCACAGGCTATGTCTACACTGCCAAAGATATTGCAAAATAGTTATTTCAAAATACCTATCTCAAATTCATTTCAAAATAATTGTTTCAAAACAGCATTATTTTAAATTTATTATTTTAAAATAGGAGTCTAGTGAAGACTCTATTTTGAAATAAAGTAGGAATTATTGTTTCAAAATAGAGAATCTTCCCTCGATTCGCTATTTCGAAATAGGGGAAGGCAGGGAAAAGTATAGGGCCATTATTTCAAAAAAACCCAATTCCATTGCTTGGAATGGCTTTGTTTTTTTTAAATAACTATTCCAAAAGAATTGCTTTTTCAAAATAAAAATAGGTTTAGTTATTTCAAAATAGCACTTCATTTTTTCAAAATAACAAAATGCCTGCATGGACAGGTAAAAAGATTTTTTGAAATAAGCCTCCTTATTTTGAAAAAACTTTTCAGTGTAGATGGACTCTGCAGAGAAAGGATGGAGTCTCATCTCTCTGGGAAATCCCCTTTCAGCCTGTCCTCCGAAATTAAGGAAGACCTTTCAAAGACCAATGGGAAAATTTGGTGCATGAGTGTTTGGCTGCTGTATGATGGTGTAGGCCTTGCTGCGATAAGACAGAGTTAATGTATTATACCAGGCGTGGCCAAACTGTGGCTCGGGAGCCGCATGTGGCTCTTGAATGAAAAAGTGTGGCTTGCAGAACACCAGCAAATCAATTTAGCAGGTAAAAGTGTATGGCTCTGTGCTTCAGTGCAGTTCCTGAAGGTTTAATAATAAACATGTGTGGCTCTTGAGTTCCACAAGTTTGGCTAGCCCTGCATAATTATACCAAGAAACCTTTGCATCTCAAAAGGGTTGAGGCCGAGGAGGCTGGAAGCGAATGGTGGTGCAGCTTTGAATTGACAAGACAGGATGATTTAAATCCAAAGCAGACACTAGAAGATGGAGAAGCACAGGTGAATGGCAGGAAATAAATGCAGGGAAGTGTAAGTCATAGGATCAGGTCAGACTGGTAAAGCAAATCAATGCAGTTGTTTATCTTCTAGTATCTGACAAAGTAGGATTTTCTCCCATGAAAGCTCATGTGATAAATAAATTTGTTAACCTTTAAAAGTGCCACTAAACTCCTTGTTGGCAAGGTAGTTAGCTATTCTTCAGCTCCTGTGAGAGTATTAGTCAAGGGGGGGAGAAAGGGGGGTGAAGAGAGTTCTTCTAGGAGCAGTGGGAAATAGCGTGGGTCTGATGCCAAGTAGCAAACTACTCACCTTAATTAATTTGTCCTTCTTTTTAGCTTGGACTTTGTTTGGAGGGCTCTTGATATCCCTGTGGGCACTTTGGCTCAACAGATACAATCTGCTTCAAGGATAGAGCTTCCAAAACTCCCTTCACGATGCCAAAGTTATAATTCAGCTTCCAAACACAAGGACAGGCAACAGCACTTCTTGCACTAACACAGTTGCTCCTTCATAGCCTACCGGTATTGTGCATATGCAGCGAAGAGCTACTCCAAAGAGCTGCACTGAGGAAATCATTTGCAGGGCATGCAACCACCAGTTTTATGGGTGCTGCAAAACCCAAGAGCACCATCCGTTCTTGAGCTCCATCTACTGGTCCCTTGACCAGTTATTTACACATATACAGCTTTAGACATGCCTGTAACGTACAGGTGAGTAATTTTGACCCCTTAAGGCTGTGCCTGGTGGGAGTGCAATCGATTAGATATGGTTCTAGCGGAAAGCAATTTCCATTAACTTTGCTGGCAGGGGCCTGTGTATATTTAGAAGCAAATGATGAGTATTCTTGTATTAGTGTCCTGTGTATTTTGGTTAGCCAGTAGTCGTGCCCTTTATCTGCAGCAGATGAACCTGTTACAACCTTTTCTAGTACCAAAAGGGGCAGCCATGATAGTGCAGTTCAGCAAAACAAATAAGGAGGCCAGTGGCACTAATTCCATAGGGACCCAGGCATGGACCAGGTGGGTCCCTGTGCTGTACAGATACTGAACAGATGCTGACAGTCAAAATATAAGACAAGAGTCCACAGCAGAAGACCATGAGAAAATACTGGCCAGCAGGAGCAACTGTGGCCTCCAAATCCTGGCTGACTGATGGTTGCCAAGTTTTTTGTACGTAGGATAGGTTAATTATTAAATTAACCTCTTCCCCCTCTTCTTCTATCCACTTTTGTTCTTGCCAGGGCGTGGTTAGGAGAGACATCTCATGACAGCACAGGACCCCTGAGGAGTGAAGGGGGTTGGGAAACTCCATAGCAAGGTGAGACAACTGCTTTGAACTTGGTGCCCACTCCAGGTTGCCAAACAGGTGGAGGCCTTTGCTCATTTCCTTCCTGACTCCTTTGCTTTGGAATAATGCTTTATACCCAAACGTGCTAGAGGGCAAAGTCAACCTGCCTGAGCAAGAGCTGGATAGATCAAGGGCCTCTCATGGCCAGCAGTTAATGCCCAGCCACATCCTGACCCTTGTTCTTGTTGCGTAGTACTTTTGCCCCACTAATAAATCCACCAATTCTAATGGCCCTACTTATAGAATAAGGTGGTGTTCAGTGTGAGTGTTCATAGAGTTTAAGGCTAGAAGGAACCATTAGATCATCTAGTCTGAATCCCTCATATCTCAGTCCATTGTATTTTAACAGGTACCTCTGAATTGAGCTTGGCAACTTGCATTTGACTAACACATCAGTAGGAGATATGGCCATTTAAGGGCCTTGCATGAAAGCACTAGGGGATGAATTTAATTCCTGCAATAGTAGCCTTGTTAACTGGGCTGAGAACTCCAAAGGGTTTTAAGAGAATTTGGTGTCCAGTTCTCTCTGACTTTCAACGGAAATTAGATACCTCCGGCCATTTTGAAAATCCCAGTTTGAATTCATATGGCTGCATAGCTCACCTTTGGAATTGCTATCTACCCCCATTTTACAGGTGGGGAAAATGAGGCATGGCACAATGAAGTGATTTGTTTGGAGGGACATGGGTATATTGCTGCAAGTTGTTAGCAGGGCTGGGAAAGAAAGCTAGTTGCCCTGAGTATTTGTGGGCAATATTCTGGGTAACATGAAAGGACACCACGCTTGTAAAGAGCCAGGTTAGTTTTACCCAGAGAACTACTGATAGAGATGTTTCAACTGCGGCCACGTGGGCACAGACTGACGTCCTTGTGCCTCCTCTAAACGTCTCCCGTCTGCAACTTGGGCTCCTCCTTCCAAATTCCACACAGGTTGCTCCCCTGAGTCTCAGTCCTCTGGTCTGGCTGTAAGATTGCATTCCCTCTCCTGTGAGTTGCCCTCTGGTGAAAGCAGTGCCCTTCACCCCACCAAAAAAATCCATAGCTAGAATCACCCTCTGGATTGTAACCATCAGCAACATGATAGGTGAAGCAAAAGCACCTGAGTGGCTAATAAGGCTTCGGAGCATCGAGTAGGGGAACCCATGTTCTGCAATTTGCAGCTTGCTGTTAATTAGACTCATCATTTGTGCTAAACAATATATGGCAGGAAAGTTGACTCACTCCTGGCACTTTCCCTGGGGGGGAAGTCGGACAGAGCAGGAGCCCATCGTCCAGCACTTTGACTGCACAAGGCGGTCTGTCTCTTTGACTTTGCCCAGGGTTCAGTCCTATCATTCCCCTTTCTGAGGTAACAGTAGTCTACTTTCCTTACATCGGGTCTTTAGCTCCTGACTCTGGGCCCCATAGTCCTTATTCCTTCTTGTCTCAGGACTTTCTTGAGTCACTACTTCCTTATGTTATGGGTGTAGTTTTAGGGGGCATTGCCCCCAGAGGAGCCTCAGGTGGAAACAGAATTTGCCCTCCTGCTATGCACAACTTTTTGGCCTCACTGAAGGTGCCCCCAAACAGAGAAATCAAACTATACTATAGATTTCACAGCACCTTCCCCAAAGTTTGCTTCTCTTCCTCTCCCTGTTAACAAGCGAAAGACTTCTGAGAGCTTTGCAGTTTCCTCTCTTACAGCAAGCAGCCAGCTGTCCGTGCTGGGACTGCTCCTTTAATGGACTTGGTCCAGTCTCCAGGTACAGCCAGATGCACTAATAAGCTCTCCAGTACCTCTTTGTCCATGCAGGGCCAGTTTGGGTTTATATGCCCCTTCAGCTAGATCCATTGCTGCACAGAGATATGCAGGCACGCAGGGAAAGATGTAATAGAAAATGGTATAGTGGTAAGACGCATCTCAGGTTAAATGTAATCACAAGGTATTAATTTGCACTTATATGCTTTGGGGCCATGGGATGAGATGCCTAATGCCACGTGGTGTGTGAATTAATACAGGGTCATTCACACGTTTGTCTTGACTTATTATTTACAGGCTCCGAATGAAAAGCATCAGTTGCTCATAGAAACAGACCATCTAAGAGAGATGGCAAGAATGCAGGGCCATTGCCAAGCCTGGTGGGACAAGCAAGGTTTTTGAGTAGTGGGACGGTACCACAGGCTGGCTGGCTCTTTAAAACAAGCTGGGCTCAGCCTTGCCTGTGACCAAACAGCCACTCTGCAGCTGGATGTGAAGGTGATCTCCTTATGTCTGACCCCAGGTGCAGGGGACCAGCCCCAGAGGGCAACGGACACGGAGCTCCAAAGGGGTGGCTGGGTTAATCTGTTTCAGGAAAGCAAACAAGGAGTCCTGTGGCACTTCTAAGACTAACAAGTTTATTCCTTGCAAGAGCTTTCATGGGCATAATCCCACTTTGAGAGCTGTGCACTCAGTTGAGGGAGAGATGTGCAACTGAGGAACCAGAATAGCATCTGATCTGGGACGGGCCTGGACACATAGGGTTGGAAGAGATGCTGAGGGAGGAGGCAACTCATGAGGCAGGCTGGCCTGTGATACACCCCACCAGAGCAGGGGGGTCCCTGACAAAAGCTGGTAGAGTCTGAGGACGAGATAAAGTGGAGGAAAAGCTGCTGTGCAAGGCCTGAGAATGGGGCTGAGAGGCAGAGGATTTCAGTGTAGCTCAAGAGGGGCAGAAGAATGATTGGTTTAGAAATTTATTTGGACTTACAGTGGGGCCTTTTGTTATGCCAGAAGCAGGATGGCTGCCCTGTTAAGACAGCCAGGCCCTGTAAAACTTTTGCCAGAGACAGGCCATCGTAAAACCAAGGAAGTGGTCACCAGACGGGTGCTAGATGTGATGTCTCTGATCTGATACCCAAGGGCCTACGGCAGTAAGAGTGACTGGTTCCTGGGGGGCAGAGGTGAAATCGTGTCACCCTTATCCCCCATCCTACAGACGGCTGATTGAACTCTTCCCCAGTGCAGGGAAGAATAGGGGTTTTGCTAGTGACCATTTTTCATGATGAGTTTTGCACCCTGGATTAAATGGAGTCTTGCTGTGCAGGAAGCTGAACCTGAGACTCCTCCCTGCACTTAGTTTACAAATGGGAGCAGGAGAAAAGTTTAAATCACAAGGAGCTGACTCAGGGGATACTTGAGCCATTGACTATTATCTTTGAAAAATCATGGAAGACTGGAGAGGTCCCAGAGGACTGGAAAAGAGCAAATATAGTGCCCGTCTAGAACAAGGGAAATAAGGACAACCCAGGGAATTATAGATTAGTCAGCTTAACCTCTGTATCAGGAAAAATAATGGAGCAAATAATTAAAGAATCAATGAGCAAACACCTAGAGGAGAATAAGGTACTACGTGATAGTCAGCATAGATTTGTCGAGATAGTTTTCTATGATGAGGTAACAAGCCTCGTGGGATAGAAAGGATGAGGTAGATGTGGCGTATCTAGACTTTAGTAAGGCTTTTGATAGTCTCGCATCACCTTCTCATAAATGATCTTGGGAAGTACAGCCTAGATGGAGCTACTATAAAGCTGGTGAAAAATTGGTTGGATATCCACTCCCAGAGAGTAGCTGTCAGTGGTTCTCAGTCATGCTGGAAGGGCTAATGAGTGGAGTACCTCAGAGATCGGCTCTGGGTCCAGTTCTGTTCAATATTTCATCAATGGTTTAGATCAGGGGTCGGCAACCCCCAGCACGTGTGCCTACAATGGCACTTGAGCCTATTCGGAGCAGCACGTGGCATCCTCTGCAGTACCACAGAAATTGCCACTCCTGCCACCAACAGCCACTCTGGGCAGCTGGGACACAGGTGGTCCCCCCCCCCATGCCTATGCCTCTGTGTGACACAGAAAAAAGCTACCCAGAGTGGCTTCTCTCTGTCGTGTGATGCTCCCCAAAGAAGCCACGCTGGGCAGCTTCTTCCTGCAACACGCCTGGGAACACCTGAAAGGAGCCGCTTCTTTTCGTGGCATGCCTGGGGACTCCTGTCCCCAGGCACGCCACCAAGATGAGCCACTCTGGTTGGTGTCTTTCTGTGGCATGCCTGGGGAGCACCCCCACTCCAGCCGTGACCGCTGCTGAATTTTCAGGCAGCCGCCACATTTTTTCATCAGAGGAGGCTGCTGGCACTAGCTGAGGGTTGGAGAGGAAGGACCAGCACAGGGTTCGGCAAAGGTTGCTGACCCCTGGTTTAGATGATGGCATAGACACTACGCTTATAAGGTTTGTGGATGATACCAAACTGGGAAGGGTTGCAAGTGCTTGGAGGATAGCATCACAATTCAAAATGATTTGGACAAACTGGTGAAATGGTCTGAGTTAAATAGAATGAAATCCAGTAAAGACAAGTGCCAAGTACTCCATTTAGGAAAGAACAGTCCGTTGCACACATCCAAAATGGACAATGACCGCCTAGGAAGGAGTACTGCAGAAAGGGATCTGGGTGTCATAGTGGACCACAAGTGAAATATGAGTCAACAGTGTAACACTGTTGCAAAAAAGCAAACACCAGGCTGGGATGTATTAACGGGAGTATTTTAAGTAAGACATGAGAAGTAAGTCTTCCACTCTACTCTGCCCTGATTAAGCCTCCGCTGGTATATTGTGTCTGGTTCTGGGTGCTTTATTTCAGGAAAGATGTGGACGAATTGGAGAAAGTCCAGAGAAGAACGACAAGAATGATTAAACAACTGGCCCACTTGACTTATGAGGTAAGATTGAGAGAGCTGGGCTTGTTTAGTCTGGAAAAGAGGAGACCAAGGGGAGACATGACAACAGTTTTCAAATACCTAAAAGGTTGTGATGGGGAAGAGGGAGAAAAACTATTCTCCTTAAGTGCTGATGCTAGGACAATTAGCAATGGTCTTAAGTTACAGCAAGAGACGTTTAGGTTGGACATTAGGAAAAAAAGCCTAACTGTCAGGGTGATTAACCCCTGGAATAAGTTGCCCAGGCAGGTGGTGGGATCTCCATCACTGGAAGTGTTTAAGAGCAGGTTAGACAAGCATCTGTCAGGGATGGTTTAAGAAGGTACTTGGTCCAGCCATGAGTGTAGGGGCCTGGACTTGATTTCTCATAGTCCCTTCCAGTTTCTGTGGTTCTATGATCTTAGGGAAGAGCAAAGCATCCACCAGATAAGACAGGAAGACATTATTTACTCTTATTCTCCAGTTACAGGTACTTTCTAGTCACCTCAGACTTCCTTGGGCCTTTTCCCTAGAGCAGGTTGTTTGTGTTGTCTCTTAGCCTTAATTAAAGGTGTGCACGTAGTGCTTTGCAGATTCTTAAGCTACCCCCAACCACTCTCAACTGGGACCAGAGCAAAATGCCTGCTCTTTGAAAAGACCGCAACAAAGGCTGTGCAGCGACTTTGAAAATCTACAGCACATTGTCACCCGGAATAACTAATGGCAGAACGTTTGCTGGTAAACAGTGCAGGGCTGGAGCTTTTCCGGCTTCTTGCATTGTGTATCTGGAGCACAGGGACGAGGGTAGCTCTGTATTCCTATTAGGCTGCAGCAGCTGGGGAGACCACTTAGAAGAAGAAATGCGTTCTGTTTTCCTTTGTGTCCTCTCTGGCTAGAAGGAATACAGGGTGATCATTATGTTTTCTCCATAATAATTCTCAGCACTCATGTGAGTTGTCTTTCATCTTGAGATCTCAAAGTGCTTTGCATAGATGGTCAAGTGCAGTGAATTACCCCAGCTTCGGGGATGGGGAAAGTGAGGCATGGAGCGGGGTAGAAAGGACTTTGTTAGTTGTAACAGCATGTGAATTGTTTTCAGACACAACTATGATGACTGGAAATGAGAGATTTGAAAGCGAGGGGGATGTTTTTTCTTTAATGTCTTTTTTCAGTCTATTCTGCTCTGTGAATTTCTCTCATTCTCACATGTTGGACAAATACCATGTCTCCGCAGAAGTGCTTGATATGTAGAGGAATATCTATATAGTATACCAGAAAATTGCTTTTTGTGTAGACATAGCTATACCAGCAAAGTTATAACTGCCTGGTAGACCACCCCAATAAGAGTGAAAAAAAGCTTTACCAGTAAATGACATCTACATGAGAGATTTCTGTCAGCCAAGCTGTTGTTCAGGGAGCTCGTCTCCTTAGACTCCTGAGTGCCAGAGCTAGGCTGGAAGATGCCAGCACAGTTCTGTCACCCAGGATGCTGGTAGATGGAGGTACTTGGTGCTGCCATGAGGTAGGGACTGAACTTGATGGCCTCTCGTGGTCCCTTCCAGTTGATGCTATAGACCAGGCGTGGCCAAAGTGTGGCACGGGAGCTGCATGTGGCTTTTGAATGAAAAAGTGTGGCTCGTGGAAGAACATCAGTAAATCACTTTTGTAGGTAAAAGTATGTGGCTATAGGCCTTGGTGCGGCTCTTGAAGGTTTAATAATCAACTTATGTGGCTCTTGAGTTCCATACATTTGGCCACCCCTGCTATAGACAAAGCCAATCACCCCAAATGGGACTCACACGAATTATTCATGAAAGGAACTTTAAAAAGTGGTGGGAATTCCTTCCCTTTGACCTGATCTAGACTTAGGAGTTTTCCCAGCATGTTGTTTAGGGTATGATACATGTATATTCTAGCCTAAATAATTATAATAGTAAAAACTCTGGTGTGGGCACTGTACCAGTATAGCTCCAAAGGGGCAGTTGAGTTAGTCTAGTTCAGCAAAATAAACAAGGGGTCCCATGGCACATTTAAAGACTAACTAACACATGTATTTATCCCATGAACTTTCATGGGAGAAAATCCCACTTGGAAAGTGCCTTGCACTAATAGAATTATTTCCTTTGCACCTATCCTGCTGTTAAGCACCTTATAATGATACAGATGCATCCAATCTAGGGGGGAGTTGGGTCATTTTAACTGCACCAAGGTAATTAAAATGGTACAACTTTTGCACGTACACAAGGCCTCAGTGTATATAGCTCTTTCTGTAAGTGTGACGTAATAGGGTTTTAATCCTGATGTAAATACTTTCCAGACAGTTACCTGGAGAAGGGCACTGGTGTGTGTGGAACGCAGGAGTCTTTGGGCTGAAAAGGAGGGCTGTCCCTCAACATAACGGGCACCAGAGATGGGTTGTGGTTAGCTGTTTCACTCTTCCTCTCTTCAGTCAGTTAGGCCCAGACCTTCAAAGATCTTCCATGGAATAACACCGGAGCCAGGATGCTCGGATTCTGCTGAGGGGAATAAGGACTCCATGGATGATAGGTACTTTGGAGATCGTTATGAACTATGGTAGTGGTTTGCAAAGTTTTTTTACTTGGACCCAGTTGAAATAAATCATTTATGACCATGAACCAACAATTACATCTCTGAGCACTGGATTCCAGTCTTTCGGCAGCAGCAGGGGGAGGAGCCGCAGCTCAGTACCTGAGGGTCTGTGACCCAGAAGTGGGTCCCAACCCATGGTTTGAAAACCACTGAATTACGGGACTATTGGAGTGGACCTCACCGTGGACTATTTTGAATGGCGTTTGGCTCCTGACTCAGCTTCCAGGAAGAGCTTGTGATAGCCCTGAGGGAGACTATATGTTGCTCCTGATGGCCCGTGAAGCAATGGAGCAGAGCAAGGGCCTTGCAGAAATTCCTCAGCCTCCACAGGGCATGTCTGGAGAACAGCCATGTGGCTCCAGGCACCTAAAAACCATGGAGGGTGCTGGGGGATGATGCTCTTTTCTTCTGCTGGTTGTGCGGGTGGAAGAATGAGGGGGCAGGCTGTGGGGTTAGACTGAGATTTACAAAGGGGAGCTGGATGCCTGACCCTTGGACTAGCCGTAGAAGAGTTAACGGATTTGGACTGTCATTGCAGTGCCCTCTTGGGCCACGTAGGGTTAGTAATCTGCAATGACCTGTATCATTAGTCTCAGGTTCTATCCCCCCACCAGCCCAGGAGGTGGGGAAGTAGTATGCCATTTTATAGGCGGGGAAGAAGAAGCCGGGGAAAATTAATTGGCTTGCCCAGAGGATCACAAGACGTCTGTGGCTGATCCCAGAACTCTGTTTTTCCCACAAATCCAGTCTGTCCAGCAACTTTTCACTCTGTTTTAGCTGCACCGGCTGGCACATGGGAGAGGATGGTGGGTGCAGTCAAGGCTCTGGCCCTCTTCATCCATATGGTGGGGACTGAGGTGTGAAGAGTGCACTGCGGCTGCTCTCCCTCCCACACTGCCCAACCCCAAGCTCTAGAGAGGCTATGCAGGGGGCACTGAGGACACTCATTCCTCCATGCCCAAGGCCTTATAATTTTAGGGGTGCAAAATTCAACAAAGGGAGCACAGCTGTCTCTAAAGCCCATTTCATGTACTCACACAAGGGCCACCTGTGGCACCAGGAGCAGGGGGCAGGGGAGTGTTCTGCACACATCCCTTGCTTTGCAGTGCCAGCAGCAGAATAAGTAATGCAGCATTTGGCTATGAGCCTGTCTGGCAGGGAAGCAGGTATCTGGGAGCTGGGGATAAATAGCGCACTGTTTTCTCCTTCCTTTGGTAGGTCCTTGCAGGCTTTATGGAGGCTTGTTCTTCAGGTAGGAGTATATTGCCTCCACACCAAATGAGCCCCATCAGGAGTGAACAGTTATGAGTGACCCTCAGTTTGCAGGGTATAGGGCGGAGCTGGGAGAATCGCTATTTTCCTGTAGATTATAGGGACTGGTGGCACTGCTACCTCTTGTTATGTGGTGTCTGTCCCTAGCATCACTTTCAGGGTGCAAAGGGGCTGTGTGCATTGTAAGCGTGCACCTTAACAGGGTAATTGTATCAGAACCTAGTGATAAAATCTCTGGTGAGTTTGTCTCACATGCTTTCGTTAAGTTTGAAAAAGATTCTAGCCCTGATTTCATCTCTGCACCTTATGCAAGCTTTCACCCTCCAGCAAAATGAATGCAAAGGAAATTGGATTAGTAAGATCTTCTTTGCACTTCCCTGGCATTGGTGTACATGCTCACACAAAAGACAGAGGAATAGTGAATCAAGTCTCTATTATCACAAGAAGGCAGTAGGCTGGACCTGCCCTTAGTATGGTCCCCACACTTTCAAGCATTTACTGAAAGGGTATGAGCACACTGCAATTAAATACCTGTGGCTGGTCCTGGACAGCTGACTTCGGCTGAGTTATAACGTCTACTCCCTGGAGACAAAAGGTCTATGGGCAGTTTTAACTTTGGGCTTTCCTTGATTTTTTTTCCCCCAGCCTTAATGTGGAACAGAATCCCTGTCTGTCTTCCTAACCCAGTCTTCTTCTGACCACATTCCAGAAAGACAAAATGAGTGGAGGAGTCTAAATCAAACAGGCCCAGCACAAGCAGCAGTTTCAATTGTTTGACCATTATTTAGTTTTTCAGTAGAATATTTGTATGTTGTGATTTTCCATCCTCCAGAATTTGGCTGGAGTAAACCCATGGGATCTGTGCCTGAGTGAGGACTGCAGCATTTGGCTCTAATAAATAATTACCATTACTGGATCAATGGGTGATCCTGAAGAGAGGTTATAGTGGTGTATAGGACTGACCTATAGTCCCAGGATAATGAGGCGAGCAACAGCAGGTGCAATTCATATGGCTCAAGCCCCCTGCCTGGAGAAAGGGCTTCAGCCACCTTTGCATGGATTGAGTGAATCCTGGGTTTTTGTTGCAGTGCCTGGTGCCTACTCAAGATGGCTTTGCTCAGTGCCTGGGATGCCACAGTTGGTGTCCATTGGGAAAATGACTAATGCTTTCACTCTTAACAAGGACCTAAGCTGTCAAGGAACAAGAGATGGTAATACAAACCTCAACAAATGAATTGCTGTCCCCAGCAATGACAGTGTAACCAAGGGGACTTTCCTGGAGACAGAAGAAAGAGGTTCCGGAGAAGGAGTAGGTTAAGATGACCTAAAATATTCATATGTCAACCATTCTCCACCTCCCACTATTCACAACTTTGCCACAGCTCCCAGTTCCCTCTCTGACACCTTCCCAGGCCTAGAAAGACCCTGGCAATGGGTGTAGTAGGGCCACAACTGTTGACCAACTTAAAGAGAATGAAAGAAATCTCTTAAAGTGTTTCCACCTCAAACTATGGCTGGACCTTCTCCTGGCTTCTTGGGCTGGAGTCCAATGGAGGTCTTGGTTGGCTCTAGCTAGCTGATATTGGGTTGGGTCTGTGCCGTTCTGGACGCTGAACTTGATACAGCCCTGGCTGCCTGACCCATGTGTTAGAGCCCATGGCAGTTCGAAGTTTCCTTTTGGTGAGTATCTGTGCTTGGACTGCTGTGGTGATGCTCCTGCAGTGCTTCATCCTCCCTACAGTGATGAGTGGGGTCCTTCCATCCAGGTAATTAATCCACTTCCCTGAGAGGTGGTAGCTAGGTAATGGCAAGAATTCTTCTGTCGACCAAGCACTGTCTGCATAGGGGGACAGATCGACTTAATTATATTGCCCAGCACTGTGGATTTTTCACCCCCCTGAGTGATGCAAGGGGTCAGCCTAACTTTCGAGCGTAGACCTGGCCTGGAACTCATCCCTTTTTCTCTCAGGTAGGCTGTCTTCTTCACTTAAGGCCCTGGTTCTCAACCTTTTGCAGGTCATGAAACACTTGGTGGTATGTCGGGATCCTATGGGACACATAGGCCAAATCCAGTCACCTCCCCAGCTCTCCATGATGCACTTACTGCTGTGTGGTGACACGCTCGTGTGTCCCAGCACAGTGGTTGAGAACCACTGCCTTAAGGGACTGGGATAGGGCTAAACTACATCTTGAGGTGAAGCTCTTAGCCAACCCTAATGGGGTTCTTGCAAACATCTGTGTAGCCAGAACGTTGAAGCTGCAGCTCAGGCAAGACTTTGGACTCTAAAGCCTGGGAGGGGAGTGATCTTAGGAACCCAAGCCACAAGGTCGAAGCACAACTCTGTCCATACAGCAGCATTTAGAGCACTAGCTGGAGTCTGTCCAGGGGACTTTCTCCAAAGTGCTGCATGGAAATACCCCTAGAGCTCTAGTTAGCAACTTGTTTCCCATCGTGACCTACATCCACGCAATATATATACGCCCTGTATGGCCATGAGGCTGTCATATGCACCACAGCTGTGTGTTGATTGGGCCACAACCAGCCTACAACCTGTTGGTGGAGAACTACTGACCTACAGACTTAGCCCAGCTTTCCAGGAGCTGGCAAATTCCCACGGGGTTTGCACTAAGGTCTGTGGGGTTTCTTGAAGAAAATCATTGCATGAGCTGATGCTACTGGGAGATAAGAAACGAGTCGCTCCTAACAAGGGACTGATCCTGTGAGGAGCTGAGCTCCTTCAAATCCCCCTGGCTTCACTGAGAGGTGTGAATGCTCAGCACTTTGCGCAGTGGCGTACCGCGGGGGGGATGTGGGAGGGCCGAGGCCCCCAGGCGTTGGGCTGCAGGGGGCACTGACTTACCCCACCCGCAAGGCCTGAGTGGGAGAGTGAGGCAGTTCAGGCCAGGGTGGAGCTGCGGGTGGGGGGGGGCGGTAAGGCAGCCCCTGTCGGGCGCTTCTCAGCAGGTGAGGGCAGGAGGCACTGAGGACGCCCTTCGGTGCCTCCCCGTGTGTCCAGAACGGCAGGCCCAGTCCCCTTCCCCAGGTGGGGGTGGCGGGGAGGCTGGCCTGCGGCATCCCAGGGGCTGGGCTGCAGGGCTGGGACGGCAGGTAATTGGGCAGGGGCATGGTGCAGCCCCTGGCTGGGTTGCCAGGCCCTTTACAATGAGCAGGGGCGGGGGATGCAGAAGATGCTGGGGATGCCCATCCTCAGGCTGGGGTGGAGGAGGCTGCCCTGTGGTGTCTCCTCCTCCGGGGCAGGGGACACAAGGAGTGTGTGACTTGTGCACTGCATGAGTACGGGGACGGACGGGCAGCAGAACCAAGCCTGCATTTTCACCCCTCCTGTAGATACAACCCCCTTCCTGGGCATCTGTGGGGACGGCACAGGGACACCTCCTGTCCTGGGTGGAGGCTGTGCGGTAGGGGCACAAATGCAGGCTTGGTCCCCAGGCGCTGGAGGCCCTCAGTTCAGCAAAAGAACAAGGAGTCCTGTGGCACTTACAGCTAACAAATTTCTTTATCGCATGAGCTTTGGTAGGAGAAAATCCCACTTCGTCAGATGCTGTGAAGATGGGGGAACTTGTGGAATGGGAAAAAATAAATGCAGGGAAGTGTAAGTCATGGGATCAGGTCACACTGTAACAGTAAATCAAAGCCGTTGTTAAGATTCAAACACTGGGGAACAGCGTATAGAGGACAATGAGGTCAAATCACTTGTTGTAATGAGAGAAAAATCCAATGTCCCTATTAAGCATTGGCTTTGTAGGATCAAGCCGGATGTAATCTCTGCATTCTGGTTCCATGGAAATTAAGGGGGGATTTTGCCCTTGATTTCCAAGATAGCGGGTCTAGATACGGGCTCCTGTGCCTAGCCACAGTGAGTCTAATGAGCTGGTTCACAGCAATGGGCACCATCCCGGTGCTCTATCAGCTTCCAGAGAGCTCCCTTTATTGTCGTAGTTCGATGGTGTGTAAGCCATCACCATAGTGACTCATTCATGAAGGCATTTATTCTCAGAGCAAGCCAATGAGGCAGGGAAGTGCTATGAACCTCCCTTTCCACATGGGGAAACTCAGGCACAAAGGGAGTAAGAGCTGGATCCTCAGAGGAATTTAGGCACCTAATTCTCATTCTGCTCGTGTGGCTCGCCCATGGCTCTCTGGGCAGACCAGAGCTAATCAGGGAACTGAGCTCAGCCTTTGTTATCCTGCGTCTTCCATATGGCTTGCAGATTGGGCTCTTAAATTTGGCCCCGAGACCTGCTCCACATTACAGTCAACGGGAGATTTGCCATCGTTCTCAGTGAAAGCGGAGTCGAGCCTATATTCTCTCCAGGGCACCCTGGCAAATGTTATTTTTGCAGATGGCCTGGAAATGTGAAAAGGGAGGGCAGGGGGTGGGGGGAGAATGGCACTTTACTGGGGACACAATTCCACCAGCAGTGAGAAAACCTATGAGGATGACACAGGAGTCAGCGCTGTTCCTATTTATATCAGCAGATTGGCACCTGCTTCATAGTGAAATCTATATCTGCTTTTGTTAATCTTAGGGGGTTGATCATTTGGCTGTAGCAAGTCAGCCTGGGTGGAAGTTCGGCATCTGAAAAAGCTGTGAGAATAGGGCCCTCGGCCTACACTGTTTGAAGCTGGGAAAGGATCTCTGCACACTCCAGCCATAAGCGATGCAAGTGTGTGCCTAGTGGATTTCTTCTAAAACAATCAGTTTGGCAGATAAAAATACACACAAACACACAACAGCCTATAAAGCATTTTGTCTGCTGTTTTTAGGGGCTGGGAAGGAGGGGTGGGGGGGAAGCAGAGGAAGAAGCATTCAATATTTCTATTTGTTCGTATCTAAATAAATTGAGATGTATTTGTGTGAAGTGTCAGAGGAGCCTGCAGGAATGAAACTATAAAATAACACAGCTGCTTCATGAGTCTATGACAGACAGCATAGATTAATGTACCAGCGTTTTTATGGTCTGTTAACAACTGATATGGGTTTTAAATATATTATCTCCCATTGTATTGTCTGTCATTTTAAAAACGGCTCATGTCTATTGTGTTTGCTTTTAAGAGGTGCTTATGGAACAATCAGCCAGTCTCCCGATCTCTCTCTTTTTTTTCATTCCATAGATATATCATCGTATTTTTTTCCCAGATAGGTTTTCCCCAGCACTTTCATGGGCAATTTACTCCAAAACCTATCGAAAACCCTCATGTTCCTTAATTCCGAGAGCTCTGAAATGCTGTTCTACCTTCACACTTGGTTATCTTTGAAATGTGAGAGAGCAGCAAGATCGGGGAAAGAGCCTGGGGCCAGCTGGAGGGAGTGGTGCAAGTGGACAGGCAAGGGTGGGTGTGGGAGTGAAGCAACTGGGGATACAATTTTTTTTTGTTCTCTTTTCTGGCCAGTCAGCCCTTCAGCATCCTGAGTTTGATCGGGTGTAGGGTGCTGTGCACCTGGCAGGATTGCACCATAAAATGAGAAGAGAGAAAAAGACAGTGGGACAGCAGGAAGGGGGGGAGTGATGAATAGAGCTAAAAATCACCAGAAGTGCAAGTCACAAATAGCCAAGGGCAGTGTTCCCTCTAATTACTCGTAGACTGTGTGCCCAAACAATTTCTTTGTGTGTGCAAAAACATTTCTTTGTGAGCACCAATATTAGCACTATTGAATTTTTTTGTGTGCACTTTATTTTGTTGTGTGCGCAGGTTTCATGACCTGAGTGCGCACACGCATGCGCACAGCTTAGCGGGAACAGTGGCCAAGTGTCACAGGCAGATTAGAGTGACAGGGATCACAGGGTCTGTAGCGGGTCACGTGACTCTCATAGGTGGGACTTTAATTGTAATGGGAGTTTTGCTAAAAGCTAGTGCTTGTGAGTGGCTGAAAAAAAAAAAGCTGGAGAACCAGGAGTCTTGGGTTCTAAGCCTGGCCCTAGCTTACGGACAGTGTTAGAAGAAATAGTAGTCAGAACAAGAGCCGGGAAGGCAGGACTCCTGGGTTCTATCTCTGGCTCTAGAAGAGGATGTGGTCTAGTGGTTAGAAGAGGACTTCTGGCTTCGATCTCTGGCTCTGGAAGAGGAGGTGGCCTAGTGGTTAGAAGAGGGCTCCTGGTTTCTATCTCTAGCTCTGCAAGAGGATGTGGTCTAGTGGTTAGAAGAGGACTCCTGGGTTTGATCACTGGCTCTAGAAGAGGATGTGGTCTAGTGGGTAGATGAGGACTCTTGGGTTCAATCTCTGGCTCTGGGACTCCTGGGTTCAATCTCTGGCTCTGGAAGAGGACTCTTGGTTTCTATTCAGAGTTTTAGGAGGAAAGGTGGGTGAGGAGATACAAGACCCTGGGGCAGTCCTGGGTTCTGTGGGGGAAGGAGTTCAGCCCAATGGTTACTATAAGATGGAGGAGGGTCCCCTTATGTGTTTGGATGAAGTGGGGATGTTTTCTTTTGCCATGTTTACCCAGTTCTAGAAAAAACGAGAGTCCGGTGGCACCTTAAAGACTAACAAAATTCTTCGAGCATAAGCTTTTGTGGGCTCAACCCACTTAGTCAGATGCATGGAAGTGGGACTGCCATTAGGAGGTGTATATACGCACGCAAGGGTGAGAACCATTACAATGGGGAGGGCAAGTGCAGCTAACAGTCAGTTCAGTTAAGGTAGATGAGGCCCATTCACAACAGATGATTAGAAGATGAGGATGGGTGAACAGGAACAATTGCATTTTGTAACCATTCTTAGTCCCTCTCCTATTGCTCTCTTACTGGTTTATGGATGTTACCATATTTTATATCAGATTTGTGTCCATTTATTGTTTCATGTAGGGACAGTCTGGTTTGGCCAATGTACATGCCAGAGGGGCATTGCTGTCACATGATGGCATATACCACATAAATAGACGTGCAGGTGAATGAGCCCCTGATGGTGTGGCTGTTGTTGTTAGGACCAGTGATAGTGTCACTGGAGTTGATGTGCGAGCAGTCACCAACAGGGTTTGTTGCAGGGATAGGTTCCTGGGTTAGTGTTCATGTTGTACGGTGCATTTCAATCTCCCTGGACACTCTGTAGCAGTCTTGAAAATTGCCATACTTCAGCAAAAGAACTTCAAAAACAGACTTCAGTGTGAAACTGCAGAGCTGGAACTCATCTGCAAACTTGTCACAATCAGTCTGGGTCTAAACAGGAACTTGGAATGGTTCTATCATTACAAAAAGTGATTGTCCCTCTTCACACATTCTCACTGTCTAATCATTGTTGTGAATGGGCGTCATCTACCCTATCTGAACTGACTGTTAGCACTTGCCCTCCCCATTGTAATGTTTCTCTCTCTTGCAAGTGTATATAAACCTCCTAGCTGTAGTTTCCACATCATGCATCTGATGAAGTGGGTTGCAGCCCGCAAAAGCTTATGCCTGAAGAAATTTGGTGGTCTTTAAGATGCTGCAAGCCTCTCATTGTTTTTACTGTACACAGACTAACATGGCTACCCCTCTGGAACTTATTGCCAATTTTAGAAAATATCAGCTTGCCCACTGAGATGTAGCAGTATAAAATCCAGAGTGACTCCACTGGCATAATTGTTTGGATTGACGCTGGCATCCAGGGGAGCAGAATTTTGTCCCATGATTTCATTAGCTGGAAGCATTCTGGATGCAGCAGCTTTGATTCCTTCTGCATATCAACAGGTGTTACCTAGCTGAGGGAAGGGTGGCTGGGTTGACTGGTTGTGTGGGGCACAGGCAGCCTGTGAAACAGCGATTGCCAGCCAGCCTGCAAAGTTTGTGGACCGACTTCTGTCCCACTTGCACCGTCACTGCAAAAGCCCAGTCTGGTTCCCACTGAAGTCAGCGGGAGTCTTTTTTTTGGATGGCGGGAAAGAGAATTGGATAGCTATGCTGGGTGAGATGGCTGCACAGGCACGCATTGGGAGGTGCATTGTGCTCACTGTGGGGAGAAAGAGGTGTGTGTGTGTGTGCGTTCTGCTTGCCAGCAAGTGGTATGACCCAAAGTTTGCTGACATCAATGAGGATGTTTCCAGCAATTTCGCAGAGCTTTGAATCAAGCCCGAGGGGCTGAAATTCACTAAGATGAGGCCTCTATACCACATAGCTGTCCCCTTCCCCTGCATAATGTGGCTTAAGTGGGACTTACGTGAGGCATAAACCTTGTACTGGCCATGCTGCACCAGGGTTAATTTCATCCTAGGCAGCGGCAGAGAGTTGACTTTGTGTCCTGGGGGCTGTGTGAAGTGTGTAGCAGATGGAATATCCTGCCCCTCACACTGAGGCTCCACCACGGACTGTGTAACCCATAGCCAGGAAGAGAGACTTCAGAGGAGTCTGATCTGGTGAGTTACTTCTAATAAGCCCTTCATGCGAGGCCTTTTCCTGAGGACACATCCCCAGTGAAAATGCTGTCTGAAACCTCAGCTCTGGCCACTCATCTCTTTCCTCCAGCTCCTCCTGGCTGCATGCCATGCTCCCTTTTTGTCCTGCAACGAAGGATCTGAACGTCCCTGGGCCAGCGTGGGAACAGAGCTACACTTCGTAACTGAGCTCCCTTTCCAGACATGCTGGCTCGCTCTCCCTGCTTTTCCGTACGGGAAATGACAGCATCATAGATCACCACTAACTGCCCTCTCTGCCCTCTCTCCCCTTTTGCCCCCCGAACTCCCAGCCCATGTGTAGTTGCCTCTCCTAGTGTGGAAAACAAAATGAGATCAATTACTCCAGAAGGTTTCTACGCAGATGTAGCTGGGATGAAACATCTGGGCAATGTTGCAGGCATCTGGCACGAAGCTGCATATCAAACTGAGTGCAGTGACATTAGCGGAAGAAAAACCGTCCAATGCCAGCTCCTGTACCATCTGCTGTCCCATCTATTTTGTCCAGCAGCACCTCCCAGTTGACCTTGCTTAGATTGAGGCAATTTCTTCATCCTGGATGTGAGGATTAGAACAAATCAGGACTGACGAGGGGCTGTAAAGGCCTCCTCTGTTCCCTCGAAGTTCCCCAGTCACCCTGGTGGAAGGGAGCTGCTTTTTGAAGAAAGGCTCAGCAACCTAATGGTTGTTTTGTGTGGCCACTTTTGGCTTTTCTCCAAAGCAAAGAGTTGTCAGGTAATTTTGTTTTGTATAGTCCCTTTAGCGTGTGGGGAGAACAGAAGCCCTAGGATAACAGATTTACACGTGTAACCCTTCTGCCAGGGTGAGTTGGCAGAACAAGGGCTGGGTTCTATATCTAGAGGCACGTCTACACAGCACTTTTATTTCGAAATAACACTCGTTATTTCGAAATAAAAATGATTTGGTCTACACGACGTTCCCTTATT
>ML682020.1:11381869-11482020 GCA_007922195.1 Podocnemis expansa | reverse complement strand
TTTCGAAATAAGGATCGTCGTCCCGAAAAAGTAAAACCTACCCCCCCTCGAAACAACCGTTATTTCGAAACAGATGTTTCGAAATAACGGTGTTAGACTGATTTCAAAATAAAACGGTCTGTGTAGATGTGCCCTAGGGGTTTCCAAATAGTGGTACAGCACCAACCAGCTGGAGCCCCCACCCAGTCTCCTGGGAAATCATGTTATTTCCTGGGCACCCCAAAAGGGTAAAGTTTCCCCACTCACAAGCACTAGCCTGAATGTAGTAGACAGAACTTTTAATAGTAATAAAAACAGAATGTAAAAGGCCCAATAACAAAAATCAGCACTGATCTGGAGGATCACCAGTCACTCCATCTGCTGCTCCTCTTCAACAATTTCAGCTCAGAGAGAAAGTTTCCCTATTTCAGTGACTTCAGCTCTTGAACTTCAAGTAGCTGCAAACACATACTTTCATTAAAATAACAAAGAAGGCCTTTAAAAAGACCAGCTAGACCTGTCATTTGATGGGGTAGAGGGAGAGACAAGGGTAGAGACACAATGCCATAGCCAGTGCTCCAGAAAAAGCTATGCAAAACCCCACCTCTATCATCAACTTCTCCTGCCTGAAAGAGCCAGTGGCCTCTTTACAAGTCTCTTTCCAGCTGAGGGTGGCTTGTACCCTTTAACTAACCCAAACAAATTTGGAACAATCAGAGTAGCAAATTCACAAAATACAGTATTTCATATTTCCCTTCAGTAGAATTGCAAATATTGACAGATTTGTGATCAGATTAACCCCAAATACCATGACCCACTATGTTCTGCATCCACTAAGCTAATACCTAATTGTGCTCTTTTTGCTCATGCGAATACAGGATCCAGGCAGATTAGCTGCTCTCCGACCCCCCAGAAGCTGTTAAGCACAGCTTCTAAGCCTGCCTTACATATGGAGTTCAGTTTTACTGATCATAGAAGCTATCTGGAGCCCAAACAGAAGTTCTGATCCAGCAAATGAGATGTGATTTAAGTGCCTTGCTGATATGAGTGAGTCCTGAAACCTTGAATCCAAACACTGGTGACTGAGTACTGCTGAAGTTCAAACCTGTGTGCAAAATGTGCAGCTTCATTTGTTGCTTTAACTCCAGACTGATGTGAACAAATGTTAGAGAGACAGGATGGGTGAGGTAATATCTTTTTTGGGGGGCCTACTTCATCTGATGAGGGAGAAAAGCTTCCGAGCTACACTGAGCTCTTCTTCAGACATCTTGTTCCTCCTGGGTCACAAAGCCGAGATGTGGGTCAAAAATTCCCCCACGTTTTGGGTATTTGGGTCTGGGGTTCAATGCAGACTGATGTCTGTTCTTTTGTAAAGTCCATACACACCTGAAGAGATGTCAGAAACCATCAAACTCACATCAGCCGGCATCTGTCCTGTGCATTGAGTGGTTCCATTGCTTGGATGAGCCTGGGCTTGGCTTGGATGATTTTCCTGAACCTGGATGAGTGTGGATCACATTGTCTCTGATCATCCTGATCTGATAACGTGCCTTCTGTGTCACACACAATTGATCTGCTTCTGGAGATATCTGCCTGCAGGAACGGCTTGCTGTACCAGAGCCAGATCCATCTGTGTCAGTGGGACATCACCAATCTGGACCAAAGATCTGCTTGGGTCAGTTAAAGTCTGGTCCAGATCCACCTCATCCGGGGGTGGGGTGGGGCAGTGGGAGACAGCCACACCAGAATAAAGGTTTCAGAGGTAAAGCTCGTCAGGGGATAAGCTTGAGTGATGGGCCTAGCTGAATATTTCTAAAATATCTCTTCCTTCTTCCAGGAAGTGTACCATGGTCATTATGGTGGTGGATCACCTCAAGGTTAGCTTTTCTCCTGCTGGAAGAAACGCCCACCTAAAACCTTAGTAGAGTGCTAGCTGGATTTTTTTGCTGCTCCCGACACTGAAGCCTGAGTTTCAGTTGCACAAAGGTACTTTTATAAGGCAGAGTCGTGTACAAGGGCAGTGGCTGAAGTGAGAATCAGGCCCTATACATTCCCCTCACCCAGCTCCATCCCTAGGGTAGGGCGAGTGGGCCAGCTGCCGAGGGACCCATGCTTTGGGGGGCCCTGTGCGGCCGCACCACTGCCCCCTACCCCCATGCCGGGGATCAGGCGAGCCGGCCACAAGGGTGGCTGAGTTCAGTGCTGCCAGTCCGGACACCTCCCCTCCCCGCCATGCATGCTGCTCTGGGCTCTGTGCCGGCGCTGCGGGGAGGGGGCAAGAGGCGGGGTGGAGCTGGTATCGCTAACTCCTGCCCCTGCCACACTGCCTCCTGCCCCCCACCGCTGCTCCGGCACAAAGCCCAGGGCAGCACACGTGGCCGGGGTACGGGGGTGCAGACTGGCAGCACTGCACCAGGCTGCCCTTTTGGCTGCTCACCCAGTCCCCAGCATGGGGAGGGTCAGCGCAGGGGTCTGCCCCTCCCCTGGGCTGGCCAGCCCCACCCCCCCAGTGCTGGCAGACTGGGGGGGGGCATAGAGACCTTTTTTGGGTAGTTTCCAAAGGGATAGCCGTGTTAGTCTAGTCCAGTAAAAAAACAACAAGCAGTTGTGTGGCACTTGAAGACTAACAGATTTATTTTTTGCATGAGCTTTCGTGGGAGAAGATCCCACTTCCTCAGATGCTTCGAAGATGGGTGAACTTACAGAAAGGAAGCAGGACTCAATCAAGATTATGGGTTCTTTTCACATTACAAAGGGTAATTTGACTTCAGGCTTCCCATTCTTTAAGCCTGTAAACTGCTCTGATTTGCTGTTACTGTATGAGCTGATCCTACGTTTTACACCCCCTTGCATTTAGTTTCATTCCTTTCTGTAAGTTCACCCATCTTCGAAGCATCTGAGGAAGTGGGATCTTCTCCCACGAAAGCTCATGCAAAAAATAAATCTGTTAGTCTTAAAGTGCCACACAACTCCTTGTTGTTTTTTTACTTTTTTGGGTACACTCAGTTCAAGTAAAGAGCTGAGGTTTCATGAAATGACAGGCTAATCCTGACTCCAGTAAAACTCCTTGAAGGCCAAATCCTGATGTCTTTACTTGGTGATAACTTAGCAAGAACCTCTGACTATTCTCCTTTATGCAAGAAAAAGAGGGGAGCACCAGGTTGGACTATCCTTTTTTGGCTAATTTCTGCAGGAATGAGAAGTTGAAGATGTGGGTCCCCCTTCCCCTATCCTGCCCAGCCCGTTCCTACACATGAGGGGTCTCAGTCTCAGCTCATCTGGAGCAGCATCGCCTCTTATCAGGAGGTTGTAGCACCTAGCCATTGGGTTGGGTCTAACACCACATCCATGGTGGGTCTATATCCCAGGACAACACTCACACTCTGTTAAAACAGTTACAAATTTGTTTGCAGTAGCCTTTATCCATTTGGCTGGATCTAACAGAGGCATGTGTGTATGTGAGGAGGCGGTAATGGATGTGTGTTTGCGTACATAATTTTCTCAAAAGGCCTGAATTGCTATATTCTAAATTACATTAGATTGCAAGAACAAAGATGCCCTTTTGATGCTCTGTAGCTGTGCAGGAGATAATGAAAGGGAAAGGAAGCTTGATAAGGATGAAAGATAGTTTCCCTCAGCTTCTTTGCACAGATAAAGTGCTTCCCAGATGAAGAGAATTTAGAATAAAAAGCCCCACGAACATAAAACAAAGTAAACACGGATAGATGTCACTCTAACAAGATAAAATTACACTGTGAAGAGGAGACAAACAGGACAATAAAGAGAAGCGCTCAAGGTAAAAGGGAATGAGAGGAAGAATTTGGGATAATAAAGACAGGAAGGTAGAGATACCGTAAATATCTAAAAGCAAAAATTGGGAGTGTGTGGAATTTCCAGCTTGAGTAGACATATGCACGCTAGCTTTGGACAACCTTGCATGCTCAAAATATAAGTGGAGCCATGGCAGCACAAGAAGGGGATGAATTAGTTGCTCTGAGTACAATCCCAGCCAACACCTTATGTATGTCCTTGGGCAGACAGTCCTACAAACAAGAAGTTCTGTGGCGCTTTAAAGACTAACAAATGTATTAAGGCATAAACTTTGTTTGGCTATAACCCACCTCTTCAGATGCAAGAAGTAAAAACTCCAGTTTTTCAACCGGCGTGCTGCAACACACTGGTGTGCCATGAGATCTGTCCAAGTGGGCCGTGAAATTTTGTACAAAGGTAATGAAAATGTAAACCAAACATTGTTTCATCTTAATATTCTATACAACCAAAATTACAACTCATAAAGCTCATGAAAATTAATAATCAAATTTAAAATGAGGTATCGGTCTTGCGAGTCTAAGATGTGAACATTCTAAATGAAGATGGCCAAAGGGCAAAATTGAGATGATGTGTATTTGTTTTTGATGGATTTGAAACAATACATTTGACCCTCCTTTAGCTTATTGCATGCATTATGCTGCAAATCTCTCTAGTAAGACTGAAACAATCATAAATGTAAGTAAATGTGACATTTATGAGCAATCAATTCAGTTGAAAAAAGTGGGTGTGCCATGGAATTGTTTGTCTCATTGAAGTGTGCCGTGTTACTAAAAAGTTGGGAACCTCTGGGTTAGGAATATATGTAAGTATGCAAAGAAGGGTAAATTACATGATTATCTGGAGGGTTAGGAAGCTCACTGTTATTCAAACAGTGTGGATGTGGCCCATTAACAACAACTGATGGGAAGGTTTAAAGAGGGAAAATTATTTTTGGTATTGAGCTAGTCGCTCATAGTCCGTATTCAGCCTCAGTCTGATGGTGTCAAGTTTACATATAAATTCCAGCTCTGCCGTTTCATGCTGAAGTCTGTCTTTTTTGCCAAAGTATGGTAACTTTCAAATCTGTTACTGAATGTCCAGGGAGAATGAAGTGCTTGCTTAGTGGTTTATGGATATTACCATTCTTGATGTCTGATTTGTTTCTATTAGTTCTTTTGTGTAGAGACAGTGCAGTTTGGCCAATGGTGTGGCAAAAGGGGCGTTGCTGGTGCATGATGGTGTATATCACATTGGTAGATATGCAGGCGAAGGAGCCCCTGCTGGGGTGGGTGGTTTGGTTTGTTCCTGTGATGGTGTCACTTGAGGAGAGAAGCAGGCAGAGTTAGCAATGAGGTTTTTGCAGAGATAGGTTCCTGGGTTAGTGTTTCTGTAGCATGGTCTGTAGTTGCTGGTGAGTATTTGCTTTAGGTTGGGGGTTGTCTGTAAATGAGGACTAGTCTGGCTTCCAAAGCTTGAAAAAGTGAGGGATATTTTCAGTGGGTTATCTTGATCAGCACTAGTGTGGGTCTCAAAATTACAGCTGCAACTCAAAGGGTAGCTGAGACCAAGGTGTAAGAACAGATTTTTTGGCAGGCCCTATGGTTGATGCGGGTGGGCACAAGCCTGTATCACAAGTGAAACAGGTTGATAAGAACATGGATGAATTGGTTAAAATCAGATTGGGTGGGCCTGCTTTCAAAGTGGGTGGGCCATGGCCCACCTAAGCCCAGTGGGGTACTGAGGTAGGGTGTGGGCAACAGTTGAGGGGTGGGGGGGACCAGACCAGCTTTTCCCAATGTGTAGGGGTTAGGTGGTGCAGGAGGGTCTGAGAGACAAGCCTCAGAGCCTCCTGTGTCTTTTGCCCCTTGCCCTGTTCCCGGCCAGCAGGTGAGGCCTCCTGGTTCAAGCTGGTGCCAGGCTGTGGGGCTGGAGCAAGAGAAGCCGGTACCATGGGGCAGATGGGGGGGCAGCATGCTCCCACCTTCAGATACAGACCCCACCCAGGGCAGCTGGGGGCGGTGCAGTCTGGTGGGAGCTGCTGACCCTTTCTGCTCTACACAGGGGAGAGGTGAGGCTTTTGGGTGAGGGGTGCACATGCAGGCTTGGTCCCTGGGCAGTGGACACCCATGCTGTTGCCCAGGCCCACCTATATTTACACCACTGCTCTCCAACGCAGTGTAGTCCATAGTGTAAGGACCTAGCATAGTACCCGGCAGACCTGACTTGTGGTTTCAGCTCTGATACAGCAGGAAAACACTCTTCCCCCTCCTACCACTTATCTATTCTGATTGCAAGTTGCTGGCTCAGGAACTCTCTTTTGCTAGTTGTATGTACAGCACCTAGCACACTGGAGCCCTGATCTTCGTTGGGGTCTTTAGGAAAATAGACGATCGATAAGGAGATATGAGGGCTGGTGTCAGTCCTCTAACTCTAGGGATCTGGCCACTGAGTACTCTGTTTTCTGCTGTGAGAGGGTGGACGGGAGCAAGGAAGCAAATGCCAAATCAGGCAGTCACATTTGTTCAAAGTTTTCAGTTGCGATTCGTAACCAGCTGATGAATCTATTTCCACATCTGCCCTGTCATTGCCTTTCCAAAAGAGAGGAAGTGGAATGGCAATCCGGTCGAATGCAGGGAGTCGTCTCTCTGGGAAGAGCTGGGCATAGTGTGGTGGAGAGAAACATCTGGCTGCAGGGGAATAGGCACTGGATAGAAACAAATCCACCTCCAGGTGACATGTCTGCCTGGTGCATCATGGACAACAGCTGCGCATGGCCACCTGGGTGGATACTGGGTCCTGCTTTGACCCCTCGCTGGAGCGATTCCTTAACCAATTATAGGGTGGCATGCACGTCTATTCCCCTTCAGTGCAAATGGCAACGGGAGAGAAGGAAGGAGGAGGTGAGTGATGAAGGGAAAGACGCTGTCACGCGATGGATCGATGCTCATAGTTTCTCACAGACTTTAAGGCCAGAAGGAACCACCATGGTCATCAAGTCTGAGCTCTTGCATGCTGCAGGCCGCAGAACCATGCCTACCTGCTTCTGTAATAGACCCCTAACCTGTCACGCTTCCTCTTGGATGACGTTGGAAGTGAATAGCTATTCAGACCTTATCGAAGGCTAGCACTGTGTGGGTTGGCAGGGGAAGGGTAGCAAGGGCCTCTCCCTGGCCCAAAGGCACTCTGCTGCAGTAATTTGGTAGAATGTCACTTCTAGCGCTGTCTGGACCCATACACAGTTGGGGTAATCCAGAAGATGGCTGCCTGACCTAGCCTAGTGTAGCCCCCCGTAGCTCATGCCTTTCAGTCTGGAGGGTTGTCAGCTCAATTTCCAGTGTGTCAGCCAACATGGGGGCCGTTCCCAAGGCATAACCCGCTGATTATGATTGTCAGCTATTCTAGGGTATATGAAAGAGCACTGTATGCAGTCTCAAAAGGAATAGCCGTGTTACTCTAGTCCAGTAAAAAAACAACAAGCAGTTGTGTGGCACTTGAAGACTAACAGATTTATTTTTTGCATGAGCTTTCGTGGGAGAAGATCCCACTTCCTCAGATGCTTCGAAGATGGGTGAACTTACAGAAAGGAATGAAACTAGATGCAAGGGGGTGTAAAACATAGGATCAGGTCATAAAGTAACAGCAAATCAGAGCAGTTTACAGGCTCAAACCATGGGAAGCCTGAAGTCAAATTACCCTTTGTAATGGGAAAAGAACCCATAGTCTCAATTGAGTCCTGCTTTCACAGAATTTAGCTTGCATATTAATTCGACTTCAGCTGTTTCTCTTTGAAGTCTTGATGTCCCAGGTACAGCTCTAATGACAGTCGTTAGCAAATCCATCATCGAGTGATTAGGAAGATGGAAGTGCTCAGCAACTGGTTTCTTTATTCTTTGATTTCTGATATCAGCTCTGTGCTCATTCAGTCTCTTAACGGAGCGATCATCCTGTTTGTCCAACATATAAGGTGTTGGGGCATTTCTTGCACATGATGGCATAGACCACATTAGTAGATGAGCAGATAAATGAGCCTTTGATGGAGTAGCAGGCTTGATTAGGACCTATGATGGTGTCTGTTGTGGAGATATGTGGGCAGACTTGGCAGCGTGGTTTGTTGCAGGGGTGTGTGCCTGCTTCAATGTTCCTGTTGTTAGATCTGTAGTTGCTGGTGAGTATCTGTTTAAGATTAGGGGGCTGCCTGTAAGCAAGGAGTGGTCTGTCTCCTAATGCTTGAGAGAGAGAGGGATCATCTTTTAGAATAGGCTGTAGGTCCTTAATGATCTGTTGCAGAGGTCTGACTTGAGGATTGTATGTGGTGACTAGTGGTGTTCTGTTGCTTTCTTTCTTAGGTCTCTCCTGTAGTAGATGACCTCGGGGAACCCGTCTAGCTCTGTCAATTTGTTTTCTTACTTCCCCAGGTGGGTACTGTAGTTTCAAGAATACTCTCCTCTGACCCCACTGAGGAATACCAAAAGGAATTACAACGCCTACTCAAGAAACTCCCTAAGACAGCACAAGAATGTATAGAGACAGAAACACCACCAGAACCACGGCCAGGGATGTTCTATCTACTACCCAAAATCCATAAAAAAGGAAACCCTGGACGCCCCATCATCTCAGGCATTGGCACTCTTACTGCCGGCCTATCTGGCTATGTGGACTCCCTCCTCAGACCCTATGTTATCAACATCCCCAGCTATCTTCAAGACACCACAGACTTCCTGAGGAAAATACAGTCCATTGGAGAACTTCCAGAAAACACCATTCTGGCCACTATGGATGTAGAAGCTCTCTACATCAACATCCCACACAAGGATGGATTACAAGCTATTAGAAGAACCATCCCAGATGATGACATGGCGCAGCTCGTGACTGAACTTTGCGACTTTGCACTTACCCACAACCACTTCAGATTTGAGGATCATTTATATCTCCAAATCAGTGGCACTGCTATGGGCACCCGCATGGCCCCACAATATGCCAACATCTTTATGGGCGACTTAGAACAATGCTTCCTCAAGTCTAATCCCAAAACACCTCTTCTTTACCTGTGCTACATCGATGACATCTTTATCATCTGGACATGCTCTTGAAGATTTTCACAGAGATTTCAATAATTTCCACGACACCATCAAATTGAGCCTGGAACACTCCACACAGGAGATCCACTTTCTTGACACTACAGTACAAATCAGGGATAGACACATCACCACCACCCTATACCGAAAACCTACTGATCGGTATAGTTACCTACATCCTTCGAGCTTCCATCCTAAACACACCACACGATCCATTGTCTACAGCCAAGCCCTAAGATATAACTGCATCTGCTCTGATCCCTCAGACAGAGACAGGCATCTTGAGGATCTCTATCAAGCATTCTTGAAACTACAGTACCCACCTGGGGAAGTAAGAAAACAAATTGACAGAGCTAGATGGGTTCCCTGAAGTCATCTGCTACAGGAGAGACCCAAGAAAGAAAGCAACAGAACACCACTAGTCACCACATACAATCCTCAAGTCAGACCTCTGCAACAGATCATTAAGGACCTACAGCCTATTCTAAAAGATGATCCCTCTCTCTCCCAAGCATTAGGAGACAGACCACTCCTTGCTTACAGGCAGCCCCCTAATCTTAAACGGATACTCACCAGCAGCTACAGATCTAACAACAGGAACATTGAAGCAGGCACACACCCCTGCAAAAAACCACGCTGCCAAGTCTGCCCACATATCTCCACAACAGACACCATCATAAGTCCCAATCAAGCCTGCTATTCCATCAAAGGCTCACTTACCTGCTCATCTACTAATGTGGTCTATGCCATCATGTGCAAGAAATGCCCCAACACCTTATATGTTGGACAAACAGGATGATCGCTCCGTTAAGAGACTGAATGAGCACAGAGCTGATATCAGAAATCAAAGAATAAAGAAACCAGTTGCTGAGCACTTCCATCTTCCTAATCACTCGATGATGGATTTGCTAACGACTGTCATTAGAGCTGTACCTGGGACATCAAGACTTCAAAGAGAAACAGCTGAAGTCGAATTAATATGCAAGCTAAATTCTGTGAAAGCAGGATTCAATTGAGACTATGGGTTCTTTTCCCATTATAAAGGGGAATTTGACTTCAGGCTTCCCATTCTTTAAGCCTGTAAACTGCTCTGATTTGCTGTTACTTTATGACCTGATCCTATGTTTTACACCCCCTTGCATCTAGTTTCATTCCTTTCTGTAAGTTCACCCATCTTCGAAGCATCTGAGGAAGTGGGATCTTCTCCCACGAAAGCTCATGCAAAAAATAAATCTGTTAGTCTTCAAGTGCCACACAACTGCTTGTTGTTTTTTTACTGTATTCAGTCAACCTGAGTATCTTTGTGTTCCTTCCAGCTGCCCGTCTCTGTATCTGAACTGTGGTACTTCCACGTAAAAATCAATGACGGCAGCAAAGTAGCTGATGGACTTTGGGGGTGTCTCTGGCACATCTCTCTCTCTGGGGTTCTAGCTCTACAATCAAATCAGATTTCATTCTGCTCCTCCCACAGCTTCTAAATGTGGGCCATAGATCCCTACAGGAGTGTATATGTGTAGGGAGAAAAGTTGGATCCAGTAGTACTTTAAGAAGATAATTTAAATAGCAAGCACATCCCTAGCATGGTTTATCACACCCCATATGGCTGACCTTTTCTGGCCTTTTCCTGTGCATATGTTAGGTGTGTGTTAATCATACACATATACATATGGGGTAAGAACACTTTGCACTGAAACAGAGCCTTCTGTAAGAGCTTCACAAGCACGCAGAACTGTATCCTGCTTCCACTGAAACCAACAGTGTTACTCTAGTTATTAGTGTATCAGGCAACCTGAAATGCCACAATGGTGCATCTAGCTCAAGTCTAGAATTTTTTCAAATTGGCATCTCAGGTTTTCTAAATATTCAGCTTGCAGGATCCAGTGATTGGAGACCTAGTTAGAAGTGGGTGGGAAACAGTTTTCCCATCATGCAAGATTTTTCTTCCTGTCTTGAATCAGAACGAAATGCTAAGATCTTGAAATGTTTCATGAAGACCATTTCAGATCAGGTCAATTGAAGAATTTCTTTTATATAATTTCAAAATGTTTTATTTCAGTTTTGTCCTATTGTTATTTTTTAACCCTTTTTGTGGAGGAGGGCGTGACGTATAAAGTAACTAAAATTTTGAAACAAAAAGTCAGACAGAAAAATGAAACTTTTCATTTAGAAAATGTCAAAAAGCCTTGTTTTGATCATTTTGAAACTTTTTTGTTCCAAAATTACTTTCAATCAGAATGGTTCAGACTGACCCTTTGCTTCAAACTGTTTCGAGTTTGACAAGTTGCAATTTTCTGATGAACAAGTCTGTCAGAAAACTTTTCCCTGATGCCTGTAACTGATCGGCAAAGCACCAGGATTTCTCTGCTTTGAAAAGCCTCTGAAACTGCCTGGCCCCTGTGTTGCTGCCATGGCAACAGAGCTCAGGTTGACAACAAGGAGATGCATAACCACTGTTAAAAAACCAAACCCTCCTCCCCACAACCACTCCCCCTTCCTGTCTTTTTGGGCCAGACATTTAAGACGCTGCATTTCATTTTGCACCCACCGTTTAGCAGGTGTAAATAATTGCAGGAATAATTGGTGTCATTTAGACAGCTCACCAACCGAGGCTGCATGTTAGGTAGTCAGTGGGGTGTCTTGATAAAACTGTTCTCTTGCTCATGTGCTGTGCTTTTAAATTGCTGCGTCCAGTGGCCATTTTGTTCTCGGATTGGTTGCAGCTTGTTACGGAAGAGGTGCACTCTGTGTTCTCCCTTTTTTTATCAATTCAAGGTTTAATTTGAATTAATTCAAGTCAGGAAGATGTCAGGACCTAGGGCCAATTCACAGACTGGTCACTGAGAAACTCTGATTTAGGGAGCGATAGGCTCTTTGGTGAACAGGGAGGATGGTAAAATGCCATAGGGTATGTCTACACATCTCTTTTATTTCGAAATAACACTGGTTATGTTGAAATAAAAGTGATTAGGTCCACACAATGTTTTCTTATTTCAAAATGGCAGGATCCGTCATTTCAAAATAAGAACCGTCGTTTCGAAACAGCTCAAACCCCATTCATTTCGAAACAGCTGTTATTTCAAAATAAGGCTGTTTGGACATGTTGTTTCAAAATAACACCATTGTTTCAAAACAACTGTTTCGAAACAACATGTTCGAACGGCCTTATTTCGAAATAACAATTTCAAAATAACAGCTGTTTCGATAGCAGGCTTTCCCTTAATTCAAATGAACATTTTCTTAATTCGAATTAACTTATTTCGAAATAAGGACTTTATTTTGAAATAACTCATTTTGAAATACTTATTTTGAAATAACGATGTGTGTGTAGACATAGCCATAGAGACAGAACCCCTCCCTCGTATGCACAAAGGCATCAGCAAGGTGTCTGCAGTTTGTAAAGCGCTCTGGGGCTCTGTCAGGGTGAGATTGGAGGGGGTGCTCCAAGAAAGAGGGGTGCTGAGGAGATGAATTTCTAGGGTGACAAACTTTGGAAGGCTGCCGGCCAGATAGACGCAGGAGACCTAGTCTGTGAGGAGCCGTACGCTGCTAGGCAGCCTGTGGGCACTCTGCGTCAGATAGGGACGAGCAGGATGCAGCTCAAGCAGCCAAGCCACCCGAGGAGGGAGCACTGGAGGGAGTTTCTTGGTGAAAGGAGCCTGGAAACAGAGGAAGGTTGCCCTGTCCAGAGGAGCAGCACTGAGTCTGGGGAAGCAGCCCTTAGCTCCCAGTACAGGGTCCTTGGACCAGAGCCCAGAGTAGAGGAAAGGCCTGGGTCCAACTGACCCCCAGGAGGGGCAAAGACAGTTGAGTCCCGTGTGGGGCCGAAGGCCAGAGGTGCGGTCACTAGACTGTTGGTCCATTGGACGCTCCATTACCACGGAAAGAGGAGACTGTAAACAGCCTGGCTGGCAGCTGAGCCGTGAGAAGGGACAAAACACTGCAGGGTTGGCGGGACGGTCGAATGGGCTGCCAGAGGGGAAGTGGCCATTGCACCAGGCCTGGCCACGAGGGAGCACACTGCCTGGTGAGTGACCCTTCTGAAACTGGGTCCATGAAACAGTTCGGCGCTAGGCATCTAATGCACCGTAATGAGAGGAAGGGTTTTCTTGTGGATAGGATGCCTGGGCTCTTTTTAGGATTGTCACTGATGCCCAATTTTGGGGAGCCCAACTTTAGATCTTTGGGGTTTGCTGTTTCAGAGAAGTTGAGTGCCTACGGCTCCCATTACCTTCCACTGGAGGGGTGTGTGCTCTGCCATGGGTGTCTAAATGGGGGCCAGAGCTGTAACGCGGTGTTTTGCCACCTGGGGCGCGTTCTGACTGGAACGCACCCTTCCCATTAGCGGTGCTCAAAGCTGGTGCCGCAATGCCACCCCTTTAACAGCACGGCTCTATTGAGCTGCTTCTGGCCGCCCGGGGCTGTGCCCCATCGGCTCCACCATAGTTACGGCTCTGATGGGGGCATCCATAGCTGAGACACAAATTTAGAGGCCACTGTTAAATATTTGGGCCTTAGCCTCTGAGTCTCATTGCTGCAAAGTACAGATAAAAACCCATCTCAAAGTGTTGCAATGCTTAATTCAGTTCAAAACATTCTTTGAGCTTCCCAGATGCTGTAGAAATGTAAACTGTTATTATTTTAGCTGGGTTTACCAGATATCTTTCCTTTTTGGGTAGCTGACAGTATGTAGTATAAATAGTTACAAATATATATGGACTGAAGTTCAGGTCTGTAGTAGAAAACTATTGTTCTGTGGAATGGAAGATAACAACAATTAATTAATAATTAACTTTTATAAGAGGCCAACACTTGTTTTTAACATCCATATTACAGGGAGGGGAGGCAGTTGCATGTCTGAATTTACTTTTTCAAGATGTAAACTGTCCTTATAAACTAAAAAAACATTCGATTCTGTCTGTATTTGACTCTTATGTACAGAAGAGAACTCCTAAAGCCTGACTTTCAGTTCCCTCTGCCAAGGCCAGTAGCAAAACATTAGCCAATCAGAGTGCATTTGCAAATAGTGCCTCCTGATTGGCTGCAGTTAAGCATTTAATTATTTGCTTTCCAGGTAGTAGATAGCCAGTGTTTCTTTCTCAAAATTTTGGTTTCAACAGAAAATCTGTAATGCCCTTGAAGTCCACTGTTGAGGTGAAAAGCAATTGGACAATCAGAAGTGGTCAGATTTCAGCTTCAGATCTTTGTGAGTGTCTCCGGATGGAGGCTGCATGAGCCTATCTGAGAGCAGGATTTAGCCCAGTCTTCTGTGTGAAGATATCATTGACTTCTTGGGTTTGGTGACTATTAAGATTTATTCCCCTCCCCCTGCTACACCCAAGGAAAACAGCAGCCTTGACTTCTTCTTGATCAATACCTACTTTTGGGTCAAAACACTGGCTCGGTCAAAGTCAATAGCTGTTTCTTATGGTCTTGATCAGATGCAGAAGTGCTAGAGCATCCCTGCTTCTCCATGCTGACTGGCTGGAGTCATCTTCCGTGAGGCTGGCTCTGTGCTTCTGTTGATTGCCTCCTCCCCCCATTGATGCCATCTTGAAAGGGATCCAGGTAGAGCATTTGTCCACATTGTCTTTAAAAAATGCAGTACCCTTTTCTCAATGCACCCCGGGCCAAGGCTCCCCATATCACTGCCCCCTCTGTGTCAGCCAGACAGGAAGCAGCTGTGACACCCTCAGGTAGCGCTGAGCCTGGAGTGAGCCGGACCCCAATACCTGCCCCGAGCCAGGCTGGTCCCAACAAGGGCAGAACTTACGGTTTCCCCATACTGCAATCACAGGCTGATTTAATCTTGCTGAACTCATGTCCTGGGGCAGAGCATCTGTGGCAGTGCATGCTTGAGTCAAGTTAGTCCCACAAATAATTACCCAGGAGTCTGGGTGGGCTTGTAAACCCTGTGCTGCTTCAGCTTTGCTGTTTCAGTATTTGAGCTAACTCGATTATAGCTAGCTCTTGAGCAAATTGCTGAATCTCTGGACCCTTCCTCATCTGTAACATGAAGATGATAACTCTCACTTGTCTGTTTAGATAAGGGGTCTCAAATGTGGCCTGTGGGCCGCATGCAGCCCCTAAAGCAATTTCCTGTAGCCTGCAAAGACACTATTGTTACTGACATTTGCAATATCTTTGTCTGAAAAGATTTCAGGGGCATGGCCCTTGAGCTAACGTACTAGTCCTTATGCAGCCCTCGTGGTGATTTGAGTTTGAGACCCCTGATTCAGATGGTAAGCTCTTTAGGAAAGAGACCATCTATTAGTGGTAACTATCTTCCATAGCCTAATGACTTGGTGGCCTGTTTTGTAAGCACTGCAGATAGCAGGGACTGGTGTATTTGGGGAAGCCATCTTACTGGGATTGTTGTACTCCTCTATATCACCCAAAGGGTACCACTTGGCCTTATTGCTTGGTAACAGGCCATGTTGGATCAAAACACCCTATTCTGGTGGCAGCTGTGGATCCTGCCAAGTGACTCTTCCGTGGGTTCCATGAAGTCGGATTTCTTGGTAACCAGCCTAGATATGAAGGTGGCGGGAGAGGATCTTAGGGGAGAGAGTACATAGAGGGTGCGCTATGCACTCCTGAAGAAGGAACCTTAGGAGTGAGCGGGCAAACCTGGGAGAAAGTTGGAGCTGAATGTCTTCCTTTGTTATTATGAGTAAAGCCAAACTCTGGGAAGAGGGTGAGTTTGGGCTCTAAGTCATCTGCTTACTTTACTGAGAAGCAGATTGGAAAAGAGGACTGCTCCCCACACATCCTGTTCTCGGAAAATTCGGACAGCAGGCCTGGTGCTGTTCAGCACACAAACCAAAGGACAGCACTGTTCCAAGGAGCTTACAATCCCCACCGCAGACAAAGGTGGACACTCTGCAAAGTTTGGAGTGGGAAGAACTTGAGGGGAAGGAAGGGATTGGATGATTTTTTAAATGGAGTGAATCACTTCTTGAAGGCAGCAAGTATCAAGTCTTGAGGAGGGTAAGGGGATTTGGAGGAATGAGATGGAGAGGGTGCAGCAAGGAAAATGCCTCCGCATGCAGAGAGTCATCATGGGGCCAAGACACCATTAAATCCTAGGCCTTGAGGAGTATAAGTGGAATTTAAATGGTGTCTGGACCTCATGCTAGAATGCACTGGGGTAGGGGGGGAGAGGGAATGCAGAGATTGGGTTAAAATGGGCATCAGTATTTACAGGTTTGAAAGAGCAGGAAGAATTGTCCAGTGCCTGTGCATTACTGCTGGATTTGGGAGCCCTGGAGTCAAGTTCTTGCTTTACTTCTGTGACCGTGGGCAAGTTATTTTGCCTCAGTGTGCCTCTGTTTCCTTTCAGTGAAACGGGTTTACCTTGTCGGGGACTGCAAAGATAAATGTATAGAAGATTGTCGGCTCTTCAGATCTTGCATTAATGGGGGCCAGCCAGGGTCTTGTTAAAAGACCATTTCTGAGTTGTTTAATTATTTGAAACCACTGGTAGATATGAACACCAGCAAGTCATTCATTTTATTTTCTCAAACGCCAGTGATTCCTCCCACGACGCAGGCTCTAAAACTATCCTTATCTACATCTGAAATCTGCTGTCAGTCATTTCGTGCATGGATCAAAAGCAAACAGCTCAGCTGCTCACTGTTAGCTCAGTGCTAACCGCTCAGCCAGACACCTAATAAATTCACTGGTGGCCTTCTCAGTTTGACTCCACCTGCGGATTGCATGGCTGGACAATAAATGCCGGGGTTGGGAAACACAGCCTGACCTGGGATATGCAGGATGTTCTGAGTGGGATGATAGGGGATGGCTTTGCTTCTCCAGTCAGATTCATGCAGGGTACCCTAGCACAGCTCACTCAAGGGAGAAACAGACCTCAGCTGAACTCCAGCTCCAAGCACGTGCCCTTCAAACTTTCAGATGTGAAAGCAAATTCCCTGGCTTTGGCCTAGCACCCCAGTGGGCCAGAATATTACCGAAGTTTGGACTTGGAATGCTGGTTTAACTGGGATCCAGACTTCATTGCTCTTAGACCCATCCTTACTGTTCCCCTTTCTTTTAGGAATAGAAGAAATGTTTACCATAAAACTGAGCGTTTTCTCAATGCTGGGTATATGTTGCCCTGATAGGAGCCTTAATTCGAACTAGTTTGAACCCTGTCTACACAAAGCTTTGCCTAGTTTGAACTAATTTTTTTTTTAAGTTTGAACTAAGCAAAGCTTAGTTTGAATTAACTGCTTAGTTTGAACTAATTTGCATATTTAGTTTGAACTAGCACAATGTAGACATGCTAGTTCAAACTAAATGAGTGTGAACTAGCGGTTAGTTTGAACTAAGCACATTTTTTTTTAGTTTGAACTAACTTTTAGTTCAGACAAACGGTGCTTTTTTTAGTTCAAACTAAAAAGTTAGTTTGAACTAAAAAAAGCACAGCTATTTCAAACTGCATGTTAGTTCAAACTACAAAAAAGTACTTAGCTCGAACTAACTTTCGAACTACTTAGTTTGGCCTAACCAAGTCTGAACTAAGATTTTAGGTGTAGACATATGCCTAGGTTTTCATGGTTGTTCCTCTCAGGCTTATACATTGAACAAACGGGTCTGTCTCTGTGCCAAAGAATAAATGGATACAAATCTGACATAAAAAATGGTGGCATTCAGAAAATCAATAAGAGGTCACTTCAATCTCCCTGGCCACTCTGTGATGGACTTATCAGTGGCTATCTTTAAACAGGTTTGTTCTAGGTCAAGGCTTCAAAAGAGACTTCAGAGTTACAATTCATATGCAAATTTGGTACCATCAGCTTGGGTTTGAATAGAGGTATTTCTTGGCTTTCTTATTATAAACAGTGATTGTCACCTCTCTCAGCCTCCTTGTTTTCCCACTCAGTTTGAATTGATACAATCTGTTTGATTTTCTGAAGTAATCCAACCTGATCCTGTGATTACATTTCGTTGCATTTATCCTTCCTTCCAACACTTCTTTCCATTTTCAAGCATTTGATGAAGTGGGATCTCTCCCATGAAAGCTCATGCAATAAATAACTTTGTTATTCTTTAAAAGTGCCACAAGAGTCCTTATTTGTTTTTATGGTTGTTCCTATGTTGCATATTGTGTCATTTTGAAATTTCATGGCAAGCATGGGAACAGTGCTCTGCCTCATCTGTTGCTACAAATCACAGAGGTTGATGCTTGAGCCCACAGAGAATCACCATTAGCTGCCAGAGGTATAGGGGCTTTGACACATGGGTAAGCAGTTCTGATTCCCTCCAGCAGAAGGGAATGGGATATATACACATTAGGTAGCATATTACTCTACAAAAATGCACCATTGGAAGCTTCAGTTTGCTATTCAGATCTATTACTTATTGTAAGAGGAAATGCTATAACCAGATCAGACCAGTGCTCCATCTAAACTGGTATACTGTCTCTGACAATGGCCAATACCAGCTGCTTCCGAGACAGGGACAAGAAGCCCATCATGGATAACCATTCAGAATGATTTGCAGCAAGAGGTAGCAAAATAAAGGGTTGGCAATGTGGTTAAAAAGTTGGACTGCAATTTGGGAGACTCTGCGTGAGACCTTAGAAAAATGATTTAACCCTTCCGGGTAAAATTTTCAAAAGCATCTAAGTCTCATCAGCATCCTGTAAGTTGAGGAAGGGTGGTTCTGTGATCAGACTCCTGTACTGAACCTGTATTGAATTCCCTGGTCTGCTATGGGCTTCTTGTGTGACCCATTTAGAGAGCACATGCCTCAGTTCCCCATCTCTAAAATGGGGATAATAAAGCCACTTTTTTTGTGAAGATAAATATATTAAAGATTGTGAAGCATTTTGAGATGTAGTGATGGAATATGGTATATAAGAAAAAGGCAACAATATCTGCAAGTGGAACATTCCTAAATCTCTTACAGGTTTTAGAAAATTCAACTCTGCTTTGTCTATATTTCTTGCCTGTAGAACAGGAATGACAATCCATCCTTTGCCTTGGTTATATCAGCTGTAAGCTCTGTGTGGCGGGGCTGACTCTCACTGTTTGGTTGTACAGCTCCTAGCACAACAGGCCCCTTGATCTCAGTCGGGACCTCTGAGTGCCATTGTGATATAAATGAGAATAACAGATTTTTCTGATGTAGCTAACTTCTCCCAGTTCCAGGTTAGGATGGAACTGAGCTTATCTCCTTAAATTGCGAGGGAAAATCCCAGCTCTTTCTTCAAACTGTCCCAGTTTCCTTGTTGTTTCCCCTCATGCTTCCATTTTCTCATAGGCCTGATCTGGCTGATTAAAAAAACAAACAGAGAGAAAAGACCTGAAGATGTTTCTGAAAGTCTAGGTTGGGGTCCTGCCTTCTTTTCCCTCCACCTCTGCCCCAAAACCAAGCTGTGTCTTTGCTTTCCAGACAGAGTGGCTGAGAAATGGCAGCTAAGATTAAGTGTGGTAACAACGACTTTCCCCAAGGTTCCCTCCATTTGTGCAAAGCCAGACATATTTAATTATGATAGAAGGGAGACCCTAATGCACGCCGCAAATACTTAAGGTGATATGAAGCGTGAAGCTACATACAGTTTTTGAGATTTGAGTTCCTAATCTGTTCGGGCTTGTTTAGACAGTTTCTGCAGTTTATTCCCTCTGTATTATTATCTGCTTCCTGGCACTTGGGGACTTCAGACAGGCAGGTATAAAAATAATTGTGAAAGGGTTTTGACAGCTTCATTCTCTTCGGTGCGCATAAAAAACCCCTTTACTAATGGCCAAAGTGCAGGGATAGGTGAGGAGGGGAAATGGGTGCTGAGGGAGCCAATTAGCTCTTTGTGCGGCCAGTGGTCAATCCCTTTCTTTATGATTTCGTTTAGCTCCTGCTCTGTTATCTTTCTGGGCTTTATTGGTTCTATTTCAAGGAAACTGTCTTTCCTCTGGTGTTTGATAACGTTGTTTCTGCTGATGGTGGATTGCAAGAGACCCAAAATAACACCCACAGCTGTGACATCCCAACCTTTCCCTCTCTCCTGGCAATATTCCACATCTCAATTCTGCAAATTGTAACTGTCCACTTAGCTTAAGAACGTACCAGATCAAAAGTCAGGATTCAAACAACCTTAAACCTGGAGAAAGATCGGATCCAGATCTGACCTTTGCTGTTTAGGTTCATCTTCCAGGACAGAATTTGCCCCTGGGCAGAGGATCAAGCATAAATAATGCATAATTCTATTTTGAGGGCTATATGCTCATAAGCCTTGGGCTAACTGAGCACAGGAGTCAACATCTCCCGATGCCAGAGTATAGGGCCTGATTCTCCTCTACTGTATGCTGGTGTAAATCAAGGGGCTCTGCTCTTGGTTCCCCCAGAAAGTGGGAGTGTTGCACCAGTGTTTGAGAAGGTCTTATTGCATATGCTGGCCAGCAGAACCTTTGTTGCTGATGATGTTACTGGAGAAAGAAAACTGCCCATCCTGCCAAGTTAGTGCAGGATCTGAGAGTCAAGTTGGGGCCTTCTTCCTTTCAGCTCACTTGCAAAGTGAGCACGTTAGAGCCAGAAATCACTGAGGGACAATAAACTCAGAGCCCTACTTGAAGTCACTTTACAGGGTACAACCACAGTCTTATCTTCTAATTTTACAGAGACTCTGATTAAAGTGCTGGCTGGGTTTGCAGAAAATCTGTGCTCAGTGAGACGGTGGCTAAAATGCTGGGCTCAGAAAGGTTATGCACAGTTCACACTTGCACCACAGACATTCTGGGTGACTTTGGGCAAGTCATTTACTCTTTCAGTTCCTCACTTCTCCATCTATAAAATGGGGATAATACTTAGCATGTAGAAGCTCAGTGAGGTAGGTTTTCTTTTTTACTGTATGCATGTACAGCACCCAGCACAGAGAAGCCCTGATTTTGGACCAGGGCCTCTTTGTGCTACTGTAAAATAATAATAAAAATATTATTGTAAGCCAGGCAAGGAAAGAGTGTGTGAGTGTGTTTCGAGAACATGGTTTATTTTAACTTGGCAGTGTCCCTGTAAGTGACAACTGTAGGTAGCAGAAGGAGCCAAACTTGGATCATTGCTCATCGGCTGGAACCTGGGCTTTGTGGAGCCAGCATCTGAGGCTCTGAGCAATATGCCACTTCCAGTTTGATTGAGAAGGTTGACGTTCAGTGAGATGGCAAGGAGCTGCCCTTCATGAAGCAGAAATTCACCAACACCTCAAAAGACCCTCCGTTCCTTTTATTTGCTGCTGTTTCTTCTCAGACAGCAGCTGGGGATTATTGTGCTGTGTGGCTGCTAGCGAGGTTAGGCTGGTGGGCGGAAGGTTGGGACACTGGCGTTTCATGTCTAACTAGGGAGGATGCTTTGTTTCGAGCAGAGGTTCAACCTGCCTGGAGTAAAGTACAGAATAGAACTGCCTGTCTCAGGAAAGAATGAAGGACATTTTTATAGAGAGACAATTGGCCCCTTTTCTTCTCTTTGGAAGTCATGGAGCTTCTGCCTTTCTCTCATTAACTGGAGCTAGGAGGAGGAGCACTGTGTGGTTTTGAGTATGTGTTCAGGATTAAAGCCCAAACATTACTTTTCAAGGTGTTCCTTTAAAAAAAATTGAAGTAGTGAGACGCGGGTGTTTCTCAGACCTCTCTGGAGTGGTTTGAAAGCAGATTCCAACTTTTGAACTCAGTATGTTTCAGCTTAGCTCTCTAATAATGGCCTCATCTGCTAGAAGATAAGGGGGAGGAGAAAGGAAGGTGAAACGGCTCCCATATAACCAAAGGGATGCAGTAGAGATGGTTGCTTATGCTTGTCCCTACTGGCTACTTCTAAAGGGAGAGTTGGTGCACTAACCAGCCCACTGGTTTACTAGGGTATCTATATGATGGCCATGCAATCTTGAGTTGCATATAAGCAGACTCCCACCATTTGTTCTAAAAATTAAGAGGTTGATAAACCCTGTGTCCTAAAAAAAAACCTCCCTTCCCTGCAGTCTGTCATTTATGCATCTTTAAATAGGAAAGATGGTCATGTGATTTAAGGCAGTGGATGGGAGCTAAGGCAATCTAGGGGATCAGTTCCAAGCTACCCCACCAACTCCCTGTTTGACTTTGAGTAAGGCGTTCGATCTCTCTGGGTCTTTGTTTCCCATCTGGCTTGAGGCTTCTGTTTGTTCACTCTTTGTCTGGTCTATTCAGATTGTGAGCCCTTGGGGTTGGCGTCTCTCTCGCTACAGATATATCTGTAATGCAATCCAAGTGCAAGTGTGGCTTGGATAGACATACTCTTCTTATTGTGAACAAAAAAGCAGCATCTGTGCATGGCAGGACGGGATTCAGCAGTGGAAATGTGTACTTCAGGTACCGAGTGGGTGGGTACAGCCCCTGGTGCTGCATCTACACTGCTCTTTTAGGAGTATTGGCTTGACTTTGTCTGCTAAAGCTGTAATCACTCCTTGAATAGCAAACAAGGAGTCCTGAGGCACTCAAAGACTAACATATTTGTTTATTGCATGACCTGTTGTGAGAGAAAACCCACTTTGCCTGACACTTTGAAGATGGGGGAACTTGCAGAATGGGAGGAAATAAATGCAGTAATGTGTAAATCATGGCAAAAGGTCACACTTTAACAGCAAATCAGAGCCATAGTTAAGATTCAAATACTGGGGAACAACATATAGAGGAAGATGAGGTCAAAGCACCTGCTGTAATGAGAGAAAAATCTTAAGTCCCTATTAAGCCCTGAAGCAATGCAATCAAATTTGCAAATAAACTTGATCTTTGCAGCTTCTCTTTGAAGCCTTGATCTGGTATTCATCTCTCTGAGCACTGCAATTAGCAGATCATCAATGGATTGATCAGGAAAATTGAAAGGCTGACCCACCTTGTTTTTCAAAGTTGTGATTTCTGGTTTCTTAAAGTTGTGATGTCAGATTTGTGCCCATTTATTCTTTTGTGCAGAGACTGTCCTGTTTGTCCAATAAATAAGGCAGAGGGGCATTTCTTGCACATGGTGGCATAAATCACATTGGTGGATGAGCAGGTGAATGAGCCCTTAATGGAGTAGCTGATTTGATTAGGTCCTGTGATGGTGCCTTTTGTGCAGATATGTGGGCAAAGTTGATGGTGTGGTTTGTTGCAGGGATCTGTGCCTGCTGTAATGGTTCTGTTGTTAGGTCTGTAGATGCTGGTCAGTATGTGCTTAAGGCTGGGGGGGCTGAGGAGAGGTCTATCTCCCAAAACTTGAAAGACTGAATGATCATCTTGTAACACAGGCTGTAGATCCCTGATGATGTGCTGTAGAGGTCTGACTTGAGGGTTGTGGGTGATAACTAAAGGCGTTCTGTTCTTTTTTTTCTTGGGCATCTCCTGTTGTAGGTGACTAGCCGTAATACCATACTGTATGGAACTGTGCAGCAGGTCCTGATTTGTGTGACCATGCCACGGTGATATAAGGAGTAGAGTTTTCACCCTACTTCTCTAATTCTCTGCTCAGACACTGTTTCATGCCGTTTCTAGCTTCCCCGGGCTGCTTCTATTTCCATGTCCTCCCTTCAGCCTGTCCAGATGTGGCTTCACATTCCCCTTTTTTCTCCTCCCCTGAGCCTCCCCTTTTTCATCTCATCTCATCCCAATCATAATATTGAACCCACAAAACTGACCCCTCCTCTGAGCTGTACTCCTTAGGAAACTCCAATCCAGACATGCTAATAAACTTCTTCTCTTGTACATGGATATGAATGGTGACTCTTTAGGGGAAGAGTCCTTCACACACACATGCACATGGGATTTTCATTAATAAAAATGGTGATGCTTTCATGAGAATATGCCAAAGTGATTTTTCTGAATGGGAAATCAATAAGACTCCAATATTAGTTAGAGTTTCTGCAATAGGGGCAATCATTTAAATAAAGCTGAATGAAGCTTTTCATTGTGCTTCTGGTTTGGGATTCATCTCAGATCCAGGTGCCTCTAGACTGCCTAATGCTTTTCTTTACTTCCTTCTCATCATTCATCTCTTCCCTTTGCAGTTACTGGTTCTTTCCCCCTTCTTGCTTGGCGATACACTTTAAGGATACCCTTCCTTTCACAGAGAGAAGGCAGGAGCATGCCATGTGTTGGTGAAGGTCACACATAATGTGGGTTTAAGATTAGATGGCCTCCTGGGAGTAAACAAAAATTAACCTTAAATTAAAAATGGTTGTAATCTTTGATTACCCGACTGGTTTTGTGATGCACCAAAGCCCATTTTGTTTCTGATTTCCTTGGAGATTTCACCCTCCCCCTGAACCCCAGCTACATTAATTTTTTTTTATCAGGTTTAAAAACAGCTATTAGCAGAGCCTGTTAATCATCTGTGCCAGCCTGCTAATGGCACTCTGGCCACGGTTAATCATGGTGAGCTGGGGAGATGCAGAAACGGCTTTTAGCAGATGTAATCTCTCCCCCCCCCCCACTCCACACCACCACCGCCCGCCCCCTTTTTGGCAGGCACGTCTCCTGATGGAGATATTTAAATGCATGATTTTTTAAAACTCCATTGGCTTCTTTTGCTATGGCACTTTATAAGCAAGGAGAGGCAGTTCTACACACAGCCCAATTTGCACTGCAGCTGAAAAACAATGTCCCTTTTTTTGTCAGGTTGTACAGTGCGGGGGAGAGAGATTGTGAGGCTTAGACCCACGTCCTTGGAAGTGGCAGGCATGAGCCTGAGTGAAGGGTTCTCTGGAGACTTTCTAATTCCAGGTTGAGCCTCAGAACTGATGCAACCTCCTCCTTTATTTAGTATCACAAGAGCTTCTTTTTATTCACCGCTGTCCTTTTGTTTCAGCTCTGCTTTCAACTGTATTTATAGCAGCCTCCTTGCCAGAAAATAAATGGCAGGGGCAATCTTGAAATAGCATTCATGTTCCTGGGCCAGATTCATTCCCAGCGTAGCGTCAGTGACTTTTGTGGCATTTCTCCAGGTTTGGACTGTTGTCAGTTCAGGCAGGATTTAGCTCCAAGCCACAATTCAGCGAAGTACTTCAATGGAACTTGAGCCCCATCCCTTTTTTTGTCACAATTAAAAAAGATGCTTTTCAGAATGGGGCCAAATGAGTGTGAGTGACATGCTGAGGGAGCAGAGGAATCTTGAACTTGAGGAGGTGAGATATCTTAGTAAAATCCACTAATTGGATTAACCCTTTTCATGTCCCTCTTTAAAACTCTCCTTTGCTATGATGCCCTGATGACGACTGGGATGGTGGTGACCACTGCTGATGATGCTGACTAATATTATCTTGTGCTTCTCCATCTGTCTGTCAGTACACGTCTGTTGTCTTTAGTCTTAGATTGGAAGCTCTTTGAGGCACAGACCATCTTTTTGTTCTGTGTTTGTACAATGCCTTGCTCAGTGGGGTCATGGTTCATGTCTGGGACAACTAGCATTTATGTGTGACTCTAAAAGCATTCCTATGCCAGAGGGCAAGAGGCTGAAATCTACCACTGAGTTTCAGGTTGCATGACCCCAGTTCACTATTGTTATCATCTGTATCTAAAAGGAGCCACGTAATATGCCATTGGAAAACCAATAACTCACTTCTCATTAAATGCTTGCATGATGTGTGTATGAGGAGTATGCAAAGCATTGTATAGATATGCTGGAATTGTGACTGAAATATGTTTAAAGCCCGCAGGTCAAAGCTAGGGTTACCATATGTCTGGATATTGCCTCTTTTTTGAGACTCCATCCTCTGTCCAAACCTGATTGGTCCACTTTCTGATAGGTCCCTCTTCGTCATTCATAGCTGATTGGTTAATTAGCCTGCCACCATAGCTTCTGGATCCCACCCACCCAGGCCCCATCTCCAAGCCCTCAGGAGGGGTCCTGCAGGGATGTGCAGCTGTCTTTGGGTCCTGGTCTTCTCCCATCAGCCTTGTCACTATACCGGCGGTGGAATTGTCCCCCACCTCCAGTGAGTACCGTGGGCTCAGGTACCTCCTTCAGCACCCTCAAATGTACCTCCTCCAGTGTCCTCTTCTCCCATCCCCTTCCTCCACCCATCCAGCCTTTTTTTAGGCATCTGAAATATGGAAACCCTAGTCAGGGGGAGTTGAATAAACAATTTTTTTTCTAGACAAAGGAATGTGGCTCTGTCTGCTTGAAAGTGACTTCCATGTAAATTGAGCAAGGTGTGACCAAAGACAAAAAAGAAGTTTATTTCCATGCCAGGCAAACCAATTAGCAGAAGAGGAAGTTCTGGTTTACATGAGGAAATCAGGTCAGGGTAGTTGTGTAGCTCAGTTCCAAAGGGGCAGCCGTGTTGGTCTAGTTCAGTAAAACAAACAAGGAGTCCTGTGGCACTGAGAGACTAAAAAAATTGTTTATTGCATGAGCTTTTGTGGGAGCAAATCCCACTTCATCAGATACTTAGAAGACAAAGTGGGATTTTCTCTTGTGAAAGCTCACACAATAAATAAATTTGTTAGTCTTTAAGTGCCATGGCTTAGGGGCATGGATTTTTAACACCATTTTGAGCAATGCAGTAAATTGACTGAACACCTGATGTAGGCAGCACTGGGTCAACAGGAGAATACTGCTGATGTAACTATTGCTCCTTGGGATGTGAACTATTGACACCAATTGGAGAATCACTCCCAACAACACAGGTAGTGTCTTTGCTGAAGCACTATGGAAATTTAAATGTAGACAAGTCCCAAGTAGGAGAAAAAGTCATCACTTGTCCAAATCAATGGCAGTTGAGGGAGTCTTCTTGTCTTTTGAAGCAAGGTCAATGAATTTGGAGAGATACCTTTCAAACATTTCCTGGAGTGTAAATGGAGGGGCAGAGAATCCCTACATCATCCTTCATCTAAGACAAGGAAAACCAGTATTCTGGACTCTGCAAGGGTCTTGACAGAAAGCTCATAGATTCATAGACTCCAAGGTCAGAAGGAACCAATGTGGCCATCTAGTCTGTCCTTCTGCACAATGCAGGCCACCAAACCACACAGGGTTGAGTTACTGAAGTCTTCAAGTAATGATTTAAAGACTTTAAGGTACAGAGACTCCACCAGCAGGTGAACCATGCCCCATGCTACAGATGAAGGCACCCCCCCCCCCGCAAACCTAGCCAATCCGTCCTGGGGGAAATTCCTTCCCAACTCCAAATATGGTGATCACTTAAACCCTGATGATGTGGGCAAATCTCACCAGCCAGTCACCCAAGAAAGATTTTTCAATAATAACTCAGAACCCACCCCATCTACCCTCCGTTCTTAGGCCACTGGCATATCTATCACCACTAGTCAAATATCAGTCAATTGCCAACTGGACCATCTCATCAGACCATCCCCTCCATAAATTTATCAAGCTCAGTTCTGAAGCTCAGTTATGTTTTTTGCCCCCACAGCTCCCCTTGGAAGACTATTTAGCTATATTTACACTAGCTAGTTAGTCCAGACTAAGCAAGATTAGTCCAGACCAATTTAGTCCATGTTTACACTAGCCTTTGGCTAGTTCAAACTAAAAAAATTTCTTAATTCAAAGTAGCCCAAGCTTAGTTCGAACTAACAAGTTTGAGTGGATAGTCCAGACTAAGTGCTTAGTTTGAACTCTGAGTTTGAACTAGCATGATGTAGACAAAGACTAATGGCTTAGTTTGAACTTTTTTAGCCATTAGCCATTAAGCCATTAGTTCAAACTAGCTGCGCTGACTAGTTTGAACTAACTTTTTAGTTCAAACTGGTCAGCGTGGCTAGTTCGAACTAGAAAACCACGGCTAGTTTGAACTAAACAGCGGTTAGTTTGAACTAGCCAGGAACTGCTTAGGCTTGGACTATGGAAGTCCAAACTAAGCTTTCTGATGAAGACATAGCCTTCCAGAACTTTACTCCTCTGAAGATTAGAAACCTGTATCTAATTTCAAGCCTAAATTTCCTGATGGACGGTTTGTATGCATTTGTTATTGTGTCCACATTGGTGCTGTACTCGAATAATTCCTCTCCATCCCTGGTATTTATCCCCCTGCTGTAATTATAGAAAACAATCATATCTCCCCATAACCATCTTTTGATTAGGCTAAACAAGCCAGGCTCCTTAAGTCTCCTCTCATAAGGCAAGTTCTCCATTCCACAGATTATCCTTGTAGCCCTTCGCTGTACCTGTTCCTGTTTGAATTCATCTTTCTCATGGGGGACCAGAACTGGATGCAATATTCCAGATGAGGTCTCACGAGTGCCTTGTATAACAGTACTAACACCTCCCTATCTCTGCTGGAAATACCCCTTCTGATGCATCCTAGGCTTGCATTAGGCTTTTTCACAGGCATTGCTGGAATCAACCATTGCTGGAAAAGGAAAACGGGGAAGGAAATAACCTTGCAGAAAGATGGTTGCTTTTTAAATTAGGTCTTAGCCTTTAAAAACCTTACTTTTACTTCCACTTGTTTGTAACCTGTTTTATCTCTTTACCTCACACTTGGACCCACTCAAAACCCTCTCTTTTAAATGGAACACTCTTGTTTTAGTTTTTAGCTAAGCGAACCCCATGCTTTTATTGAACTGAAGTGATTGCTAACTCCAGTCAAGAGAACAAGCTGCTGTTTCTGTCTCCTTAATGGAACAGTGCACTTATGTGAATATTCCAGAGGAGGGTTGGACCCTGCAGGAGACAGTGGAGATATTTGGGATGGAGAGGGTGGGTGATAGAATCACTCCACAAACAGTAAGTGGGCAGTGGAAGCCAGAGGGTGACCGACCCATGTGCAGGTATGGCTAGCTGTCATTTTCTGGGCTCTGAGCACCTGGAATTACAGAGCAGGTGATGACACAGCCCATCCTTGGTCAGGGATCACCCCCAAAAATGTCATGGTGGCAAAACAAATAAATAATAATGAAAAATACCCCTCCTGACTTTACCTTCCCTCTCATCATTCTCAGAGCTCCTGGTTTTAAATGCAGTTTCAGCTTAAGCATAGTGAAGTCAGTGGGAATGATGCTGTCCCATGCCATGGATTGAATTTGAGCACACTGAATTTGAATTCTACCTGTTTTGCATTTCTCACTGGATACCAGATCGATGCAAGTTACACAACTATACCTCACCCCATCTTCTTGCTCTCACTATGTCTGATCTGCCTCCGCCTTACACGTAGGGTTACTGTTTATACACCCGTGGAAGGGGAATGCAGACACTGCGAGGTCAGATGCTCCTCTCAGTTACCCCAGTGCTTGCATTTCAGGCCTCCTTTGCACAGATGGAACTGAGGACATAGGGTATGGGCCAATGGAGCATCACCCTCAACAGCAACTTGCCACAGTGTTTGTGTCATCACTGCTGAAGTGAGCCAAAGAGATGGGCATGATTCTGCTCACACATGCTGGTATATATCAGGAGGCATCCATTTAAGTCAGTGAAGTAACACCAGTGTAAAACCACCGGGAGCCAAAGAAATATTAGACCTTGGGTCTTCTTTACGTTACAGGAGGTTTTTCTCCCTGTCCAAGGTGCTGAATCACAATGGCACATCATGGCTGTTTCCTGGAGCTCAGGCTGCTTCATCGTGTTCTCTTATATAGCAATCCCATTTAGAAGCATTTTAACAAGGCCACCCACCTCCATGTGTGTTAATTGTCATCCTGGCTGTTATTGCTCGAATGACAGATAGGGGAGAATTCTGCTGGTTGACAATAATTGTTCTCCTAATTACAGCGGTGACATTTACTGGAAAGCCACTGCAGTCCCATTACCTTCTTGTGCTCAGTTCTGTGACTTCAAAATTACATTCCCTTACTCCTCACTCTGCACAGAGCCTTACTACGTTTCTGCCAAGGCACTGTATTGAATAGCGTGGGGTGCGCCATGTGAGATCAGACTATTTACTTGATGTTGACATAGGTCTGGAAAGGATCTTCTGGCTAATTGAGTTCATTCACTGGCTGTTGCAGGCGCCTCCAGCTTTTTTCCATGATCAAAATTCATAAAGCCTCATTCTTCACTCATTGGTGTTTGTGTAAATTCAGAGTAACTGCATTCTCTGAGCAGTTATCACTAATGTAAAAGATTTTGAGAGAGCAGTTCGGATCTTCAATAACCACCAGAGTATGGGGGTATGCTGGACTCCAGTCTCATTTACACTCATGTGAATCTAGAGCCTTTCCACTGAAGGCAATGCACACAGTCATTGGGAACTGAGTCAGGTACATTATCATGCTATGGTGGTTATGGAAGATACATGCTGATTTCTCAGTGGCTTTTACGCCAGTGATAAATCCTTTGGAATCTGGTGTTCCTACAAGTTCTCAATAACGTGAGAAGAGAGACAGGCCCATTGGGTTTACAGATGGGACCTGTGGGAACCCAGCTAAGGGTAAATCCTGTTATTCCATCTCTGGCTGTGGAGAGCAAGACCTGTTGCATTTCCAAATTGTCTGTGTAGGAGAAGGTGTTTTGCTCTGATTAACATTTGAAGTGATGAAGTCTCTAATTTATGTTGGCTTAAGGACTGGATTGTGATACTCGGACTCATGCTGAAACAACACAAGCAGGGGTGTCTGAAGCTGGCCTTTAGTTCATAAGTGACAACAAGGCACCTGGGTTATCCCAATCCGTGTGAGAATATCTCCTAGGCTCCTGAGTTCTCACGGCTCCTACAGCTCCTGTGTGTTCCTGGGGGCATATCCATGACTCTTTGTGCTCTGGCATTCTTTCCCTTTCCATTGTGGGAGAACCTGGGGGAACTGTGAAGGCACTGGAGAGCTACCAGCATTTAAGTAGTTTAATTTGCACCCTTACTGAAGGGGGGTGGGTTACTAGTTGAATTAAGTAGACCCTGGCTCTAACCCACATCTCCAGCCAGGCAAGCTAACCTGGACTTAAAACACCTCCAAAGCCAGGGAACAGGTCATTTTGTGTGGACAGCAGAGGGTGAAAGTAGAGCCCTGGTTAACTCTGCAGTGTTGATATAACCTTCATGCGACATTCAGAGGAGCAGAGTAGGTCTTTGAGCCAATTAAGTCCAACTTAGGCCCTGTTTTGAGATGTTCATTGGTGTCCTGGTGCTCTGCACAGGATTGAATGTCACTTCCATGTGTGCTGCAGTCCCAAAGAACAATGTGCCTAACACTGCCTTCTGGCAGGATAATCAGGGGATTCCAGCTAATACCAGAAGTAGCTCCCTGTTGCGAGACAATATTTCTCTTCCTGAGTTGTAGGTAGCCCACACCATCCTTTGCATCCTAATATGGCCCACATAAACTAGTGGAAGATGCCTGTGAATAATTTATTTTTACACCCTTTAATATTTTATAAATGGTTGTAATGAGGCGATGTTCTGTTTTGTTTCACTGTTTATGTGTCGTTAAGTTGGGAGGCTGTGAACAAGATACTTTAAGTTAATGTTGCCCTCAGAAATATCTTTTAATAAATAAAAGTGCTGTAGTGCTTCTCTGGAGAGCAAAGCTTTGGGTAAGTTGTAAAAAGGATGAGGCTGTTTGCTAGCTTTCCCCCCTCCTCCCTTTACATGAACTCAGCCGCCCAAGTTAATTTACTTAAAGGGACTGCTTAAGAAGTGTAAATGCTCTTTCAAACCTCCTTTAAGTACAGACAGTCTGGACAGCTGTGGAAAGCAAGGGCCATTAGTAATAGCAGCTCAAACAATGAGGAGGGACCCAGGAGACCTTGAATTCATTCCTGGATCCACCACTGACTTGCTATCTCCCCCTTCCACTTTCCCTTCCTATGTTTCATCTCTCTTAATTATTTAGCTTATCCGCACCCCAGTTGCTGATCATCTCTTGCTACATGTTTATGCAGCACCTACCACAAGATAGGCCAGGTCTACATGGCAGACCTATGCCTAAACTAGAGGTCTCAGTTAAGGCAACTTAATAAGGTTTACTTAAAGCCAACTTTATTAAGCTGACTTAGAGAAGCCCCATTTGTTTAAGTTGAGTTTATAGCGTCAACTCAAGCCAAGGGACCCATTTAAACTCAACATAATAAAGTCAACTTTAAATGGGTCCCCTGCCTTAAGTTGACTTTATAAACACAACTTAAATAAATGGAGCTTCTTTAAGTTGACTTTATTAAGTTAGCTTAAATGGCCACATTTTGTTAAGTCAGCTTAACAAAGTTGACTTAAGTCAAGTGCTTAAGTCAACTTAATGAACTCCAAATGTAGCTCAGGAGTTGCTTCAGTTGACTTAAGCCTGGTTAAGTCGACTTAAGCCTCCAGTGTAGACATAGCCTATGGGTGTAACTGCAGCGCTCAGGGTGTGAAAAAGTCACACCCCAGAACAACAGCATTACACTGACTCAATTCTCATGTCGGTGGTGCTATGTCAATGCAAGAGCTTCTCCCACCAACTACTGCCTCTTTGGGAGGTGGATTAACTATGCTAACAGGAGATACTTTCCCATGGGCGTAGTTGCATCTTCATTGAAGTGCCACAGTGATGCAGCTGCAGCACTGTATGTGGGGAAAAAAGTCCTTAGACTGTAGGCTTCTTGGGACAAGGACTGTCCTTTTGTTTTGTGCTTGTGCAGCACCTGGCACCATAGGGTCCTGGCCCATCCCTGAAACTTCTAGGCTCTACAGTAATACAAATGTTGAATACTAATAATAATTAAAGTGGGGATGTGGTCTGGGCCGGGGACTTTAGGGGCTGACATCATGGAGTGAGGCAGAGCAGGCATATCAGTGTTATAAATAATTCTGGTTTTTCTCTCACTGTTGCAACATCAGGATTAATGCCCATGGAGTGAGATGGGTATGGGGCCAGTAGGCTGCTCCTCAGGATGAATGGTTGGGGCTAGGCATCACATGCCACATTCCCATTCTTTGCAGCCCTCTGTCCAGATGAAGCCACTCACGGTTCTGGGCAGATGTCTGTAGCACCCTTGGTGTAGGAGGGCTTGGTGATTTGGGAGCTGGGGGTGATTCCCATTAGGGGGATGCTGAGCTGTTCTGGCTAAGTTAGAAGTAGAGAAGTCAATTGACAGTGGCAAGATGGATAAATGGAAAATCAACAGAGGAATAGCATGCTCCTTTCTCCGTGATGTGGAGAATGCTAGAAGTCAAAGAGATTGGCCCTTTTCCAGTAGACTGAGAGAGAAGCAGAGCCATCATCTTCTCTTTGAATTATGCTCACTGCAGAGAGCATCTCTCTCTCCAGGACAAATGCTGGTGATTGTGATCGTTTTTGCTTGAGGTTCCCTTTTAAACCTTGTGGAGAAATAAGGTCATTTTTCAATGTAAGTCATTCTCATCTGTATGGAAAAACATGGCAAATGCGACTTTTGGAAAATCTAAATTGAAAGTAAATAGCAAGCGGGCAATTCTTAGTGATAAAACCTCCCATTCTGTAGATTCCTGGTACAATATTTATTTTGTCCTCTTTATAACTACAAGGACTGTCTCTGTATGTTATTAAAGTAATTCATTTGCTTAACCTGCACTTAAATTCCCTCCTAACCTTCTGTGATTGTACATCTCACTGCTGCATGTCCCCAGCCTGCTGGTCTCAGCTGGACAATTATATTAACTGCTTCTATTTGCAATTACTATGAATCATAAAGCAGGTTTGAATGGATTGTTTTTCTTTACTGAAAATGTTTAAACTTAATGCATTGAAAATGTCACAGTCATAGGGCTACTCCTTCACTCTGTTGGGGAAGTAACTGGGCGCCTGTGGTTGATTCGGTGGAGAATTCAGGATGAAGCTCACTACTTTGCTTCCCCTCTCACCACAAAGACTAAGTAATCAGTGCAGAGAAACCTGTGAAGGTGTGGGTGTGCTGAGGCGAATGCATCCACCACTCCCAAGCCATTCGGAAGCAGCTTGGATGCAATGTAGCCAGTCTATAGACATTCATCCAGATGATGAGCTGGAATAGGTCCTGCATTTCTTCTGCCATTATATTCTGTTACATGATTGTGTTATCTAGGAGTAGGCTGAGGCAAAGGAATATGTGGCGGCATAGAGCAGCATGTAGGAGAGTGAACCAGTGGGTTCAGAAGCCCTTTTGTTGACTCACCCCATAGCCTGTTCCCAGTGTATGACTTGACACCAGTATAGGTAGTGGGAATATTATTAGGACCATAATACTAACCTATTTAGTGGATCCACTAACTCAGTGAGGGAGCAGGAGTACTCAGAAATGGAGGCTCGTGGTAGCTGCTTGGGGTTAATACAGTCTGTCCCTTTCAGTGGATCCTGCACATCTCCCCAGCATGCAGCTTGTTGATTTGGTCTGCATGTGGAATGGGAACTATTGTGTCCCCTTTTCAGAAAGCAGGGAGCAAACACAGGGCCAAGAGGAGATCTGTGTGTGATGCACTGGAGACAAAGAGAAAATCCTGGAAAGTGGATTGCTTGGAAACTATTTGGTGCAGATTCCTCTTAATTTTTTAAAGATGTGCTACAGGGTCAAATCATCATGGGGGCTATGAAATGGCCTCTGAGGAGGGTGGCTGCAGAGCCTTGGGACTGTAACTCTTTCCCGATAGAATAGGGGTGAGGTAACATATCTCCTCATTGGTGGGATGATGTGCTTCAATCTTGACTTCTATAGGGGGGCGAAGTAAGTTCCCTGTTATCCTTGGCTTTCTTGCTACACCTTCCAAAGAAGAAGCCAGTAACATGCCAATTGGAACGGTAGGAGTTGGATTGTGTCCCACCAAGCAAATTTTACCCCAGTAACTCATCTTATAACCTGCAGCTGTACCATATCTTTCCAGCTGGGATAAATTCTGCCCTTGCTCTGGTGTACAATTCAGTTGTCTTTTCTGGAGTTGCAGTGGTGTAACATGAACTGCAAAGGTATGAGAGAAGCAAGGATTGGATGTAACAGAGGCAAACCATGATGGCAAGGCAGAAAGGGAATGGGGAAGGCTGCAGGGCATAGTCACCCTGGATGTTTGTGTTTGGAAACAGGCAGGTTGTGTCAGTCACTGTGATTGACAGGTAGCTGCAATTGGAGAACTGTCTAAATTAGGCTAATATATTTTGATTTCTTAGTTAATTAATATGGTTTAAATTCATGGCAGGATGGTTTGTGCAAGTTTTATGATGTAGCTGGTGAATTTATTAGGGATAGCAAGACCTGAAATCTGGCATCTGGGCACACTAGGAACTCTGGGAAAGTTTGGATCTGGGTTAAGAAACTTAGCAACTGTCCATCTCTGGGTTGTGTCTTTCATTAACACTTCTTAAATGCAGGGCAATTTCTGCTATTTTCCACAGGTGCAGCATTTCCCCAGGGTCAGGTGGGAACAATGGTGCTCTAAACTCCACCTATACAAGAAGCTCCACCCCCTTGAGATACCAAGATGAGACCCTACTTTCAGTAGAGCCCCTGCCAATGAGGGATATTCAAGATAGGAAATGGTGAAGCTGCAAAGGTGATGTAGAGCTTGTCTATAGCATAGAACCAATGTCTTCCACTCCACAGAGGGAGAGATGACTCCTGCTCCATGGAGAAGATGGTTCCCGCTCCATGGAGGAAGGGAAATGATGACCCCAGAAAAACTTTGCAGCCAGTCTGTGGCAGAAGGGGAAGGATCCTATCTCTATCCATAAGTCATATAGGCCTTTGACACACTGCAAGACTTTCATATGCATAGTAAGTCGGGCCAGAGCATCCCCAAAATTCACTCTTCGATCAGATCTAGGGATCTATGCTCTTGCTGATGCATTATTAAAGTGGAAATTGGGGAGTGGAATTGGTCCAATGTAAACCTGGTGTAAAGCAAGAGCAGGAGCAGGTCTCACTCCCCAGTGCTCTGGCTCCTCTACAGAGAAAGAGGTTTAATCCGTGGAGTTCAGATCAAGAGCTGTGCCCCAATTCAGCTCAAAGTGCTCCATTCTCTTCAGTTCATGAATCTTCAAAGGCGCCCTAGTAAGATGTTTATCCCTGACTCATTCATTCTAGCTCTGTTGTTACCACATCCAAAATGATGACATTTTACATCCCATAATAGTTTCATTTTTGAAGAATTAGATGTTTTTTTGTTTGTAAATGACTTCTCAGGTTCAGGCAGAGCCAGATAACTGTATTGATGAAATCAATAGCTTGCAGAACTGATAGAAAATTACCCCAGCTTAATAAACTTCACGCATGGCTTCCTATTGAAGCTATATATCAAAATGAAAACAAATATAGATGCTGCTCTGGAGAGCCAGCCACTGAAAGTTGCTGCTGTTTGAAATAAGATGTCTATTAAAAGGGTAAGCGATGAGACAGGTTTTATCTTTTTCAGGTAAAGGGCCCGTTTTGTGGTTTTATTTTTCTTATATCCTCTAATTAAGTTTTCAAATGACAATATCTTGTGTCTAGGTCTCACCTTTGTCTTCTGAGTCCTGAAAAGAATTGCTGTTGTCCCAGGTATCCATTTGCCCACTTGATGTGTTGCCCACTCTTGAGCTTTGCTGCATGCATACACTCAGTTCACACAGAGAACCCAATTTTGCTCTCAGTTACCATGACAGAGCAGCACCAATGGTTTCTCTGAAATTACTCCAAATCTTATCAGTTTCCAAAGGGATAGCCGTGTTAGTCTAGTTTTTTTTTTCCACTTCAAACGGCTGTATCCCATCTTCGAAGCATCTGAGGAAGTGGGATCTTCTCCCACGAAAGCTCATGCAAAAAATAAATCTGTTAGTCTTAAAGTGCCACACAACTGCTTGTTGTTTTTCTTCCAAATCTTATACCTGCATAAAGCAGAGGAGAATCTACCCCGTAAAAAACAGCTTGTATGGCTGTAAGTGAGCAGAATTTTATCCAGAAATTGTATTTGTATCCATATCTTCACCAGATTCCCACCTTGCATGCATCAGTTTTATACCAGTGACTTCTGCTTGAGATCTGCAGCAGTGTTGCTCCCCAAATTTGGCTTATTTATGTAAACACACGTATGCAAAGGCAGATGCGTGTGTATTTACATGCATCCGTTGCCACATATGTTTATTATCAAGGAAAATACTGTGAAACTTTGTGGGTGTTTCGAAAGCATTTAGTGATTTAGATGCTCAAGTCTCATTGAAGGGCAATGAGAGCTGTTCTCCAAGTGTCTTGCGTGCTTTTGAAAATCCCACTTATACTTTTTAAGACTGTGTTCACTTCAGTTGCGTTGCCTCTTCACTGGGGCTTGCATGCCACAAATATTCCAGTGATCCAAAGCCATGAGCATTTGACAGAAATGAGATGTTTCAGGAATTTGGGGAAATTCCATTTCATACATGGCGTGGGCGCCTGGAGCTACAAATGTAAACTCCACCTTGAGAAGACAGTCAGACTCACTTTTATGGAGCTGAAGGTGGGCTAGTCCGTGCCACCGTGGCTATGCTCCTATTCTTTGTGTGCTGTCTCAGTCAGATTGAAGGTAACATGCGCACATCCATCTGAGCTGGAAATCACACCCCCTGCTCAAGTGTGGACTTAGGTAAGAATGAGTCTCATTCCTTAAGGGAACAGGAATGATGCTTTGAGGCCTATGCCTTCAGTCTAAACGTACTCAGCTTGAATATTGAATATCAGCTGCTCCCAATTAACTGTTTGTGTAAGTGACTACAGGGGTCAAAGTTCACCCAAAGGAATCAATGGGGCAAGAAACACTGAATAACAAATACATTCAAGAAAACTGCAATTTTCTAGAGACTTACTTCTCCGTACGAAAAGAGATGAAATTCACTGAATAAATTATTCAGAAAGAATGATTTGCTCAGATGCAGGGCATGCATTTTAGGGACAAAGTCCAGCCCTTACTTATAGACCCACAATGGGAGAATGTTCCTAATGGTGTTAGCCATGACAGACATCTTAAGAAAGACAGAAAGACCTGGCTCATGTAGGATGAATTCACTGGGCCTCTGTAAGAAAAGTGTGCCAGATACATCTTCCCAGATAGGTGTAGGTGCTCCGTGCTTAAACTTCAAACCAGGTAAACAGTCTGACAAAGTGGGATTTTCCCCCATGAAAGCTCATGGGATGAATGAATTTGTTTAGTCTTTAAACATTCTCCAGGACTCCTTGTTTGTTTTGCTGAACTAGACTGACACTGCTACTACTCTGGAACTTGTCAACTTGGTTAAGTGTTGTGCTGCATTAGGATCTCAGTGCCTGTAGTTTTGTTTAGTGCATTGACTTCATCATTTTGCAAGGTTGTAATTGCAAATGAGTGTTACACTGCTGGTCCACACACAGTGTGGGTCTGTGTCCTTTTCTATAAAGCTGGTAGATAACCAGGAGGGTTGGCAACAAGCAGCAAGAATTATGGATGTGCTTGTTACTCAAACCTGGAGCCATTTCCCAGGAGATGGAAAATACAAAGGCAGTCAAAGGAAGTTGTACAGGTTGATTGGGGATAGTCAGGCTAAGGGAAAATGCAGTGAGCTGACTTGAAGAGGCTTTGATTTGCAACCACTGCTAACTTCTCTCATGAACTACCAGCCCTATCTAAGAGGGACAAGCTGCAGCGTCATTCCTGCAACCCTTTCTGCTACGTCTCATGCTGCTGGCATCACAGGAGCATCCCATGTGAGGAAGGGCAGCAGGATTGGGCCCCCCAGGGGAGCTTTGGAGGAGATCAACATACAAAGGCAATAAAAAAAAATCACAGACTGGCAGCAAAGGAAAAAGCATAAAAAGTGGGTCTCGCTTTATGACAGAAAACAAAGCTGTAAAACCAAGAGCACTTAGACCTCAAAGACAATTACAACATTTTCAAAAGGCTCAATGAAATTTATTTACCTCTTACTTTTACTGATGGGGAAGAGAGCTAATAATTTAGGGTCTGGCATCCAGTGTTTATTTCCCCCAGACTTTCATTATGCATTGCTGTGTCTAGATACAAGATTTCTTCTTCAATCTGAGCAGTATCTTCATCAGAGGCTTTTGGTAAGGAATGGAGGGGATGGCACATAAAGCTTTCTCCATCTTGTCCCTCCACTCTACCGTTGCTGTAAAGATAAGTCTTTATGCAAGACTATCAAAGAAATGCATTCTGGGATAGAGGGTGACTTTTTTGATGGGGAGGCAGGCAACTTCTTGGGGCATGAGGTGTGATTTTCTATCAAATCTTTCTAGACCAAGCGGTTACCAGCTGATGGGAGGAAGCCTGGTGTGACTCAGGCTAAGTCTATTCTGACAGAGGCAAAATTTCTGCCGTCAGCATGATCTTCCGGGTTCGACTGACTGGTCTGTGTAGATGCGCTCAATCGATCTGGAAATCGCCATAGCAACTCCAGCCCTGGGATTGGAGTATCGGTTAGCTGACCAGAAGGCATTTCCGGCTGGCTTAGCATAGTGTGTAGGGAGTCCCTAGTAAGTCATCAGGAGATATGCAAGGTGTTTCACGTACCTTCATATCTCCCCTTGACTGCTGCCGAAAAGCACAGCAAGTGTAGACTAGCGTCAGGCACATGATGACAAGTTCCAGAGGGGTAGCCATGTTAGTTTACTTCAGCAAAACAAACAAGGCGTGCTGTGGCACTTAAAGACCAACCAATTTATTAAGGTATAAGTTTTTATGGGCTCCAACCCACTGCATCTGAGGAAGTCTTTACAGCCTATGCAAGCTGGTGCCTTAATACATTTCTTAGACTTTAAAAGTGCTCCGGGACTCTTTGTTTGCTTAGGCACATGGTTGGGAGTCAGGTGACGTGGGTTTATTTCCTGGCTCTGCCTCAGATTCACTATGCTGCACCAGTCATTTAATCTTTGTCCAAATTCTCTTTTTGTAAAATGGGGATAATGTTTCCTTACTGCCAGGGGGCAGTGGGGTTAAATCCATAAATATCTGGCAAGTGATTAGCTATTCTAGGGGTGGGAGCCATGTATGCATACATACATGCTGTTATACGCAGGGCCCTTCCCTCAGCAGGGTTTCAGGTACGCTCAGTGAAACCACACCTGATGCATGGATATACTGCTTTATTGCATTAATACAATAAGCTGCTCAGCATTTTAGCATTACAGAGTACACATTACCCACAAGCAGCAAGCTGGCAAGCAAGCAGACAAGGATCAAATACTCACACCTCTTCTGCTATGGGGCCGCCCTTGACAGTCTGTGCCCTGTACCTGAGGACTCGTAGTGAGCGTTGCTCCCGTGTGGGGAAAGCCCTGGGCATGCTGAAGGGATTGGGGTCCCAGGTGAAGCTGCTGCCTGGGCAGGTGCTCCCAGGTCCCATAACACCCCTCTTCCATGCGTTCCCAGCGTGGCTCTGGCAGAAAACAATCTGCTATCTTATAAACAACACTTTCAAGGTTAGCTGGTTCCCAGCCTACTCCGTAGCTGGATTTGCTTTAAGCCCATTTAGCACAGCTCAGTCTGGAACAGAAGCAGTCCTTAGTCAATCTGTGCAGGGGTGACCAGTGGTCACCTACAAAACACACGCCTAACAAATGCTTCGCCAGACTGGTTGCTCTGTTAGGTCCCTAGATAAGTAAAATTCCAAAGGGGGAGTCGTGTTAGTGTGGTTCAGTAAAACGAACAAGGAGTCCTGTGGCACTTAAAGACTAACGAATTTTTTTATCACATGAGCTTTCGTGGGAGAAAATCCTACTTCGTCAGACACTCCTGATTTTTCTTTCCAGTGCTGTGACAGACTCACTCTGCAATCCTGGGCAAGTCAAGTAGGTTAAGGTTTTCACACTCGGGGACTTAAAATGAAGGAACCAAATACAGACCCAAACCCTTAAATAAGAAGCTTATTTATGATTTTGGAAGTGCAAGGCTCCCGCAACTCTCACTAATGCCAGTTAAAGGATGAAGGATGTTCATCACCCCAGGAAAATCAGAACCACACTGAGATAGCTAAACATTGATTTAGGAGCCTAACTTTAAACGGGCAACTTTGAAAATGTCTTGCCTCTCTGTGCATCAGCTTTGCCATCTGTATCATAGGTACAATGCTCCCTCCTTATGGTGAGGTTCAGTTATTTTGTACAGTGCGCTTTAAGGTCTTCAGTGCAGAATGGTTTATTATAATAATATTCCCCTTTCACCTAAATCTGAAAACCGTAACTACAAAATGGGCAGCATCACACCTTCTTCTTTACTGTTATTAAAACCTGCCCGCCGCCACATATACCTGATTTACTGACTTTTACAACGTTTGTGCACAGAGTCTTTTTTTGCTAATAAAGATATAGAAATCGAAAATGAAAACTGAATGGACAGTTGTGTGAGCATGCCTGGATATTTTCTTAATCATACCTGGAAGGTTCAATCCTCCTCCCTCACTCACACCAGTATTACCATGGGATAACTCCACCAGGCCCGATTCTCAGCAAGCAGGAACTGGCACAGCGCCATGCCAGTTTATGCTAGCGGAGAATCAGCCCTCTGATTTTCTAGCACTAGGCTGGTCAAATTATTCCTCACTGATGAAAAGAATATTCAGCTCCTATTTTGGATTCTTCATCTGTAAATATCAAAGCACTTCTCAACAGGAGATACTGCTATCAGACTTTTCCAGCTGGAAAATTGAGGCATGGAGAGGCAGAGTGATTTGCCTATGAGTCACTCAATAGGTCAGTGGAAGAACCAGGAAACACCCGAGGCTTATCGACTCCCTGTCCACTTTTTCTGTTCATGAATTCCGCCTGACTGCTCTAGTATTTTCATTGTTCATAAGGGTTTGTCAATTAGTTTATGAGAAGCCTATAGCTGGCATTTATTTTCATATTGCTCTCTCTGACGATTGGTTGTTCTTTTTCAGGGAGTGTCACAGGGCATCCAATCACAAGGCATTGTTCCTGCTTCTGAATTGGATGAATGACATATCTCTTGTCTCTATGAGTGGAAATTAATGAATGATGAACTGTTCATTTTCCAGTGCAAATTTCTGGATGAAGAATCAATGTTTGTGTTTAAAATTCACAAAGCATTTCGGGGATCTACCAGGACTTTTGTGACTCTCTCGTGGCTGGCTGACTCTTGAATGACAAATAGTCTGACCTCAACTTTACTGGCCAGAGTCTTTGCAAATGACTTTTTTTGTCACATTCAACCAGTCATGCTTTCATACATGTAGCTAATGGGTCTGAAACCTTCCTGGAAGTACTCCCCCGTTGCAGGGAGAGAAGTAATAAAAAGCATGCGCTGAAGTCCCCTGTTTTGCTAAGGGATTGGAGATTCCTGTTGATCCAGAAACTGTTTGCTTCCTTTTTCCTGTTTGCTTTTTCTGTCCCTAGGAGCTGGACTGACGTGCCTGCAGCTCTTGCTAATAATGATCAGCTCTCACCCACCAGTTTCTGTACTGGTATTTGCAGATCATTTTTCCATTTCCACAGTTTTTCTTATTTTGATCCCATGGTGGGGCTTCTGGCTGAAAGCACTTGGGCATCTGCGAGTCTTTAGCTTTGGTTACATTCTGATTGAATCAGGAGAAGGCGATTTGTTCCTTGTTTCTGCACCGTTTCCATTGAAATCAGCCCCCGCCAGTACCACTTTGGGGACCCTTCAATTTGCAACTTTTACTCACCTTGAGAAGTGCTGAATTCAGTGAGCCTTCTTAGGCAAGCCACTTACACAAGTAAATGCTATGCAATGTGAGTAAAGCTTGCAGAGGAATAGAGTTTTGCGGAGTATCTTTCAGTGATATCTTGCAGTGCTCAAGTGTCAAATAATAGCAGAGGAGAGTGGAATTAAGAGATGGAACTGTTGCCTACACAAGAAGAATGTGGGTCTTCTTTCCCCTCAGGTGCCCAGTCCACAAACGAGGATAAGAGCCTACTACAGCTGGAGGATTTGCATCCTTCACCTTAGTGATAGTGGCTTGTTCCTTTAGCACTGACGGCCTGGCATTCAAGCACCACTCTGCTGATGATGCAACCTGAAGAGTATCATTGAGTAAGCAAGTGAGAAAAGATGCTTTTAGCGGAGGCAGAGGCAGAAAGATGCAGGATGGCTTGTGCCTGCAGAGGAGAAGGTTCTTGCATCAACCATGGCTAGGTTATAGGAAGGAACTGAAGCAAGCATTCCTTGGCTCATCTTTGAAATTCCCTTTGGGAACGCTTTTTTTCTTTCACTGTATTCTAGAGAGAGAGCTTGTTTAAGAAGAGGTCAAAAAAGAGGGAAGGAGAAAGTGGGAAGAAAACAGGCAGGAAAGGTTAGGTAACTCATCTGCATACCCCAAAGAGAGCAGCCAATTGCGCATTGGACGGATATTCAGGAAAGTGACCTGTTTCGACGTATACAAGTGTATATGTATTTATACACACGGACTGGGTACTCATTTCCTCTTAGACTTAAAAGTGAGGCTAGAGGAATGGGACCTAGATAACTGACCTGGTTTAATCACTTTGTGGCTCTCACTGGATTTAAGAAACTTCATCTTAAGTTTTACCACTTGCAGTTCTAGCAAATTTGAACCTCACCAGGTAACTTCATTTGGTTTCTTTAATGAAGGCTTCACAGCAGGGCTAATTCGGCTTTCTATGCAAAAAGATTAAGTAGTGGTTGGGTAAAACACTTCATCACTGAAGTGATTTTCGGAATGTGCTCGCTCGGAAGGCACAGATGTAATACCTGCTTTTAAATTCAATTAGCTCTCACTCAGTTGTGTTGCCTGAATACATTACCACAGCTTGAGATAGTCAGTGTTATTCTTTAAAGCTGAAAAACTATTTGGAGATTTCCCTAAACGTGTTTTAATTCCCTCAATATGTCATGTGCCTTAAGAGCTCCTGACACTTACAGGCCAGGCTTCCCCCACTGCAGGTAAGATTTCCCTTATTTCTTGGATACTCCAAGCCAAGCTTCTGATAAAACAACAGAGGATCTGATTTGCACCTAGAGACCAGCAGCAGCAGGGGTGGTTGAGTTGGTTTTGCTGAGGGCCATGCAGTGTGGGAAAATGGGTTTGACCCAAAATGAAGGCAAGTGCTTTTCAGTCATGATGACAAAATCATCCAAAAGCGGGGAAGCAGAAGACTGATGGGATTATAGCGCTCCGAGCCAGAATTCTTGGGTCCTGTTCCCAGCTCTAGATGGGTAGGGCGATATTGAAGGAGGGGTTTGGAAGTCATGGTTCCCCTGGTCTCTTTCCAGCTCTCTCACTGACTTGGTGTCCAACTTTATGAAACTCATGTGGTTTCCACTCTTTTTTGGTTCCCCTAGTCTTTGGGGGCCCAAGGGGAGATGAGAAGGGCTGATTGTCACACGGTATAGTGTACCCAGCACCCCAATGAAGTCAGTGGGTGCTGTGGATGACCAGCATCTCTGAAAATCAAGATCTGCTTCTTTTCAGCTTAAAACTCTTTGGAGCAGGGACTGCACATGCCTGTGTGCTTGTACATCCGCTAGCACAATGGGGCCTGATCCTAACCGAGGCCTCTGACTGCTCCAGCATGGAGACTGTTCTATTGGTTTGAGTAGCCAAAGAAGAATCCTGGGTTTTCTTTCTGGCTCTGTCACTCACCTGCTGCGTGACCTTGAACAAATCATTATCTTTCCATGCTTCTATCTACCCATTTGTAAAATGCTTCTGCTACACAGTTACATCAGAGGGAGAAGATATTTGAAAGCTAAATTAATTAATGCTTGTAAAGCACTTTGAGATCCAGGGATGAAAGGTGCAATAGAAGTGCAATTTATTTTATAATTATTGTGCCAGCACTGAAAGACAATTAGACACTGGCAATTGAGGTTTTATAAAGTTGAGATCTAAATAATAAAGAGGCTAGAGTCCCATGGAGTCCTTAAAAAGGCACCCCCAGAAAAAAGGAAATGGACGCAGAATTGATCTGTTGACTAGATAGGTCACTTTTTCCCAGCATTTTTTAATGGTTTGTCATGGAGAAGGACAACTGTGTGTTTAAGGTCAGCGGCTCCTCCCATTCCCATTTCTTAGCAAGAGGTGCTGGTGGAGGCTCTGGAGCAGCCAGCACGGTGTTTCTAGGCCTCGGCTGGTGGTGGTTGGTTACCAGCAGCTGGCTGGCCAGATTTGCACAACCAGGCTGGTTGGAACAGTACCTAGCTGGTGTTGCACAGGCACCACAAGACTGGTAGGAACGTGGTGGCACCAGTCAAGGAAATGAGAACAGGGGACAAGCATGGAAAACAGATTCTCCGCTGGGAGGGGAGAATTGCCTCAACTCTCCTCTGACCAGGAAGCGAGGTAGAGAGCAGTCCACTCCTCGCTAATTGGGGAGTGATGTGGAGATGGCATGTGAATGGGACTGGAGAGCGGCTCCATCCTCACCTGCACTGAGGAAGGCGGTGGAGACTAGGGAGGGGGGTGGAAAGAGGTCCCAGTCCCCTTGATAGGCGGAGGCGATGGGAAGAGGCCCCAACCCCTCCCAGGGGTGTGGAGAGAAGGTAATGGTTGGACAGAGTCGCCAGCACCCTGAGATTGTCGAGGTGGAAGATGGAAGTCAATTTCTTTGATTTATGATTGAAAAATTCTGCGCTGAAGGGGTTATTCAAATAATTTTAGGCTGTCCTTTTTTTTTAAAGGTAATCCCATTTGTGGTCTGAATATTTCATTGTGACTTATAAGCCATCTGTTCTATGTTTTAAATGGGGAAGACTATGACTGTTCTGGTTATGGTGTTTCTGGTGTGTTCATCTCATGATGCATTTGGGGAGTGTGATTCACAAGGACTGAACACTCAGGGTTGGCAAGACAGGAACACTGGGATCCTGCTCTAACCGCTAGACTGCACCCCCCCCCCCAGGCAGGACTGGGAGAGCCAAGCCAAAGTGGATGAACGTGGATTAATTCTTCTTGTTGTTCAAACAGCCTTCCTCTCTTCCCCGCACTGCTCTGTCTCCCCACCACTCTGATCAAAACCAAACACAGGCATCCTCGTCATCAGCTGTTCATGGCGCTTGCTAGGAAGAGCATTTGTGACTGCTCAGTAAGCACAGGCCTTTACCTCGCCAGACAAAGGAACAATTAGGGAAACAGTGAAGCTAGCTTAGTCAGATGCAGCTCTTTAAAACCTGCAGCAAATTGTCATACACCAGACAGCCAGGGCCATGCTTCCCATTTACCCACAAGTCCCTACTTTGCAATTGGCTCATTTGTCGCTCCCCCTGTGGATGGTTTTGTATCTAATGGAGGAACAGGGAACTCTTGACTTGCAGATCACTCCACGGGCTCCTTCTATGAAGTCCCCCTTTCCACCTTCCTCAAGGGATGTACAGTCCGTGTGTGGCATGTGGACACATAACATTTTGATAACCATACAGCATAATTTCAGAATAAGACGGAGCAATACAGGTCAGGACAGGTTTTCATAAGAGCTCAGCACCCACAACTGGCAGCCAGATTTCTCAAAAGAACCTGGCTCACTTGAAAAGCTAGCTGCCGCTGGAGGTGCCGTGTCCATGAAAATCTGGCTCTTGCGCTCCTTGATGAGCAGTCTCATGGGGTGCCTCTAAAATTTAACATCTGCAGCCTGTTGACTTAGGCTGAACGAAAACCACAGATGAAATTCTGGCCCCGCTGAAACCAAGGGGAGATTTGCCACTCATTTTCTGTGAACCATGGAATTCACCTGAAGGTTTTCCCCCCTAAGCTTGACAGATCCACTTGCATTTCTCTGACTTGCCCTATTGTGGTGGAACCACCGCATCTTCGGTATATTGTAGGGACATGGCCACGGTCATCTGTTTATTCTGGTCTGTGGCATTCACATTAAATACCTGTTGCTGGCTGGAACGGTTGTTCCCTGTGCTGGTCCTGGCCCCAGGTCATTCTGATGGCAAGCTCAGAGTGGTCAGCCCTCGGTGTCTGTTAGATGCTGACTGCCAGATGGGCAGGGCTATGGAATGACAGGTCACTCTTTCGTCTCGCTGCCCGTGTTTGTGTGATGATGAGCATTTTCTCATATGCACGGGTTGGAACTGACAGTTAAAGTGGCTTGACCCAATGTACCATGATGAACGCATGGGAATTGAAAAATTGCTTTTCTGCTAGGAGCTAATCCCTCTCAACCCCCTCCTCCAAAGAACTCACAAGCAAAAATGGCGGCAGTCCAGAAGGGTGGCCAGTCCAGGTATTTATATTCCTGAGGCATTATTGATAAACAGAGAAGTTAAGGATACACTGCCTTATCACGACGCTGATAGAACAGACACTCTTGGCATAGCAGATTGCCTCCTCCCACCAGCTGTGATGTTTCAATCCTCTCTCAGTGCAGCTTTGGCAATCAAGCACTGAGCTGCCACTTCTGAGATTGTGATGGGGGTGGAATCGGGTGTTGGATGAGAAATGAGTTTGCAGAGCTGGTGCTGTCTTTGAAGAGCAGTACACTGGACAGGAACAGGCATAGGGCCTCTCTAAGGGCTGGATCCAACTCTCATTGAAGTCAGTGGGCGTCTTTCCAGTAGAAATTGGATGCAGCTCTGAATAAGCCTGTACTGTTGGCGATATAGCCCTTTACATACATGCCCTCTGCATTCAGCATGCAACTCAGAGGGTTGCACATGCAAATACCAAGATGCAAGTGTAAGACGGTGCTTCCTAGTGCGACTTCCTGTCTTCCACACAGATAATCTTTTGCAAATGCAAACAACTGGGCCCACAATTAGCACAAGGTCATTTCAAGAAGCCACCTTTTTGGCAGGCCATAATAAATGCAGCATTTAATTGAATGGATACTGTGTTTTAACCTACTTTGCAGTATTGAAACTGGTGAGATAGCATCAGTATTTATATAGGATATGGAGATTAAACTCTGGTGCAGATGTGCTGGATGGTGGGAACATTAATGTGGTTCAGACTGGAGGTGGAGGGGCAGAAATTACATTTTTTGAACTCAGACCTGAGGCTAGATGGGTAATAGATGAGGTTCAAAGGTAGGTAAGTCCTGCACTGGAGAAGGCTTTTGCAAAGAAATTGCTGAGATGGTCACCAAGATAAAAGAGACATTTGCTAAATAAATGGATGGAAGGAGAAGTGGAGGACTGAAGGAGACCAGTTCCATGAGGAAGGCTGGGGCCAGTTAAAGAAGGATTTCAAAACCATGAATAACTCTCTTGAAGTGGCTCCTTGAAGTTACTCCTTTTCACAGGGGGAACTTTAAACAACTGATCTGAGGGGGTGCATGTGTGTAAATTTGGGATATTTATTATAGAAGCATGAGACCAGATCCTTAGCTGGTCCCAGCAGGCAGAGGGCCAATGATTTAAAGGAAGCTATGCTGATTTATGCCAGCTGAGGATCTGGCCCAAAGATTTGATTTGATTTGAGGAAAACTAAAGGACATAACATAGCAGGCTCCAGTTTGGCAACCCTGAAGTGTCTTACGCTTACATACCAGCCCTGGGAAAGCTGGGAACTGGGGCCCAGATTCTTAAAGGTATGTCATTTCCCAAATTCCATTTAAATACCTTTGGGTAGTCATGTCTGGGCCTCTTTACTAGATTATTTCCCCTGTGACTGCCTGGTCAATAATCTTGCTGAACTATTTGTTATGGACTTATTCTTTTAGGAGGACTTACCCATGCTCTTCTGTTATCTGGTCCTTTAACTTGGGAACGGCAGTCAGCTGAACCTTAAGGTGGCCCATCAGCTTGATGCATATTTTTAGTTCCCAATATGTTCTCTTTTGTTTTTCCCTTCTTTTATTCCTGAGGAGCTGAGTTGGTTGAACTGACAGGTGAATGCTCCAGGGCCTGGAAATTGTGGAGTTGGGTATCCTTTCAAGGGACAAAGAAAATATCCATCAAGAATGGCAATCCTTTACCATTAAATGCTCCTTCTGCACAAGGGAGATACTCATCTACCATTCAGGTAGCACTGATTTTGTGACTGGCATCATACAACATACAAATATCATCACAGTAACTGCAGTGAGATGTTCTAGTCTAACAGATGCACTGGAGAATCTTGTGACATACAGAATAAACGAGTCAGACGGGAGCAAGAGGAAGAAAGGGCATGTGGTTATGTCATAACAAGTATTTCATTGTAATTGAATGGTAATCTAGTTTGCATGTCTGAAAAAAGTGAAACACAAATAATTAGTCATTAATCCGGTAGTTGTTCATCAGTTTTCAAAAGAGGAACACTACCAAACAGTCTAAACTACATATCTGCATGAAAGACACTATTACAGGACCTAATAAAACCAGCTCATTCAGCTGCTCATCCACCAATGTGATTTATTCCATTATGTGCCAGCAATGCCCCCACACCTTATACATTGGACAAACAGGACAGTCTTTGCACAACAGAATAAATGGGCACAAATCTGACACCAGAAATATCAACATTCAAAAACCAGAGGGTGAGCACTTCAACCTTCCTGATCACTCCATTGAAGATTTACTAATTGCAGTGTGCAGACAGATGAATACCAGATCAAGGCTTCAAAGAGAAGCTGCCGAGCTTGAATTTATTTGCGAATTTGACTGGATTGCTTCAGGGCTTAATAGGGACTTTGGATTTTTTTCTCATTGCAGCAGGTGATTTGACCTCATCTTCCTCTACATGCTGTTCCCCAGTGTTTGAACCTTAAGAATGACTTTGATTTGCTGTTACAGTGTGACCTTTTTGCATGACTTACACTTTCCTGCATTTATTTCCTCCCATTCTGTAAGCTCCCTCCTCTTCAAAGCATCTGACAAAGATTTTCTCCCATGAAAGCTCATGCAATAAATAAATTTGTTAATCTTTAAGTGCCACAGGACTCCTTGTTTGTCTTATGGAACTAGACTAACACAGCTACCCCTTTGAGTCTAGACCAGTGGCTGGTTGCGCTAATGATTACCTATAGAGATCCAGGCTTGCAAAAGGTCTAAAGCAGATGAGCTCAGTATGAAATTCTGTCTGGGAAGTGGTGGTACAAAAAGATACCAGGGAAAAAAGCAAAAGATGTTATGTTTGGAGGAGATAAATAAATTGAGAGGTGGACCAAATAGGGTACGAGGTCCTTAGTAAGGTAGAGTGGAGTTATCACCAAGCTGAGGAAAAGGGTAGGAAAGAGTCAGATTTTGGGAGGGGGTTGGAAGAGACTGGACTGGGGAAACTGAAAGCCGTAAGGGGAGGGGATTAAGAAGATGGACAGCAGGTAATTATAAGGAGATGGTAAAGAAAATGAAGACTTCAGTTCAGGGCAAACAGGCAGCTAAGTTTAGTCTTTGTAATGATCTATTTGCACGATATACGGATTTCCTAAGGTGCCTACTGGGGAGGCATGATATAACATGGTGTGACATAAAATGGGACAGGGCAGCTTGGCATAGTATGAGCACGGCATGTATACGACTGAAAATGCCCAGCAAATGGCACATGGCAGAGCCGATCCATGAAATGGGCAAGGGCAGAGGGGAAGAATAAATTTGTTAGTCTTTAAGTGCCACAGGACTTCTTGCTTCTTTTGCTGAACTAGACTAACCCGGCTGCCCCTCTGGAACTTCGCAGTCCAAGAGTGACTCGTCTCTGTTGAATCCTCCTTTCCCAAAGAGCTGTGGGAAAGGGTTCTTTTTTGAAACTGAATTGTTCCCCTTGCACGCCTGAAAAGATATAAATAGAGAATAGGTCTTAAATCCTTCCTTCCCATTGAAGAGGAGTATGTATCAGGTTTTTTTTTTTCCCCAAGCGCATCCTTTTCCACCACCCCTCATGAAGAGGAAAGATAGACTGAAGCTGACTCTCCTGATCTCGTACCCTTCTTCTCAAAGAGGAGAGACAAAGCTTCAACCCACCAGTGCAGAATCACAGGATCCCTCTTCAAAGGCTATTTACTTATTATGCACAGTGGAGGAAGTCAAAGTTTTCTCTTATTGAGGCTGTAGACACGGCAGACCATGTTTCTGCTAAGACAGCACCAGATAGTTCATCTTCCACCCACCCCTTTCTGATGGAGATTTTAGGTGGTTTCTAACAGCCAGAGATTTTAATGCATCACCCACTAACCCATGTTTCTAAGACTTTTTGAATTATGGATATGTCCACGCTTACTCTTTAAATCAAAATAACACTGATTATTCTTATTTAAAGAAGGGCAGGTCCACACTAGCTTTCCTTATATTGAAATGAGGAGCTACCTAATCTTACTATAAGGAAAGGTCATTTCAATATAATAAAACCAAGTATTATATCAAAATGATGGTTAAATTGAAACACATATCAAAATAATGTGGTGTAGCTACATTATTTCAATTTAAATGTTGTTTCAATTTTGAGCCAGGTTTGACCTTCTTCCTCCCAGGGTGCATGGCACCCTGGAAGAAAGGGCCAGCCTTCAGCACCCTGGCCGGAGGCGATGGATGGGTAGGGACCCCACGCCCGGCTCCCGGTGCGCTGGCTGGGTGACGGGGGAAGGGACCCCTGCACCCAGCTCCTGCCGCACTGGCTGGGTGCCAGGGAAAGAGCCCCAACACCCGGCTCCCCGTGCTCTGGCCAGATGCTGGGGAAAAAGCCCCCACTGCCCGGCTAGTGCTCCAGGAGCCAAGCATGGGGGTCCCTTCCCCATGCCCAGCTGAGCACCCGGGGCTGCAGCCAGGTGCAGAGGATGTCTTCTTCTCCCCCAGGCTCAGTGCACCCAGAGTGGGGTGGGTGGGATGCTTTTCCCTGCCACAAGACCCACCAGGCGAGAACCAGGCAGGGGATTTGGTGGGTGGCATGGCCTGTCTTGGGGGCCATGTTGCCACACCTCCCATGGTGCCCCTCTCCTAAATTGAACTAGCAAGTCCTGTCCACAGACATGTTAGTTCAATTTGGTTTTCTAGTGGAGACCTGTTAAATCAATTTAACTTAAATTGATTTAATAACTTTTATTTTGATTGTATTAAATCGATATAATTTAAATCGATTTAACCATGTAAGTGTGGACATAGCCTATGTGTCTGGCTTGAAGACCCAAACAGCTCAGCATGGTGAGGTTGTTGAGGTCCACATCATCAAGTGCCCATACAATAATTTTGGGTGCTTCAAGTCTTTGAAGTCCAGCTTCAAACACCTTGGGGGCCAACTTTAGAAAAGTGGCCTCTGATTTTTGGTACCCATTTTTATGTTGATTGATTGATTTTTGTGTGCTTTTGGGGGTCTGCTGGCTATGGTGAAGCCTGACTTTTTAAAAGCATGGAGAACTCTTCATTCCAACTGAGGGCGACAGGCATTTAATATGCCTATTCAAAGATCAAGGCACCAAAAATTAGTGACTGCTTTTGAACATGTTGGCCTAATGGTATTTTGAGAAGATGGTGAGGACACTTACGGGAGGCCTAGCTGAGCCTTTCTAGAAAGAAACGTTCTGGTTGGAATTTTCTGTTATGATATTTGAATGCTATGGGAGGGCAAAAGCTCTTTTTCATTTCTCTACCTAAGAAGGCTGGTTTAAAGTTTCAGCACTGAAAATGAATTAGAGATGCCTTGCAACCATAGGTTAAAATCCTGATTGCGACAACTCTCCTGCACTCTTTGCCAGCTGAACTGAGATCCATTAAGCTAACTTTGTGTGTGCCTTTCAGCGGGAGCCCTAATAAACAGAGCTCCGCTCTGCTCTACTGTTTCTTTAAAGATTCCCTCATTCTTTTAACTGGAGTAGGGGATCTGCCATTGTCTTTGGCCAAAAGTTCCCCTATGCCGTTGCCATGTAAACTGCACAGTGCTCGAATGACTTAGCTAGAGAACAGCATATGGCAGTGCTACAGAAGGGGACATGATGAAGAATATCATATCCATCTGAACTAACAAGGGAAATTTAGGTAGGCAGAATGTAATTACCAAAACTGGATTTCAGCCAAGAAACAGACAAGCTCCTGTATTCTCATGGCGAGAGATCACAAGTGGTCAGGAATTTGGTTTGCAATGCATCCAAAAGTCAGCCAGTCTGATTCTGAACTTGCTTTACATTTACATTGACACAGGTGTGGATCTGGAGCCTGATTCCCCATTGCCTTGCACTTTGTGCTGCTGTTAATACCAGTGAAATTGAGGTAAAATACTCTCTTTCTGAGCGGTGAGTGCTCTACCTTGATAGTGTGTAGCCCTAAAGGACAGCACAAGGCAACGGGAAATCAGGCCCATTGAATTCATTGCAGTTACTTCTGGTTTTCAATGACTGGAGAGCAGAACCAGGACAATAGAGGGGATTCTTTTGTTCGGACTGTTGGTTAGTCTCTAATCTCCAGCAGAAGAGTGCTACTTCCTGCAGCAGCTGAGCTTTCCCTTGGAGCTCTCCAACCCAACGTACATTTCTGGAATGGGTGCTATAATGGGATGGCCTAGTTTGGCAACTGGCTGATTTTTTGTCTACTGGTGGTAGATATGCCAATGACCTGAGACTGGACGTTAGATGGAGTGGGTTCAGAGTTATTACAGAGAACTTTATCTTGTGTGAGTCTTGCCCATATGCTCAGGGTTCAACTGAGCACCGTATTTGGAGTCTGGAAGGAATTTTCCCCCAAAGCAGATTGGCAAGGGCTCTTGGGGTTTTTCACATTTTCTCTATAGCATGGGGCAGGTTCACTTGCTATCTCAGTACCATAAAGTCTCTAAATCATGATTTGGAGGAGTTTAATATCCCAGTCATAGGTTAGAGCAGCGGTTCTCAATCGTTGTGTTGGGACACATTACTGTGTCGTCATGCAGTGGTAAGAGTGTTGTGGAGAGATGGCTGGATTTGGCCTGGGCTGGGTGGGCTAGGGTGTCCTGGAGAGTCACAGTACTCCGCCAAGTATGTTGTGACCCTCGAAAGACTGAGAACCACTGCAGTGATTCCCAACCTGTGGTCCGGGGACTGCTGGCAGTCCACAGAGTCATTGCAAGAGGTCCGTAAATACATTTGGCCCCATTTGCTGCTGGCCAGTGGCAGGCAGCCCAGGGCTGATCCAGTCCCAGATGCTGCCAGCCAGCAATTCATGTTGGAGAGGGCTATAAAATTTAAATAATATGTATAATAGTTGTTATCAGGGACTGATTGCAGGCAAAAAAACCCAAGGTGTTGTGTGACACTTTAAGACTAACAGATTTATTTTTCGCATAAGCTTTCGTGGGAGAAAATCCCACTTCGTCAGATGCTTCGAAGATGGGTGAACTTACTGCGACTGATTGCAGGCAGCAGTATTTGCAGGCTGTGAGCAGCCACACCCTGGATATGTCCCCCCAACACCTTTGGGAGCAGGCACAGGCCAGGTCCTCCACTGCCCTTCTGCAGCACCACTGCCTGTACTCAGTCCCCAATAACACCTATTATCATTTGGGGGGGGGGGGTCCATGAAATTTTTTTACATTAAAAAGCGGTCCTCTTGCTCAAAAAGATTGGGAACCACTGAACCACTGGGTTAGAGGTTCACTGCAGGAGTGGGTGGGTGAGGTTCTGTGGCTTGCATTGCGCAGGAGATCAGACTGGATGATCATATTGGTCCCGTCCAACCTTGGAGTCTATGAGTCTAAGTTTCTGCAAGACTAACCCTGCTTAGTTAGAGATATACTGATCACAGCCCTCCAGGGTATAGCTACGTACCCACTACATCCCCAGTGACTACCACCTGACGGAGTGAAGAAGTGCCAAGATCCTGCCACTGCAGAATTGTTCCTTACCACATATTTAAAGGGATTTGCTTAGATTTAGATCTTTAAACAATAGGGCTTCCAATATTTCCTCAGGCTCCTACATGTATCGTGCCTTTGAAACAGAAGTCTTTTTTCTTCTTCTGTATATTCTCAGAGGCCACAATCTGCTGTGCTGGGTGCTGTGCGAATGCACACTTAAGAGAGTCCTTTCTCCAGAAGTTCCAGAGGGGTAGCCCTGTTTGTCTAGTTCAGCAAAACAAACAAGGAGTCCTGCGGGCTTTAAAGACTAACACATTTATTTATTGCATGAGCTTTTGTGGGAGAAAATCCCACTTCATCAAGCACTTGATGAACACTTGCTTCACAAAGAGGCATCATGTAACTTGCCCAAGGTCACAGAGGAAGTCTGTAGCAGAAGCAGCAGTTGAAGGCTGGTGTTCTGGTCTCAAGCCTTAATTGCAACAAGACCCTCCTTTCACCTCCTGGGCTTAAACCCCTGATAAAAACTCCACCTCCATTGCCACAGGAGGAAGTGATTGAAGCCAATCCATCTTTTTTCCCCATTATCACTTAATTTCTCTGGGCTCCTTCCTGCCAGAGACAGCAGGCTTTCTGGCTGCTGTGTCTTGGCTGGAGGAATTCTGATTAAAACTATTTTAATAGCATGTTATTTTTGAAAGCCTTGTGGGCTCTACGCACTGCATAACAGATCAGATCAAGGGCAGGGTTTCCTGCAGTGAAAAAGGGGAGGGGCAGGGCTGGAGAGAAACACTCAGTAAATCCAGCCAGAAATGCTGCTTCTCCTAATGAGTCTCCCTGGGTTTTCTGGCTCTGAGAAACCTACAGAACTAATGACGAAGCCAGGGACCCTGGTAGCTGTGCTTATCTTAGCAACAGGCGCATTGGCTCATTGATTTAATGCAGCTTTGCTTCATAGATTTTTTATTTGTAGCTGGTGCAGGTCAATCAGGGAAAGTACAAGGTAAGGAAGCTGTCCTCTTCCGAGAGGGAGTGAACGGGTAAAGATGAGGGCTAAGTGTTGGTGTGAGTGGGATAACAGATAGCTAGTCTCTGTTCAGTGTCACGACACATTAGCATGTCACCACACAGCACTAAGCGTCTCATGGAGAGCCAGGGAGATGGCTGGAATTGGCCTGGAGGGAGTGGGCTAGTGTGTCCTGTAGAGTCGTAATATGCTGCCAAGTGTGTCACGCCTCTCAAAAGGCTGAGAACCACCATCCTAGAGGATCCGTCTTGCCTCACTGGATGAGAGAAGAGAGCATCAGCTATATGAAAGGGGGGGGGGGGACCATACAGGACATACACCCCTCTGAGTGCCAGTTTGCTCATACACGGGATCTTCTTTTTGCTGCAAAGGCTCCCCCAAAGAATTGCTAAATCAGTGACCACAGCATTCAACCAACACTGGCCAAGCTGCTAAACCAGTGCTTTTCAAACCACAGGTCACAACCCAGTACTCGGTTGAGGACTTAGAGGACTGGGTTGCTGCACCTCCTGCTGCCACCACCAAAAACCTAGAATGGGTTGCTCAAAGATGTAACTGTTGGGTCATAAGCATAAATTATTTTTTTTTCAACTGGGTCCTGAGAAAAAAAGTTCAAAAACCACTGTCCTAAACCAAGAGCTACAACCACAGGTAGGGCTGAGTGAACGATTCAGAGACAGAGAAAGCGAGTCTCTTTCTCCACCTTAGCCAGTTATTTGATGAGCAGCTCTTGATTTTCTCAGGTACATTCTTTATTCACAGTTGTTTGCTGATTGTAACTGTAGGTCCCCATGTTGTTTCTGTTTCCAACTTGAAGAGCCATAGCTATTAGAACTAGGCGTCTGGTACAAGTCTATTTAAGTATATGGTGCCTATCAGTGTAGTATCTTGGTGCTTCATAAATATTAATATTTATCCCCACAAAATGCATGTGAAGTATAGTTTTACAGAGGGGGAAACCAAGGCACTGAAAGGTGAGTGACTTGGCCAGGATCACATGGGGTATGTTTTCACTGCCTTCTAAAACCCACAGCAGAGAGCAACTATCAGAGCCCAAATTAATCTGGGCTCTATGCAACTTCCTACTGTGGGTTTGAAAACACAGCGTTGATCCGCCACCTTGGGAGTCTCTGACGGAGCTGAGACTGGAACACAGATGTTCCCATGCCCCAGTCCAGTCTCTTCACCAGCCTTCCCAAATCCTCGGCTGTGAATCTGAAACTCGCTCTTTGTGAATGAATATTCAGCAGTCACTTGATATTTGCATTTTAAAATTTGCATAAACCTTCCTGCCAGCCAACTCCTTTGTGAGAATCTTTTGCGGGGAGCGAACACAAAGGGGGTGCAAACAATGCTGGGGCAATTGGTGTTTTTCATGTGAATGATGATTCACAGCAGATTGTTTTGAGCGTAGCACCTTCTGCCTGGAGGAACACCCCACCGGGATTGAAAAGACTCCCAAGGCAAAGCAGAGGAACAGGGGAGGATTCTCTTACTATACAAAACCTACCAACAAGAGTCCCATGGCACTTAAAGACTAACAGATATATTTATTGCATGAGCTTTCATGGAAGAAAATCCACTTCGGCAGATGCTTTGAAGATGGGGGAACTCAAAGCATCAGATGAAGTGGGATTTTCTCCCATGAAAGCTCAAGCAATAAATAAATTTGTTAGTCTTTAAGTGCCACAGGACTCTTTGTTTGTTTGTTTTACACTGAACTAGGCAAACACGGCCGCCCCTTCGGATCTTGTACAAAACCTACTGTCCTTTTCCCCTCCCCTTTTGTCATCTCTGAAACTCAAGTAGACGTAAAACTAAGGCACAGAGCCACACCTGCCATGCACCTGCTTTGGGACAGCTACTGTCAAGTGCTTTGGAACATGCATGCGCTTGCAGGTTGGGATTGTTGTGCTCCTCAAAGTGAAGCTCTGTGAAAATGTCTTTTTAAGAGATTTAACATATGTGCAGTCAAAACCATGCCCAGTGTTTCTCTGGCTGGGAATGTTGAGTGCAGGATGGAGTATGACCATGTTATGGCTCCATCAGCTTGTGCCCTCTCTTACAGGCCAGGGGCAGTCCAAAGATGAGCTCAGAAAGGTGTGTGGGTAAAGCACGAACAAGCTGCCACATGCAAGATCCTGTTTGGCAGGTGGCTCGCTTTCAGGGCGAATTTGTGGGGAGTAGAAGTAGGCTGCTGGGACACTGTGCTAGGTTTTTGGGATGTGGCTGTCTAATGACAGTTTATTTTGATGACCCCCGTGTTGCTGCCTACTTATTTCATTGGTGGGGGTGTTGTGACTAGCTGTCCTGCTGGGGTTGGAGTTCAGATTTTCTGAAGAAGACTCCAACATTGGGTCCTTCCATCCCTGCAGTGGGGACCTACTTTTTCTTAAGTGCCTAACTATGGATTTGGGTGCCTAATTTTAAACACACCAATCTGAAAGTTTTGGCAACTCACGGTGGAAGAACCTGGAAAGAAAGGCCACTGATGAAAGTGTGTGCAGAAGCAACTGTTCTGAACACAACAGGCTCTTTTCTCCTTAGCCTGCAAGGACTGAGACGTCTGTAGAAGCCAGTCTTGGGTTAAATATTGATGGAATAAGGAGCGAGCTATATCTGGAGCCAAAAAGGACGTGCCAGCTGAAAGTCAGGCCAATCTAGGAGCAAAGAACCAACTCAGCCTTTTTGTTATAATAATATTTTGGATTCATTTGGGGGCTTTCATATGAATTTCTTGAGCCCCTTTGTACTTGTTCACCTTAGCAACACCCCTGTGAGGCAATGCTGTGCCGTTCATCCCCCATCCTGATACCTGTCCTTTCTGTGGCATGAAGGAGATCCTGGGACATGTTTACCTGGAGTGCACCAGGCTGTCGTCCCCGTTCCAGTTCCTCCTGAGGTTCTGGCTGCATTTCTTCCCGCACCTGTTCCTGTACGCACACCCCATCTGTTGCCCCACCTGTTCACCTCCTCCTACTGCTGGCCAAGGTGGCCATTTGCAACACCTGGGAGATGTTGGCCAAGGAGGTTCTTTGTGACTGTGGGGCCAATTTGTGTTCCTCTGTCCAGTCACAAATCCCAACAGAGTTCCTCTGGGCCACATCCTCTGGCTCCTTAGATACCTTTGAGGGGCAGTGGTGGGTGCTGTCCAGGGCTCTCTCTTTAGTATCCCCTCCAGGTTCCCTTTGTTCATCCTTTGGCCTTCATGCCTGCTTCTGTTTTTTCATTTGTTGCCCCCTGAATGTAGTTGAGACCTGTGCTTAGTGTCCCAAAGATGATGCCATAGTTAAGGCAGAGGTCACTTTGAAACCGAAGTCTCTACTGACCATGCTAAGAGAGCGCTTCATGCCTTAACTCATGGTGATCTAATGTTTGCACTGAGCTCCTGCCATTTTTCTCTCTGATAATGCAGTTCAGAGAAGAAATTTGTGGCCCGGTCCCCGCTGGCCAGGACTGAGTGTCCTTAAGCTCTGTTCCTTACTGAGCTAATGTGAGCGTTGAAACCAATAGTTGTTGGAACTTCACACACAGGCATGTTTGATTTATGGTATGAGTCAATTATGCCGCTCTGCCAAAATGCATAAAAGGTACAAGCTGATGACTCAAAAGCAGCTCTCTATTTACATAATGGGTTTGTTGCCTAGAATGGGGGAGGGATGTCTCTGTTAACCTCCATGGACCAAGCAAAGGATGTCACTTTGGAGACAAGGGCTGAGGTTTAAATGCATAGCGGAAGACATGCTGCAGCCGGTCAGAAGATGTCTTCCAGGTTCACAAATTTACGTTTCAAATGCCACCCCTGAAAATTGATGGGATGGAAGTGGGAGGATGAGCTGTGTCAAAAAGAGCATTTGGGAGTTTTTTAATGCAACATGTTGAGGAACACTATAGACTATGGTTTTCTGATATAAACAAGTGACTTGGATGAACCTTATCTGAAATCCTCTGATGCTGACCCATAATTTATCTGTACAGAGACACAGCATCAGTCAATATAGTCTTTAGCAGGGTTTCTTCTTCTGCAAATGAATTATTCCTCAAATTTCCCCCCTGTGGACAGGCATTATTTTCCCTTTTAGACATGGGAAGCTGAGGCCCAGTGGCTAGGAAATCAGTGTCAAAGCTGGTATTAGCCCTTTGGAGCTCCTAATTCCCAGCCTTTAGGTCACTACAGCATTTTTCTCTCTGATACTTGACATTCCTGCTCTCATATTGTCCATGGAATAGAAGATAAGAGGCAATGACAAACATGGAAAACTCACCTGTATCTGCTAGATTCAGCTCTTGTGTTTTCATGGGCCTAAACTGGAGGGTCAGAACAAACCTGTGGACCTCTTTGTTCCTCAAAATAGGGTTTAAGTGGAATTAATTAGAGCATTGGCCTATGTTGAACCTCTCCAGGGAATGCACTTTACCCAGGGGGTGAGGAATCAGCTAGTGTCTGTCTTGCATGGCACAAAGGCATGTAATTTCTAGTGGGGGAGATCATGTTTGAGCATGAGGACCCCTCTTCTGTTTAATGCAGCGTGGCAGCTCACCCATTACTGCACCCCACCAAAGAGTGAAAAGTGCAAGAAACTTTGAATAATGTGCCCTTGCAAAGAAGGTGCATTTGAGTTCAGCTGGAACAGATGTTTCTCTACTTATGATGCACTAGGGAATATCATTGCATTATTCAAAGCTCTGAAATATAGAGTAGGTCCCAATACATGGGTAGGAGAGTTTTAGGAATAGTACTCTCATATAAGTCCATGTGAAATAAACTTGCTATATTATAAAACAGGTAATTCAAGTGCCTTTTAGTAAACTCTTTAGAATAAACTGTATGATAGAAGATACTCAGTTCTAGGCTACAATGTAAATTGCTGTGATGTCATAATTTCCTATGGGGAGTCTATTATTTTGTAGGCAGCAGCTCCTAGCTGCACCCTGTCTCCCCAAATAAGCAGAAGGCCTTATTGTGCAAGTTGTTCTACTTACATCTGGAGAGAGACTGTCCCTCCTCTGAAAAGCTTACTACCACGATAGACCAAGGCAGAGAAGATGGAATATTATAAACCTCCCAAGTTGGGAAATGAGACACAGAAAGGTAATAGGACTTGCCCGTAGTCATAGAAGTCTGTTGCAGATGTAGGCAATGCTCCACCTGTTCCTGCAGCAATGGCCTCTGTAAGGCAATCCACTGCTGAGCAGGAAGGTGAATGGAGTCTTATCCCAGGGCCAGGTCAAACTTCAATGCGGTATCCACCAGCCAAGAGTTTCCTCTTAGCCTAGTGCACTCTGGGGCAAATATGCCACACAGTAGACACATGGCCATGACCCTTTCCAATCCTGTAGAAACACAGCCATGACCTTTCCATAATCCTTGCACAGTGATCCAACCACATAACACAACTGGGACCAGTATATCTACTCCTGTAATGGTGTAGCTGAGCCCAGTTCAGCTGGCTGGTGTTTTATAGTAATCATGTCTTCATTCAGCGAAATGAATGTCCATTGACAAAGGGAAGACTATTAACAGAGCGGCCTCACTTGTTCCCCTGAAGGACACAACTAACCCCTCCTGGATGCAATGGGAAGCACTGAGAGAGGAGACCCAGAAAAGAAGGTGGAACGGGAGCCAAGGGGATAGGAGAGAGCAAGGGCAGAGAGGGGGAAACACTTGCAAGACAGACGGGCAATGGTGTTGCAGAGACTCAGTCACTGGGTAATGTCACGTAGACATAGGGAGGCGGTGTGGGAAGGTTGCCTAGCAACTTGAGACAACTAGCATGAGAAAAAGCATGGGACCAAGGGAGATTCCTGACCCACATGGAGATGGAAGGAAACCATCAGAGACCCTCCAAGCAACTTAGTATAGACCCTATCCTGTGGCTATCACCACCTTGGAAGAAACGTCATATCGATTCCATTCTGACAGGCTGCTGCATTTGTGTGGCCCCCCAAACAAGCATCGTAGCCCAGCCCAGCTTTGTATGGAGAGGCCACCAGCACCTCATAGCACCAGGTCTCTCTTCAGGTTTCCTGTGTCTTCATGCACCCTAGTCATCCCCTTTGTCGTAAGCACAGCTTATCCCTTCGGTCATGCCATTTACTACCTTGACTCTGCATAGCTTTTAAAGCATGACCCATATCCTTTGTGCCTCCTGTCCTGAAATAAAGATGGTGGGGGTGTTTGTTTGAGGTGGTACGGTGAGAAGAGGTGTGAACTGAGAAGGACAACATGGAGAAGGGTCTCACTGAGGATAAGGAAAGTGGAGATGGGACTGAAGAGCTTGAGGACAGGAAGGAAGATGAGACAGAGGAGCTACATTTTTGGGGATCTACACTTTTTGGACAACGTGATCAGGGCAAGATCCAGCCAAGCTTCTTTTGGAAGGATTTAGCTTATTTTTTTTCCCTCTCAGCTCCCCTAAACAAAAGGCATAAAATATCTGTTACATATGGAGCATTTCTTATGCTGGAAGAAATTTAAATGCATTTCCCACACAGATCTAGAATATTCAAAAACCAAAAGAGGTAACAAATACCATGCCTGCATCTCTATTTAAAAATCTCATGATTTTGGGTCAGTTTAATGCTTTGCTGGGGACTGAGTCATGGGTTTTTTTTTTGTTTTTTTGGGTTTTTTTGAGTTGGCAAGACAAATAGAAAAGATTTTCTGTGTCTGATATGTAGGACTTTTCTGTTGTGTGAAGTCTTGCTCTTAATGGATAGTAGATGTGATTTTTCTTCAGTGCAGGAAGGTTGAGTTGATATATCATTTGCAAATGAAGAAAAGCATGTGTGGCTTTTCCGGATAGGTTTTATTTCATCCATATGGTGCAATTAAGATGGTTGATGCAGTGAATTTTTTCTCTCGGCTTATGCCGGTGTAACTTGGCTCATTTTCTGTAAAAGTTGGGAAGTTATTGTGCTAAGAGGAGCTGAATATATTTTTTCATTTTGCTTGTCATTGGCAAGAGTTGATGGGAGAACATAGTGTGTGTGTCTCCCCTGAAACACGCAGCATCAACTCCAGGATAGTTTCTGCTGACATACAGACAGGCTCCTTAGGCAATTAAAGATTCAGTACAGAGAAAAATCATAAAATTATGTAGCAATGCACATTACCTTGAGGTCTCATGCAAGCATTTTGCACAGGTCTGTTTAACATCAGAGATGAGTAAAAAATCCCAGCTCCAAATAGCTCCCGCTAATGCCCACCCCGAACAGAAAACAAAGAAACAAAACCCTGCAACAACTTGTGGAAACCTGAAGCCAAATTTGTTGTGGGGGCTGGATTAACTCCATTGTGGTTGTTGAGCAATAGGTTGAGCCCTCGCATATGTAGGGGTGAAAACAAGCAATCTATAAGAACCATAAAATGTTGACAAGTTCCAGAGGGGCAATCTAGTTCAGGAAAACAAACAAGGAGTCCTGTGGTACTTTGAAAGACTAACAAATTTACTTATTCCATGACCTTCCGTGGGCAGAATCCCACTTCATCAGATGCATGGGATTCTATCCACAAAAGCTCATAAAATGTTGGGGTTTTTTTTGTTGAGGGCAGTTTCTTGGGGAACCCTTGCTCTAATGACCCCCCCAGTTTGGTCTGCCAACCTAACCCAGGCTCTGATGATGCATAGTCGTTTCCAGTCTAAGTATGCAGGTGGATTTCAGAGCACTTAACAACATTAGCTGGTAACAGTAAGCTAGTCTGAACCTTAACTAGACATGCTCCTGGCCCAGTCTAATACTGTAGATAGGAAACAGAGACCCCAGTCAAGAGTCAGCCTCCATTGCGCTACCAGCCATATGGACATGTTGTGGAAAAGTGTTTTGGCCTCCAAATTTTTATTTGGCTGACTTAAAACCTTTGATCTAAACAGGCTTCACTCCAGAACAGATCTTCACAGATAATAATTCACATTGGGCATAATGCTTTTCATCTCAACGTAGTTTACTGTCTTCTATACTACTATTAAAATATAGCTGCCGATGGAAAGGAGGTGATCAGTTAACAGTAGTTAAACAAAGAAGGAGTCCTCTGGCACTTATAAAGACTAACAAATTTATTAAAGCTTTTGTAGGCTATCAGCTATTCCCTCTGATGCAGGAAATGAAAACTGCAAGACGAAGGGTGAGTTAACTAGGTTGGGTAAATTCTAAAAGTTTTGGTGTGGCCCATTAACAACAATTGATGGGAAAGTGAGACTGTTTAAAGAAGGAAGATTACCTTTTGTAGTGAGCTAGTCCAGGGGTTCCCAACCCTTTTAATAACATGGCACACTTCAGAGAGACAAACAATTCCAAGGAATACCCACTTTTTTCAGCTGAACTGGTTGCTCACAAATGTCACATTTACTACGGTTACCGTCTTCCAAGAGAGGTTTGCGGCACAGTGCATGCAACAAGCTAAAAAAGGATCAAATAATTTAATGTTTCAAATCCACCAGAAAAAAATACACATCATCTCAATTTTGCCCTTTGGCCACCTGCATTTAGAATTTTGATGTTTTAGAATTGAAAGACGATCCCTCCCTTTTAATTTGATGATTAATTTTCAGGAGTTTTATAAATTGTAATTTTAGTTGGATAAGATATTGTTTAAGATGAAACTGTTTGTCTTACATTGATTTTCATTGCCTTTGTGCAAAATTTCACGGCACACTTGGACAGTTCTCACAGCACCCCAAAGTGCCACGGCACACTGGATGAAAACCACTGCGCTAGTCACTCATAGTTCCTATTCAGACTTAGTCTGATGGTGTCAGTACAATGGAAACACTCCAGTGGTGGGTGATTTGGTTCCCGCATGTGTGTTGGATGGCTGTTGCTTTGCAGGAGGGGTAGGTGGAGATACTTTTGTCACAGTACAATATGGAAAAAGATGTGGATGGAAATCCTGGCCTCATTCAAGTCAGTGGGGTTTTGCCAGTGGAGCTTTAATGCCAGAAACAATTGGGTTTTAAGCAGAGCTGGTCTGAAACCAAAATTTATGTTCTGCTGGAAACTGTGAAGTTAAAAAGAAAAAAATCTGTTCCAAATAGGAACAAAAAGCCAAAATTTCCAAATATCTAGGAGGATGAAAATTCTGAAAAATGTTGATTTGGAACCACTGGGGTCATTTTAAAAACAATGAAAAATTCTGGCTTGACTTTTATATTAACATATACTCATAAATATAATAATGAAATTAATATTTACATATGATGTCAAAACTGAGTGGAATATTTCAACTTTAGTGAAAAGAAACGAGAAAGTTGAAGCAGCGCGTGTCGACATTTCCCACAGAAAATGTTGTCAGAATCCTCACATTCCACCTCAACATTTGATTGGGATAAAATTGACAGAAAACTATTCCATCATCCATTTTGAAAGGCTCTATTTTAAGGTCTCCTCCATGGTCTATTTCAAACCCCTCTCTATCAAAAAGGTGAAGGGCTGGCTTGACCCCAGCAAGATTTGAATCCACATTTGGCAGGTAGCCTATGTCTTTCCAATCCAATGTGTCAATGACTGAAGCCTACAAAGATGCTGTCAATGGGAAAGACCCCAAGGTCAATAGGTTTCAGCACAGCTGCATTCCAGTTTTATTAATAAAAGGCATTCGGCGCCCTTTACATTCCACATGAAGAGTTGAGCCTTTGCACATGCTGCTGAGGTCGATTGTTGCTCTTCGGTGGTTTATTATTATGCTCCTGAACTAATACCGGTAATTAACATCCTGGTCTCAAGCGTGGAGGCTGGGAAGCAGAAAGGTGGCTGGCTGTTGTTTAATTTTTATTTCCTTTCTCCTCTGTCTCTTTTCTGCTGAAAGTACAAAAAGTTCTAATGATTTACTCTCTGGCATGGTGGGCCAAGGCCTGCAGGCAACAGCCGGCCAGCAGCTGAATGAGAGTCCATTTGGAGTAGTGCCATGGAAACCAGCGTGTTGCGGCTGCTATCAGAGAGGAACACAACAGCTTCAGCAAAGCCGTCCGTGCATCAGGGGCAGAAGCAGACCAGGAGCTCAGGTCTCGCAGAACCTGGCCCCTTTGGCACAGATGCTCTGCCCTGTAGGACACGGTGTTGGACCAGCAGCAGTGACATTACTTACAGGTCCCAAAGGGGCAGCCGTGTTAGTCTAGTTCAGCAAAACAAACAAGGAATCCTCTGGCACTTTTAAAGACTACCAAATTTATATATCACACGGGCTTTTGCAAGAGAAAATCCCACTTTGTTATGCAGTAAATAAATGTGTTAGTCTTTAAAAGCATCACATTACTGCTAAAATTTGGAAATTTTGGCATTTTGTTCCCATTTGGAGCAGATTTTTTTGCTTTTTAATTTCATAATTTCCCACAGAACAATAATACAGGCTAACTCTCTGCATCCTCCTGAGCAATATTCTGCATAAAAATGCAGTCTAGATCAAAGGACCGGGCTGAAGAGCAAGCCTTGTATAGGGTTATGGTATTGACAGTTTGTCCCTGATTAGAAATTTGTGTGCCATGACAGCTGAGTCCTGCCTCTTTCCAGAGGGAATGAAATGGGCTGGTACTCAAGAGGTCTGGGTTCTTGTCCTGGTTCTGCCCCTGAGAAGCTGGGTGATGTTGGGCAAGTCACTTTCTGGTTGGTGCCTCAGTTTCCCCAGCAGTGTAATGATAGTGATGCTTTTTTGTAAAGTGTCTGAGCTCTACAAATGGTAGTCCTGGCTTAGGACTATGGTCTAGAGCTGTTGCCGCTATTTTTTTTTTTTTTACAGGACTGTGACACATTTCAAGATTGTATATATTGATGTGGTAATCTGATCTGTACGCGCCTTGAGTTCCCAGACCTATCTCAAACTGACATGAAGCCAGTCCATAAGTGTCTGGTATTTAGGCCCATGATTCGTTAGACTTGGAGCTGCAGCTCATCAGAGGATGGCAAGACCCCCATCTGGTTAGAAGGAAAAGCTGGAAGTGTAAGATGTGATTGCGATTTAAGTGTTCAGCTTGCATTCTGGGAGGGGCAGGGGTTAATTAATACTCAGCAGTGCAATTCTCCTACGTGAAGGCATTTGCACTCCTGCAGCTGGAGGAAACAGAGGCTTATTGATTTTTTTTATCTTTTGCTTAAAAGAAAAGAAAAGAAAAGAAAAAAGAAAAGAAAACAAGCCCTGAATAATAACATATAGATCAAAACACCCGTAGAGGCTTTAATAAGTGAGAGTGCTTCCAGGAGAAAGCCAAGGGCTGTGCACTGGGTCCTATGACAGTCTTTCTTCTCCCACTGCCAGCCTTTGGAAATGAGTCTAATTGTCAAATCTTACCTTGAGCTCTTGGCTTCTTCCGAAGGGCCCATTTCCAAGAATCACACAACTGGGTAAGCTATTGAGCTTGAAGCTTGTTAACATGAGAGTGAGAGAAACCTATAACCCGACCTATACTTTTTTTTTTATTCTCTCAGTAGATTTTCTGAATGTGTGTGCATGTGTGCATCAGTGAATCATAGCCCCTTGCTGTCTCACACATCAAAAACTGTGATTCAGGGAGACACTCATAAAGCTGGGGGCAGTAAGGAAAGATCAGACCTTCCCTGCATCCTCTTCTGTTTCTCTTGCCACCTGCGCAGCTGGCAAAACTGTACAGCTCAGCAAGGACAAAGTCTTCATGTCAAGAAGGGCCCCTGGAAACTCTTCAATGCTTGGCGGGAGACCTTATTAAACCATTAGGGAGAAGCAGAGAAGAGGGAGAGAGTCGCTTCCCTGTCTGCAGGCTTCTTATTTGGCATTTGCATTGTAGTAGCATGGGGAGACCTCAGCCAAGATCAGGGCTCCATGGTGCAAGGTGCTGTACGAGCACATTGCAATGGTGCAAAAAGTGATCTTAGTGATTTAGTCCACCCTCACCCTACTCTGGCACCCCTTAGAGGTGTTTGTGGCACCATCTCCATCAGAACTGGGGTCTCATTGAGCAAGGCTCTGTACATACTCAGAGCAAGATAATGTCCCTGCCTGGAAGAACATCCCTTCTCATCTGGAATAGATGTGAATGCATGTGTCTGGAGGAAAGGGCTTGTGTGGGGAGAGAGAGATAAGCGGAGCTGAAGGAAGATAAATAGAAAGAACACAGTTCCATGCATACAAATATGTAAGGATGTAAAAACTGCAGTATAAGGGTCATTGGGGTAGTAACAAGGGCAAGCGAGAAAGCATCAAGCTTTTAATATTGTAATGAACCAGCTGGTGTGTGAATAGCTTCAATGTCCTCAGAACAGCCTGCTGTGTGTCATAAGCCCTGACTTACTAACACAGATTCTCCACTAGATCTCTTTTTGCATCATTGCAATGAGCTCGTACAGCACCTTGCACCATGAAGCCCTGGTCTTGGCTGAGGTCTCTTCATGCTACTATAATGCGAATGCCAAATACTAAGCCTGCAGAAAGGGAAGTGACTCTCCTTGTCTAATTCTCTGTAATGGTTTGATAAGGTCTCCTGTCAAGCATTGAACAGCTCCCAGGTGGTGGTGATGGGGTATTGCCGTGTGGTTCTTCAACAGAATAGAGCCCTATTTGAAGGATGCTCACTTTCTTTTTCATTCTGTCGTGATATAATGGGTATACAGTGCTGGAAGACAGACAAACATTTCCCTCCGGTCTCTGCTGCAAGATGGAGATACAGCAAGAAACTACTTCAGAAGACTGATGTGAGGCTTAAATGCTCATTGAGAGAAAGCAGATAGGCATAGTATCAGGAGGCCAGATCTGAGGCCAGTGGCTGCTGCTTTGCTGATGACCATACAATTCAAAAGTTTCACAGCGTGCAATGTTAATGTCAGAATAATTTGGGACACCACTGCGTGTCTGTGCTTATGGGCAGCCACATCTGTACTCCTATATGGCCATGTGGACAAATGTAACCTGAGCACATCGGGAGCAGGTGTGTGTGTGTATGTGTGCAAGTTGCCTTTGTCTCTACCAGCGTGTGCAAATGCACATCTGTTTCCATGCGCTGTTTGTACTCCAGTGTGGATGTGAAAGTTGGCTATGCAAACATGTCTTTTGTTAGTCATACAAGTGTGATCAGCGCACACGACAGCATGCCACATGCAAGCATAGGTATCCTCTCAGACATGCTTGGTCTTCTGCCCATCAGCAACATTATCATTCACGTATTGCTGAGAGCATCTGTAGATTCATGTGTCTGTGTTCAGCAGTGAAATCAAACCCAGGACTTCAGTGCTCACGAGCCCACAGCTAATTTGTAAAGCAGAACATGGAAGTAGATCAGGTGGGACCTTGCTGGTAAAACCCTGCTCATCTTAACTGGGTCACATGCAAATTTTAGTTCCAATCTGTATCCACAGTGGAGTCTGGGCCTGGATCTATATTGTTGCCTGTCGAAGAGAGGGCAGCCTCGTCTCTGTAATTTTCATGGCTTAGGCAATAGTTAAAGCACAGAGGAAAGGAGATTTAGATCTTATTCTATGTCAGGCTCACTCAGCACCAAGACGCCATTTTCCTTCCGTGAGCTCTCAGCCATCCAAGTCACTCTGAGCTATCTGTTCTGCTTGGTTTTCCTGGCTCTCTTTGCAAAGCCCTTTTCCCCCTTGGGCCGCCCTCTCCAATCCAGGCAGCAGGGAGAGAGCAAAGCTTTTCGTAGGCTGAGAGGAGTCGGGAGTTAACATCTTGTAGCAACTTCAGTAGTCTCAAGTGGGACCAGATCCACAGCTGTCAGTATCTAATTAAACCTTGACAAAGAGGAGCTGGAGTCATCCATGCCAGTCTCTTGTCGTCAGCCAATAGCCTGAAGATCCTTGATGAAGGGGGGTATGCATAACGCTATTTCGTCTGCCGTTAGCTCATGGAAAATGCAAATCCACCAGGATGCATTCACATTATGAGCCAAATTCCACCTTAATTTATACCCATAGGAGTCCGACTCCCACTGACTTCAAAGTGCCATATTTCAGGGCAGAATTTGGGGCCACTTGGAGTAAATGGGCACACAGCATCCTTGCCACAGCTTATTAGTGGGGTATGAGATTGAGGCTTTCTGAACTACAGCACGGACCTCTGCTGGATGAGCCGAAGCAGTAATTCCTTTGGGGGAAGAAGCAGTAGGTTGTTTTCTGCATGGAGCAGCTGCTAGATGGTCACATGGGGTAAATGTCAGTAGGTGGAGGTCTCAGAGTCAGAATTAATAGAGATGATTGGGAATTTTCCAAATGAATATGGGTTTTTTGGTTGGAAAATGGTGATCAGGGAAGATGAAACAGTTTGCAGGAAAAGGTCAGTTTCAATGAATCTCCATTTTCGAAAGAAAGTTGAAACCCATCAGTGCTGTGCTTTGGGTGGGGCTCTGGGCAGACCCGCACCTCAACTGTCTCTCTACAGCAGGGGTGGTCAATAGGCAGACCACGGGCCGAATCCAGACCACCAAATGCTTTGGAACAGGGCCTGAAAGCTTTTTATTTACGTATCATCTTCATCATTGTTGGTTTTTTATCATTTTCTCTGTAGTCTGGACCTTGACTATACCTTGACCAAGAAATTTGAACTTTGACCAGAAAAAAAGCATTGACTATCCTTGTTCTGCAGTGCCCTGAATTTGCCCCTGCAATTCTAGGACAGCCAGGAGAGGCACAAGCTGCGCATGGAAATTGATACCACCATAGCTGGGCTAAAGATTCCCAAGAAAGTCTCCCCTGGTTCTCCTAGCCTAGATTTTAGCTCAGCAAAAGACAGCCTTTTCCTCATCCTACTTAGTGAAGACGCCTTGCCTTCCTGTGCACAAGCCGGGATCTGGTCTCCAGACAAACGAGCTGGGGGACATTGTCACAGCCAAGCAGAAGATATCGGCTGGGCCCTGCGTAAAGTTTTGTGGTGTGGCATGATTGTTCTGTACCAGTCTAATACGTCTTGCTGGAAGATCACAAAGTCTCTTCAGCCAGAAAGAAAGGATATCTCAGCAAGAAGCAGAGGAATTGGTGACCTGATCAGGCCCTAGCTCCTGTAGGCTGTTATCCTGTTTCTGCCAGAGGACAGCAACAGATGCTTCGGGTGAAGGTGTAAAACTCTCTCAGGAGCTAGAGGTGAGAGAATCTGCTCCTCACATTAGGTCTCATCAGATTACTGATATTTAATAGTTAGAGACTGTCAGAGGGCCTGAAGCATGAGATTTAATATCACATACAATATGTTTATTATAATTAATTATGTCGGCAGTGTAGTGGCACTTTGTCAGTTCCTGGATTTTTCACCTGAAGAAGAGTGGCTCCGTGTGCCTCAAAAGCTTGACTCTCTCACCAACAGAGATTGGTCCAATGAAAGACAATTTCTCACCTACCTTGTCTATATAATTAATTGTGGAAATTCTGGATATAGTTTCTGTAAACTTCCAAGCTCTTTTCACTCAATTCTTATTCAGCTTTGTTTTTATTCTACAAATTTCACAGTTCTTTTTGCAAAATGTGGCAAAGTTTCCTGGAGTTTTAATTTTTCCTTTTTTAAAAAACTAACATTTTCTCACAGTGAAAAGAAAACAAGCACGTAAAAGAGAGCCAAACAAAACAGGTGAAAATCCATAAACCACCAGGCCACTTTACTTGCATGCAATGGGCCAGATTTTATTCTTATTCCGACCAGTGTAAATCCATAATAATGCAGCACGCATTGCAAACATCCTGGGGTCATTGAAATTTGTTCCAGTGTGAACCAGATTGCACTGCTGGGATGGAGAGAAGAACCTGGCCTGGAGAGTCTGGAGCAAGGTGCTTGCTGGACACATTACATTTCCAATCTGGTAGGTTTGCTATGAACGCATTTTTCTTGTTTTAAAACCAAGGCATGGAGAAAGCCAACATCCACTTCCCCGCCTTTTCCACTCTCTTTCCGCTGTAAATGGCTTATTAAACAGCCCTTAGCCAGATGGAGCAAAGATGCATCTTATTCCCTGCCTTGCTGTCCTCATGCCTGGTTGCTCATAATAAATCACCAGCAGCCATAGGAAAATGGGGGTTAACAATGACTCTGTCTTCTGCCTGCCTATCTGAGTGGCATTGAGGAGTGAGGACTAACCGAGGTTATGCTATTTTAAAAGGAGGTGCCGGGACTCTGACATGTAATGCATGAAAGATTCCCAAACTGTTGCTGGGAAGAGCTTGGTTCTGAACTAACAGCACAGAAGAACGGTACTGGTAGGTGTGAGTACAGGGATGTACGATGAATATGAATTGAGCTGGGTACAATGGGCTGCCTCATTGATGTTTTGATGGCCCCTCTGGCAAGATGATCTGAGAAGCAGGGAAGAGCAGTGATTGCACACACATTCCAGTGAATGAGCTACCTGGAAAAAAGGTTGAGAGAACAAGAGACAGTTATAGAAGGAAGCAAGGACATGATTTTCCTATGTAAATTCAGTCACCTAGAACAGTCTAACTGGCCCCATAAGAGAACCCTTTTTTGAAATAGCTACCTCTAGCCGAGGGGACCAGGTATATATTTCTGCAGCTTTTATTATCAAAAGAGTCTGTATTAGTTCAGTTTTCACTTGGAATTCAACGAGAAAATGTTTCCTTCCTGACAATTTTATACATTTATCCCTTCGGCTAAGGCCTTTGATTCCAAAAATTGCAATTAGCAAGTGTCGGATGTGCAGTTTGACTTCTAACAAGTGAGAATCCTATTGTAAATGAAAAGTGGTACTTTAATAAGAAGCAACATTCCCTCACTCTGTTTCTCCATAATTTGTTCTGACTGATATATACACGAGCCAATATGCAAGCACACACATGGGCATATAATATAACATTGATTTTGTCATCTATAGACCTTAAAGCAGTTTACAAAGGAATGGTAAGTGGCATGATTTATAGAACCATGGAATCATAGTCTTGCTTAATCATGAGGAATTTATTGAACAAAACAGCTGCAACTACAGACATACACAAATGAGTTTCCACACAGCTTGAGTCCCAACTTAGTAGGGCTTTATTTACCAGGGATCAGACTGCCTGGAATTTTATCCTGCATACAGAAAAATCTAATGGCTGAATAACAAGGTAGCATTATTTCAGTAACTTTTATAGATGGAGTAACTGAGGAACAGCAGAGGGGAGCTGTTCACACAAGAGGAAGTGGGACTAGAACCCAGATGTCTGCACAACCCCTTACAATAGCTCACACTGTCTCTTGTAAGCACAAACATCCATACAGGCTGATGTAACAATGACACTCTTCAGTAGGAGACAGTGTTGGAGATGGGCAAATATATAGGAGGGTTTTGGTTCTGCAAAAGACAAACTGAGTGTTTTGGTTCAGATTGAAGACCAGGTGTCCGAACACTCTGAAGCGTGGAGGGCTTACACAATATTTATCTTGGTTTTGGCTCTCTCTGTGTACAACTGTGAGTTTGCTCTTGGATTTCACTGGTGTGAATTCAGAATAACTCCATTGACTTCAGTGGGCAGAATAAGGGGTCAGATTCTTAGTCACCTGCTCTCTTCTTTCCTTTGTGAGCATTTGGGAAAGAACCTGCCTTATTCATTTCTCCTGCATGTGTGGTACCATTTATTCCATCCCTATGTGGGGCCAACATCTCTTACACCAGTGTCTATCAGGAATAACTCCACTGAAGTTCCTAGAGATACACTGGTGTAAAGATGCTATAGGCAAGATCAGAATTTTGACCTCAGTGACTCTTCCAAAATATTCTTCTCTTGTTTTAAGTGAATGTGACAGCAGGAAGCAATGGGCCAGAAACTCAGTTGATGTCAATCAACTTTAAATCCACTGGCATGTGCTGATTTACACCAGTTCAACATTTGGCCCAGAATCTGTATCAGCGGCCTTAGACAAACAAATACATGTTGTTGTATATCCACGCAATTGGCCCATGTAGTCATAGGCAGGGCATTGGAGGAAATCAGTCATCTTCTTGTGCAATCCCACAATGCAATAGACGCTGCCTAGTTGGCTGGTGTGATCCCTATTTTTGCATAGGGGTTAAGTTTTCCACTCTGCTTTGAGCAGATCTAGGCATACTGTTGGTTAAAAAAAACTATTTCTTTATCTACAGTGATGCTCCCAATGTTGGTACTACTAGTGGAGCTACTAGTCCAATGGTAAAACAACGGTGGGAAATTCTAAAAGTAGACTTAATACAGCCACACAGAACCATGGTGCCTCAGTTAAGTAGTAATGTGACAGTTGTAACAAGAAGCTTGTTAAAACCATTGTGTGGTGTGTGTTGTAAATCATCCAGCAGGAATATGTATATGTGCTTCTAAAGGGCTAATTTCCTAAGGCTGATGAAAATCATGACAGACATTGATTGGTAGGAAAAATTAGACAGAAAGTTGTGAATGAAAACTGGAAGGTCTTTAAGAAGAGTTTATTAAATGTCCCAAATCCCATGATACTACAATCAAGAAGGACAACGTTGGGTAAAATATTGTCCTGGTCCCATGGCGAAGTGAAGACAGCAGTTAGAAATAAAAAAGGCTAATATATCAAAGGGAAAACTGGAAATAGACAATAGCCAATGTAAATTAGATGTTATAAAGTGTGGACAATTGATAAGGAAAGCTAAAGATAATGGGTAAATTAATGTCTCATCAGGCTATATTTAGGTGTTCTTTTAAGTATATTTGGAATAAAATAAGTGATAGATGTGGTATAGCTAGACTTGAGTAAGGCTTATGATACCATGGGACTGGAAGATGAAGAATGGATCACTCGATGATTGCCCTTTTCTTTACATTTCCTCCGAAGCATCTGGTACCAGACACGGTCAGAAGATAGGATACTGGAGTGGATGGGCCATTAATTTGACCCAATATGGTTATTCTTACCTTGGTATAGTTTTGTTACCCTCATTTTAAAAAAGAATGTTGAGAAATTGGAGACGCTGAAGGAAGAGCCACAAAAATGATTCGATAGCTGTAAAAAAATGCCTTATAGTGAGACATTTAACCAGGTCAGTCTGTTCAGCTTGTCAAAAAAAAGCCTGAAAGGTGACTCATCAAGTATGTCTATAACTACCTTCATGGATAGAAAATAGCAGGAACTAAAGGGCTCTTTATTCTTGCAAACAAAGACATAACAAGAATCAAAGGCTATAAGCTGAAGCCAGACAAATTCAAATTAATGATAAGTCATGAATTTTTAATAGGGAGTGTGACTAACCATTGGAGTGAATTACCAAGGAAAGTGGTGGATCTCTTCTGCTCTAGAAGAGACGCTTCAGCCAAACACAAGTTATTGGGCTCAATATAGTGCTACCAGGATGAAATTTAAGGGCCTATGATATACAAGAGGTCAGACAAAATGATCTAATGGTCCCTTCTGGCTCTTAACTCTATGTCTCAGTGAATGTATTTAGCCATTATTAGCGTGGCTGATGTGTGACACTCGGGTTGTTTCAGTCTCTGTTGCAAAGGCTTTAAGTTGTTTTCTGTCAACTCTGCCATCTTTTATTTGTGATGTTGGTAAATTGTTCTCAATCTGCCTAGAGGGTCAAATCCTTTCAACTCATCTGGTCGGTGGCGTTCTTTATGAGAGCTATCATCCTGGTAGGTCGGTGCTGATGACTTTTATTTAGGTTTTGTTCACTACCCAGGTACAATTTTTGTTGCCTGGAGAAAGTATGTCAGAAGCTGACTGGAACATTTGGCATAAATCTGTTGATGAATGGTGTATGAGTTTTTAAAGTCTGTAACCCCCCCCCCCGCTGTGAGTTTTAAATGGCTATAGGTCCAACCAAGGGTGAATTTTGTCCTTCACACACAAGGATCTACCTGCTCACTGATGTTCAGTTGCAGAGGCAGGCCTCCTTACCTCACTCAGATGTAAATCCCATATTACTATTTCCATGTGATTAGCACCATGATTAACAAATCACCACTCAGGTTGGATTTGTGTGTCATCAGATGGGCATGAATCTTACTTTCTGGATTCAGAAAGCATCCCTGGATGGCCTGCATGTCATATGCTGCTCTATAAGTTTTGGGTAGGTGGTTGAGAACAGGTATTGCCTCTATACAGAGTACAGACACTCCTGCATCTTTTACACTGCATGGCAGCATGGGCAAAAAGGAGATGTTGCCTTGCAAGTCCTGTTAGCAGTGCTGTATGGTGGATGGTGTTATATTTTTGTTAGGTAATGGGATATTTTTAACACCCGATAATTTTCACAGCCGCTGTTCTGGCAGATGCCCTGAGTGGGAAGCGATCTTAGATTCATTCATTGAAATCACACAATCATAGAATATTTGGGCTGGAAGAAACCTCCTGAGGTCATCGAAGCCAACCCTAGTCCTAAAAGCAGGACTACTCCCTTTACTCCAGAGCCCCTTTAGTAGCAATCTAGCATCACATTCAAGCAGTCAGTAAAATGGAGTTCACCAGCTTCATGTTTCCCTAATCACTCTGATTCTGCAATCTACCTTCCTAATTCTAGCCTAGCAAAGAGATGGCCCCAGGCTGAAATGCAATTGCTGGGGTACATTCGAAACAGCCCCGCAACTTGTTGCAGTGCCAACAGAATACCACTCAGTAAATGCGTCCTCTAACCGTCTTGTACGCCAAAGAGGCTGCAATGAAGACCTGCCTAGGTTTGCCCCTTACCTTGTTTTATCAGCATTCAGCTGCACTGCCATGGTAGAAAGGGGGAAACAACACAGAAATTTGAGAGCTGGAGATAAAAGGAAAGCAGTGAGCAGGAAAGCATGCTGTTTATTAATTGTGCTGGAGGTGGTGGGGGAAGGAGTATGACACCAACTGCAGCTCTTAGCTTGTGAGAGCACTAACTGATTTCTCTCTTTCTCCTTCTCCATCAGGTGGGAGTTTGGGTGCCACCTTTGATTGACTGTCATGCAGGAGTGAGCGATTGATAGGTAAGTACAAGAGCAAAAGCACGACATATGCATATTTTGCCTTTACCTCTCCTCTGCATGGCACGTACAATGCACTTTGGTGAGTTGCCTCTTGATTGTGCCATAGTTTGTTTTGTACAAGATCCCACACCCTCTTAATTTACCCTGATTGAAGCAACTGACTCATGGAATAAAGGGCTGGCAGTGACAAATGTGCAGAGCACGTGCGGGTAGAGAGAGTCTATAAGTGTGTCTTTGTTAACTAGCCAGTTAAAGGCCAAAGTGTTTGAGAGTTGCCTTTGTGGTAAAGTGAAGAATTATTTTATAGGTCTGGTTCTTTCTTGCTTATACGGGTGTCAAGCAAGAATAACTCCACTGAAGTTAGTCTGGTGTGAGATGCCCTCCTTTAGTGGCAAGATCATGGTGTTAAACTAACTTGTTCACTTTGCAGTTTCTGACACTGCTTCGCTACTGTTTCTTTATACTTACAGTGGATGAGATGCATGTGTTGTCTCTCGCCTACAACTTGGTGGAATGAGACATGCATGGGGGGTGGGACTGTGTGCTCTGAATCCTCTCACTCTTAGCACTACATCACTGCTTTGCTCACAGACAAAAACCACTGAACCCCAGGTGGGAGAGAGGTAGGGTGTGCGGGGAGGGGGGGAATTAAAGGGGGAAATGAATTTTGGCTAAGTGAAAGAGCTGCCAACCCTGAGTTCTAATGTTAACACTAGGTGCCCTTTGGTGAGCCTTAGGGCTTGTCTACACTGGAGGCAGGATTGCAATTTGATTTTAGGCTGTTGAATAACAGAAGGTGAAGGTGAGTGATCACAGCAACCTTCTTCGCTCAGGGTCTTGTGTCTCTCCCTGCTCACACTTACTTCTTTCTAAAACACATTGCACTGGGGTAAGTATCTCATACTGCAGTTAAGTCCAGGGGTTTGTGGGGATGCAGTTGTCCTCCACTCATTCCTTCCCCTTCTCTAAAATAATGCAGGACAAGCTTTGCTTGCTGTTTTTCTCTGTTGCATTCATGGAGAGGCACAGCGCTGCATGCAGAGAGGGGAATTAATTGAACACTTCCTGGGGCTGCAGGCAGGGGAGGAGCTATGTTGCTTACTTGGCAATGGTGCAGCAGACTGGAAAAACAGGAGAAGCCAGATCAGCGAGTTCTACAATAGATCCCGGAGGCCAACAAACTCGAATTTCACTGCTCTCTGGCTATCGGGACCTAAATTCAAATTGCAGATTTCAACCACAGTGCCATGTCAGGGGTGGTGTTATCATACTGACTTACAGCACCTTGTGATTTGACTTTACTGGTCTGACAGTGAAGAGACAGGCTGCAGAAGGTCAAGGTAAGCAGCATTAAGTTGACCTTTTTAGTCAGTATAGACCAGGACCCAGTGTATGTCTGCACTGTGATCAAATGTATGATTGCAACACCTACAGACGCACCGATGCTAGTTTGAATACCAATAGCTTCAGCATCTTGTTAGGGTAGACTAGCATACTCATGTTCTAAGCCCCAGGTGACCTGTCCAGTCCACGCTTCTGCCGTTTCACTCCTCTTAGTCTTTGAGATAGTTAGATCTTGCTTGATCAAAGCTAGCTCAAGCAGGTCATCACCTATCACACCCATTCTTGGGACTGCTGTGCGGACATGCCTGCGGGGTCACAATTTCTGCTTCTGTAAAATAAGATTAATGATATTTACCTTGTAACTCACAGTTGGCTTTGGAGTAAGAGAGATGGGATTAGTCCCTTTCGATAAATTCTGGATTAATCTGCTAGAGCAGATAGGATTGATGTAGCTAGCTTACCAGTATGATTGTATCTATATTCTCCACTTCCCATGTACTGCTTGCATTCTCAGGCTTCGAGGCCACTCTGGGATCTGTGTGTGTGGTCCCTTTTCTCTTGGAGTACTCTATCAAAGTCAACAGATCTCCACACAGGTGTAAAAGTCTTCCCCCTATATTGTGATTGCAACCTGACCCTTAGACCTTATGAGAGTACTGACATGGCTGTGGTTAAGTAAATGTGGAAATCTTTGCAGGAACAGAGATTTAGATTGTAAACTCTTTGGGGAAGGGAGCATTTCTCTATATTTTTGTACTGCACATGGCTTCACTGCAGCCCTTGGGCACTAGTACCATACAAATATTTAATAAATATATTGCTAATAGAAAGCATGTGAGTTTTTGAATGAAAGGGGCTCTAGAAGTGTAAAGTGCTGGCAAAGAGTGAGAGCTCGATTCTCCATGCTATCCCGGCTCTACTTCGCAATGGAAGAGAGTTCCCCTTCATGGGGAATTCTCTGCTGCTTAAGCATTGCACTGTTTCCATGGTGCAATGTGTGCTGAGCACAGAAAGATCTTAATGCATAAACCACACAGAAGTTGGTAGCAAAACATTAAACCAAATCCCCAGCTCCGTGAGAAAGTCAGGAACTACTTTTGGAGAACAAGATTGGGGTCGGTGGGTCTGTAGTAGCCCATGAAAGGTGGTAGAGATATTTTTTACTTTAACTCTGTCACTGCTGGTTGCAATGTGCAGACCAAAGTCACTGTCCACAGGAAGGTACTGCATATGGAGGGACACGCACCTTTTGTTTTCAAAGTCCCCAGAAGGTTTAGTTCATCTGTGATGTGCCTAGGCAGGGAGAAACAACACATCTCCTTTGCCAGCCTGCACTTTGATCTCCCGGCTATTCCCTCCATTGCTTCCTGTCTCCCCTCCTCCCCAGGCCCACCTCCTTGCTTTAATTACATTGTAGAAAAGTCTCACAACTCAGCGATTCAAGGTGGCATTTGAGAGAAATGATTCCCTTTAGCATAGCTGACAGCTAATTTGTGTAAAGTTTAATTACAGCTAGCATTAATTAACTGGCAGTGTGTTACGATACTAAAGCGAGACCATCTGTGCTTAAAACCACCTCCCCCAAATTTCAACCCCTAATAATTTTGTTGACGTGGAGGTTGTTATATTGGACACAACAGAACTGCAGCCACTGTAGGAGGAGTTTATCCATCACTGTATATAGGGGGCCAAATGCTGTGGGATGAATCACTGCATCCTGGAACTGCTATCATGTAGGAATCAGCGTTCAGTAACATGGATTCTTTATGTGTCCTACACTTCAGTGTTAATTCAGGAAACTTTTTTTGCTATATCATCTACTACCCATTTATTTATGTGCATGTATGGGGTTATTTTTAATTGTCTTACACTGTTTGGAAATGAGCTGTAGATAAAACTACAAAGATCTTTATAATTTACCTAACTGTGTGCTGCACCTTTAAATCTCAGACTTGTTCTACAGAGATAGGCGGCCATTTTGTGTTCAGCTGAGTGCGGACCATTGCAGAAGAGACACGTGACTGTATCTTTGATGCTCCCCTTGCAAACGCCACCATAGAGGGCTTGCAAGGCATGGGATTCTAGGATGCAGAGAAAATACTAGTCCCCAGAGTTGTCTGCAATAGAAATCCAGACACTCCTTTTGCTGCATCAGTGCAATTCTCTGGTGTCGATATGACTTATATCAATGTAAATCATGCTGCACAGGTAGTTTCTACTCTAGGGGACCTCACTTTCCATTACTCTGAATCTTGTGCAGCCAGCTTTGGACAGGCTGGTGCACATCGCAGCAGCCAGCGGCAGAAAAAAATTAATATCTGCAGGGTGCAAAAATGGAATGAATGTGATTTTGCCCCCTTTTTCTTGGAGTTGCATCTCCTGTTGGTGCACCACAAAATCTAGTTCTGGGAGAAATCCACTGGTGCAGACCCCTTGGTTCTCCACTGCTCTGCACCTTGTGCAAGGGGAAGCAGAATGGTGGTGTTTTACCCCCTCTTTACATTGGTGTAAATAACTGCCTAGAGTAATGGGAAATCAGGTCCCCTAGAACAGCCACCATTTACCTGTGCAGCGTGATTTGCACTAGGGTGCAAGTCATGTCTTCACCAGAGATTTGCACTGGTGCTGCTATGCTAGGAGCCATACCAATAGTGTGCGAAAAGCCCGAGTCTACTGACATGAGCTCAGATCACAGAATCTGTATCTGAATTTCAAAACCCTCCAATGTTTGGGTAGCTTGTGGATCCATGATTATAAAAGAAGGGACCAGTTACAAAGTTCTGATATGCAACTAAATTCAGGTTTCGGGGCACTGCAAAGATGATCAATGTTTTGTTTTGGGTACTTTGGTTGGGGCCAGTTTCTTACCATAACAAAGCCTCTGATTTCTGTAACTCAGAGGATTCCAACTTCTCCATTCAAGTCACTCGCTTTTCAGTCATTTCCTTTTTTCTCATCTTTCAAGTTTTATTTCATTCTCTGCAATTGCTTTAGGGCTCAGTCCCCCCCTCTTGTGTGCTGTGCCAGTCTATAAGCACGTGTGTGGGAGAGGGAAAGATGGGGTTGGAAGCCCTTTCTATCCCCTTCAATCCGAAAAGCACCATTCTTCTGTAACGCTCAAGCCAACATTAGGAGGACATCCAAGAGGGTGCTGGCCTGGGCACCATATCCATGGGCTTTGTGATCTACTGGCTGGAGACATATTCTGCCCCAGCTGGTTAGCACACATGCTGCTCTCTAATTATGATGCAACGGGCTAAGAAGAATAAACAAAATCAGAGTGCAGCTGCTTTGATCTTTTCACCTAAATCCAGAGGAAAATGAAAATGTGCCCAGCAGAGAGACAATCCAAAGCTGCAGGCTCTTGGCCAAGAGGTCTGTCTTGAGGGCTTTGCACGGTGCCACATGGCTGCCGGTGAGAAGGAATTCCTCTGGTAAGAAAAATCTCTCTCCCCTCATCCCAGCTACTGGCTTTCAGAACCTGACTAGAGCCGGGCTGCCAACATCTCAGCAATTGGGCCTGAGCTCTGTTGCAGCTCTATTGTTGGTGCCTCGAGTGTTGGATTCTGATTGCAACACCCGAGGTGGGTTTCTTGCATAGCATTGGGGGTTCCCTGCTGGCCCATTCTCCTCCGCACCCCACAGATGCAGAAGTTCTAGCTGCTGCTGGTGAAGTTTCTGGTTCCCAAGGGGCTGTCTCTGCTGTGCTGGGAGTTTTTTTTTTTTCCATGGCCCACTGGGCCAGCTGGAGTCTGCTGCAGGGTCTCGTCTCTGCAAAGTGCTCTGCAACCGTAACCTGCTGCTTAGTGCCTCACCTGCTAGTGGCTGGACTACAGCAGCTAAGCATCTATGGCAATTACCCACTCAAGGTGTTGCTCCTTTCACTCATCCTTTTAGTACAAGGGTTCAATTCCCAGTGACAACCCATGAGAGCAGCCGTTGCGTTTATAAATATTTAACAGTAACTGGGACTGCACTACTTATGCCAAGAGGGGTTATGACAATCCTGTCTTGCAGCCAACCAGTGCTACAGAAATCTTTACACTTACACTTACACATATGTACACACACGTGTCCTGCTTATGCATTAAAATGTGGCCTGATGGGTACCCGTTCAGCTCTGCCGCTGGTGGGAGCTCCAGCCAACGTACCCTGGTCTATGAACGCCAGATTTCCAAGCAGGGATGGAGGGCACACTGGCAATCATGTCAATGGCCAAATGGCGGCCAACTTCTGCTGGCGCTTTGCTTCCAGTGGGAGAGACAAATAGCTCAGAGCAACCATGGGAAGATTTCATCAAAGCAGCATAATGCTGATGTAGCTTTCTAAATAACCTGCCTCCACGGTGTCTGCTTTGCTTCAAGTAATTAGTTATCATTTAGCCTTGATCTACAAGCTTCATCTTTCCCGGAAAACATCGCTACCTGCTTCTTATTCATTTTTGGAAATCCTCCCTCAACTATTTCGACTTTGTCTGCATTGTTCTGCTAGGTGGATGTCCAGAAAACAACATGGTATTCCAGCTGCTTCTCTCTCATTTTAGTCCAGTGTAGATTCCCTAGATCAGGGGTCTGCAATCTGCAGCTTCACAGCTGCATGCTGCTCGTTGGCTGCTCCCTTGCAGCTCCAGGCTCTGAGCCCCCCATGCCACCAACGGACCCTGTAGGTGGCAGATGCTAAGCTCCGGGCTCCTCCACCAACCAAAGTAACCTGTGGGGCCTGGGCCTGGTTGTGGGCTCCCCCTCCACCTGCCAGGGGACCATGCTGCAGGCGCCCTGGCCCAGCTCCCTACACCAGGAGGCTAGACCCATTGTGGCTTTCAAAACACCTGGTTATTGAAAGAGTTTTCAAAAATGGCTCTTCTTATTTTTCAGGTTGCCAACTCCTGGTCGAGAGTCACTATGTAATGCTTCTCCAAGATGGGAAAAGGGAAGGCAGGAGAGGCTGGTTACACCCAATTCCACTTAGCTGGACCGTGATTAAGTTTACATCTACACAACAGGAGCTGTGCAACCTGGCCAGGACAACTGGTTCATGGAAATTGCAACTGTGTCTCCAACTCAGCTACAGAAATAACTAGAACTGGGATTAAAACTAGGACCAGAGGGAGAGGTCATTTATTTCTCTGTTTCTCTTAATTTAAAAACATTGACAAATTTAACCTGAATTTGAAAAATTATGACCAGCTCTAAAGACAATGATGTTCAAATAAGTTCAGCCAGTCTGTCATGACTTGTTTTATTTTTGCCAGCGATGACTGAAAAACCAGACATCTCCCAAGTTATACTCAGATTTGGGAAGCCGGCTTTAATCCTGGGAGATAGCTAGGGTGAAATGCTAGCTCCAGTTAAGTCAATGTGTGTTTTAGTACTGACTCCACTGTGGCCTGGATTTCACCCTTGTTCAGAAGCAGTGTCTACAATTCAGCATTTCTGCACTTTAATAGCATTCCCAGCCCTGGCAGGTTTCATCTCCCCACGCAGATCCAGAGGCACCTGTGTACTTTTTTTACTTGTCTATTGCAAGTAAATCTGTTACATTTGTTATAAGCTGAATTGACTGGGAGATTTGAGGAGAAAACCATTTATTTCAGCAGAAAATGGCATATTCTCAAAAACTTCAGAGTTCTTGGCTCTGATCAAGATGCTGTCAGAAAGGTTTTCCAGGTCCAAGATGGGATTTCTGGGAGAAGGACATACTGTAGATAGCAGCTCACAAGGTAGAGCACTTCTATGGGAATTCAGGGACCTGCCTTCAAGCCTGTGCTTTGTGGCACATAGCGGAGTGTCTGCTCTTCTATTCCTGCCTGGGCCAGAAAAGCTGCAGAGACCCACAGGCCATGGTGTCTAAATCACTAGTGATTTATTTATAGCATGTCTAAGAATCGCCTACCCCCACACAGCACCTCGCCCCAGGGCAGTAGTTGTTGGGTTGGCTCTGGGTCAGAGAGACCAACAGAGCCTCCATACTTCCCCCAATTCCTTTCCCCTCTAGCCTCCTCAAATTCTCCAAGGCCAGGTTTATAAGCCCTCTTGGGCCTGTAGGAGAGCTGCAGCTCATGGGCTAAGCAGACACCTGCAAGGCTGCTCAGGCTGCACCTCTGCACAGCTGCCTCCTCTTAGGCAACCACGCTTAGTCCAGCTACCTGCTCAGCTGCCCCTCGGCTAGCGTCTAGGGGGCTGAGCAGGGGCTTGCTCTGCAACACCCTGTCATAGGGCAGCAACCAGACCCTGGATTTCCCACATCCAGGTGCGTACCTGAACCACACTCTTGCTCCTGTTTTGTCAGGACAGATTTCTAAAGATCTAGGTTTTCACCCCAATGTGGAATGAAAACACATGTAGGAGCTTTGACCATTTCTGTGAAATGGAGTTCTTGGTTTCCAGCCAGTCCTAGGTCTGAGCACAGGTCGGCTTTAGATGTCCTCGTGCCGGGAGTGATCTAGTTTGTTCCTTACACTATGTATTTATGAATCCCTTATGCATATTTCTGCAATTAAAACCGGTTAAATAACTTTGTTGGGACTGGTTCCTGTAGAGCAAATACACTCTTACTGCTTTGCTATATTGTGGTGCATAGCCATGGAGAGCAGTGCAACTGAAATAAGATTTCAGATGTATGTGCCACAAACCAGCAATGCACCCACCAGCCCTCTCTTGGTTACACGTGGTGTAATTCTCCAGTGCAGAGGAGGCTATGCAGGCCCAGATGTCTTCCAGTGTTGGAGGAAATATCAGGCAAAGGCTACCACTTCCCACGCTTGACTCCCAATAACTTCCCAACTTTCCGCCTCTGCTTAAAAGTGCGTGAGTATCCAATCCAGCAAGAGCTATGTCTTCATTAGAGCTCAGTGAGGATCATCCAGCCAAGAAAAGTGGGTTAAGGGATCGTGGGAAGAATCCAGGCAAGCGATGTGTTAATTAAAGAACTGTTCGCCAATGTACTAAGAGCTTTTATGAGAAGCAGGCTAGCAGAAAGTTGTGTTTCTACATGAACCATGTGTGCTGAGGACAATAATAAGTAGGAACTTATTACTTGGTGGAGATGGGAGTGCCGTGCAGGTCAAACAAAGAAGAGCTCAGTAAAGTAAGCCTTATAGCAGACTGACTCAGTGGCACGGGAGGCTTGGATTTGAGTAGTCTGAGGAGTAGTTGATGTGAATAAGACACTTTTTCAAATTCACAATGCACCATTGTTATAGCCTGAGTATGTCGCCGGGTACCCAAAGATGCAGTCTAGAACCAAATGCTTTTGCTCTATTGTGTCTGCCAAGCTGCTTTGTAGCCCTGACGTTCCTGGCTTCCTTCTAGGGGTGTTCATTGGTGTGTGTGCTCATTGTCAACCCTCTGATGGCGGAGCTGTGGGTTGCATGCAGGCTTAGGGAAGAAGATAAATTCACTTTACTTTGAGGAAGTCTCTTGTCTTTCTTGGGGTGAGACAAATGCTCAGCTGCCCAGTTGGCAGGGGCAGGAACACAGCAAAGCCAGATATTCACAAGGCACTCACTCATCTATGCTGCTAGCTTGGTGGCAGAGAAACTGTGTCAGGAGCAATATTTCCCCTTGTTTGCAGGAGAAGGCAATGGAAGGGGTGAGAACAGCAGGAACCCCCTGGGCCGGGGTGAATTCGAGTTTCACCTAGTGGGTGGCAGCAAGCCACAGGAGCTTTGCTGGAGAAGGTGGCAGGAACGGAGTGCTCTTTTGGAGAAGGTGGGTGGAGGAGCAGTTTTTAGTTGATGATCAGGGACCAAATAGAAGGGGGGTTGGAGTAACGGGGCAGTCTCGGCCCAAGGGGATGGGAAAATCTGGTCCCACCATGCCAACCACTTGGGACTTGGTGCCACCACATCAAGGGGCTGATGTAACTGATGCACAGGCCAGTAGTACTGGATCTCATTCTGCCCACCTGCCTAAGGGAACTTCCCCTTGTATTTGCCATGGCAAGTTCCTGTCTTTCCTGTCTGCCCGATAGCTCTGGAGTCCCGGAGGCGAGAATGACGTCATCCCGCACTGGTAATGACCCGGCATTGCTGTGGCCTCTCCCCTTGCAACACACGAATGGGAATGTTCTCGAGCCCACTTCATTCATAAAGTAAATGCACCTTGTAAGCCTCTGATTAAATGCAGGAGGCATCCACTGCCTGACCCTTGTAGGATGCAAGCCCAGTGGAGACAAAAAGCTTTTTAGAGGATGGATTCAGTGTTGGTTTTGAACTCTTTCCCAGTACCTGGGAAAGGATGGTTCACTTATCAATGACAGTGCTCCGGATGGCTGGCAAGCCGAGCAGAACCGTTAGCTGAATGGATGCCGGAAGGGAAGAGTCCAAGCTCGTTTTGGCCAGCCCAGCACACGCTGTGCTTTACCTAATGCAATTCCCCTAACTCAGCAGCTTCAGAAAGACGGCACTGCGGGGGAAGCCTACAGGAAAGAGGAAAGGAAGCCGTGGGCAACTCTTCCTTTGCCAGCAGCTGGGACTGTGTCTGTTTCTTGTAGGATACCCCCCCCCGCACGTTTAGGGAGCAGCAGCCAAAGGCAACAGAGTGCTTAGCATCAGCCCTGGCAAAGCCCCCGTGATGCCTTTGGGGCTGGCAAATTCCAGAGCTTTTTAGAGCTGAAGACAGAATTGTGTCATTTCCTCCAGAACTCCCGCAGGAATGCCTTGGGATCCTATTGTCCGTAGGGCAGGGGGAAGTCCTTTTCCCCTCCTAGGTTTTGGGACATGCCACTAGTCTTCACTTCCAAAGCCCTTCCTGGCCTATCCCCACCTACCTAACATCTCTCAGCTCCTGCCACTGGTCCTCCCGTAAGGCAGTCTCCATCGTCCATATGTTACCTTTTCAAACAGGCATCTTTGTGCTGTCTTGTCTGCTGTCCCACACGCATGGGAGGAGTTGCCAGTCGACATCCACAAAAGCCGTGTTGTCCTCCTGTAAATCACTTCTGAAAACTCTCCTTGATTATGAGGCCTCCAAAAAAAACTTGCCATGGTTAGCTAAGATCACTGGCCAACTCCTGACCAATATCGTCTCATTGTTTCCATGTGCTGTCTGTCCCTCTGTCATCTCTTGTCTTTCATCATGAGCTCTTTGGGGGCAGGGACCATCTTTCATTCTGTATTTGTCCAGCACCTGAAACGGTTACTGTGATACCCCTAATAAATAATAATGCTGTAATGTCCTGGCCTTAAGAATGCCAATCAATCTAACCTGTCCAGGAATGAAAAAGACAGTATGGCATTGTCAGTTGTGGATCAAAGAAATTCTGCTGGCTCAAGTTCTGTACGGGGTTCTCACTCTTTTCTCCAGTGAGGAAATGCTCTCCTGTTTTAGGATATAGACCTCTATTAAGTAATGGGGGTAGAACCTGGAAGAAAGTTTCTGGTGACCAGCATATTCCATAATCGTCCATGGTGGTATTTCCTGCCACAGCTGGTCCTGCTGGAGATACGATGCTGGAATAGATTGACTTTTGATCTGCTGTGGTGTGGGAAAAGGGTAGTCCCAGCTGTGTCAATCTGAAGATGACATTTGAAGAGGGAGGAGCCCCGGTGTTATGATAATGAAGGTGCTGAAGTAATAACATATCCTTGAAAGCTAGCAAATGGAATTTGGAATTGCTTTTTTCCCCTCTCTCTTGGAGCAGAAGGAGGAGATGGAGTATCTGCCATTGAACTAGGAGAGGCCAGAATTGTCTCATCCCACACTGCGTAAGCTCATATGCTGCTGTCATCTGCTTACAGGGGCTAATAGAGCGGGAACAACCCGAGACAGGATTTCCAGGTGGATCTGTTTTTGTCAAGGGCAGTGTTTAACACTGTCTCAAGGGAATAGGACAGAAAAGCCAGGATGGAGCCCTGTCCCCCCACCAAACCCACTGGAGTTACATCCACATCCTCAAGAAAGCGGGGAATGATTTGTTTGACCTCTTGTAGCAAAGGAACATGCCATCATCAAGGTGTCAGGCACTCTTCCCCTTAGAGAGGTATGAAAAGTGCATGACTTTTGCCTGAGCATGAATGTTCTTGACGCTGCCTCTGACAGATCGCTTTGCAGTGCCTGCGACCTGAGTTGCAAGGACCTTGGATGGTGGGGGAATGGTCTTTTGCCTTTCAGCCCTTTATAAAACTAGAATAAATGTTTACACAATGACGCTCCTTAGGCACTGTGCACGTGCTCTAATTAAAAGCAATTTGTTTCCTGGAGCTCTTATTATTCCTTCAGTGGGAGCCCCTGCTGCTTTCTCAGAGGCAGGGCTTTAACTAATCTGTGTCCAATTCTAGCCATCTACCTCTCCTGCTTTTCCAGCCAAAGCCCCCAGGACAGGACTGTAAATAATCTTTACGGCCACATTGGGAAGGGCTGTTAGGAGGTGCAGTAAAATATTTTGTCTATAAACCTCCTCCAGAAAGGAGCGAAAGCTAAAAGGAATAGCTTGTCAATAACATTTCTTGATGATAATATCTCCTTTCACAGAGAATCCCTTAAAGTCTAGGAAATATTTGTTCTGGGGAAAAAATCCCTTTTAAGAGGAGACCAATGAATTCTGCTCCAGGTCAGTGCTAACATTTACTAGGCAGAACTAGTAGGTGTGCTAAATAAGTACGTTCCCCCCCCATCGTTAAATATTTAAAGACAGCAGGTGGGCTCACATTGGCAGACTCTATACTGCTCCTGCTGAAGCCAATGGGAGAGAAGTTAAGGCAGGGTGAGTGCTCCTGGAAATCCATTCTGAACAGCCTGGAAGCGAAAGGAATTTGAGCAATTCCCGATGCGTCTCAAGCTACAAAAGGCTGGGGACCACCGGCATGGGGCTGACCATCTTCATTGCTTTGTGCAGTCACATAACCCACCGGGGCATGGAGGCAAAACTCTACCATTCTGATTTGTTAACATTTTCCGCTCCTTTGATTCCACAGGGTTGATGACAAAGATGTCTTGAGCTAATTGACTTCAGCAAGAATTGAAGAAAACCATGGAGGGACCAGATTTTCCATTTTGTGACCACTTCTGCTGTTATGAAAGGTTTTCCAGTCCAAAATGGCATGATCACAAAGAAACATGAAAGTTCTCTGAAAAAAAAATATTTTTTGGATCAATCCAAATATTTACTTTTGATTTTGATCTTTAAAACCTTTAAACTATTTTTTTATATAAAAGCAATGAATTCTGTTTTGGAAAGGCTTTTGAAACTGAAAAATTGAAATGTTCCATTCTGACAAAGTCAAACCGGATATGTTTCAACATTATCAAAACATGCAAATTATTTTAAAATGAAATTTCATCAAAATTGACCCTTTTTTCAAAAAACTTAGATGAAAAATGGTATCTTTTTGTTGAAGAACCATTTTGATGAAGAATTTTTAACCAGATCAAGAGCTGACAGTGTTCAGCAACCGGCAGGAGGCATCTAGCATCGCAAGACGTGCTTCAGTCCCTAGATACTACTTGCAACCTAACTTTCGGGGATTGAATTTCATTGCAGTACAGTTTGGTCCTTCCAAGTCAGGGATGAGATTGCTTGGAATAGCAAGGTGAAAACGCCCAAGCCTGACTGGATCTGAAGACTGAATTCTCTACCCACAGTAACAGACGGCTCAAAGTCAGGAATGCCAAGGCAGCAGTGTCAGAAGCCAAGAAACCGATGAGCATGGAGACTTATTGGAAAGAAAATCAGTGCTGAGGTACATTGGTGAGGCAAATGTTGGAAAGTTCAGCCGTCTGGAATAGTGTGAGACAAGGGACAGCTGCCTGCAAATGAACCCATTATTTAAAAGGCAACGTTCATAGAGAGGTCAGGTTAAGACTGTGTTTTGTACAGGCTTTTATGTATGTTTCATTGACCAAAGCCAAAGTATCTCTTATTCTAATTAAATGCATGTCATTCAGCCAGCACTGCTGCTGTGACGGATGCTGGCAATTAAATCAACAGTGTCTCTGCTTTCTACATTCATCCTTTTGCTCTGCAAATCTTACTGGAGCTGAAGCCATGGGCACTCCTCTGGGTCATTTTTGCTTTGGGAGACATTCAAAGCAGAACAAAGCCCGAGCTAATAGTTAAAAGGTTTTTCAAAGTTGACAGGGAAAATGCTTGAAGTCCCTCCCCTTCAGACCTGAATCTTCTAGAGTGGCTCTCCATGGTGAAGTCCAATCTTCCTTCAAGTGGGCATGTCACAGTGAAGTTCAGGAAGTGGTTTTCTTTCCCTTAATCAAGATCTTCATCTTGCGCTTTCCACCAAGAGGGTTTACAACCTGCCTCAAGTCTCCCCAACTCATTCTGCCTAATGACCTTCAATTTAGCTCCCCTGACTGTCCTGTTACATATCCCTTCACTGCTGTGGAAGAAAGTTGCTATCCTTTCTTCTGATAATAGAGACGGGCTGAAATGAACAGAACTCTGTCAAGGTGGCTGTATAATTTGTTTTGATTAAACCAAATTTCACTGCAGCGGCAAATTTTTAGTGTATTAAGGACAAACCCTCCGAGGGATAAATTTTACTGCAACTTTGCAGAAGGTGGAAGATTGATCATGGAAGATCTATGAAGCAAAAATATATAATGGAAGTAGAAAGATGATGAGGTATAATCATTTAAAGAGGTATATTAAAGGCAGCATTTACAAGGTGGGAATTCACTTTAAACAAGACCCGTGCCTGCTAATGGTGATATGGGTAGATGACACACTGGGTCAAACTATTCTGCTGAAGGATAGTAACACACAGTGATTAAAGTATAATTTGATGGGCCCCAGAACCTCCTAATCTCTTGCCTCCACTGCCAGCTCTCTGAGCCTCCACTTTTGCTTCCCCTTACCTGGCTGGAGCTGCTCCCCTCCATGCATATGAGCATGGTCAGGATGGGACATTCGAAAACTCCCACCAGCCTGGCCACAGTTCCCAGGTCAGGGCAGGGCAGAACATAACTTCCATCCTATTTTTCTATTTTTCGGGGCCCCAGAACTCTGGCCCCTCAAATTTGTGGGCGTTCCAGCTTACTTTAATCCTGGTAACATAGCTGCTTATCAAAATCAAGCAGGACTCCAATTAATCAAGGCAGTCAGGCCAGCTGGTTCGCTTTTCTCCAAGCTTATAAAAGGGAGATAAAGACAGAGACAAGTTAAATATAAAAGATGTATATATAGGTCATGATTCTCAGGTGCTGGAAATCGAGATAGCTTCAGTAAAGTCAATGGAGCCATGCTGAGCTACAACAGCAGAGAATTTGGGCCAGTGGAGGAATAAAGGAAAGAACGATAAAGAGGCACAGAGAGAAACAGGGAACTTTTGGCAAGTCGCCTCCTGTCTCTGGGCCTCTTTTCCCCCACATACATGGGGATAAGGAGGCTAACTGTCTTTGCTAAAGTCCTTTGAGATCTCTGTTTGAAGAGCGCCCCAATAACCGTTGTTACTATCACTGTAAGGGGACTGATAGCCCCTTACTGAAACTGAATGGGCCTTTTCGATTGGCCACTCCAGCCTGGGAGCGGGACTCAGAAACAGAGCCCCAGGGCCAGTGGGAGAGGCCAGCCTTCCAAAATAATCTGGTTGACCGGCTGGACAGGACAATGAGAGAGCCAGGAGGCTGAGCTGAAACTGCAGGCTGGACATGTCCTCCCTCTTATCTTCACATCCTCCATCTGGCAGGCATTTTAAAAATACATGATTTTGTCTGGCTTTTTACTTACAGGGGTTAAAGTATGCTGGAAGGTGCCGGAACACCCTATTTTTAGGGGGAAGCATTCCAGGGCTCCCTAAAACCAGAAGAATATGACATTAATACTACATTTTCTCCATGTGTCCTCCAATGTCCTCCTTTTCATACTTCTCTGGCCTCCTTTCCATGCTTTGGTACCTGGTAACCCTCTGCCTGGGCAAGCTAGGGTGTGTGTGGGGCTGAGCTAAGGAGGAAGCACTAAGCAGCCAGCAGCTGGGAGCCAGAGGACCCAGGAAGGGAGGCCAGGCTGAGCTGATTTCTGCAGCGCAGACCCACAGCAGCTGGACCAGCAGAGAGCCAAGCAGAGCTGGAGCTGGAGTTGTCTGGAGCTGGGTGCAGGAGGCCAGAGGAGGCGCGAAGGAGCTGAGCTGACTTCTGCAGACACATAGCAGCAGAGCCAGAGGGGCCCGAGGAGCATCCCAGAGAGCAGGGCTGGGAGCCAGGGCTGGAGCCACCTGGAGCTGGGTGCGGTGAGCAACTGGGGAACTGTGAAAGGGGGTCTGATGCTGGGATCCTAGAGTTTGGGGATGTGTGGCCACTGCCAGAGCCTGTGTCTCTGACTCCTTGGATTACAGCAGTGCTGCCAGGCCTGGACAGAGGGCCTGCAATGTGTAAAACAGACTGAGAATGTCCTCTGCATCCCAAGATGCTGTGTGTGATACTCCTGTGCCAGGGGACTTGTTGGGTGTTTTACCTTTAACCTTTCTCCTCCTTTTTTTATTTTAATTCGATTCTTGACTGCTGTTTGTTTAATAAATTGTATGACTGTAAATTGCATACAGTGAGTGGTGGGCCAAGGAGGCACCTAGTGCAGTCAGCATCCTGGAGTGGGACACCCTAGCCCCTGCCCTGAATGACTGCAACAAGATTGGGGGTCAAGCCCCCAGGAACTCTGGGCCAGTCTTGTTGGGGTTACAGAGACCCCACCACGCAGAAGAGTGGGTGGGGAGCCTTCGAGGTCAGGTAGGTCCCTGGGTAAAGGAAGAGGGAGCAAGGACTCAGAACCTGTTGCTACCCACCTTCACCGGGGTGGTGCATAAACCAGAAAAGTTCCCCACAATAGCAGGTACATCTCCCCACTTACATTACCATGAAGGTGCAAAAAGTAATAACTTTTGTTTATTATTATTATTATCCTTATTTGTTGTTAGCAGATTTTGGTTCATTTGAGGCACTGCAACAGGAGATCATGGTGGACCAAGTGTGCTAAACAGAGGCTTGCAGGAATGGGGTGATTTCTGTTTCATTTTAATTTTCCCCAGCCTAACAAATTTTTTTACATTGTAAGCTGAGGTGACTTAACCAAACCAAAACTTGTGCTAGAAGTTCCCCAGAGAAATCTATGGCGAATAAACTATCTGCATAATATAATGCATGTGCAGAAAGACAGTTGTTAGAGAGAAACTGAGGAAGAACAGAGGATCTGACGGAGCCTTTGAGCCCCGCTTCTTTAAAGTTTGACAGCTTGAGATTGTAGGCCACTGCTGAATATTTCAGTAGCCAGGCCTCATGTGGCTCCAGTTGACTTCAGCGGAGTCTTGCCTTCCTAAAACCAGCTTGGATTCAACCAGCTGTCCAAGGTAAACAGATCAAAGGATGTGCCATTGGTGTCCCACTGCTCATCACAGTCTGCCTCCTCTGCTTTTCCTTTTCCATGTCTTTCAGGGCTCATGATGGGCTAAAATGATTCCCAATAGATGTGGTCAGAGCTAGAGCTGAGAGGGAGGATGGAAAGGAAGCGGAGAGTATGGGAGATCTTGGGTTTGCCAGAACTATGTTAGCTAGATTTTGGTTTGGCTCCAGGTGGTTCAATTACCATTGCTCCCTGTTGTGTCCGTCTTCTTCACCCTCCCAGTTGCCCTCAGCCCTCTCCTCCTCTATATGTCCCTCTATGTCCAAGTCAGGGCTTTCTGCTGCCACAATCACCCTCTGCATGCAGAGAGGACAGGTCTTTTTCCTAGTCTGGGTTAAGAGCCACAGGTCTATGCATTTGCCGTGGTAGGCGTGGGAGCAAGACAGGATCTTCAGCCTGTCTCCTTTTTCATACATCTCCAGGCAGATGGCACATTCTGTGTATCTGGCTCCTCTGTTAAATGTGCTTCTGTTAAACTTCTTCCCCTGCACCTCACTTAGCAGGTTTCTCCTCATCCTCCCACTGTGGTACCTCATTGTGTAGTTGACAATGAGCAGGATGCCTGTCACTACAGCAGCCAGGGTACTAACTGCCCTGCAGACAGGAAGAAGCGGGACAGAGGAGCAGCGTCCTGGCAGCTGTATCCTACACCTGCAAGCCCGTGGGCAGGAGTTCCCTACATCTTCTTCCCAGCTAAAGTGATGGTATTCAGTGACCAGGATGAGGTGAGCTCCTTCGTCAGGGCTGCAAGTCTTTCTCAGATGCTGGGAGGCTGCTTCCTCTGTGAGGGCAGAAGGCATCTTGATCTGCTGCCGATTCTCTCCAGAGCCAATCGCCATATTCACAAGGGCCTGTGAGTTCACATTGTGCAGGATGGCACCTTGGCATTTGGGGCCCTGATCCCCAAAAATGCCATCGGACCTATGGATGAGCACAATGACGGCTGTGGAGGTGTTTCTGGGTGCCAGCAAGCTTTCTAGAGGGTGGCACCTGTTTGCGGGCATCTCCTCAATGAGATAAGCAGCCGGTCCCTTGCATGGGAGTGGAGGCCCGAAGAACACGGGGAGAGCACTGCTATCTTGGCTGGTGGCATGACGGTTGTAAATTGCACGGAGGAAGGTTTTACCGGTGGGCCCCAGGAAGAGCAGGAATACAGAGGCTATGTGGAGAGGAAGCTGGACCAGTGGCCACATGCTGGCGACTGAAGGGGGACTCTTTGCACAGATGCTGGCCTGGGTCTTGTCTAAGAGGAAGCTTTGACTTCAGAGACCTTGCTGGGGAACAGCAGATTGAAGGTGACTTCTGGATCTTCCATCAGAACAGGGTGGAGACGTCCCCGGCAGCGACAGCAGCAGACCCTGATGAGACGTAGGGAGTGTTGGGCTTCAAGCTTCCTTTGCTGGTCAAGCTAATCTGTTTGCTCCTAACCAATTCTCGGCATTTTCATCCTGCAGCCTTCCAGAATCTTCTCCCCACGTCCTTGTGACCTCATTGCTCCATTGTCCTGCCGCCACAGACATTTCTCCACTTTCTCCCCCGGCTGAATCTTCTCTTTGGCTGACCAGAGTCACTTGCACCTTTGCCCTCTGTGCTTGCTATCCCCTCCTGATCCCTTCCATTTCTGGCCTCCCTCTCTTCTCGAGTGTCCCTTTTTCCCATTCTTAGTTCCATCCCTGCCTTTGTTGTCCTGTCTCCTCTATGCCTTTCTCTGTAGCTCAACCATGGCTCTCTCTTCTGCACTGGGGTTCAGGTAGGAGCTGCCTCTTACCTGGCTTTTTCCTTTAGTCCCACTTTAACTGCTCACCTCTCTGGCTCTTTCCTTAGCCATCTGCTCCCTTCTGCACTATATCTGTCCCTGGTCCCTCCTCTCTCTCTCATGCCTCCCCCTGCTCCAGTGACCTCGTCTGCTTTTCAGCCTCTTCCTGAGGAGAGGCACCTGAGTGATTGAACCCCCCCACCGCAGCGCTGCCAGGCATGGCTCAGAAGAATGGCAGCATTTCTTGCTGTCATCAACAACTTTTTTCCTGTGAAAGGCTGGGTCTCAGAGGGACCTTCTGCTCTGCGCTCTGTAGCACAGCCAGGGCCTGGTGATATTGCAGCATGATGCATACCTGTCATGGCTCCAGCCTGCGGAATAACCTTCTCATCCAGCCTGGGTTATATCACTGCTTCTGGGCCTCGTCTAGTGTCTCTCTCTCTCTCCACCTGCACCCCAGCCCTTGCGCAATATTTTTTCCCCTCCCCTCCTCTTTGCAAAGCTCTAATTACACATCCCCATTTGACAGGGTGGGAGGCATTTCTAGTGGGAATCCACTGCAGAGCAGAAGTAGAGGGGAATCTGTTTGGGTCATTCCCATTCACCCAGGAATGCAGATCTCAGCTCATTTTGTGTTGCAGAAACTCAGAGGCTTTGGAGAGCGCTCTATTTATGTGGGGTCTGTGGATTTGGAAAGGCAGCGTGTCTTCCTAGAAGGGCCTTACAGCACGGCGAGTGGGACTTTGCCCTGGCTGCGCCAGAGTGGCTCCATTGAGCCGCTCCGTTAAAGGCATGTTCCACGTTGCTTGCCCCAGGCGCTGACTTTTTTAAGGGGCATGGTCTGAGCAGAACGCACGCTGCACACTGTAAACAGTAGTTACGGCTCTGCTTATTAGCTTTTTCATCCATGCCACTTACACAACTCAAAGAGAAATCACAGAGGATGACTTGGGACTGTTTATTATTTTTATCACCGTAGGACCTCAAGGGCCCCAGCCAAGGTGAAGGTCTCACTGTGCCAGATGCTGTATGTTCAAGAAGTTTGTAGTTTAAGTAGGTAAGAGTAGAAAGGGAACAGAGGCACAGAGAGAAGAGTTGACTTGCTTGGGATTGTGCAGCAGGATAAGGGAGGAGCTAAGAATAGAAAGCTACCTCACAGGGGATGGTGAGGATAAATGCATTAAAAAGATTTGAGGGGTGCTCATGGGGGAGGGAATGGAAGAAGGCGGCAAAGTATCTCATCTTCACCTTTCATGGTGGGTGTAGAATCAGTCTTTGTAGTTAACTGATTTGAGAACGAGTAGCTCAAAGCCACTTTGATTTACTGTTGGTTCAGATCACCATAGCAGATAGAATTGGAATAATTTGGGGACTGGTTTTCAGAATATATACGTGTCTCCAAAATACAGGAGTATTCCAATGCAAAGGTAGAAGATGGAGAAAGATTCTCTAAAGAGATGGTGGAGAAAAGAGGTTAACAAGATTTATAGCTGCAACATATAGGCAAATCCTTCTCTTTTTCTGGATTTCCACCCATATAAATAACTTACTTGTCAGGGGGGGCATCCATAAATTACAGAATGTATACGGTTTCTTAATTTTGCATGTTATTTTCAGTGTTACAAAGTGTTGCAAGGGATGGTTAGGTCTTGGAAATCACCAACAAATACGTTTCAGCCTCTGGACTTCAGTGAAGTTACTCTGGATTTACATCCATATAAATAAGAGTAGGATTTGGCCACAGAGTGGACTTTGGGTCATTTGGCAGGACTAACATTGCTGACAGTTTTAAGTAAATGTCCTGCAGCACATCCGAACGTGGCATCTAGGACCACACGTGAGCTCAGGGTTTCTATCTGAAAAGCGGCTTTTGTGAGCCAAACTGTTTTTCTGCAAAGCACTAATTCCATTTCCCCACGTTCTTAAGCAGCTTCCATCCATCTTACTGCATTACAGGAACTGCGTTGATTGTTCTAGTGTAGTGAGTAATAACAACTTGTACTTTGCAGATTACCCCAGAGAACTATATTCGCGGCTTAACTGTACCTCACATTCATGAGTGCAAAGACACCTTGGGGTAACATGATTTGTCATAATGCATAAAAAGTTCTGATGCAGAGTGTGGCACAGAGTGTAAAGAGGCTGAGGAGTGGGTCAGAAAGAGGGGGATTTGGAGGCAGAGAAAGACAGGAAAGAAGGAAGGGGAATGATTGATTCTGAATAAAAAATGCAACAGTGAAAGAATGGGTGCTGGAAATTCAGGAGCAAAGGTTGGGGAGAATGGAGATGTCACTGAAAATAGAAAAAGATAGTAGCAAAGAAATGGGGTCTTGATGAGAGCAAAAAGAAATGGAAGGGTAAACAAACCTGAGAGGGAATGGGAAAAACACAAGATGAAAATTGCCAAACATGCAAAGTGTGCTGATGACAATCAGAGGTTTAGTTAGTAAAATTATTTATTTTAAATCTCCCCTATTCTTGCCCCTCCATCTCCAGCAGAGAAATTTAAATTGGCTCTGATCAGTACAATGAAATCAGAATTGTCTGTATTAGTGATGCTTGGCCCCAACTCGATCATGACAAGGGGAGCTGGTGACTATATCCAGAAAGTAAAACTGGATTGATTTGCACTGAAACCAGGATGAACCTCTTTGGTTCATAAAAAGACCACGGGGGTGAGGGCTGCCTTCCTAATCCATCAATAACAGGTGTAAACTAGTAGGAATGGAAGTAATACAGGTATTTGATTCAGCTATCACTTAACGTACTGATGCTTAGAGAATCCAAACTAGTTCCGGGGAAGAGAGAGCCCCTCCAGAGAGTGAAACGGTGAGTGGGGAAGGGTACTGAGGACTTTAGCCACATCATTTCCCAAATAGTTAAATTCTGTTTCAGTTTCCAAGATCTTTTCCTTTAATTTCACCTCTCTGCGTTCACGTGGCCTCATAACCAGAGGGTTTGTTGGAAAAAATTCCATTGCAAAATGCCATTTTGACAAAACTGATTTTTTTAAAGAAACTGTATTGATTTTTAACAAAACTTCATTTCGGAAGAAAAATGGAAAAAAAGCTTTAAAATGCCAGACTGTCTTGGTTTTGATATTTTCAGACCAAACATTTTGATTTACTTTTTGTTTTGAAATTTTCTTTGTTTCCTTTGAAATTAAACAAAGAGTTGAAATAAAAATGAAATAGTTCAAATTGAGCAAAATGAAATGTTTTGACCCCAAACTTAAATTCTTTGTTGAATTGTTTTGCCAAAAAAATTTGGCGTTGCATCTGGATTTAGAATGAAAAAAAGGTTGATATCTCAATGGGATGGAAACTGCATTGATCATTAAAAATTATTTTTAATCATAATTAGCTTAATTTTCAAAACAAAAGATCATTTTGAACCAGAAGACTGGAAATTTTCTTTCCAAAAGGTGACAATTTAAAAAAAATTCTCAAAACTTTTTCCAATGAATTTTTTTTTGTCCGCACCACCCTTTTCCCATGAAAAGTTTTAGTTTTCCAAAATAAAACAAAACCTCTGGATCAGCATTCTGACAGGATCTTCCCCCTAGTATCCCTGCTAATCCTATGATCCCTCATTACTGCCTCCAGAATACTCTTGTAATTCTACTTCTGTGCTGGGCCCTAGTCTCAAATATTTTCAGGCTGTGGTGGCCTTTTTGTACGAAATGTGTTAGAAGTCAGTTAAATATAGAAGTAAAAATCGTCTTGCTTGCTTGCCTCTACTTTGGAGCTCACTTCAAGTGGTGAAATGGGGTAATTGCTTTGATCACTCATATTAATTCTGACTCACCTCTGTGGCTTGCTGGCATTTAAATAAACAGTGATTATACCAAGACAGCAGATTGCACAGATCTCAGAGGAAATAGGGCGAGGGCACTTCCAGGAACTGCTGTAATATTACTACCTGTCTCCCTGTACTTGCCACATAAAACCTTTTTAACCGTGCTCTCCCTAACTTCACTCTTAACCAATGATTAAAGCAGAACATTAATTGAAATCGGCTTCACTGTAACACCGTTTGGATGAATTTTCTCTGATTTGCCCTGAACAAGGATCTTATCTATGTTTTTCTCTGGTACCTTTTCTTGTGCAGTAGTTCTGCAGTTTACCCTAAACACAAGTTGTAACTCAGATGAAGCAATCTCTAGAGAAGTTACTAATAATCGAACTGTGGCCAATTGAAGCACATCTCACTCCAGCATATGCCACACTAGTTCTGCACATAGTTATTAATGTTTGATGGAGGGTGGCAGATCTGACAGCCACAGGTCAAGCCATCTGTGACAGATGCTTTAAATTTACAGGATGATAGCCTTTGAGACTGCTAAGCCACGTGGAGAACACATCTTTTTTGTGTCCAGCTGCTGTGTCTCTTGAAGTGTTTTGGGTCAGTTCAGCATCTCTGAAATGAAATGCTTCTGTTTCAGGACTGTCAGAATGTTTCATTTCAAACGCAAATGGTGAAATGCAACATTTTCAGCATTTTTCGAAATTGAAATTTTTCAGAATTTTCATTCCAGGAAATTTTTTTCAGCATTTCATCACTTCCTCCTATTTGGGATGAAAACACATGTGGACATTTTTGGGGGGATGGAAATTCCAAATGTCATTCCACTCTAGTTAGGACTTTTCCACCCTGCTGTTAACCTCATTGCACTTATCCATGCCCTTTGCTTGATTTCTGCTGTATCTGGTGATGTCCTGGAGCTTCAAACAATGCAGAAAATAGCAGAATATTTTCTTAGCACAAGAATCAAGGAGTCCTGTGGCACTTAAAGCTAACAAATTTATTTATTGCATGAGCTTTTGTGGGAGAAAATCCCACTTCGTCAGATGCTTTGAAGATGGGGGAACTTACAGAATGGGAGGAAAATAAATGCAGGGGAGTGTAAGACATGGGATCAAGTCATACTGGAACAGCAAATCAAAGCAGTTGTTAAAATTCAAAACATTTTCTTAGCACGGTTTCTCTTCCATAGCACATTGCAACTGCACTCTGTAGGTCATAGTGGCTCCCTGGTTATTTTTGGGTGCAATACAAGTGGTTGGCTCTAATCTATACAGTCTTACGCGGTCCAGGCTAATGCTATGTTTGAACCCCTGTCAAAACCTTATGCAGTCCCTAGTCATTCTGGGTGCTAGACTTTGCTTAATTTTCAGATAGTGTCAGGAGCGTCGCTGGCGCTGGGCACCCAGGGCACGTGCCCCGAATCCCAGCACCGGTGCCATAGATCTGACGGGGCCACCCCTATCCTGGTCTCCGGCCCAATCGGGCCAGAGATCCCGGGCCCAGCCGCCAGCAGCTGCGGTGGCCCCATCCCCAGCTGGGGATCTGGGGCCCGGCCACTCGCGGCAGTGGCGGGGAATCCGGGGCCTGGCTGCCCGCAGTGGCGGCGGCCCCATCCCGGGATGCAGGACCCGACCACCTGCGGCCACTTCCGGCCCCGGCCCCAGCTGGGGATGCAGGGCCTGGCCGCCCGCAGCCACTTCCGGCCCCGTCCCTGGCTGGGGATGCGGGGCCTGGCCGCCCACAGCCACTTCCGG
>ML682020.1:11348342-11381859 GCA_007922195.1 Podocnemis expansa | reverse complement strand
CAGCCACTTCCGGCCCTGTCCCTGGCTGGGGATGTGGGGCCTAGCTGCCCGCGGTGGCGCAGCGGCTTCCGGCCCTGTCCCGGCCAGGGGGCGGGGTCTACGGGCTGGGGGCGGGGCCTGGGCCCATGCGTCGGGTCTCTCGCTGGGGCAGCGACACCCCTGGATAGTGTTTTCTGACAATCAAGCCATTTTAGTTGTCTCAGAATGGACACCCAAAGCCAGAGTTGTCCAACATCACTAGCCTCTTTGGAAAACGTTGGCCATGGACTTTCCTTCCTCTGCCTCATCCTGATGCTTGAGGTCTGTCAACAGCCTGGTGACTTGACTGCTGATTGGTAGCGGGTGATTCACACACAGTGAAGAACCCCTGGCTCTGAAAATCTGCCCTGGTATTGATGCAACAGGGTCTGTTGATTTCTCAGAGATTGCATGTCAGGCCAGACCTTTCGCATGAAGGGTGTTATTGCATAAGAGTTTCTATGCTTTAAGTGTTTGGGGGCTGCCGATGATAAGGAAAATATCTCTATAGGACTGGCTAGAGTAGCCCAGCCCAGTGTTTATTAATTAGGGACCAGATCCTCTGCTGATTTGTGGCTCTGGATCTGTGTTTTCAAAATCAAACTGAATTGTAAATTCACTCAGAGGCTATCCAAAACAAACTAATCAGTCTCGCAATGACCAATAAGTAGAGAAGAGATGGATATCTGATTTAGGTCCTGTCTGTACATCAAGCCAATTAAAAATACTTTGAAAATGACCCCGAAGGATCTGGAGAGGAGGGGGTTAAATGGACCTGTCATGTCTGCCTCTGTGGTGTGCCAGGAATGAGCAGCCAGCCTTCTAAATGCAGCCAAATCTGCAACCCTTGAGAATGTTTCATATCTTTATGATCTACCCACCTGCGTGGAGTGAACCCTACTTTAATGATTTGCACTGCCACAAGGCGCCACCCCTTGTCTTAAGGGACCAGGTTCCCCATACAGTTTGGATGCCCCGTAATTAAAGACTAACCTGTACGCAATGCAATTAATTGTTACTGGGCTCTTGGGTTGCTGCCAAAGTGCAGTTTAGGTGAGGCCGTGTGGTTCAGAGGACAGCGCCCTGGCCATGAAACCAGGAGAGCCAGGTCCATTTCTAGTTCGGCCACTGGTCTGGGTAAGTCTCTTCATCCATTTGGTCTTCCATTTCCCGGGTGTGAGCTTGTTATAATGGGGAATGACTTGCTGTGTCTATAAAGCATCCCACAAAATGGGACTCCAGCCTTAGTTGTGGTGTCTGTGTTCTATCATAATGAAATTTCATAAACTAAGATTGTGTGTGTGTGTGTTCCATATAGACAAAAGAAGTAGGAGATGGGGACCAGAGATTCCCAGGAACTTAGTGATATCACATGTATTTAATTTCCCCCCGCCTAAAGAGAGTTACATTTGCAGCAGACATTTTATGCCTTTTATTGTGGAAAAGTGAAGGAAAGGAGCCAAAAGAGACCTGAGCTAAAAGCTTCCTAAAAGACAGGCTGGAGCTAGTGATGGGAAAAAGCTGGGGGTCGTGTGGCTGGGACTGACGTTGGTTTGGCTTGATCACATTACCCAGTGTGTGTCATTCTCCAACTCCTCATACCCTTCCTCAGTGTCCACGCTTTGGTTGTCATCATCTTCTTCAACAGACTCATCACCATGCCCATCTTCGTCTTCCCCGTCCCCAGCATGGCCCTCCTCTTCCTCAGCTTGCTCCTGAGGGTTTCTCCCTGTGTCCAGAGTGACACCTTGAGCTTCGGTGCTCACCTGCTGTTTACAAAAGGGGCAGGTTTTATTCCTGGGCTGGGTGTGAAGCCATGTGTCGATGCACGTACAGTGATACGCATGAGAACAAGGGAGGATCTTCAGCTGGTCTCCATCTTCATACTCGGCCATGCAGATCACACATGTATCGTACTTGTCTCCTCTTTTGAAGGTACATATGGTTATCTTCTGGCTCTTCTTGTACCATTGTGCACATATGACAAGTGGAATCGTGCAAATGACCACATTGATCATGAACCCAAACTCCTGGATGACATAAGGAATGACATTGTATGCAGAGTATTTAAGTAAGTGGGACCAGTACAGCTTATCAGTGCCCCACATGGAGGGGCAAGTAGCACCCTGGCAAGGGTTATGACGTTGATCAGGTGCCATGATGGTGATGTAAGCACCTTTTTCATACCGCAAAGCCCTTTTCAGATGCTTGTAGGCTGATTCCCCCATGAAAACAGAGGGTATTGCAATCTGCTGCCTGATTTCTTTGTCATCAGTTGCCATCCTCAGGAGCTGTTCTGTGTTCACGTTGTGCACAATGGCTGCTTTATACCCAGCTTGCTGTGCATGAAGGACCTTGACCACAAACGGGCAGTCTGACCTACGGATGAGTGCGATGAAGGCCTCGGAGGAGTTGCTGGATGCCGGCGGGCCTTCGATAGGACCACAGGCATTTGCAGGCACCGCCTCAATCAAGTAGCCCATGAGTCCATTGCTTGGGAGGGTCGGTCCAAAGCATGCAGGCAGTGCATCAAAGCCCACACAGGTAGCGCCATGATCGAAAACCACACGTCCAAAGGCTTCCGTGACATCAACATCAAAGAGCAGGAATGCAGTGACCATGCAGAGAGGAAGGTGGAGTGGACGCCTCATGCTGAATGCTGCTGCGTCTCTCTTGTGCCAGGGCCAGGCTGGACAAATAGGACAGAGGGAACTGTGAAGGACCATATGAGGCAAACACAAACTTTTCAGTCTGGTGTGAGTGGTATCAGCCTAACAACCCTGGGGCTTTTGCCAAAAACACCAGAAGCAGCAGGAGGATCTTACCCTAGCAGCTTCTTCAAGTGGCTTCCTTCAGCTCCCCATGCTGGTCCCCAGGACTCCACCCTCTTTCTCTCACTCCTTGTCTCCAGGTGCTAGGCAACTTCCCAGCCTACCTCCCTGGGACTTTATGACATCACTCTGTCCCTGCTGCACATCTCCAGGACTAGCTCCTTGTCACATCGTTGCCTTTCTTCCTTGCACCTCTCCATGTCTTCCTTCATTCTCTCCTATTTGCCAGACTTCTGTTCCCCCTCCCTTGGGTCCAGTTCTGCCCACTCCAGCCTCTGATAAGATATCAGGATTACCCACTGTATTCAAGGGAGTCGGCCACATCCTTCAGTGGGATTAATGCCCCTTCTCTTGAAAGTCCTCCCACTGCAAACTGAAGTTCTTCACGTTGGGTGCAGACATGATGCCTGGAGAACTCTGCACAATAGGAATGATTTGTTAGGATCATCCACTCCAACGTGGGATGGGAGATACCAGCACAAATCGGTTAACTGAACTTGCTTTCTGCTTTAAAAACAAAAGACCCCACCCTTTCTTTCTTCCCTTCTTTGTGTGTGAGATCATCTAATGGATGTTAAAGCACTTAGTTATAAGGACGTAGCTTTTCATCATTAGAAAATGAAAAATAAATAATCTAAGCAACTAAAATGCTCATTCAAAATGTAGCCAGCAGAACTTGAAATTACACCCATCTGCCCATCTACAAGGGGGCAAATCCAGCTATCTGCTATAGTTTAGATTGGCAAAAGCATGCAAATTCCATTTAAGTCACCAAAATAAGTGGCCAGATTTTCAAAATGCTCAGCCCACTGGGTTCATGCTGGGTGCTGACTGAGCTCTTCTGAAATTCTGGCTGCTAGGGTCACAGTGGCACCTGCTGACCACTGAGCATACAAAAGATCCAACCCCTTGTTCTCTGTCTCATAATTTTATCACAGGTCTCGTGACGTTTGTTGTGTATGTCAAAGCTCCAACTGCCAGAAGTAAGAGATGGAACGAGAATCTCAGCTTTCATTTAGAAGTCTAGCCCTCATGGAAGCAGAGAAAAGATTAAAATGTGACTCCAGCATCCCCCAAGGCTCAGAAGGCAGGAGGTGAATATGAAGATCTCCCTAAAATATACACAAAGCCCCCATGATAAGCCAATCTCATGATTTTTGAGGTGTTCAGATTCATGAATGTCGAAAGCTTGGGGCTGACAGTGCCACAGGCTCAGCTGTGGCAACCGAGCACTGGAAATTCTGACTTTGAGATCTTTGGAATACCTGGCTATGTTGCAGTCTCCCATCAACTTCAGCTGGTGCTGTGGACACTCAAAATCTCTAGTACTCATTCCCTAAAGAGCTGAGCCTTTGCTGGGCAACTCCTTGCTGAACTATCCCTCTTTAAAGTATCCCTAGTGTTCCCAAATGGCTTGGGTGGCCCTGTAGTTAATTAAAGACTCACCTGTATTAAGCAACTTTTTGTTACCGGCCCCAGGGGCTCTGCATAAGACAGACTTCATTATATGTATTTTCCTCCTGGAGAAAGCTACAGGAAATGTTAGTAGTCTGTGTGTGCATGAATACAGCAGAGACTCCCAGAGAGCTGTGATCTCCAACTCATTTTATTTTCCCTTGCCTAAAACATTTTACACTTGCAGAGGGACATGTTGATGCATGTCCATGTCAAAGGCCTATCTCGCAACAGCTACCTGCTGTTTGCAAATTGGACAGGTCTTGCAGTGAGGCTGGATGAGGAGCCATGAGTCTATGCACGTACTGTGATAGACATGAGAACAAGGGAGGACTTTCAGCTGGTCTCCTTCTTCATACTCGGCCATGCAGATCACACAGGTACCATTCTCATCTCCTGTTCTGAACGTTCGCACTGTTATCTTCTGGCTTTTCCGGCACCATCTCATGCACCCCACTGCCAGCAGGGTGCACGCAATCATACCGATGGCCGTGCCAAACTCCCGGATGAAAAGTGCAATCGTCTGTTTGGAGCAGTATCCAAACTGGAGATCCCAGTAGAGCCTTGTGGCATCCACGATGGAGAACTGTGCGTTGTCCAAGCAGGGATTATGATAATGTTCAGGCACCATCAGCGTGATGTAGATGCCCCTTTCAGAGCCCATGATCCTTCTTAGCTGCTTGGAGCCTGATTCTCCAGTAAAGATGGAAGGAATTCTAACCTTCTGGCTGATCTCTTCCACATTAGTCACCATCGTCACCAGCTCCTCCGAGTTCACGTTGTGGACAATAGCAGCTTGATAGCCAGCTTGCTGTGCGTGAAGGATCTTGACACTGAAGGGGCAGTCATGCCTACGTATGAGCGTGATGAAGGCTGCAGAGGAATTGCTGCCAGCTGGTGGACCTCCAATAGGGTGACAGGCATTTGCAGGTGCTGCCTCAGTCAGATAACCTCTCAGGCCTTCTCTTGGGACAGGCGGCCCAAGGCATGCGCACAGCGCTCTCAAATCCATGCAAGTGGAGTTCTGCCTGTAGACCACGTAAACAAAGACTTCAGCCACAGGTGCCTGGATGAGCAGGAACACAGGGATCAAGCAGAGAGGAGTCGGCAGCAGACACCTCATGCTGATAGCTGCTGGTGGTCGCTCCGTGTGCTGATTTAGTTTTTTGTCCAGTCTTGGGCGTTGGCTTCAGAGGACTCTATGGGGAACAGTAGGAGAACTCAGCTCTGCTCATCTTCTTTGATGGCATCAATGAGACATATCGAAGCCTTCCAAGCCAGTGACGATAGCAGGATGAGACAGGTTATTGTCCCTCAGTTCCTTCTTTTAGAGCCTTTGGCAGCATGCTTCTTTCCATGCATAGTCAGCTGGATGGCTCCTAGCTGATGCCTCCTTTCTCGTTAACTGCATGCAGATGCCCAGCTCTTTGTGACATCACTCACTGAGTGCTGTGCTTTTCCCAGATGCTGTCTCTGGGTCCCGCTAGGAGAAAAGGTTCTTGTGCAAGGGAGAGGACAGAAAGAAGAGAACTTTTTGCACTTCTGAAGAGAAGCAGGGAGAATGAGATGCCCTAGGAGATTCGATATGCGAAACAGGGACCATTGAGCCATGAAGGCAGAAGAAGGTAGCAGCCAAACTAGCAGTCCTTAGCTGTAGAAGATGGCAGGAAGCAGCAGAGGGGGCATTTTAGCGGGCATAAGATAGTGTAAGGAGGAACAATACAAGGCTGAGAACCATGGTAAGGGGCACTCATTAAAAAGCCTTGCTTGCAGGATGGTCTTGTGGGAGCCTCTTAAGGACCAGATAGGCCTCCAAACTTTTGGATGTGTGTCAGAGTTTCTTCTAAAACCTGAACCTGCCTTCATTTTGTATGTGAATCTTTGCCTATTTTTGCATATTTGCACATGCGTGTACCAGTTGGATGTATATCCCTGGGCATGCTTTTTGCAACATTGACACTTGGTGGGGTGACTTCTTAAATTACATTTGCACCCCGCGATGCCAACCAAGGTCATGTCCCCATTATGCTGGCAACTGTTCAGACACTCAGTCAGAGACAGTTCCTAAGAGCCGCCCAAATTCTGCAACTTGTCTGTGATCGGATTGGCAGAGAGGATCTGGGGAGTTCAGATGCAATGGCAGGCAATGAATGCAGATTCATTCCTAATATAGTCCTGTGGCCGAGGCGAGAAGCATGTGGTGCGGAGACCAAATTTAAGGAGTGTCTTTTTTTCTGTTTTCCTTAATAGAGGCCTGATATTACTTTTGGAGGTAGGCAAGCTCTTTAGTTGTTTCACCAATGGCAGGCATGTGATATTGGGAAGCTGAGCAGCAATTAGGATTTGTCTTTAGAATTTGTCATTCTTATGACTTCATAGCAGAGTAATGTGTCAGGTGTGTTTACACAGCCCATAGTGGCTGTATAGACAGAGCTTTGAAATGGCAGCTCAGATTCAGAAACCCAGCCTAGGCCCCACACCCTGAGCTGTCTACATAGCTATTTTACAGTACTAGCCGGAGTCTGTTGACTGGGGCTTGGGACTCACTGCTGCGGGCTGTGTAGACGTACCTGTAGAAGCTCCAAGTGAGATCCAAGGGGAATAGGGAAGGGACTAAAGCATAAGAGAGGCCAGGATGTGGGGGAAATGGATACAGGAGAATGGAGCGGCAGGTGTAAACATGAAGGGACAAGTGGCAGAGAGGAGGGATCCTTTATTGGAAAGGGAAGGGGCTGGAGAGCAGAAGTAAGAGTGGAGATATAGGTGAGGGTTGCAGTGTGGAGAGGAGAGGATCTAGGTGATCAAAGGATAAGAGGCGAAGATTTTCAATGGAGCTGAAGGGGGATAGGCTCCCAAATCCCATTGAAATTCACTGATGCCCACAGTTTGAAGAGGAAACTGCTCAAGAAACACGATGTGTGTATTATGACCAGCATTTAGAATAAACCATATCTCCCCCAGATATACTCAGTGCAAATCAGAGTGAGCCATACATATGTGTCTTAAATATGTCACAGCTGCTCCTGGATATGCTCTCTACCCATGTCCTCTGGGGTCCATGCAATCTACTTCCCCACGATAATTGTGATTTATTTAAATGTCAACAAGCCACACATGGGAAACAGCAGTTATATGAGAGCAGAGCAATTACAAGGAACCAGTCCCATTTCACCACTTGAACAATGATTCAGACTAGAGTTAAGGAAGAGACCATTTACCTCTCTAGATAGCAAAGTTTCATCATTCCTTTACAATCCATTGTTGGTCTGGAACCTGATGTAGAAGCAAAGACACAAGGCCAGATTCTGCTTTCGCTTATCCTAGTGGAAATCCAGAGTGACTCCAGTGAAGTCAATGGGATTACTCTGGATTTACACCAGTATAATTACCAAGAGAATCTAGTTCCCATAGAGGTGACTGGTCCAGCCAGAAAGACTCAATCAGCAATACAGAAATCATGGTGACTGGCTCTGTCATGGGGACATCACTGTACCACTAATAAAATTGTGTTTCGGGCCTCAAATCCCATGTTGATTGGAGTTGCTTCTACAGCAAAATAGATCTGGATGTTTTATTCAAAGCTTTGCAGCACTAGAAGAGCAGCCCAGCCAGGTGTGTGATGTGGGTTCGTAACAAATGACTTTGGTGGGTCTTTATTATTTGCATTATGGCTTTATTTAGGATTGACAGAGCTGTGTGTGCATCTTAGGTCTATTATCGCATACGTGGGGCCATGCTGCTGCTCTATGTTCATGCTGAGTTTATAGCACTAGAGCTGTGGGAGGAGTGAGAACTGGTGCACTGAGACAAAATTACTCCTTGCTTTATGGGGGCTTCCCTATTCCTCACTCTCTGCTTTTATAAACCTGAATTTGCTTCATGTATTGTATCTTCTACAGCCAGCTTCCAATGCCGAATCAAAAAAAGGCTCATAGACAGAGCTGGCTGGAAAACCAGAATTTCATTTCACACACACAAACACAAAAAGTGAGTATTTGGCATTTTTCATTCTGCATGGGGCGGGGGGCAGGGGGGAGCAGACTATGCCTTTTGATTTTTTTTCTTTTATTTTTGCAAAAAATCTCTAGGTATCCCAAGCGAGGGTAGTTAATTGGTTTCAGGCTTTGACCTTGAATGTGTGATGCCCTGGTTCAAGTCTCTGCTTTGTCTGTTTTGGAACCATTTCTCTCAATATTGCCTGTTGATGCTGTTTCATTTTGTATAAAAAAATTAAATATCCATTGAGGCTGAGAAGGTGGAACTGGCTGTATATTGCAGTGGTTACAGTCACCACCTGGGATATGAGGCACCCGCATTCAGATACCTGCTCTAAAATAGACAGTGGGCTTTTGGCTCTGCTGGGGTCTTGCACTCTCTCTCGACCAGAAGTTCCATCCCGGACCTGAGAAACTTTCTCAACCAATCAGCATTTTCTGATGAAAAAACTTTTTGTCAAAAAATGCCTGCCCACATCTCCCTATAGCTCTCAAGTAGCTGGGGTGAGGAGGTGGGTACGGCATTTCACAGAAGAAATGAATATCTTTACTATTGACTGGAGTGGTTTTCAGGTTATGGTGACTGAGCCCTAGTCTGCATTTGGGTGCTTTTCAGCAGCAGTCAACCACCAGTTACGCAAGGAACATAAAATTTCTTGAGTGACCAGCGGTGACTTTTTAAGCCGCCAGTACACATCAGGAGAAAGCCAACCACAAATCGCTTGCAATTGGCTTTCCCCTACACCCCTGACCCCCCAGGATTTCCGGGGTCAAATTCATACTCGCTGCGATCCACTCCCAGAAGGGTGAACTGTTAGTGGCCAAATTGCCACCGTCAGTACAGACATAGCCTTATTTGAGAAGGGATGGGTGAAGAGAGGGGGACGTCTCAGGGCCGTCTGATGACTTACAGGCGAAAGTCTTGGTATTAAAGTGCTCACAGTAGTTGGATCAGGGGATGTCATCAACCCCACACAGTGACTGATCTGCTGTCCTGTCCTGTAGCAAGTTATGCCTGCCTGAAGTGCTGCACCTATGCAAAACCTCCTTGAAATCAAAGGAGATCTGCAGAAACATAAGAGTCTGCATGGAGGGAATCCCTGCAGATGGTTTGGGGGGCTGAGTAATTGTGTCCATCAGAAGAAAGGCTTTGATACAGACTCAAAGATTTTCCAGCAGGAAGGAACCATTACAGTCAACTAGCTGCCTCCTGAATAATTCACCCATAGATTTGCATTTTCACAGTAGCGTAGCAAAAGTTTCCAGGCCATGTTCTCAGCTAGTTGTGGTAGCCAGGTAGACTGCTGTGGGACTATGCTGCTTTACTTCAGTTGAGGATTTGGCCCTGTGTCTCAAACATCCATGGGGGTGGTAAGGAGAGTGATTGTGGGCTCATGCACCAGTGTAAATCAGAAATTGGGTTTACCTGGCTGTAAAGGAGACTAGGATTAGGCTCAGAGAAAGAGAGCAGATTTCCTGAAGTGCTGTAAACTCAGTCACCTCCCACAGCGATTCCTCATTTTGCTCTCCTCAGCACAGGCCCGTACGGGGATTTCCTCTGCCTCTCTCTTCGGCATTTCCCAGGGGAAGAGGTAAAGTCCCCCTTCCGTGTAATTACAGCGTGACATACATGATTGTCTTATCACTAAATGCGACAGCGGTTTACATGACCGTCACTTCTGGCCCTGCTCACGTGGGTACTGATCTGCAGGGCTGTGTCCTAATGGTACTGTTAAAAAGTGAGCAGTTGTTGGGTCAAAGCCAGAGGTAGCTCTGCTCAGTTGCCCACGTCTGGTGGCTCATAATGTTAGTGTGCTCAGTAGCCCAGCTACAGGCTTTTTTTCTTCATGATATTTGTACGAGAAACAAATAATATTTTGCTCTTATTCTGTACATCCAAGGATCTCAGACCTGTTGGTATGGTACATATCCTCCCCATTTAACAGATGGGAAACTGAGGTGCAGAGATGGGAAGTGACGTGCGTGGTCGCACAGTGAGTCAGTGGCAGAGACATGAATAGCACTCAGGGCCCTGAGTCTAACAATCCCACATCTAACACCGGTTGTCCCACACACTACACATCTAAGCCCCAGGGCCTCACAGTTTGGGGGAAAATAATTAACAAGGTAGGAATCGCAGACCTTTGAAATTCAATTTGACTCAGTCTTAAACTGCTTCGGTCTGTTGCTCCAACCGCTAGTTTATTAGAATATCACTCAATATTTCATTCAATATCACACCAGTCTCTGGAGGGGGAGGCGCTTCACGGGTACGCCTGAATTTATTGACTGATGGGAAAGTTTGGGGTGCATGGAGGCATCAATCTATTTAGCAACCTCTGATTTCACCTCCCCCTTTGCTCTGAGTGCCCCATTTCTCACCCCCTTTTCTCCTATTTCTCTGCTTGCCACTTCCGCAGCTGTCTCTCCCCACATGGGGTCCAGTGCTCCCCATCGAACTGGGAGTCATGGACCCTGCAAAAGGAGAATTGGATCCCCCTAGATTCTTGTCACTGTCTTCCCTCTGCCTTGCTACTTGCTAAAATCCTGCCCTCTTCTTCCTTCTCTGCTGCCATGGCTCCTACCTTTTGCTGCCAACTCTTCTCATCCCTATCTCCTTGTTTTCCCACTCCCTCATCCCCCTCATCCCACAGAGACACTCTTTGCATTGTTGTGACAAATCACATTACCCCGTTCTGTGCCTGCCCTACTGAATATGCGGCACAGCTAAGCTGTGAACACAGTTCCCTGGGGTAATCTGGAAAGTACAAGTTGTTATTACTCCGTACAGTAGAACAATCAACACAGATTCTGTAATGCAGTAAGATGGATTGAAGCTGTTTAAGACCAGAAGAAAATGGAATCGCTGTTTTCCAAAAGGAGTTTAGCTTATGCAATCCAATTCTAATGAGAGAGCAGGCCAGAGCTAAAGCCTGGATCTGAAAATCATCTAATTTGAGGAATGGGAATTCAGATCCAGAGCTCGATTTTGTGTTGCTTGTAGACCCCAGTTCAGCAATGTACTTAAACTCACGTGGAACTCTATGCATACGAACAATCGCATTGACTTCAATTACTCTGCTCAAATGCTTAAAGTTAATCATGTGCTTAAATCCCTCGCTGAATCAGAGTGGTAACCAGCAGAGACAAAAACCTGGAGATGAGCACCCCAGTCTTTAGCCTTCTTAGCTCATGGACTGCAGAGCTGTACTTCACGGCTGTGGTTCATCTTTATATCCAATGCAGCAGTTCTCTCTCTCTCTCTTTCTAATTATTGTTATTTATTTTCTGATCTAAAGCTTCAGTGATGCTCTGAAAGTCAAACTGTCATACCTGATAGAGGGTGATCACTCATAGCTGGGACAATGCTAGTCCCAAAAGGTGAACCAAAGCCAATCTAGCTCTCTAAGGGGGTGGTCATCTTTCTTCCAACTGTGATAGGTCCTGGGAAGCAGAGAGAAGCCGTTGCGCACTTTGCCGCAGCCACTCATGATCTCCTGGAGAAGCTTCTTCTATTTCTGTACCTGAGGGCGAGTGGAGAGCACAATTTGGCCTGGAGAGCGTGGCAGTGGCCGCCATGATACACAGCATTCTTACATAGGACAAGGGGTTGTGGACTCAAAGCTTTTCTGGATGAGAGAGAACCAGAGAGCCTTCTGAGTCTGCGTGACTTCAGACACACACACAACCCACTGCACAGTCATGACTAGGCATACTGGCACACATGTTTATGTCTCCTCCCTTTATCTGTAGCTGTTTCTCAGCCCCTGCAGTTTTGGACCTCATACAGCTTCCACTCTTGCCCCGTTGGGTTACGGCCATGTCCTGCAAGCTGTAGCTGGCTGCAGAGCCCTCCTCTATAGAGTTGTGTACAATTTCCATGCTGATGGCAGGACCACGGGTGCAGCCTCCCATTGCCTGAGGAGCAATGTGAAGGTTCCTTGCTAACAGGAAAGAGATCACACACAATAATATTCCAATATTTTAAAAGCAAGAGATAAAGCATGGACAGGCTTTGACATGTGCCGTGTTGGGCTCTTCCCTGCCATAACACATCGCTGTCGATTTTGAAAGCATGGCCTGAACTCTTTAGGCCTCCTCTTCCAGGATTGATGAGTTGTTTCATCAGAACAAAGCCTGAAACACGTTACCCTGTAGATGGTCCATTTGGGACCCAGCAATTCTGCTTTCATTGCACTCATCTGTATGAATGATTGCTCCTTGAGTGCCAACCACTAACAGCCCGAGATTCAGAAGACACTTCCACAACACTTAGATTATTCCAGAATTAGTTCATGGGGCATTTCCTACACTTGGCTCTGAAACAGCACACGCTGGCCAGTGCGAGAGGCCAGATACAACAATTTCTGCATTCCCAAGCTGTTCCCGGGGTTTTCCATCCAGTATTTCCTCTGTCTTAGATCTCTCCAGACACAAAGAGACACCCTCCATATCTTAGTGGGAGCTGATTGGAGTTGTCCACCAATATGGCTTAGCACTGGTTAGAATCTTAATTTAGGCTTTTAGCTCCTGAAACCTGAATGACTCAGTAGAGGGGTCTTGCATGTGAGTGCAGGCCCAAGCCCCCCTCTCTGCACAAAGTTGCTTCAGGTAAATAAAAGGTGGGATTTTTGAACCAGTTTAATTAAACTGGGGACAATTAGTTGCATGGACATCCCAATATCACTGGAAACTTGACTTGTCTCAGTTAACTTGAACCTGTACACTAGGATTGGTTCCCAGCCAAACTAGAACCAAAGCAATGAAAGCACTGTTAACTCAACTTGGCTTTGATCTTGACCCAAGTCTGTTTCTCCTGACTTAAATTGAATCAAAGTAGGACACACAGAATCCAAACTCAGAGTGCCCAAACAGATTTGCACCAGAATAACTAGTGGTGCACATGCAAATGCTGGGGTGCGCTTCAATAATTATTAAGGCTGTACTTGGATTTGTTGCTAGGGTGGTATTTCTGTACTGTGTATTGTTTGAATATGTAACAGAGCATAGCCACCTAATAGTGAGGCAAGATGGGAAAGGTAACATCTTTTATTGGGCCGACTTCTGTTGAAGACAGAGGCAAGCTTTCAAGCTACACAGAGACAAGTTCCAAATGTATTTATCACCTGCGCTTTCGTGGGAGACATCAGACATCTGATGGAGTGGGATTTTCTGCCATGAAAGCTCATATGATGAACAAATTTGTTAGTCTTTAAAAATGTCACGAGACTCATTGTTTGTTTAAGCTACACAGAGCTCTTCTTCGGTCAGAATGAGTAACCTTTATGACTGTAATCCACCAACACCAGTTTGACCAGGGTACATCAGACTGGGAGAACCAGATATGTTACACACACACATTCAAGAGGAGTAATGGGCTGCCTAGATCTAAGCTGAATCTTTTTTGCTTCTGTAAATTAAGAGGTAAGACTGTCAGAGGGCATGGCTACCCTAGAGAATTTACGGAGCCCCAGCTGCACCTCACGTAGCCGCTCTGATCTAACAGGCAAGAGCTCTCCCGTCAGTTTAACTACTCCAACCCCTGTGAGCAGCACTGTCTACATGAGTGTGTATGTGGCACGGTGGGGTGATTTATGAGTGCCATAAATTATGCTGACCCAAACTGTAGTGTAGACAGCCTTATTTAGCTAGTTGGGAAGTGTAAGATCAGATGAGACTCGATGCATGTAGACTGTGTAGTGGTTTAAAATTCTTTTTTCTCTCGTGTTTTGTTCCAGCTGAAGAAATGCAGCTGCCTGAAACCCAGTTTGGGCCCGGAGGGTGGTAAGCAATTGGTCTAAACAAGATAGCGTTCTCAGGCCATTTCTCCCCCAGAAGCAGATGTGTGACTGTGGAAGCCTTGATCTAGCTAGTTTGGATAACAGGACTCTGGGGCTATGCCTGCACTTAAACATGGTAGTAACTCATCTCCCAGAGTGGAGCTAGCTAGATTGATAGAAAAACTCTTTCATCCTGGCTCTGGCCACAATCTACAAAATGTGGATTTTTCATACCCCTGATCGAAGGGGCTGGGTTGACCTAAAATTTTAGTATAGAGCTGGCCTGGGTATGTACTCGAGTGGCTTGGCTGTGCACCTGCTATTTGAGTTAGCTAGATAAAAGTTAGCTCAGGTGTGTCCTCACATGCTGAATTCACACCTCTGAGGTGAGGAGGAAATATGAACTTCAGCCCTGAGACAGGTGCGGAGCAGGGGATATGCACCTGGGTGGTGGGAAAAGAAAGGCTACAGGGGTGTAGCTAGCCTTGGAAGGATGATGTGAATTAAAACAATTCTATTATTTGTTCCCACTGGGTATGTAGATGAGAACTAATATAAGGCAGGTTTAAGCTGATATCAAAGTAGCCGCAGAGTGGTTTGTGCAGATTTAAATGACTTTTCAAATTGATTTAAGCTTACCAGTGCAAATTGTATGGGTGAACAAGCCCCAAAGATGCATCCACACTGGACAAAAGCTACAATCCTCATGTGGCCAAGGCAGCTGTGGTTTTAATTTGTCTTAGCAGGTTGAAGCAAACCTAGGCTCCCCCAGCTCTTAAAAAAAAAATCACCCTTCTTGCTCATGAAGATGAGGCCTTTCAGAGGAAAAGTCCTTAAAGCTGGCCACATGGAGTCCAAGCCTGGTTCAATTCCACCAGGCACAGTGCACCGTTCTGCATCATTATCATGGGAAGCTGACCCTGTCTGTTCCCTGCTTGAGTTCTGCCAGGGAGCATTGGCAGTCAGAAAGCATCATCTTCGTTAGCAGAGGCCTGTCCCCTCCCCTTTACCAATGCTGTTGATTAAGTTTCTCTCTGCTGCTCTTCCAGGAAGCCACAGGCCTGTTGGTTTGGAGATAGCCTTAATTTGTTTACTCGGGCATATGTTCTGTCTTGTACGCTGATGCTTCCCAGCTGGTCTCAAGCAGCCCACGGCAGAGGAGCACCAGCAGATTAAGTTTAAACCAAAGGAAGTCTATCAAAGCCATCCTGACGCGCTAATCCAAGTGTAAGCGCCATGATATTGATGTGGTGAAGCATGTTGCTCTATTATTTCAGATAAGCATCTTTAATGCTTGTTGCCGTTGCCATCACAAGACAGGCACAATAACGGTTGGTTTGTACAGCGTATCGCTTAACTGTGAAGATTTAAAGATTAAAGAAAAGTTCTTTCCTGGTTTATGATGCAAAATCTTTGAGGAAGCATGAGATTCAGCGCTTTGGTTTGAAATGCTGAGTAGAAACCTGCCTGAGCAGCCACTGTGCAATCACATCGCAGGCTAGAGGCACCCCTGCACAGGGTATAGGCGTGCCAATGTCAGCCACATTTAAATGCATACAAACAGCATGGGTGGGCAAATGTGAGCAATCAGGCCCACAGAGGTGAGCAAGGGGATGAATTCTACATCCAAGCATTGGGCCTGGTTCCTTGTCATCTTGCATGTTGCTCATCGTTTGCAGCAGGTAGTGTAGGAAGCTGCCAGTTGAACACTGGACAGCAGGGTTGGCCAAATGGCTCAGCACCCAATGTGCTGAGCTCTTTGGAAAATCCGCTCACTTATTTGGATACATAATGGGGTTGATGTCTGCTGAGAATGAACAGATCTCTCTAACAGCACATCTCTAATAGGGGTTTCATGGCTCTGCACAAAGCAGGGGGAATGTGTGCATTCCAAGCCATCGCTGATGTGGACCACATTTTATGGGAAGGTAACTCCCGGTGCATGTGTAACCTTCTGGTGGGCTAGCTTTCACTTAATTACTCTTCTTCAGTGGCTAAAAAAAAAAAATAAATAAAATAAAGAAACCCTCCAACTCCTATAGAGAAGCAGCTGGAGACCCAAGATTCAGTCTTTAAGAGAGTCACAGCAAAGATAGTTCAGAGTTAATGAAAACAAAAATAATGAACTGTATTAACTTTATAAATCCTGTGACAAAATAACAACTACTATATAGATCTAAAACATGATGTGACTATCTTGTAAATCCACATTCACCACTTCACAACTTTCTTTTCCACAACACAAACAAGGAAAGAATATGAACTTAAACAAAACAGTCCTCACAGGAATACTGTGAGATGCAACTTAAGAGTTCCCAAAGTTTAGATGACATTCACCTGAAGCTCAGTGACAATGTCTGCCCACTGAGTCTAAAGGCTAGAGGTGAAAGAAGCAGTGCTCCTCTTCTTTGTTTGCAGGAATCTTCAGCAGAAATCCGTGTTGACTTTTCTTCTGCTGGAACCAGCACTCAGTCACATACGCCTGTGAAGAAACTCTGTCGTAAAATGCCCTATGGCAGGGAGAAAACATCCTACTGTCCACTCCTGGCTCAGCTTCTCTCCATTACACATGCTAAGCACATGGGCTCTTCTCATGCAACTCTTGTGGTTGCTGTTCTCATGGCATCTGACTGCCGCAGCAGCAGGAAACCTTGTGGACCATACTCAAAGCCACCCAACTTAAATGTCCAGAAGTTCCTGGATCTGGGCAGCTAAGTCTGCCCAACCCTAAGAGATCCCTTAAAAAGATAGCTCCTTCAGGCATATGAGTTACCCATGCTTCCCCATCACCCACTAATAGTTGGTTGTAGCCCAGTAGCTTGGTGGCTTCTGACTTAGGTTCTGTAGCTGGTGATGCTCCATCTCTCAGCTCCCTTGCAAGGCTCTGAATGCAAAGTCCTCATGCTCTGGCCCTTTTGTGAGCTCAGGAAGGGCCCATGGCGACTGGTACTTTGCACCCTTTGGAGTCCACGCCTGTGGGATCTGAGTCGCCAAGCTCAAACCCAGATGGTCCCAAAGTTCAGTGTGTCTGGAGCTAGGGATGTGGCTCAGGCTCGCTATATAATTACCCTACAAATTGAGGTTATGAGCCAGACTGTGCTTGACAGGTGTGCCCTAGAGCTGAGCGGCCCAAGGAACTGCACCTAGAGACCCTCAGCTGGCACTGTCGTTCAAGCTTCTCCTAGGGCCATTCAGGCCAATGTCCCATTGCAGCTACCCTTAGCACAGCTCAGCATGTGTCCAGCTAGCTCTGCCCTTGCCCCTTTCTCTCTTTTGGGGGAGCAATGTTCCATGTGCTCCGCTGAATACAGGGGGCTGAGCCACAAAGCCGGGGGCAAAAATGAGAAAGCAAGCTCCTTTTGTCTTCTCCTTCCTTGTGCAACCGTCTGGGAGCCAGGCAGAGTTTGGCTCCAGATGTACTAAGAAAAGTCATTTAGGTGCTTCAGCTCCATTGTCAAGCTGTTTTATCTTTTTAAAACAGATATACTGGTTTAATTTGTCGGTTTGCAAATGGCTCCTAAATAACACACTTGTCTTTGGCCAGTTGAGCAAAAGGATTCTCCTTGTGCATCCAAACGCTGACATTTGCCTCCTGTACTAGCTGCATTTCTGGGGAATTTGTTGCTCCTTTTATTTTTGAATGATTTTTTTTTTCAGGTTGAAGCCAAGCCAGAAGACTAGAGGGATAGAATCAATAGTCATAGAACTGATAGAAAATTAGCCAGGTTTAATAAACTGCATGCATGGCTTCCTATCACAGCTGTATATCAAAAGGAAAACAAATATATTGACTAGCTCTCCTTAGAATAATATCTATAAGTCACTCTGAAATAAACCTGTTGTTCGTACAGCTATGGGAGGAAGTGTTGATGAGCAGGTCTGGATATCATCCGCTGCTCTGTCACTGACTCGCTGTATGACCTTGTGAACGTCACTTGGGCAAACATTTCCAAAAGTGGCCACTAACTTTATTTTCCCTAGTTTTTAGATCCCCAATTTTGAGAAACCAAAGGCCTAATTTCCATGGGTGCTGAGTGCCCACAAATTCACTAAGTCCAGGGGTGCTTTGAGTGCTCAGCTCCTGAAAGTCAGAGCCTCAGCATCTCAAGAAGGGCACCCAAAACCACTTTTGAAAATGTAGGCTGGCACCTTTTTATTCCTTAGTTTCCCCATTCTCAGTGTAAGAGAGGATAGATAGGTTGAAATATTCCTCTCCCCTCCAGGGCTGGTGGGAGGGTTACTGATGAGGTTTGTACAGTGCTTTGAGGTCCATGGATAAAAAGAGAAAGTGAAGTATTACTATGTGACACTGCTACTCATTATTTTTGTTTTATGGTCCCATTTGTCAACCTTTCAAATCATTTCCCAAATCTTAGATGACCTGATTGTTGCATCTGTCTTTAATACAAGTTAGTCTGGGGGATTCAGAGTGAATTTCTGACTAAATATCAATTTGCCCCGTGGAAATTTTCCTTTCTGATGCTTCTTGTAATCCAGACCTCTTTGCAGTAAGTGAATAGAGGCATATGGAGCCTCTAAACTTACTTAATCAATGTTATCATTTGTCTTCATTTGCCCCGGCCGTAATGGACAATGGGCACACGATTGCCCTTTGAAAATTACTAGTGCAGGACCGTAACGGCTGCTCTGTCAATGCTCCGTCTTTCTGGAGTGGAGAAATGGTTGCACCTAATTGTACATAGTTTGAGCACATGCCATTCAATTCTGTGTGCAGCCACCAACAAGGGCATCTGGCACACAAAGGTCTAAAACTGTTGCTTGCTGAGTACAGACACTGGGGGCCCTGCAGTGTGACTTGCAGTGAGAGGGAGAGGGAACTCAGCCCTAATGAACATCAGGGGATTTTCTAGCATCAGCTGAAGTGGGACTTTGCCCATGAAAGCTCAAGTGATAAATAAATGTGTTAGTCTTTAAAGGTGCACCAGGACTCCTTGCTTGTTTTGCTGCACTAGACTAACACGAGCACCCCTTTGGAATAAGGGGATTTGTTATCAAGGCTGCTGCTCACAGATAGACTCCACAGTTCTCATTGTTTCTCTAGCGCTCAGACTAACCGATGCTACCTCTGGTGCTTAGTGTCCGGATTTCCCTATATTCAGGCACAGGCGCTGCAGTCACAGCACGAGTTGCTGATTGTATTGCTTAGGCTTAGGCTCTCTACAGATCATAGTCATAGAGCCCAGTTCCCTATTGGTTTGTACCATAAGTTTTGATTTATACGAGTGTGTGCCAAGTCAGTTCAGAAGGAGAACACTTCACATTCACTTTGCACCACTGTGTGAACAGCTGCACAAAGGGCACAAGGCTATAGAGTAGGGGTCTCAAACTCAAATCACCATGAGGGCCACATGAAGACTAGTACAGGGCTGCACGCGGACTAGTACATTAGCCCAAGGGCCGCACCACTGAACCCTTTTCATACAATGATATTGCAAATATCGGTAACGATAGTGTCATTGTGGGCTGCTGGAAATAGCTTTAGGGGCTGCATGTGGACCACGGGCTGTCTGTTTGAGACCCCTGCTATAGAGCGTCAGGCCCCTAGCCTTGGAAAAAGACTTTCTATGGAAAAGTTGGGCACAAAAGTTCCAGCCTCCCACACAACTTGCCCTGCCAGCCCTGGCTCAGGGACCCAGCAACAAGCAGTGCTTGCCGGGGTGGTGGGAGGCCTATAACTTGTGGCACTGTATAGGCCACTCAGGAGAGTGGTGCAGCTCTCCTCAGACTCTTGTAAAGCAGACACTCTGTTTTGATTCTCACTGGGGTTATTTAGGGCAGCCCAGAAGGCAGGGACCAAAACCTAGCTTAAAGCTACCTATGTCCCCCATCCATCCTTCCTCTTTCCCTATTGCACCAACCCGAGGGAAGAGGGACCGACCTGAGCCAGAGCTTTTCTCACTTGGATCCATAGTTATTCCCCTGGCTGAGGGACTCACTGGACTGTTGATGTCGATTTTCAATAAGTCTTGGGACACTGGAGAAGTTCCAGAAGACTGGAAGACAGCTAATGCTGTGCCAATTTTCAAAAGGGTAGAAGGGATGACCTGGGTAATTATAGGCCTGTCATCTTGACATTGATCCTGGGCAAGATAATGAAGCTGCTGATACAGGACTCGATTAATAAAGAATTAAAGGAGGGTAATGTCATTAATAAAAATCAACGTGGGTTTATGGAAAATAGATCCTGTCAAACTAACTTGATATCTTTGTTTAATGAGATTACAAGTTTGGTTGATAAAGGCAGACTGTTGATATAATAGACTTCTGTTAGGTATTTGACTTGGTAAGAGCATGGCATTTTGATTAAAGAACTATAATGCTATTCAATTAATGGAGAACACATTAAAAGGATCAACAGCTGGCTAACTGACAGATCTCAAAATGTAATTGTAAACCAAGAATCATCAGTGAGCAATGTATTTCTAGTGGGGTTCCAGACGGACCGGTTGCTGACCTTACTAAGCTATTTAACATTTTCATCAGTGACCTGGAAGAAAACATGAAAACCTCAGTAGTAATGTTTGCAAATGGCACGAGGGGAGGAGGACAGGTCGCTGATCTAGAGTGATCTAGATCACTTTGTAAGTGGATGCAACCAAACAATGTGTATTTTAATGTGACTAAATGCATATGTATACATCTAGAAATAATGCACATAGCCCATACTTACAGGCTGGGGGACTCTACCCAGGGAAGTAGGGTCTCTTCAAAAGATGTGGCAGTTGGGGTGCATAATGACCTGAAAAAGAGATTCCAGGGTGACTCTGGGGCCAAAAGAGCAAATACATTTATAAACAAGGGACCCCTGAGGAGGAGCAGAGAGCTTTTATTATCTCTGCATTTAGCACTGATGCAGCTCTTGCAGGAATCCTGTGACCAGTCCTGGTGTCCACAACTCAGGAAGGATGTTGGGTTTAGAGAAGAACCATGAAGCTGATTAAAGGATTAGAAAACCTGTCATTCACTCAAAGAGCTCAATCCATTTAGTTTAACAAAGAGGAGGCTAAAGGGTGACTTGATCAGAGTCTGTAATGTAGCTGTGAGGAATAAATGTTTAATAACGGGTGCATCAGTCTAGCAGAGAATGGTACAGCACCATCCAATGGCTGGAAGTTGAAACCTGGCAAATTCAGACTGGAAATAAGATGTAGATTTTTAATGGTGAGAGTAATTACTCACTGGAAAAATCAGCCAAGGGCTGTGATAGATTCCCCATCAGAGACCATTTTTAAATCAAGACTGGATTTTCTTTTTCCGAAGCGCTCTGCTCTGGGAATTACTCTGGCCTGTGTTATTGTGGGAGGGCGAGGCAGGGCTGGCTAGATGATCAGGATGGTTAGTTCTGGCCTCAGAGTCTGGGAATCCAACTCTGTGTCTATCACTGAGTTAGGCAAGGGCAATTTTTGTGACTGGGAGGTACGATAAGAATCATGAAGATGCTTCCAGCCCATGAGGGCTGGAGCTCACCCAGTGGTTTAAGTTCAGAAAAATATATTCCATCCCTGGGCAAGTACACATCAAATGTTTCTCTCTGGGGCTAAAACCATTCACCCTTAGGACTTAGGGAGTCAGGCCCCTGGGGCTGGCAGCTCGTGCTCTGAAGCATTTTGGTGTAAAAGAAAGAAAAAAGAAGAGGCATAGAGCCTGTATTTGTGAGTGTTGTTCAAGGAAAAGTCATTTAAATCCAACAAACATCTGTTGTGCTTGTTCCTGATTATGCTGGACATCAGTGGATTTCTTCCCGATTCGCACCAGTGTAAGTAAAATCAGAATCAGTCCTAATGGCAAGATTTCTGCCACTGGTTCTCAAACTGGGGGACGCGACCTCTCAGGAGGTCACAATGTGATTACATGGGGGTCACAAGCAGTGAGTCCCAAGTCTGGCCAGGTGCTAATGTTCAGACTCCAGTCAGCCAAAAGCAATGAGAAAAGGTAAATTCATTTAAGGAATAGGGAATAAATTTAGCTTTTAACACAATGTTGCATATAAAAATTTTGTTGTAAATTCCGGGGGGGGGTGGGGGGGCTTGCATTCAGTGGCTTGCTTGTGAAAGGGGTCACCAATGCAAAAAGTTCAAGAACTTGCTCATAGGTGAATGCCCTCAGGGGCTGACTCTTCCTTGCCCTGTGTGGTCAACTTAGTGCAGTGCAAAGCATGTGTGTCTTCTGGCGTGACAGTCTTACACCCACCACCGACTTGCATAAGAAGTAGTTAAGGCAGAATTGGACCATTGGACAAGCCCCCTGTAAATGCAGCTGACTAACTGACTTTGCATGATGATTCAGCATCTCACCAGCATTCCCGTAACTTCTGCCTCGTGTCTCTGATTTCACTTCAGATTCCCCCACCAGCTCCCACGCTGCTTCTTGGGCCAGAGCCTCCCAGCTGATGTAAACCAGAGTAGCACCATTGACTTCAGCAGATAGATGCCAGATCCTTAGCTGTTATTTTAATCATCAGTGGATTATTTAATGACTATGGTCCCTCCTTCCCCCTAATGAGGTGAGCGAGAAGGAGCAGCGTTCCCAGCCATGCATCTGCAAAGAGAAAATAAATGTGGAGGATGAGCAAGTCATGGGTGGGTGTTATTGGCTGGGACGTTAAGCATATAACATAATTTATCGCTTAAGTAACCTTGAAACAGCATTCATTGTGATGGAGCAGCCAGACTTGCACAGCAGTGGGCAGAGAGAAAAGAGATCTCTAGTAGTATGAGTCACTCCAGTGTGCACCTGTCATAATTCATCATCCAGTTAACCCCGAAGCAAACACTGCTGTACTTTTCTTTTTTCCGTCTTCTTCTCTTTGCCATGCTCCCCACCTTCCCCCTCCCACTTGCCACCACCAGAAATCAACATCTAGAATCCTCTCTGACAGCTTGGTAGGACATTGCTGGGGATCTGAAACTGGTGACTGATCAGAATGATCCTCTGTGTGGAGGGGGGATGTAATGGAGTTCAGAAGAAAGTTGGCATCTGTACATGTGTATATATGCATGAGTGTGCGGAGAAAATATAATAGGGCCCAAAAAGGGTGCACGGGTCTCTGTTTGTGTGTGCAGAGAGAGTGCGATCAGAAAGGGATGTGGGCATGTGCAGGGGGAATGTGATATAGACCCAAAGTGAGTGAGAGAGAGCGAGCACGTGTGAGTTCATTCTGAAAAAATAAGACTCCTCTCCTACAAACATTTGCCTGTTGGGCTGGATTTGGATTTGAGCCAACACCTTTTTCTGGCACTAAAATAAACGTGGTTTTTGTTTTTTTCCCTTTTCCTTCTGATTTTGCCCTTCCTGGACAGCCTAGTAGCAGAAATGCTCATGGAACAGGTGAAAATGTCATTTTCCCAGGATTAATACAGCCCCAGGCTGCACTTGAATTTTCAAACCATTTCTCCAAAGCAAACCTCAAACTCTGTCCACTGTCTATGTAGAACATAAGCATTTCAGGTCAGGAACCTCACCCAACACAGGTCAGAAACCGTCTCTCATTCTTGTTGCTGTTCAGCACTTAGTGCAACAAGGCCCTGATCTTGGTGTTTACCTCTAGATTCTACAGGAATAATAGTAAGAAATAATAATAATTGAAATATTTGAGGTTTCCCCATCACTAATGATGATCCAAAGAAAGGTTTCATGTCTGCATGTGAAATAATAACTAGCATTAATTTTGTTATATGTATTATAGGCAGGTGGTAGGTTGCCATGTTTTTGTTATGCTAGAGTAAATATACTGGAGGATTTCTCTCTGTGCATGTGTGCATGCATGCACACACATTTGGCAATTTTGCACAATATTGTTTGAATAATAACCAGAGCTGGTTGGAAATTTTCCAGCTAAAGGTATTTTCTGCCAGGAAAATGCCAGTTTGGTCAAAACTGACTCCATTCATGGGAAATGGTTAGTTTCACTGAAGCTCCCAATTTAAACAAATGTTGAAAAAAACAAGCTTCAAAATTGTTGAAATTTCCTACTTTGACATTTTCAAAGTGAAAAGTGTTGAGCTATTATTCAAAAGTTGGTTTTGTTTGGCACTTTTAGTTAAGTTAGTCTAAAATAAAGTGTTTTTTTTTTAATAAAAAGAAGTTTGGAGTTGAAACCTTTCACAACTATTGAAACAAAGCACTTACACTGACCCAGTTTGGACTTTTTTTTCAAATTGGTTGTTTCATGAAATTTCGTGAGATTTTAACTTTTTGTCCCAATGTGGAATGTGAAAAGCTTTTCAAATCTCGAAAATTCTGAGCAACAAGGAAAACCATTTTGTGGCCAGCTCTAATGACCACAGTAAGATGTGAGAAACAGTCCCTGGCCTGTGTTCACTAGGAAATGTATCCAAAGTGACTCTGTGTAGGTGGTCATTGGGAGTGAAGCGACTCACCACTGATTTCAAATGTGGTTTCAATAAAAAAATTCTCTTTAAAAATGTTATTGAAACTTTAGGGAAATAAAGTTAATTTTGAACTCTGTAAAATGAAAACTGATTCAGAAATCTCCCTTAACGCTATTGTAAACCAGCTCTAGCAACATGCTCAGGCTATGCTCCGGCAAAGGGTGGGAGTGATAGTGTCCTCTCTTCTGCAGGGTCCCGAATTAACACCTAAGGAGGTCAGTGGTGGTTGGATCAGGTCCCTGTAATGAGTGAATCTGATATGCCGCACCAACAGAAGCTGGATGGCGAGCCCCTTTGAGGCAGTCTCTTTAATCTCTTGGGCTGGTCCCATAGTCAGAGCCCTCCACCCTCCTTCTCTACAACTATCCACCAAGGCATTTGCCGATTTTTCTGTCTTGTCCAGCAGGGGAGCTTTTCCATGCTCAGTCTTGGCAAGGATGCACAATTCTTCCATGGGCATTAAAAGTCCTTTCACAGGAAGATCTTTTCTCATGGGATAATCAAAATCTCATGGGGTTTCACTGTAATAAAACAAATCTCATTACGTGCTTGGTTCTCATTCTGGAAGCACAAGATACCATGTGTGCACCCCTCTGCCAGCTTCTTGCCATGACCTGTGGATGCGACTGACGAATGGCTTTTAATGATGCTCCTTGGACAGCTGCAGCTGCAGCCAAAGTGTCCCTCCTCATGAAGCATCTTCCCAATGCTGAACTCTGTGGCTGAGACGAAGAACTTCCCCTCAGGTTTATCCCCAGCAAAGTGGCTGGAGAAGCCCCCTGCCTTTGTTTGTGATGCTTCCCGGTACAAAGCTACCTTGGACTCCTTTAAGGCCATAACTCAATGCCGCATATAACGTGGTCAAGAGAGTCTATTTACAGAGCAAGCCTCAGCCTGCAGCAGTGAGTGTCAGACCCTGGATGGCTCTAAAACTAGCTGGGTCGGTGTGTGGGTTTGGGCTGAAACACAGACTCTGAACCCCACCATCCTGTCTAGGCTTCAGAGGCTGAGCTCCAGCCTGGACAGCTACCCACCTTTTAGTCCATGGCCTTCAAGCTTCAGTCTGTAGGCCTGAGTGCTGTGGAGCTGTACCTAAGGGCCTTATTAACTCAGCTACTGAGTGCCGATTTGGCCTGTACATTGAGTTCAATCTCCTTGTCTTCAGACAAAGCCAGCTGCCTGGAGAAAGCCTTGAAGAGGCAATTAAGGAAAAATCTGATCCGAAAAAAGCCTCCTTTTAACCCAAAGCAGAGAAGTCAATGGGATCATTGACCCAACACTCAGATACAGAGATCAGGTGCTTCTCTGCTGTTTCCTGGGGCCTCAAAGCTAACGGATAGATCTAAAAATGTAATTTGAAATGGGGAAATCTCATTGAGCAGGTCTGTCTCCAGGGGTCCCCCCACTCTATGCTATTTAACATTTTCATGAATGACATGGAAGGAAACATAAAATGATCGCCAGTAAAGCTTGTAGATGACTCAAAGACTGTGGATGCGGTAAAGAGGACAGGTCTCTGATACAGAGCAATGTGGACTGCCTGATAGGCTGGACGCTATCAGCCAATATGCATGTCGATATGGGGAAATGCAACTACTTGCCAAGTAATCCAGATTTCTAATGTGATTCTTAGGCACGTCAACAAGGAATATCTAATAAGTGTATTTACCTTTCTGTTTGGTTTTGGTACACCAGCTACTAGGACTACATCTGATTGGGGTGCCCACAATTCAAGAGAGTGCTGATAAATTGAAGACGATTCAGAGAAGAGCCATGAGAATGGTTACAGAACTGGAAAGTATTCCTGCTAGTGAAACACTCAAAGAGCTCGGTTTATTTTTACCAACAAACAGAAGGTTACGAGGTTACTTCATGACAGTGTATAAAGCACCTACATGGGGAAGTTTGACAACAGGGAGTTCTTTAAGCCTGGCGTACAATGGCTCACAAGGTCCAATGTGTGGAAGTGGAAGCTAGACAAAGTTAGACTTGAAACATGGTGTGAATGTTTAACAGTGATGGCAATTAAGTGGGAGAACCCTTTTTCCAGGATTATGTCTAGAGGAGCTTCACCATTGCTGGCAATTTTTACATCAAGATTGGATGTTTTCTTAAAGATATGCTCTAGTTCTAATTGCAGTTAATTCAGGGTAGTTCTCTGGTGTAGGTTAAGATAGTCAGGCTTGGTGATCACAGCAGAAGCTTCTGACCCTGGAATCTACAAATCTATCAAAGTTCAGGACATGGAGAGCTAGCTAGATACAAGAATTATGGCACTGGATTTAAAAAAGGGAGTCCTGTGGCACTTAAAGACTAACAAATTTATTTATCACGTGAACTTTCATAGAAGAAAATCCCACTTTGTCAGATGCTTTGAAGATGAGGAAACAAATTTATTTTTTTCTCATTCTGTAAGTTCCTCCATCTTCAAAGCATCTGACGAACTGGGCTTTTCTCCCATGAAAGCTCATGCAATAAATAAATTTATTAGTCTTTAAAGCTATGTTCACACATAAACACTTATTTTGAAATAAGCTATTTTGAAATAAGCTAATTCGAAATAAAATTCTTAAGGAAAAACACTAAATTGAAATAGCAAGTCTGGACACAGGACTTGCTATTTCGATTCAGGAGAGGGGCACCCTGGAAGGTGTGCAACATGGCCCCCTGGCAGGGCCATGTTGCCACCCAATCCCCTGCCTGGCTCTCACCTGAAGAGCCAGGCAGGGGAAAAAGTCCCCAGGGCAGGGATCCCGCTGCCCTGCATCCCCCGCTGCTGATGGGGCAGCAGGGGAGGGACCCTTGGAGACCCCTACTGCCACCGGGGGGGCAGGGCCCCAAGCTGGCTGGCCCCGCAAGGGGGCCTTGCTGGCAGCCGGGGGGGCTGCCGGGTCCCCAGCCTGCTTTCCCCACTGCCCCGGCTTGCCGGCAGCCAGGGGGACCACAGGTCCCCAGCCAGCTTTCCCGGGACCTACTGCCCCCCAGCTGCCCGCTTGCTGGGGCAGTGGGAAAAGCCGGCTGGGGATCCGCTGCCCTCCTGCGTCCCCCTGCACCTCCCCTTGGCACCCTGGCCCGGGGGCGGGGGGGGGGGGGGGAGGACTTCTTCCCAGGGAGCCATGCACCCTGGGAGGAAGGTCAAAGCCCTTGATTCAGAACAATATTGTTTTGAAACAAGGCATCCAAACAGCCTTGTTTTGAAACAACCATTCCACTTCAACACTGTTTTGAATTAAACTAGGTTTAAGCTATTTTGATTCAACGTCTCTTAATCAAAATGATGGAGCTCGTCATTTCGATTCAAAAGAACGTTGTGTGGACTAAATATTTTTTAAATTGAAATGACCACTGTTATTTTGATTTAAAACGGACGTGTGGACACACCCTAAAAGTGCCACAGGACTGCGTGTTTGTTTTTCTGAACTAGACAAATACAGCTGCCCCTTTGGAACAGGACATTGGATGTAATTCAGCCATTTGAAAAGACCGTGTCAAACTCTGCCCTGGTCTCTTCCATTGGGTCTGGTCTTTGTGCAGCTTGGACTCAGTGAGGGCGGGAGGGAAAGGTTTACACAGCAGGCGGCATATGTGGCACATGGCTAGAGCTAGAGAGGCTCAGCTAGCCAGTAAAAAAACAACAAGCAGTTGTGTGGCACTTTAAGACTAACAGATTTATTTTTTGCATGAGCTTTCGTGGGAGAAGATCGCACTTCCTCAGAGGCTTCAAAGATGGGTGAACTTACAGAAAGGAATGAAACTAGATGCAAGGGGGTGTAAAACATAGAATCAGGTCATAAAGTAACAGCAATCAGCTATCCAGACCTATCTCTCAGCGATCCTTCACACGTGTAGGTTGGTGGGTGCAAGGGGCAGTGTGGGGCATGGTGGAGGGGAGGCCCCATCTGTGCATGGATAGACACTTTTTACAGCAACAAGAGGGCTTCCCCCTTCGCTGTAGTTAACCCACCTTCCAGATAGCTGGTAGCCGGGTTAACCAAAGAATTCTTCCTTTGACTAGCGTTGGCTACATGGAGACTTAGATCAGTGTAACTACACTGACCGGAAGAGTGGATTTTTTCATGCCCCTGAGCAACGTAGTCGAGTTGGTCACACTTTCTTGTGTAGAATAGCCTCAAGAGCCTTGGATTCAGATCCCACTTCTGCTGCTGACCTCCTGTGTGACCTGGAGAGAGACTCTTCCCTTTTCTATGCCTCTGTTTCCCCTTCCTTTTGTTTGATTAGACTGCAAGCTCTTTAAAGCAGGGTTTTCTCCATGCTTTTAGTACGGCGCTCAGCACAACAGAGCCCTGCTCGCAGCCTTTATTTACTGTTACAGCTACAGCAGTGCAGGCTTTCTGATCCAGGGTCTTGGGAGTATGTTTTCCATTGACAGTAAAGATTACCACAAGAGTTAGGCTTGGGTTTAAATCTCTTATTTCTAGACAAACTTCTGCTTCAAGATTAGAATCACCAGACAGAGGTGGGGGGATAATAGGTGCCCATATAAGAAAAAGCCCCGAGTATTGGGACTGTTCCTATAGAACTGGGACATCTGCTCAGCCTATTCCACATCCTCAGGTCAGCTCTCAGCACTGATTTTGGTCCTAGAATGGCTACTGGGAATGGAAACAGGGCCAGCCAGGGTCCATGACTATCTCTGTTTCAAGCCCCACGTGCCATCCTTCATGCTAAGCCCACGGAAGGAAGAGACCAGCCTGGTTACTCTGTGGACAATCCTCCGATCTCCCAGGTCTGCACTCTCCGGTATAATGGAGCCGGGTGAATCCTGGGCAGCGTCTGGAGCAGTTACCCAGGTCACACAACTGTACCAGAGGAAAGAGCTGCTCCAGCTTGCAAGGTGGGAGAATTTATTTAAGTGCTTTGAAGGTGACATCACTGTGTTGGCTGAGTGCACTTTCTACCAGTTTAATGAGAATTAATACTCTACCCTCTTGCTATGGCAGAGATGGAGTGTAAGGCAAGATGTGGCCATGCTTATTTGAAAGGAGATTTTTTATTTAGGCTACTGGACACAGTGAGACTCCAGGGATCTCTCTTGTGCTTTAGCTTCTAGTTTGTTTGGGTCAGTGTAATATCTTCAAGCAGTTCCCCCATGCAGCAAGCCCCAAAACAGTGCCTGGCAAGCCTCCAGTTACACCGAGAAATACTTGTGTATAAAACCCGCGCAGCTGTCTGCGTTCCACAGTGGTTTGTCTGCTGAACTCACACCACAGGGCCAGCCTGCCTGACTTGGGTGGGCTCAGGGGGGGATCTGATTTGTGAAAGAAACATTTGGCAGCAGAAACTTAAAAAGCCTTTTCCCACCACTCTTCTTTTATCTGCTCTTCTTTTCATGCGGCTCTGGATTGTCGTTGGTTCCCCTCTTCTCTGTGCTGAAGAGGCAGCCCCGATGCAACTCAAGACTTTCTACTGGGGCACTGAGTGAGGGCTAGATTCCCTTTGAGTTTGGATCTTTTCAGGTTATGCCGAAGCAGATCAAGCATATGAACGTCTGTGGTCCACAGCACAATGCAGGTGTATAGTGCTTGCATTTCCCGTGCTATGTCACATGCTGTTACTAAAGTACATGGAATCATTATAGCAAGGATTTCTAACAGTTTTGGAAGGGATAAAACCTCCAGGGCACCAGCCCAATCCTAAGTAATGGAAGTGAAGAAGAAACATCTCCTGTGATTAGGATACTGCATAACTTCCTCTCCTGTAGGGTTGTTTGTCCCTTCTGCTAGAGCATCTATTGCTGGCTACCATCAAAGATGGGATAATGGTTTAGGTGGTGTCTGGGTCTGATCCCCTATGAAATCAGAGCTAGTCACCTAAATACCTTTGGGGACCTGAGGCCAAGTGCCTGTGATGGCAAAGAAAGATTTCCCAAGTGGGGACTCAGAGATGCGGCCAATCCTACAGAGCTTGGGAGCCTTGCTGGTTTTTATCAGAAGCCTGGATAGTTTTTTCAGCATGAGATACTTGCTCTTCAGAGTGTGTATATGCACCCTAGCATGGGTGTGCTCCCTGGAGAGCAGAGATCTAATAACAGACGGCTCATTAATCTAGCCAGCAAAGGTCTGACGGGATCTAATGTCTGGAAGCTGGACAAATTCAGGCTACAAATAAGTGGCAAATTTTTAACAGCAAAGGGTAACTAACTATTGCAACACTTTACCAAAGCCTATGGGGGATTTTCCATCAGTGGAAATGTTTAAATAAGATTGGATGTGTAGCTTAAAAGAGCTGCTTTAGCTCGAACAGGAATTAATTCAGGGAAGGTGTATGGTCTGTGTTATGTAGGAGGCCAGATAGATGACCACAAGACCGCCTTCTATCTTGAAACTCTGTTAATCCATCATTGTTCCTGGTGCTTTGCAATGCAGAACTGTAGGTCATATTTTCAAAACTGCTCAGCGCTCAGCAGTAGATTTTCAAAAGAGCTCAGCTGCCATTCAGGGCCAGATTTTTCATTTTGATAGAGATACACTTCTGCTGAGAGAGAGGGAGATTGAGGTTTCCTTGAATTGGGCCTCCCCAAGGGAGAGTCACATGCTCTGTAGGCTGATCCAAAGCCCCACAATAAACTCCCCTTGTTTCCATGTGTTTTGAATCAGTCCCTACAATATTAAACAAAATCACAGCCACGCTGACTGGTTAGGTCCTAAAGGGAATTTTTCTTCAGCACAGCTGTTGAGGTTCCCCCTCCCCCTTGGGTTTCAGAGATCCTGGGATGTTTCTTTTCCTGCAAACTGCACAAGAATCAGAGATGCAAGAGGCAATATAAGGCTTCTGATTGTGACATCAGGGCTGGCTTTCCACGTAGACTGTTCAAATCGGTCGATGATGTTAGCTAACTTAGGAAACACATTGTGAAGGGTTGAGGTGAGGACAGCAGCTGCCTTTGCGATGTCGTTTGTGCCAGCTTTGCTCTCCACCATTTTTTGTTGCTCCAGCAGCCTCGCGGGCATTTAGTACGTCGAGTTCCTGTAAGCTGGATCTTTCTGCTTGAAGTGATATTATTTTGGCAAGTCATTTTCTTCCTGGAGCTCAGCTAGGAAAAGTCTGGCCTTGGTGGAAATGGCATGTAGGGTCTTACACACCACCTGTAGCATAGTTTCCATATCACAGTAGCTACGGTCAGTGTGTATTGGAGATAGACTCTGCAGTGTTTCTCTATACATGAAGAATAGACAGATAGTTTAGGCGTGCTCTCATTCTGTTGTAACTCTGTTGACTTCAGTGGAATTACTCCTGATTTACCACTCATGTAAGTGTGTAAAAACTCAGATCCTTTGGCTGAAAACAGTCTTTATTTTACATTAAGAGCACCACAGTACAAGAGGAGACAAGAGCAATGGCTGAGAGAGAGCACTGAGTGTGCACAGTCTGCCCTTAAATCTGAGGACAAGATGACAGCTCAATTCTAGGGGACATGTGTTCAACTTTGGTCATGTCAGAATTTGACCTAGAAGTGCCATGCTAAGTAGCATGACATGGCAAAGGAGGACAAGTCGGCTTTAAGGCCATGTCAGCTGACCATGGTGGATCACACGGCGCCTATGTGGTTTACTGGTGACCATCTAACATGATGTTAAATGTGACTTTGTTTGATGGCAAACTGTTGCTAACCGCACATTAACAGGACTTCTCTTCTGTCATGACCTAATTTTGTGGTGAAGGCAAGCCCAAGGAGATGACTTAGGAATGTAAAGGTGCATTACCCAAAATGCCCAAAGGTACCACAATTCCAGAGCTACTCTATAAACTAAATGATGCCCAGATGCCAAGGTGATGGGCATGGTATAAATGCTTAGATGGATGGAACCCAAATGCTAGCTCTGTATACCTGAAATTAGGGATAAATTTGGATATAGATTCTTTATGCAGAGCCCAATTTTTCTCTAGTTGGCAGCTGGTGCTGCTCCTAACATGGGTTGACTTTGACCTTTGAAGGCAAGTCAGTGGAAGCTTGAATGTTTTAGGGTGGGACCCACTAAGGTGCTTAGTGGCCTACCTCCTCTTTTTAGGCAGCCAAAATCCTATTTTTCAGTGCCAGTATGATCCATAACACTTGCTTGGCTGCTGTGCGACCCTGTGGGCACCTCAACACCTTCAATTTTTGCAGAAAAATTTCCCTCGAAGTGGACATTCCTGCCTCTGGGTGTGGGGGGTTCTGCCTTACTTTAAACGTCTGGATGCCCATCTCATGCTTGAGCCCCAAAATGGTCCATGACCCAGGGGAAGACAGGTTTGGCTCCAAGGCACCAGTGAGGTCCAGGCCAGCGGGTATGCTAAGATGCCCTCTAACCTCACAAAATACTGATCTGGGGAAAGGTGGTTTGTGAATTCCTGGCAGAGATAGATGCCTCCCGGCAGCCCAAACTCTGAGAAAGGGGCAGAGCTTAGCACACACACCTCTTGCCAGCACCTCCTCTTGGCTAGGTTAGGGGCTTCCCACCTAGTTCACTGGCTTTGCGGACCACGTTCTAAGGTGTGCGTCTTTCCCTAGTCATTGCACAGGAGTCTAGGCACCTAGCTTGCAGGGTATGTTCAGGCAGACTTGCATTCATTGTTCTGCCATTGTGACTCACTGGCTGAGCATTTCATTTACATGACGTTCCCTGCCTCAGTTTACCCTTCGACCAACAAAGATGATATGAATTACAGACATTATCATGTTACCATGAGAACTGATTAACTCCTGGTAAAATATACAGAGCTTACTGGACGAAGGGCAGCTATAGGTTTGCAAGGAACCATCATTTTGCTGGATAATATGTAGAGGCTTTGCTTAAATGAATGCATCCAACGTGCATTTTGGCAGTTTCTCTTTCATAGGAGTATTTCAGGGGAATCTGGAGGCCAGCAGGGTTCTCAAGAGAGTGTTGAATTGAAGAGACAAGCTCTGTGAAAAACACATGCAACAAACAAGAGAATGTGCGAAGAAAGAGAAAAAGAAAAACACTAGCTCTCTCTCACACACACACACACACACACACACACACACACACACACACACACAC
>ML682020.1:11114421-11348332 GCA_007922195.1 Podocnemis expansa | reverse complement strand
CCATCGCCCATAAAAGGAGCCAGCATCAGTTTTTAAATTCCTGATGCAATCTCAAGAGAAAAAAAAATGGCTGGGGAGGGACAAACTCAATCTGCTAATTAAACATATAACGGAGGGACAATACTCCTGATTAATTAGAAAAATGTACTCTCAATGCTAATTGCTGGTGGTTTCTTTGTGTGCGTGTACGTGTGTGCAGATTTATTGTATTAATTGGTTAGCTGGTTAGCTGATAATGTAATGTTTGAATTTGGGGATGTTAATTATCTTTGATTATATTTGTTTCAAATCAAGCTGAGTGGGCGGGACTGGCTGTAAACTGAAGGCCTGTGTACTGCCCTGGAGTTGAGAGACCAATTAGAAAAACAACTGTGTTTGTTTAGGCATTTATCTCCACTGCATTATGTTATCAGAGAGCCCAGGGACTGCAGTCATGGACCAAGACCCAGCTGTGCTAGGTGCTGTACAAACATGGAGTGTAAAGAAAAGCCAACGATAGTCTACTCCATCCTCTAACTCTCCAGCAGGATATTAGTGATGGGATTCAATCGCAGATCGGTGATTCCTTCCCTCCCAACACGGGAAGTATTTCCAGTCAGTCACCTCAGCAGTGGGCAACAACAGGAGCAGTGGCATTGCTGGCACCAGGCACAGGGCGCACATGCCCCGAGTCCCAGCTCTAGTGCCCCGAGTGCCCTGCAGCGGCAGCAGCCTGATTCGGGGCTTGGCCGTCCGCTGTGGTGGCTACCTTCACCGTCCCCGTCCATGGCTGGGGATCTGGGGCCAGGCCGCCAGCTCGCGGTGTCAGGAGCTTGATCCGGGCGCTTCTCAGGGCCCCAGGATCGGATCAAGACTGGGCACCGAATTGGGCCCGGGGATAGGGCCCGGGTCTTTTTCTGGGGAAGCATTGCTCCTGAACAGGTGTTTAAGGAAGGATAGATCTGTGGTTAAGAAACTAGATTAGTGCTGAGAAGGCCTTGGCTGTAGTCCCAGCTGTGCTATAAATTTTCTGGAGAGTATCATTTCATCTCTTCATGACCCCTCTGCAAAATGGAGATTCCGATGCATCCTTTCTCTGTGTTGTCTGTTTAGAACAGGGGTTGGCAACCCAAAAGATAAGACGAGCCATTTTTAAAAATTCCTTCAGTAATCAAGTATTTTAAGAGCTGCAGTGAGTGCAGCCTCCTTCCAGGCAGAGCTGGGCTGGCTGCAGAGTCCCTGGGGGAGACCTTTGGGAGCTGGGCCACGGTGTCTGCCGTAGGGTCCCTGAGTGGTGGTAGTGGTGGGAGCCTGGCACCAGTAGCAGACCCCCTGTAGGTGAAGGGGGGCAGCCTGGAGTAGGCTGCAGCCCGCCCACAGGGTCCCTTGGTGGCAAGGTGGCCCAGAGCCGCAATGGGGCAGCCAGAGAGCCGCAGGCAGCTCCGCAGCAGCAGGTTGCAGACCCTTGGTTTAAGATGTAACTTCTTCTAGATTATTAAGGAGTCCTATTCCAAAGGGGGCAGCCGAGTTAGTCTAGTTCAGTAAAACAAAAAAAGGACTCCTGTGGTATTTAAAGACTAACAGATTTATTTATTGCATGAGCTTTCATGGGAGAAAATCCCACTTCATCAGACACTTAGAAGAGCTGACACAGTGGGATTTTCTCCCACAAAAGCTCATGTGATAAATAAATTTGTTGTCTTTAAAAGAGCAGCAGGACTCCTTATTTGTTTTGCTGAACTAGACTAACATGGCTACCACTTTGAAACTTCTTCAGTACTGTCCATCACACTTTGTGTAGGCAGCACCAACATAACAGGGCCCAGTCTTCGTCAGGAACCCACTATTGTCATGAATAACAAACTCACAGGATGCTACTTAGCATTTTAGGTCAGGCAATGAGGAATTATCCTCTAGGCCACGGGTCCCAAACTCAAATCGCCATGAGGGCCTCATGAGGACTGGTACGTTGCCGGAGGGCCACACCACTGAAACCTTTTCATACAATACAAAGGACAGTTGAAATGAAAAAAAGAAGAGTACCATATATATGCCAAGAGTAAGTACAGCAAACAAGAATTACTGCTGTTCAAGATGGAGGTATCATTAGGAAGACAAAGAGTAAGTAAGTCACACTTTAAATTTTGCATTATCAATTATTTGAGAAATTCTAAGCATCATTGCAGGCCACAGGAAATAACTTTAGGGGCTGCAAGTTTGAGAGCCCTGCTCTAGGCCATTGTAATTCCAAGGGGGAGTTTAAAGAAGCCACTCAGTGTAGAATTTGCCCATGGTATCAGGGCTACACACTATTACTTGTTTTCAGGTGTTTTGAAGAGAGGGAATCTTTAGTCACTCTGACGGATCAGGCCTGGGTTTTCCACCCCATCTAGTACTTCCAGTTGTCTATCTGCTCTGTGGGCTGTCTCACATTGTATTTCACACAGAGCGAAATAACACAAGGCGAGCTCATGGTATACTTTATAAAAGGAAGCAGTAGAAAGCAGGTTGGATGCTGGTCTCATTTCCACTGCTATATATTGCGAGTGACCCGCTGAGTGCAGACCTAGCTCTTTGTATGTGGAACAAAATGGGTAGTCATAAAGACAACAGAGGAGGGAAAGGAGATATTAAGTGGTACTATGCCAGGCCAGGGAGAAGAGGGGCGCTGGGAGCCTAAAGCTGAGTTACACCCCAGAGTTGCAGAGGAGACAATTCTTCCACCCACAACGACAACATTGCACAAGGGGCCCTACGGAAAGAGCATCCCCTTCCTGCAACATTCCTGCCACTCAGCAGCTGTGGAGGAGGAAGCTGGCTGGGCATCAGTTGCAATCTTGAAATGGGCAGCCAGGGGTTGCAGCTATAGCAGGTTCCTCTCTTCCTCTTCCAGGGGTTACAGCTGTTGCTTCTGGGATGCTTTCTGGATTGTCGTTGGTGGGAGAAAGTCAGAGGTTAAGCATTACAGTTCAAACCCAATGCTCCCTCCCAAGGCAGCCAAGAAAGAGCCCTTCTTGATGGACCAGAGGGCTTCCCTGTCCTTCTCTCCTTTGCCTGGCTCTTTGGCAGCAGTCAGCTCTCTGTTGTGTGGGATGAAATCATGTCAGTCTCCCTCCATTTCTGGTCCTCAAGCCACCTTGGTCTCTCCCAGGCTCCGTCCTTGCTTGCAATGTGACAGTGGCAAAGACTGACAATGTTTCCTCGCTGCAGCTTCTATTTCTGTGCCCTCCCCCCTGCCCCCGGGATTTTAGGCAAGAGACTGAGCTGAGCCTGGTCCAGAAGCAGCATGTGTGTGGCTTGGATAAGAAGCAGGATCCACTGGCCTGTGAGAAAACTTGGCCGATGGCTGTGCTGAAACTGTCCTACTTAGAAGGATAGAAGAGCGTGTGCCAAGTAGCAGGGGATAGGGACGTGCTATTCTGCCACATCCCGCACACCTGCTGCTTAGACAGCTGGCCTTGGGGGCAGTTGCCTTTCATATCATGTCTCCTGCACCCCCATCTCTTCTTTTCTCCACTCCCTTCTCTCCCCATACTCTGGGTCTCTATTCCTGTCTGCCCCCACCTTCCTCTTTGGTCTCCTCTCATTCTCTTTCTCTTCCTCTTTTCCTTTTCCTACTCATCTCCTTGTCCTCCCCACAGGTTAAAGTATAATTTGGTGGGCCCCAGAACCCTCCTAAATTGGCGGGCCTCTTCACGCTGGTGTGGGCCACCCTCATGCCAGTACAGCCCCCCCACACACACCACAGCTACTGCCCCCCAAACACCTGCCCGCCACCCTAACCACTGCCCCCCCACATATCTACCCACCACCCCAGCCACTGCCCCTGGCCCCTGTCTCGCCACGAGCCGAACCCCCTCCTCCACACCCTTTCTCTGCCAGGCTGGCTCACCTGTCCCTGAACCAGAGATTTCCCTAACACCTCCCTACACCCCCCTGCACCCCACTGAATTACCCAACACCCCCCAGTTGCCAGCTAGTAACAGTGGCACACCAAATTAGGGAGCACCCCTCTACACACTCCCTAAATCTCCCCTTGTACCCCCTCCAGTTTCAAGTCCTGGGGATAATACTGTCCCAACCCCCCTCCTGGGCCCCCTTATCTGGCCACCACGTCACTGGAGCAGTCCCAGCCCAGCCTGAGGCTCTGGCCTGAGCCTGCTCTGACTGAGCCTGCTCAGAGGCTCAGCACATGCTCAGTCAGAGCAGGCTTGGGCCGGAGCCTCAGCCAGGGCCAGGGCAGCTCCCTGCCCTCCCGGAACGCACATGAGCAGCGTTCTGCAGCCTGCTATTTTTAGGGGGTCACAGTTGAGGGCCCCTAAAAATAGAAAATGGAGCCAGAACACTGCGTTCTGGGGCCTGCTATTTTTAAATGGTGGGTACCAGAATGCAGTGTTCTGGCTCCATTTTCTATCTTTAGGGGCCCCGGAGAGCTGAGCCCCTAAAAATAGTGGGCCGTCAAACAGCATTCCACCATGTTCTGAATTACTTTAACCCCTGGTTCTCCCTCCAGCCTGCTCCTTTCCTTTCTAGAGCCAGAGTCCAGGACCAGCCGAGTTCACGTGTGCCACTGGATGCTGACTGAAGGGTGCTGTGCGGGTGTACGTGTGGAGGAGAGGGCTGGGGCATTTTCCTCAAGGCTAGATTTCAGCGTCATTACAACCAAACTGGGGAGGCAGGTGTCTGTTTCTAAGAAGCTGGAATCCCAGACAGAACCTCTCAAATTGTGATATTTTATGAACACTGCACACTTGAGTGACTTTACCAATAGCTCGATTGAGTTGCCGCCTGGCCTCATAACATGGAACAGCCTGTAGGCTGCACGGACGAGAGGTGGGGTGTGTGCAACATGCATGGAGGAGGGCATGTCTGCTGGGGAAGGATGCAGGTTAACAATGCTTTGGATGTGAGCCAGCTTCCCATAGACTTTGACAGGAGCTGAAGAGAAACGTGTGTCACTGGCAGGGCCGGCGCTTTGTATCCCAAGTTTCTGAAGTGTGGGAGGGGCAGTGTGGTCAACAGTGCCAACAAACAGCAGGCTTTGATGCTACCAATTTCCCTTCACCGCTGTGGATCAAGCAGCACCAGCCCAGCGGCGGGGAGGGTGAAGATGTGGACAATAATTTGCACTTCTCTAGCTCCTTCCATTGGAAGCTCTCCAGGTCTTTTTCAGATATTAATTGGCTATGCCTCACAACTCCTCGGCAATAGCTGGCATTCCCCTCCTTCCCCTTTCTTTTTAGAAACAAATGGGGAAACAGAAAAGCAGACATGACTTGAGGAACATCAGTGATAGTCAGTGACAGAGCCAGGACTAGAACCTAAGAGTCATGAATCACAAAGCATACCCACTTGACAACATTGCCCTGCCAGAGCTCAAAATAAACCCAAAACCCCACTGTTTAACCATTCAATTCCAGCCCCCCCGCCATTTCACCTGTAGACCACATTCCCTCCCATGGTGCTACCTGGACAAAACCCATCAAAATCTGATTTTCGTAGCATCCAAAAAAACAAAACAAAACAATGCTTGTCCCAGGCCATCAATGGATCAGAACCCAGTGGCTTCCTCCCACTGCAGAGAATACAAGCTTGCTGGATGCCTTAGTACATTTTATGTCAACTTAGTTGTGAAATAATGTCCATTAAAAGATGGACTAAACAACTTGAAAGCAGAGGCTAAGACAACTTACCTTTGTTTGTACCAGGCAGGTCCATGATTGATAAGTTTCAGAGCCTCCAGGAAAGGAAACTGAAACTTCAGAAGAGGCCAACGTATTTTAGTGCCAGTTTGAAGATGCTCAGGCCTGATTTTTCTGAAGGGCAAAGTAGCCACTTCTTGAGTAGGAATCAGTAGGAGGTGCTGCTGTTCAGCTCCTCTAAAAACTGGACTCTGAGGATCTCAATAGAACTGGTCAAAAAAGATCTGGCAAACCTTTTTCCAACAAAAAATGCCATTTTGTTGTGCATTGATTTAGACGACCATTTTGGCAAGAAGGGTGCTCAGGCCCAAGATGGATTTTCATGTGTGAGAGTGAGTCAGAGCTTTGAAACTACCCTGGTGATTAGGATCCCAGACTGGGGCTGGGGGAGACCCTGCTTTGAGTCTCTGCTCTGATGTGAAATTTATTTTCCTTCCACAATCTCTGTATTTTTCATGAGGTGGAATTCATGTTTTCTGGCCAGCCCTCGTCCCAGCCTGAGCACCTGAAAGCAGAGCAGCAGAAGACTGAAATTTCAGCTGGTGCCTACCTAACTGCTTTACCCTGATTGAAGAATCCTCCCATCATACCATGGGGGCAGGATGATGAGTCACCTAAGGCATTGCTGGAAAAGAACACTGTGCAGATGCGGTGACCAGATGGACGTGCAAATGAATGCATTGGGACTGATTTTCTGCTCTGTCACACCAATTTGATGCTGGAGTGACTCTAGAACCAGTGAAGTAAAACTGGATTCACAGCATGGATTGGGATCCTAGTGCTTAGCAGCATAAAGATATCAATCTTGGTACTTGAGATAGTCTTATTACCTTTCCCACCTTTGGTCTGTCTTGTTAGATTGTTAGTTTTTCTGATCAAGGCCGGTCTCTCACACTGTATGTACAGCACCTAGCGTAATAGGGCCTCAATCTCAGCTGCAGATTCTAGATGCTACTCTCATGGCGCAGTTCTTCCCAAGCTGTGAAACCCTCTTACCCCAGCCATTCATGTGGGTTTTTCTAAAGAGCAATGATTTTTCAGATTCCATGTTTATCGGTGCTACTGTATGTTTTGAACCTATCTGCTTGTGGAGCGGAGTTACCGTGGTTACCATGTCCAGGTCTCAGAGTGAGGGGAAAAAATTGAATAAAATAGAAGTAACAAAAGACTCCATGAGATGATTTAAAATAGCTCTTCTGCAAATCACGGGCTCTCAGTATTAAATCTGGTTCTTTGATCCCTCTTGGAGCTATGGATGGATGCTTGGTTGCATCCTGGCCCTGGAAGAGCATGAAGGGTGTTTCATGCACTGTGGACTGGGCAAGGCCTCCATGTTTCTAAAATACACTGGCTCTTTATTAAGAGACTTATTTGCAGAGATTCAGCAACTGCAGCAGGCACTGTCACCATATGCACACAGACTGACCTAGTGGCGCCTCCTGCAGACTCTTTCCTCCTGAAACCTGTGCTCCGTCCTCCAAGTTTCATGCAGGTGGCTACAGAAGGAAAATCAATTCTTCAGTGGGCTAAGACAGGATCCAGCATTGACACTGAAGCATGCCTTTAACCAGGAATGGTATAACTAGTTTGGGGGTCCTGCTCAGCGCTGTTTTTCAACCTCTATTTTACCCAGGCCACATTATCAGGGAAAGAAGGGAATATTTGCATGGCAGCTCGTTAAAAATAAAAAAGACAAAGAACAGCTGTTGGGAATGTGACTAGTGGTTTCAACAGAGAAGGGTCAGTGGGCAGAGTGCACATGAGACGGGTCTGTGGGCTGACTGCAGGTGAGATGGGTCTGGGGGCAGAGTGCAGGTCAGAAGGTCAGCAGCCCATTATCAATGCCGTTTTCTGCGTGTTTGCAGAAAGACAGGAGTTTATCTTGTGAGCCCAGATTGTCCTCTGGGGCTCCAGCTGTGGCTGGGGACACCTGAATGCTGATCTTCAAGTAGTGAACGTGGCCTCTGGAACAGAGCCGACTCAAGGGGTTGTGGCACCCCAAGCCAAATTTTGATTTGGCGCCTCCCCCATCTCATTCATGGAGGTTGAAAACAGTTTTCCAAAGTGCATAAATCTCCAGCATTTGCCTGCAGAGGGATTCAAAGTGCACTCTGCCTACTTGACTTAAGCTGCAGGTTGACTAACAGTGCCTGAGCTGCTAGGAAAGAGTTGAAGAGGCGGGAGCCAGCCTGATCTTCAGGGGGGCTAGGCGCCCCTAAGAACTGTCACCTGAAGCCATGTCTGTCTCCTGCCTCACAGTAGAGCCGGCCCTGCTCTGGAGTGCATATTGGATTGGCTCTCAAAAATTGGATCATCCTGCTGGGGTCAGTGGGTTCACACAACAGGAGATAAGGCAACTAAGGTCTATGTTTTGCAGAAACCTTCCCACCAGTCTGAGAGGCCTGGTAAGCCCCAGCCCCGCATCTGAATCCCAGGTGTGTTTGTTACTGCCCGACTGCCTTTAACATGAAAATTGGAGCAGACAGTAGTGCAAACCAACCAGCCTGTGCTGGCTGCACTCTCCTCGGCCCCGTCTGCCAGAGCCCTTTGCACGTCAGCGGGGCAGAAGGGCTTGCTCTGTTGAGCAGATGGGAGGAAAGAGGGAATGCCAACAGCAAACCGGAGTGCCAAACTTTCCGGTGAGTTGATGCTCCCCTGGGGGAGTCCTGCCAGGGAGAGGAGAGAGCAGATCAGACAGCAATGGCCCCTCTGGCGACCATCCTCTCCAACATCTGATATCACCCTGCATGGCAGCAAGGAATGGGTTCAACCGCTCAGGAAGGTCGCTTTGGGGCACCGAGATGATGCCCAATGCGCACACACATTGATGGAGAGGCAATTTGCTTGGTTCACACTCAGACAAATCCAGTCCCTCAGATCAGGAGCTGGCCACATGCTGGAGCAACTGCCAGCCTTTCAACTTATAGAGGCTGGCCTTTTTTTCCGCAGGCCCTCTGAGGAGATAATGTCAGTCTTTTTGCCCCCCAAACCTGGGGTTGTGAGACAGGAGCTCCATGCTCTGGGGCAGATGGGGATGGTGGAATCCTAGTTTAATAGCTGTGGCTGGGGGAAGCATCCATCTCTTCCCCCTGGATACACACACATCATTTCCATTAGCGGCAACAGGAGTTAGCCAAGCGTATCTAGGAGGGGACGTTTAGCTCTCTGTTTCCACTGCTGTGCAAAGACAGCAGCAAGTGAATTCTGCTCAGTGTTATATTTCCAACCCAGCCTTCCTTTGTAACTCTGGAGTGACATCTCTAGGCAAAACCACAGCAGCTCTTTGTATATTGCCATGGTTTCCCAGAGCACTCGGCTTTGTTGTATCAAATGATTCAAACCAAGAATCGGAGTAACAGAGATCCTTTTCACCATAGGAGGCACCAGAATTTTTCTTGTTGCATTAGGTAGCAAAAATTAATAATTTCAAAAGGCGGCAAGCCTTTTCCCCCTACATCAGCAGAACTGGGCTCTACAGCGCTCTGTGTAGGAGCATCTATTTCTCCTTCACTTGATCTCCTTTCATTGCCATCGAACATTCTTCTCATCAAAGCTCCCAGATTTCAGACACGCCATAAGATATTTTTAATCATCTTCTGTCACGAAGTTTTCAAGTGAAAGAAGCCTTTGCCGCACAGAGAAATGTCTATTTATTCTCTCCTGTTTGAAATAGCCTGGCAGTCATTTTAATTACATCACCTTTTCTCTACACCTCTCTGGCTGAGCTAACACGTTTACGCCATTCACAATAAAAGTAGGATTTTTTCCCACCCCTCAGTGTGTGTGTGTAACGTGCATGATTTCAAATATCACAGTTCAGGAGATAAATATTATCAGGGTCAATAAGGGCAAAGTGCATTTGCAAGTCTGAGGCTAATTTAATCAAGGATGGCAGAGGCTTTAAATGTACAACATGCCTGCTTTGCAAAAGAAGAAGCAGCAAGGTGGGCTAAATCTTTTAAAGGCTCTAAATGAAGCTCTCCTTTGCTAAAGCTTTGAGTATTGCAGTCCTCCAGAACTCATCTTCGTTTGGACAGATTTAAACAAAATCTGTGACGCAAACCAAACAGACCACAAATTGCTGGGCTGGATGTGTGCATCTGGCTGCAGAAGTTCGCCGTGCATGAGGAAGGACGTTCCAACAGCTTAGTGTTTCAGTACTGGCCATTCTGTGTTCTCAGTGTAGCTCTCCACTTCCAGCACTGAAGTTTAGCGGTAGACTCGGCTGTAGAATAGACACTTACTATAGTTATGAAAGGGGGTTTCCTGTTGTTAAGCCATCCCCTTGCAAAGTGGGAGTAGCAACTGCTATAATGTGGGTTGGGTTGACCTAACTATGTTGCATGGAATGCAAAATTTTTCATAGCCTTGAGCAGTGTAGCCAGGTTTATTTATGTTTTAGGCATAGACCAAGTGTAAGATTAAAAAATGTAGCTGCATTAAGCCTATATAATTTAGTGGCGTGTGCGCATGTGTGTGTACTGGGTCAAGAAATGTAGGGTCTGAGAGTGGTGAGATTTTCTTTGCTTTAGATTTAACAGATTTTTGATGCTTCATGACTCCCCTGATTGCATTTTGTGAGCCCTTCCAAGAGGTGGGGGGGACACAACCCAGCGATTGGGAAACATTTCACTAAATGATTACAAGGTTCCGGCCTTAAACTCTATGAAATATACAAGATGATTTTAAAAATATGATTGTGTCATTCCTCTAAGCTCAGCTGACTTGCAGCTTGTGCGAGTTTTCATAAACAGATCACTTTTAATCAAGGATTGCTTCCTGCAAACTAGGGCATTGGCTGGCTATGTCCTGTTAGGATCCAGCTGGTCTTAGACAGTCCAGCCTGTGTGGCACCAGCAAAGCAGGTGCAGAGTATTATTAATAATAATAAAAATTAAATGTGTTGGTTACATTATATTTGTTGTTATTATAATTGTTGTTTGTATTTATGATTGTATTTAGCATTTGTATCATATTTTTTCTCTATTAGTATTCAATATGATTTCAAAATGTATGTACTCTTGAGCCTTAAATCATGCAATGTTTTTCAAGGGACGTTAACTGTCATTACAAATTGGGAAACTGAGGCCCAGAGTGGCACTGAGGCTTGCCTAAGTTACCCTGAGTATCAGTGAGAGAGCCAGGGACAGACCGTAGGTCCCTGGTGACACCCACCCTCATGGTCTGCATGCCGGTATGTTGAATGGGTATGTGGAGCAGGAGTAAAGTTCAGTCTTCTGTAAAGGGCCAGTGAAAATCCAGGTATCACATACCTTCCTTTTATGGCTCTGAGTTAGGTGGGACAGAGTTTTATTGCTGGCCCAGTGACTTTCACTCTTGGGGACCTGCATTAGGATTAGAGTTAAGATTCGCGTTCAGCTGTTTAGCTGGTGACCATGTTGTCTATTAATGTGCAGGGCCACGGCGCTGTCAAGGTCGGGGATTAAAGTGCTGAGGACAGAAAATGGAGGAATCGCAAGGCCAGGTCCCATAAACAAGAGTCAGGGTCAGAGGTAGGCCAGGGTGGAAACTGAAGATCGGAGGCAATGTCAGGCCAGAACCGTGAGACAGGCGTCAGGTCAGGCCAGGGTTGGACACTAGAGCCAGCGCTGGGCTACAATTGGGAAGCAGGAATCAGGGTCAAAGTGAGGCCAGGAGTCAGAGACTGGAGATTAGGAAACATAGCAAAGTCTGATGCTGCAGTAGGCAAAAGTCTGTGTGGTTGCCCAGAAAATTTCCAGGGGCAACACCCTAGGGTTAAATAAGGGCTCTTGGCCAACCAGAGGGCCGCAGGGTGCTGTCACTCTGGGTCTCTTGGTGGGCCTTCCTGTGGCGCCACCTCGCCACGTTGATCCCCGGCTGTGCTTCTGCACAGTCACCCAGTGGCACTGTGGGAATAGCTGGGAATTCAAATTCCCAACTCCTTTTAGGAGTGAGGCTGCAGCTGGGCCCCTTCCAGAAGCGGGGCTTGACTGTTTGGAGTCCCACCAGGATCCACTTTTGGAATCCAACCACGCTGAAATTCAGAGGTGGCTCTGGCGGTTCTGGTCTGGGGCCCATCTCATCCATAAGCACCAAATAATAGATTCGGCACCACAGATTGGTTAGTTGATGCTTTCTGGCAGCGAAAATGAGACTGAAAAATTTCCCTGCACAAGGCTCAGCTGTCAAGCTCTGCTGAGGCCGCTCTGCCAGCTTGCAAGTGCATAAAACCAATGATGGTCTAACGGAGATTATTCTGAGACCACATGGCAAAAATGATGTTCCCGTCTGTCCTCCCATGGCAGCTCTGTTCCTTTCCTCTTCTCTGCCCTTTCCCATCCAAACAACACTCCCCCTGTGGCTCGAGAACTCCACGGTCAGCGCTGGCATGGAGGAAAGGACCCTGGCTTGTCATGAAAAACTGAGCCTGGGATGCAGCCACCATGTTAGGGGAAAGCTGCCTCCTGAACCACCAAGAATAGAGACTTGTGCTTTGTGCCATTAAAAAGCTGCAGAATCCAGCTACACAGCAATGCAGAGACATTTTCTGGTGTGTGGCCAAATGTTCCTCCAGAGGAGAGAGATCTGCTCCTTACTGTGGGGTCTGCGTTCCAGTCCAACGGCAGAGCCCAGTGCCATGATCCTCAAGACCCCAAGGTCAGTTCCCTTGGAGGACCCACAGGCACTTTATTAGGGTTGTATTCACACATCCTCCCGACCAGCAGGTTAATTTGCCTGATGGTTTATTGACAGCTGCCATCCTGCTGACGCTTCCTCCGACAGCTCTAGTTCTCCCACTTTTCTCCCTCCCACTCTTAAAAGCCAACAGAATCCCAAACTGTTTCTCTACATGTGCGATTTCCAGCCCAGAGTCTTTTCTCAGCAGGGTGTGATTAATTCAAAGTTCTGGCTGAAGCAGTTGTTTCTGGGGGGGTCTGAATAAGCCCTTTTTTGTGCATGCTTATCTGCAACAGCAACAACAAAATTCCCCACGATTCTCACATCACATCTCAGCATACTGTGTTCTGCCACAGGGAAACTTTGCCGTGCAATTATCTAAAAAATGCAGCTTCTCTTAATTTTTTGTGCGGGGGCGGGGGGGGGAGGAAGAGAAAAGTAAAAAAGCTTTTGCTGGCAGACAAAATAGGGACAGATCTTCATTTGGTGCAAAGGAATGTAACTCCATTCATGCCAATGGCACAGTGTTGATTTACACCAGTTGAGGACCTGGCTCAGAGTTTTCTTGCCAGGGGTGCACTGCAGTTCAAGATGGTAGACTGAACGCCCCAAGGAACAAAGGAACAGGGCAGCTCTCCCCACCTTCCTTGTCTACAGGAGGGCAGCACCCTGCTTCGACCTGCCTCCGCTAATAAAAGCCTGTGTCCCGTCTCTCCACTAGATTGACAGACGCCCATTCTTTGACCCTTTTCCTTATCAGAATTTTGCAAAAGTTGAGTCAGTGGAGCAGTTACTTTAATAATCACAATTGACTCGGATGCAGGCATTAAGGAAAGAAACTGCTTAGTAACATCTTCACTGTGATTTGTCTCCCTGCCTTTTTCTCTCATTCACTCCTTCTGGTCCCTTAGGGGTTCTGTTTGGGGAAGGAGGAAAAAAAGAGGTTATAAAATAACTTGAGCTCTGGAAGCCTGATTTTGTCCACCCGAAATACTCCCCAATACAGGTTCTAATGCTGTCCTCACCAACACAGTATCTGAGCGCTTTCCACTAGCGTATCATGGCTATGTCTACACTGGAGCTCAATATGTAAGTTCTAGATTGGGTGAGCAGCTGATCCCCGTGCTAGTTTTGATCAAGCAAGTGTAGTAGAAGAACATGGGCGAGGGGACCACTAGCTGCCTTGAGTATTAGCTAGGACTTCAGATGGGATTGTACTCGAGGTAGCTAGCACATTGTGCAGTCCTACGTATATTGTCCTCCCGTTCTGTAAGTTCCCCCATCTTCAAAGCATTTGATGAATTGGAATTTCCTCCCACAAAAGCTCATTTGATAAATAAATCTTTTAGTCTTTAGAAGTGCCACAGGACTCCTCGTTTGTTTTGCTGAACTGGACTAACATGGCTGCCCCTCTGGAGCTTGCCACCATAGATATGATGTTATTTTTTAAGTAAAGCCTGTTGAAGTCAATGGGAAGGACTCAACAATCTCTGGTTCAGGCAGATAAATAGAGTCAATTTCCAAAGGGATAGCCGTGTTAGTCTAGTCCAGCAAAAAAAAAAAGGAGTCGTTTGGCACTTTAAGACTAACAGATTTATTTTTCGCATGAGCTTTTGTGGTAGAAAATCCCACTTTGTCAGATGCTTTGAAGATGGGTGAACTTACCGAATGGAATGAAAATAAATGCAAAGGGGTGTAAAACATAGGATCAGGTCATACAGTAACAGCAAATCTGAGCCCTGCAAATATGCAGATATCCACAGATATCCACATTATATCCACATCTGCAGATACAATACGGATATCCACGGGCCATTTCTTGAGGATGTATATTAGATACAGGTCCACGTATTTTTATCTTCACAGAGCTAGAGCCCTGCAAATATGTGGATATGTGCAGATATCCACATTATAGCTGCATCTGCGAATACAACACAGATATCCGTGGACCATTTCTTAGGGATGCAGATCGGATACAGATCCACATATTATACAGATCCACTCAGCTGGGGTGAATCTGATCGTTTCTGGTCTATGTCATTGCTGTGGTGGCACTCAGGTGTCAGGGGCTTTGGAAGACCTGACTGAAGACCCCTGGGCCTTGCCAGGCCAGTGTAAATGAGGGAGCTATGAACCTGTGTGGGACGAGACTCCGGCCCAAGGTCCCCAGCCTTGGTGAACAAAGCCTCCCCCCCTTCCACCACTGAAATTAGTGCTGTTCCCAGGCCCCGTTTTGTGACCCCTGCACTCCCACCCCCTGGCAAATCTGCTAGGAACAGACAGGGAGGCTATCACATCATTTCCCACAAAGGCCAGGCCATCAAACCATAACAATTTACAATCCCTAATGACTTGAGCCAGATCCAAACCAGTGACCAAGGGGTGAATGACTCTGCACAGCCTCCTAGCAATCCCTGGGCTGAGCCAGTCCACTTAATGGTCTGGACTAATGTACAGAAGTCATAACTCCCTTGGAAATGTTGCTTGACGTGCAGTTTGTCAGTTGCAGCTTTGGCTTAGATGAAAACTGAAAGCCTTGCATCTTTCCCTGCAACTTGCTGCCTTTTACCGTAACACAGGACAAACGGTTTACAGCAAACAGCACTTTTCTGCGGGAGGGTGTTTGAAGAAGCGGTTGAAAGCCCCTGTTCTGTGAAGATCTCATAGCACTTTTTCTAAGGGTATGATTTTGTCCCATTTTCCACCCCAGTCTCTCCTGGCTGACTGTTCTACTGAGGATGTGTATTCACTGTCTCAGTGGACTCTGTTCCTACCCTACCCAGAGACAGCTGCATTTCAGGAGTGAACTGATTCCTCTGCCTGTGTAGGGGCAGATCCCTGCAGAGCGTGACTCAGGGTAAAACTCCTCTGGGTTTACCTAAAGGCAGCAGCCCCTGCTGTGCAAGGTCTTTGGGATGAAAGGTGCTGTATTGTCATTCTTCTGCGGAGCGGTAGCCATTAAGTAGGTGCCTTGCAGGTTGGTTTCCCACTGGAGAAGAAACCTTAACATAACAATATGCTAAGGTGCTAGGGGCTGACAGCAAGTGACCCTTAGATTCAAAGACAATCACATACCTAAGACCCATTAAAAGCAGATCTGACTCTGAATTGTTCCTGTGCAGTTAAATGTTACTCAGGATTCGCACAAGGAGCTGCCATCCCTGCCTAACATGGGCATGTCCTCAACTTCGCAAGTCCCAGAATTTTGCTCCTGCAGAGTAATTCTTGTCAGATGGATACTTCCAGGGAGCTCCAGTGGTGTTTTCCACCAGCCGTTGCGTCGTTCTTCATTCACGTCCCAGATGGTTCCAGCTTCCTTTCTGGAGAATGGTAGCGCTAAGGAGTGGAACTGGCTGATGAATCTCAGCAGAGTCTCATGAATCAAATCACTCCATTTAATATTTAGTATTTTTCAAAGGAATTTAGCCATCTCCCTGCACAATTCCAGCCTTTCATCCATGCGCTAAGATGGAAATAACATTTGAGCCTGATCACAGTGCCATTAAAGCCAGTGGATGCCAAGATCACTTCTTTAGGCTCAAAAAAGGAGAACTGCAGACGCTTTATGTAGTAAAAATAGTTGGAGGACTACCACCAGAGGCACAAGGCCACAGATCAGGACTGAGCTAAACTGTGGGGCCGAAACAGTTTTCCTGGGTGCGAATGCAGGGGGTGGGATATTGGTTTGCGGGCTGTTTGCTGGAGCAGAGAGTCAAAAGAAGGAGTATGCGTGGGACCCGGACAAAAAGCAAAGGGACAGATCTTGCTGGCAAGGGGATCTCAAAGGAGGAAACTGATTGCTCTGCTTTGTTTCCAGTGTGCTCAGGGTAACAGGACTTACTGTATGTATTTTCTAAATGAACGCGATTACACCCAGATACTGTATACCTGACTCAAATAATTAATTTTCATGCAAATAACTCTGCAAGACTTTGAACTTCAGTTGCCTTCTTTGGCTAATGAGGCAACAGTAACTTGTTTATTTACATCATATAAACCAGTCTTTGAACAGAGAAGGTCACAAACAGCATGCAGGCAGACTTGTCTTCAGAAAACTCAGCCCCATAATCAGTGTCTGGGTCTCAGAAGGAACTCTGTCCCCTCGAACGAGAGATTACTGTAGAAATTAAGTTCTTTTTTTGCTTGCCATGGTGCTCCAAAAGGTCCTCTTCACAAAACTAACAACACAGCATTCTACAAAGACTGCACACTGCTTGCATGCTAAGGGGAACAAAAACTGGTTAAGACCAACATCTGGTGACTCCTGCCACAGCAATATATTAGATTGAATGAATGTGCACCTCTCCCCTCTCCTGGATGCAATCAGAACTGCACAACCATTTGTTTGTTGTAGGCTTTAGACAGCTAACTGCTAAATAAGATTCTGCTTTATCTTAAATGGCAGGGCTTGTGTTTTCAGAGAGGTCCCAAGCAGCTGCATCGTGTACCACTGTGACAGCTGTGGGAGAGCCTAGCTGTCCCTGGCTTTGCTCCACTGTTATTTTATTAACTAGAAACCAAGTAATTCAAACCAGAGGAGAAAGTGTGCTTTTATCAAGGCGCTCTGCAGCTGGCTACATTAAATACTGGGCCTTGATTCTTCGGTCATTCCTCCTCTGAGTAAATCCCCCTGACTTCGATGGGCGGAGCAGAGTGGCTCCTCTGAGCCAATCAGAATACCTGCTGCCAGGACTGAGAGAAAAGTAAGAGATGCTATCCCCCCACCTTATCTGGTTTACCAGAAATAGCCATCGCAGCAGAGCTCTGTCAGAGGATCAATACCCCTGGGAGCTCTTGGGCTTTTCTTTCCTTGTCACTTATCTAGCAGCAGGAGACCATTATCCTGTGACAACAGTCTCTTCAAGTGGACCTTATCTCTGAAATAAACGCCTCCCTGCAAATGATCCGGGCATAGCTGTCTATGACACTTTTCCAGCCCCATTACGGGAGCATCTGAGGACCTCACAATACCTTGATGAGAGGGGCAGGGCGGTTCGCCCTGTTTTACAGATGGGACCCCCAGGTATAAAGACGTTTGCTGCGGTCAGACAGGAGCCATGGAGCGGCAAGCTGAACCTTTGGCTTCTGAATCTCACCCTTTCTCTCCTGGGCCCTTCTTCCCCTCTTCCATACCTTCCTCTCCCTCTCTTTCCCTCTCTGCTGCCTAGGGAAAGCTCCCCTGCAAAGGAATTTCACTACTGCCCCTCAGAGATGCTGCAGACGCAGTCTGTCACTGTATCACTGAGAAGAGAATTTGCCCCACCAGCTAAAAGGCTGGTGTTGTGCCTTCTTAAATCCAGCCTGGCTCATATGGACTGTCATAGAAACTGCACAGGCGAGGCACTGTAGCCTACCCTAGTGGACAGGACCCTTAACTCAGGTTCAGGAGGCCTGGATTCAGTTCCTGACTCTACCACTGCTTTGCTGGGTGATCTTGGTTAAGTCACATTCCACTTGACGACTCAGTTTCCCTAGTTGTAAAAATGTCATGATGTGGACCAGCTTTGTAAAGTGCTTTGAGATCTTCTGATGGGAAATACAACAGAAAAACCAGAAGTTAATTGCCTGATTTTTTCAAGTAGCTTTGTTGTACTCTTAGAACGAACTGCTGTTATCATGTCACATCCCGTTCTGTTCACGGTCAGCTATCAGCGCTCTTTTTCTGCGCTTCTTTGGCTGCCTTTGCTGTTTGCTGTAGCTGCCCTTCCTGCTTTTGTGCTTCTCTAATCTGATCTAGATAATAACCCCGCAAGGTGAAATCATTGCAGGAGAGCTGCCTGCCTCCTCTGCAGGTTCACATCCTCATGATCCACACTCTGTGCAGAGACAGTAATTTGGAAGCTGAGCCGGCATCCAGAAAGGATAAAAATGTAGCATGGTCTTCTCTCTCTTCCACACGGAGACAGGACAGGCCAGGGCTTCCATTCCCTAGTGCTGAGTCACTCCCAAGGAAAATTTCGCTCCCTGCTCAGCCACTGAAATCCTGTTTATCCACAGACCAGACGCCACAAGGACTGAGAGCATCACTAAGGGGAAGGGAGTAGTTGCAATGAGGCTTTTATGGGGCATTTGCTCACCAGGGCTCAGGCTGAGATCTGTCAGACTTGTTACACTCATGGGCATTATTGCTCTGAGCTTTCACTGTGACCCCTTCCTCCTCGTTAGTGAGTATGGGAAGAGCCTTCATTTACCATCATGCAACCGGACCGGTGGGACCTGAGTCTCTGCCCCTCCATTCTTGTGCTTGATGGCAGGGAATGGATGGAGGGGCTAAGTGCCCATTTAAGGTGACCTGCTGGACCCCGCTGTAAGTTAGAGCAGCCTCAGTGCCGCAGCTACTTACACTGTGCCTCAGACAGGCCGCTCCGGAGCAGAGAGCAAGCACAGCGCAGTGCACGCCAGCCCTCCCTGCGTTCTGTCCCCAAAATGGGGCTCAGGCCACAGTCAGTGTAGACTCCTAACAAGCCAGGGAGCTGCCCGGCTTTGCGGGGGATGTTTCTATCCCCTTTATGCTGCCAAAGTGGAGTAAAGGGGCCTGAGTGTACAGACCAAGGGTAGCCACTGTAATCTAGGAGCCAGATCCTTATATTACTGTAGCTCCATGGTGTACACCGGCTGCAGATCCCACCCTCCTCCCCATGTTCAGCATGGCATTTCTCATGCCCAGAAGCCTCCCTGCTCCCCCCCGCAAACTGCCGCATGTGGCTTTACCACAACTGAACACCAGAGTTAAGTGAATGTGCGGCCCCAGGGACCAACAGGCAGAGGAGAGATTAAAAGCCCACGCAGTGTCTTCTTAACTACTCTTTTAATAACCCTTGTGATCACGGTGACCCCCCGATTAGATATTTCCTCCCCTCCCCTGGCCTCCTCTCCTCTCCCCCTCTCCTGTGCCTGTGCAAGCTGGTGATATATTATTATTGATTTCTTTTATTTAAAGCTCATCCCTGTCATTCACTTGCGAGTAATAACCAGGGTTCTTTGTTCAATAGTACAATGGAAGGTCCCTGGACAGCTCCAGGTGGGAGGCTGGGAGTTGCTTTGAAAGGTTAATGTCTCTGTTAGAGAGCAGGAGGCAGAAAAGCTGGCTGCTGTCACTTGTGGGAGGTTTTAAACAGTTATTTGGATTCCTTAACTATTAAAAGATCCTGAAATGAGCCGGGCCTGCTTTCTCCACCTCCATCCCAGCCCTTTTCTGCTGTTTCAATATTTAGACATCTAAATTGAGTCAGTTCAGAGCTCTGCCTCCCTTGTGTCATGGCAAAGATGGGAGATTCCTAGATTCTTTTGCCACTGAGACTGGACACTTTCAAAGAGTCCGATGAAGTGGGATTTTCTCCCACGAAAGCTCATGCAATAAATAAATTTGTTAGTTTTTAAAGGTGCCAAAGGGATCCTTGTTTGTTTTTCTGAGACTGGGGCACCTCCCGCAGCCCTTAGCTCCAAGAGGAGGACCAGGGGACCTTGGCCCTCTTTAAGAAGCTCAACACCAGCAATAGGAATATGCCACTGGTCAGATGGTGACACTGACTGTGAAATGCTCAGGGTGATCAGGAAGGCTACAAATGCAGAAAATGCAAGCATAACAGGGCTTTTCAACAATCCCCATACTGACTACACGCTCTAAATGACTGATTCTTTAAACAGCTTGTCCTGGAAGCTACAGGGAGAGAGAAATGTCTTGATTTAGTCCCAATAGGAGCCCAGGATATGGTCCAAAGGGTAAATATAGCTGAATGGCTCCAGTACTAAAAACCATAATGTAATTAAATTTAACATCCTGTTAGGGGTGGGGAAGGGATGCCAAAGAAAGCCATCATAGTAGTGTTTAATTTCAAAAAGAGGAAAGGCACAAAAGTGAGGAAGCTAGTTAAATGGAAAGTGAAAGGAACAGGCAGAAGGGTGAAATACCTGCAAACCGCATGGAGACTGAAAAAAATCGTAAGGCCCAAAGTAAATGTTAATCCCAAATAAGAAGAGCAGTAAAAGGATTAAGAGATGCAATCATGGTTAAACAGCAGAATTAAAGGGGTGGTTTGAGTCGAAGAATTTAAAAAAAGAAGTCACTGTTTGCTGAGGAAAATAGCAAGGAGTACAAACTTGGGAAAATCAAGATTACAAGAATAGGAAGGGGTCTCAGGGGGAAGAGGAGGACAGGGGGTGGGGCCACAGGATGGACAGGCTTCTTGCACATGTTCTGTTTTCACCTTTTGAAAAGGTGGTCAGCCTAGCCTTTAGGTACCACCACAATCAAATAATCATGGTTTCTTGGGTCATTCCTTATCCTAGGATCTGTACAGTGGGTCATTGCTGAACTATGGTTCCCAGGCATTTTCCTCTCTTATTCCTTAATCAGTGCACTGTTGGTTTGGATTAGTTTTCCTATGTACACACACGCACGCACACAAATGCAACCATTCCAAAATGTATTCGCTTTTTGCATTCACTTTGTACTGCTGTAAATCAGTGCTACAGGTTCCAGGGCAAGGAATCAATAGGTGTTGGGATTTCCTTTCATGATCTATTGCTCCTTTTCAGTGTGCAAGAAATGCTCCTCCTTTCCTCCCATGCCTCAGGAAGGCAATCAGAAACAAGAACATGGGTTCCAGCTCTCAGTTCACCAGGATCAATTCGCCCTTCGATCCCTGGAGAGGCATTCCCAGCAGAACAGGAGGGCTTCCCCGCTACAAATCCTCACTTTCTAAGGAGCACCAAGTTAGCTGTAGTGAGTTTCTCTAGTGCTTGAGATGTGGAAACGCCTGGCCTCATAACTGCAAAAAGATTAAATTAGAGCAAGTCATGGTGTGACTTCCTTGAAAACAACTGAGTTATGCCCTAATTTAACAATCAGAAGCAATTCTCCCATCTCCTCCCCCCAAAACCTCTGGTCCCTGGGCTCCCAGATGGAACTTGTTGAATTGCTAACAAGTTTGCTTCCAAATGGTCATATATATTTTTGTGATATTCTTAGATGAGTAAAATTCTAATTCAGTCATCTTCGGGGGATGGCAGACAGCTGCTTTAATGAGTTACAGTAGGGTTTTAAATAACCAGCATCTGTTCTTTGTGATCTGGGCCTTTCCTACCATGGCGTTGATTTCAAAATAGAACCATGCACAACACATCCGTTGCTCCTTTGCAGCCGTGGTGGCTAGACGGAGGGGATGGCTGCCCTTCTCAGAAGTCCTCATCCTATTCCTATTTGCTGTTACAGTGTGACCTGATCCAATGGCTTATGCTTTCTTGCATTTATTTTCCTCCCATTCTGTAAGTATCCCATCTTCAAAGCATCTGATGAAATGGGATTTTCTCCCAGGAAAGCTCATGCGAGAAATAAATTTGTTAGTCTTTAGAAGTGCCACAGGACTCCTTGTAGTCTGGTTCAGTAAAGCAACCAAACAAGGAGTCCCATGACACTTAAAGACTAACATATATTTATTGCATGAGCTTTCATGGGAGAAAATCCCATTTTGTCAGATGCTTTGAAGACTCCCTGTTTGTTTGTATTCCTGATGAGGCTTTTTGCAGATTAGATGCTGTCTGGAGTTTTCCCCTGCAACCTCAACCTCTTGGAAATGTCCTCCTTAGTGTAATCAGAGTAGCAGTCTTCTAGGGACTCCCACCGAAGGTATTCCCCTCACTTTCCATCTTGACTTCTATGTCTTAACTCGTCCGCCAGAGCGACTGGCAGAACATCTGCGAGCTGGATCAGAGGTGCCCTCCAAAAAGACCCACACAAAGGAGGTCCGGATTTGCACGAGCTTTCCATGGGTGAGGGCGTTGGGAGAAGCAAAACTGAGCAGGGCAGGGGCAGAAATGTTTTAGGGACAGAATCTCAAGGTCTTTCATGCACTGCTTGGAAAGGTGAGGAATCAAGGAGATCCTGAATGGTGAGTCTGGGCAGCACAAGCTGTCTTGGTCACTCTGGGAGCCTGAGAGAACTACAAGATCTGTTTGTGTCCGGCAGCCTTCCTAATGAACCCTCTTTCAATACTTTGCAGCCTTGTGTCTTCTCTAAGAAGTGTGATACATGGCTCCTAATGGGAGATGGGAACCATTACATTATTCAACCCTCCCTCATTACAGTTCTCTAAATACACTGCACTTACGTGTGAAGAACGTGCAGCATTGACAGAATTAACTCTGCTGAGAGCCACCAAAAATATACAGCGAGGGGAGGAAGTGGCGCTATTCCAAATCTGATTGCAATGGTATTATTTAAAATATTTTTTAAACTGGGATGAGTCTGAGACACAGGGCTTGGGAGTCAGAGCCAGACCCACATCCAGATGGCTCCAGAGGCTGGTTCAGGAGCAGGGTGGGATTTTCCGAGGAGCGTGGCATTGACCTAACACTGCTCTGAGGGAAGTCAGTGGGGACTCTAACCCATTGGCTTCCATGGCCGAAGAGAGGGTTTGCTTTGGAAGGTCCTACTCTCAGCTGTCAGGCAATGATGATCAGAACCAGAAGTAAACAGCCTTAGTGGGGAGGAGATGCCACAAATGCTTTTAAATAACAAACAAGGTCAATTTTTGCATCTCGTAGATTTGGATAAATCCATGCATAACGTCTGCTTTTTCCATATGGGAACTGGTCGGAGCTGAATGAAAACCTCAGACTTTCTTCCAGTAACCCCTCACACTCAGAGTTTAATGTGTTAAAACAGTTTGTAAGCTTAGCAGGGGGAGAGAAAGAGGGAGAGAGGCCTAATGGGAAGGACTCAGAGATAATAGTGAGGAGGGAGATATGTAAGTGCCTGGATGGATGGAGAGAGGGAAAGAGTGACCACATAGTCTAAAAGATAAAATCTCTTACATTTAGATCAGACCACTGAGGGGGTCATGTCCCTGCATGGTCATGGTTGACTAGGCTTTGGAATAGTGAAAGCTCAACTTCCTCCTAACCAGAAGATTATTAGGCGGGAGTGGTGTGGCTTAGTGACTACAGTGTGGGGACCTGGGCTTTATTTCTGCTTCTGCCACTGTTTTGCTGGGTGATCTTGGCAAATTGCTTTGCTTCCAGGTGCCTCTGTTTCTGCACCTGTAAAATGGGGATAATGAGCCGGCCCTCAGACGACAAGCACTGGGTAAGAGCTGGCCATCATTTTCACCATCTCTTCTGGGAGATGAAATGTCTGGGGAAGCCCTGAGAAGTGCTTTGAAGGTCCATCCTGCTTTCTGTATGCTTTTAAGGGGTTCTGTTGATTCTTTCCCACAAGTGGTAAGAGCAGGATCATTCAAAGATAGGATCATTCAAAGCCAGGTCATAGCCAAGCCCTCTTTTGAAGCAATAGCATTGCAGCTGCAAGCTCTTGGGGTCTGGCATAAAGTGGCACCCCACTCTCAGCATCTAAAAGCAGATCACAATGGATCACCAGAAGATGCTGTCGGCAGCAGAATTGTTCCCTAGAAAGCAGAACTCCCAGAGGCAAGAACATGCTGTCTCTTTTTCATGTACGTTTGGGCATCTCCCACCATTTTTTGGTCCTGTCTCATTAGAGGACACCAGCCAACTCTCACCTGGCACTTCTCATCCATAGATCCCAAAGCACTGTGCACCAGAAGTCCATATCATTTCTCACACTGAGAAATCGAGGCACAGCCAGGTGAAACGATGTCCACCAGGTCACCCAGTAGGCCAGTGGTAGAACACAGGTCTTCTGAGGCCTAGTCCAATGTGCGACCCACTAGGCCACACTGCTTCCTCTTATTAGTAACTCTACAAGGCAGAGTGTGTACAGTACATAACACTACGGGGTCCAGCTCTTGGGTGGGGCCTGGAATGGTAATGAATAACTTCACATCGGCGATAGCGTTAATGGATCAGATTCAGCTGTGGGTGCAGCTCACTGGCGGAGATGGGTGAATACCGACACAGAGAGAGCAATGACTTTGCCAGCTGTGAACCAGTGGCCAAGCAGGACATGGAATTCATTTGTCCTGACTGATGGGCCTTTGAGCAAGCCTCCTGAAGCTGCTCCATGCTGCAGTTTTATCTAGCCATTTTTTGAGACTGTGCCTGTCACAACCGCCTCGGCACACACCACAAAATTAATTAACATCAGGCAGGTGGAATGCAATTAACCTTGCTGGAATTTGGCCAAGAGCTGGGCGTTAACATTCCTTGCTCTTGCAAAAAGCCACATGGGATGTTTAACGGTCAGGGCCGTGCTTCAACTGTACATCTCACACGCAGGAAGCACTCACTGGCATGTCCTGCAGGGTGTAACTGAAAACCCCCTCTATCCAATGATTCATAGGAATCCCCAGGCTCCAAGCACTATTTAGTCCCTTATGGATATGGTGCCTAATTCCCGTTTCTTTCTGCTGCCGCTGCATTTTCTTCCCAGCCCATAACAGGAGGTTAGGGACATGCTCTTGGCAGCAGGGCCGCGGCGCAGTTGGCAAAATCCTCGGCAGAAGTAATCAAGCTGAAGGCGATGATGACACTTCAAGGACCAAGCGGGTGGATTTTATTTATTGCTGCCACTCGCTGAGAAAATGGACTCAGGAGGAGCTCCCTGGGCCGTTGGTGCTGGAGGAGGCGGGTGGCTTCTGTTTCTGTTAAATAGAGCATCGCCTGACGGAGCTGTGATTTAACAGCAGCTATTTAAAGGGACTCAAAGGCAGCTGACACTGAGCATCTGCAGGCAAGATAGCCAGCTTCAAAAACAATGAGCGCACACAATGGGAACATGTGAGTTCCAGGCAGAGGAGGAGGGATTTGTGCTTTTCAGGGGTGGGGTTTTCAGAAGCACCTCCATCCAGATCCAGCTACCCATCCCACTCTGGGAAATGTCAGTCCTTGCTTCTCGGTTCCCTCCTCCAAGGCTGTTTGCTGGCCTATGTAATGCATCACCTGCTCTTGTTTTACCCCATTTATTTTCCATGCTGCCCATCTGCCATTCCTGACTTGCATGATGGCCTTGTAACCAGGCCCCACGGACCTTACATTTGGTTCAGAAGGAAGATTAAAGCCCAGATGTCTTGGAATAATAAACAAGGCTATAAATTTACATGGTGCTCATGGTATTTTCCAGTCTGCAAGCTGGCACTTGGCTGGAAACCAAACCATGGGCTGTTATGTGGAATGCCCCCCCTCCCCACTCCTGTCCATCATTACCCTCCTGTCTAACAGGGAGTTGGAATTGAGCTGTTGAGACAGTGCATGTTGCCCTACCTTAACTCCTGATCTGTCTTCACTTTCTGTTCCCTGCATGGCACAAAACACAGGTCGGGAACGAGCACTAAGAAATTGGCTCAACTCACCTTCATCCCAAACATCAAAGTGCAGCATGGTCTGTGACATAAAGCCATTAAAGAATTCCTTGTTGTTGCTGCTGCATTGGTTCAGGGATATCAGAGAGACAAGGCGGCTGAGGAGACATCTGTCATTGGACTGATTTCAGCTGATGAAAGAGACAAGCCTCTGAGCTGTGTACCACTGAAGAAGGCCTCTGATCTAAAGAAGAGCCCAGATCTGATTGCTCCTGGGTGGATGTGCCTGAGTTTTCACACTCTCTGCAAGCTTGAGTCTTTGCATTCACCACTCATAGCGATTTCAGAGTAATGTGGCACGAGGCTGTCTCGTATGTGTCCGATGATGTTTTCATGAGCGTGCTTTGTGAAGCTGGCTGGACTAGGGGACCATTTATGATGTCATTTCACATCCATATTCAAAATGACAATAGTTCATGTGAGATAGCCCACATCAGGTATGGTTAGAAAGGTTAGAATTTGCTAAGTATGATGATGTCGTTTCTGTGCATGTCTCATACTGTATTGGAAGTTATGAATATGTTTGATGTATTTGCATTTCAACCTCTGCTGTGTTTCTGGGAGACAGCAGGGCAGCAGCAATAGCCTGCTTAATGGCCACATAAGGAAACTCACAGGTACAGTGGACCCAGGGTGAGATGTGAGGGCTGCACCTGATTAGTCACCAAGACATAGTCATGTGACCTTGGACTCCAGCTTATTTCTCTACATTTCCACAATGGCATGGAAAAGGCCAAAGAATATAAAAGGCAGCTGCACTCACATCCATTTTGTCTTCAGTTGTCAGTCTTCACCTACCTCTGAATCAACTCTGCTAGAACGAAGTCAAGCTGTGAAACAGAGGACGGAGACCCATCCAGGTACTGGTGTGCACCAGAGGGACTATACAAGCCTGCAAAGTCCACAAGTCTGCTGGAAACCTGATCTATAGGGACTTCCAAATCATTTGTATGTTATCTGATTGCTTTAATCCTTTAACATTTCTCTTACGGTTTGTTTCTTCCCTTGTATAGTAAACCTTTAGTTTTACTTATTAAAGGATTGGCTGGTAGAGTGGTATTTTGGGTAAGATCCAAATGTATATTGATCTGGTAACATGGCTGACCCTTTGGGATTAGGAGAACCTTTTTGGTAAAGAGCATGGAGTTTAAATATCATGTTTCTTTACTGGACCTAGTGGCTGACTGGGAGCCAGAGACTGAAATGCAGGAAAGGGGGGCTGTTTATATTTTGGTTTAGCTTCTTGATGACCAATGTGGAAGAAGCACTGTTTGTGGCTGGCTGGGAAGTCTAACTTCAGTGTCCCCCACCAATTTTGGGAGAATCTGTTCTCCTTTTCCATCCTGCCCAGGCCTTGGCATTTTCAAGGGGCTACCCTAGCCAAAGACGGGTCACATGTCATGCTATGATTTCACCAGGCTTTCACCTTTAGGCCTCATGAAGGTTTCTCAAGCTTTCAAGCTTGTAGTTTATCTGCAGTTTTGCTGCTGTTCAGGGTGAAATGCGCTAAAGAAGATGGACCCAAAGGCCCATTTTCACCTTCCTCTCTCTTCACTATCAGCTGACAGAGGCGCACAAGAGCCCATCTCACATGCCCATGATCTGTGCATATGGTGACATGGGAGCAGGGCTGGCGCAAAGCAGTAAGCCCAGTAAGCGGTGCAGGGGGGCGCTGACACTCGAGGGGCGCCAAAACAGAGAGTGTGGCATTGCATGGCACTATTACGTCATTTGTATGTGCCAGCATCTGCTGCGCTTGCCGAGGGTGCCAAAAACACTAGCGCCATTCCTGCACGGGAGCATGCTCTGTTTTACGGAGACATCATTTTCCCACAGCTTCCCTGGGTTGGGAATCCCATGTAACCAGCATGGCAAATTTGCACATCCTTCTCCTCAGCAAAAGAGCAGGTGAGAGGACTTAGGATCAAGCCACCTAAGTTCAGAGTCTGCTTTCAGTTATACTAATAGATATTTTTCCTTCAGTGGTATGGAAGTCAGGCCTACACTATTGGCATAGGCCAGGTTAACCAGCCACAGTGCAGGGGTGGATATATCGCAGTAGTTCAGACTTGCTCTTAGATTGCAAGTGCTTCCATGCAGGATCTCTCTCCTTCTTTATTTGTGGAGCACCTAGCACCACAAGGTTAGCTTCTTCAGGTATTATCGCAATCAAGCAAGTATTAATTATAGGATCAGATCCAATAGGAGTTGTATCTATTTCTGCCAGGACTAAACCTCTTTAGCCTCCTTTGAATCCCTGGTTCAGAATGCCAGGGGGTTCAGCTCAGCACATTGTCTTTCTAGCTTAGATAAACTGCAACTTTACTATGAGAAGTTAGCTCTTGCAGATGGGACCGTAACACCGATCATCTATCTGCTCTTGTTGGCTATTAAAAAATCTCATGGGGCTGCGGGTTGAAGTAAAGGTTCAGCCTTTATGTCCTGGCCACCCCAACTAGCGTGCTTTGTGCCAGCCAGTTAACGTCACTGGATGGACTCAGCCCTGGAAGAGGGATCAGGTCCAACACATCTGTGCCTCATTAAGAGCCTCTTGATGGGGCCTGATAGAGGGCAGCTGGTCTTTATAAAGAGCCAGAGGTAACAAGAACTGAGTGGGGTGGGCAGGTGGGCTTAGACAGGCCTGCTGAAAGCAAGCAGGAATGAGTGTGAAGCTAGATTTCTGGAAGGTTTCTCTGGTTGCAAAGGGATTATGAAAAGACAGCTGGCCTTGTAACTGTTAACATGTTATGGTGGCTGTATTTCATTGGGGAGCGGTATGGAAATAGGGTTCAGTCCTGATTTTCCTTCGTCCCTCCTCAGGTCAAGCTTTCTGGCAGACATGTAATGGAGTGATGGATGGTGTGTGTTTGGCTGTTAGAGTCATCTTGAACCAGGCTCAGATAGGTGATGTCAGTTATGGATCAGATTAAATATTTTCCCCATTTCAAGAGGCTCTGTTGACCCTGCCTGGAGTTGAGCAGGCAACTCCTAAAGCATCATATATGTGACTTTTTTTTTTTTCCACACATAGATTGTTGCCTTGCCCAAATTTTGTGTGTGGTGTGAAATTCTACTTACGTTTATTTTTTCTTAGCAAATTTGTCAAGATTACTTCCCCTTCTCTTGGTGAAAGAAAAGAACCCAGGTGTCCTGGCTCCCAGTCCTATGGCTTTTACCACCCCAATTTTCCTGGTATTTGTCTAATAAAGTTCTTTGTTTGGTGTCAGTGCTGAAACAACTTGGGGACTCTCTCATTGCAGAAAACATGAGGGATTGGTCTCATACTTTAGTATAATCCAGTATTTCTTTGAAAGCAATCTGACTGATTCTTGCTTTTTATTTATAGGCTTTTTTTCCCCCAGGCTGCTGTAAATCATCTTAGCCTTTCAAAAATCTTGGGCATGGGAGGGCAAGAGGGGCTGCATCGTGCTGTGAGCAGCCTGGCCTGCACCTGAGGCAAGCTGGTGTGGGCTGCCATCAGTTAGAGCAGCTGGGGGCTGCTCTAATTTCCACCATGAACTGTCTCAGCTGCCAAATCAGGCCAGGATTTAGTGGTGCGAAGTCAATTCGAAGCCATTTGCCCAAGGTCACAAAGGAAGCCAATGGTGCAATCAGGAGCAGACCTCTGACCTCTTTGAATCCTAATCAAGGGCCCCCAAAATCTCCCACTGTCTTTCCAATGTTCCCTGGATCAAGCTCAGAGCCCAAATCCTAGGAGAACCAGGGAACATGGTAGGCTGGCTCTGGAAAATCCAGTGAGTTGTTGGAATCCAGAGTAAGTTTGTGTGTTTGTGTGTTCTGCTCTGCACCAACAAGAGAGAAGATTAATTACAGCCATAAAAACGTTAGGAGCTTTCTAAATATTTTATGGGAATAAGCACGCACCATATGCGGTTTTACTTTTTACATTTCCGTAAAGGACATTTTGTTTGCAATAACTGGGAAATTGACAGGTGATCTTTAATTTTCCCATCCACTATGAGGAGCTTTGAGGTGTGGGGGAAGAGGGGATGTGACTGCGTTGATAAAAAAAAACTGTTAGTAATGCTTCCTTGGGGTTGGGGAAATGCACCGTTCAGTCTGAAAAAATAAAATGATCTTATATGGCTGTGAGAATTCAAGAAACCTCATCTGCACAGTGGCTTGTTGGGTGTCGGTGCCACCATAGTGGGAAGCAGTTGGCAGGCTGGACATGCGGCTGTTGTTTCAATCATAGTGGTCGCTACAGGTTCCTTCTTCCGAAGCAGCCAGAAAAGTGTGTGGAGGAGCACAACACAGCCTGAAAGCTGCCTTTGTGGGAATCCTCCCAGCCCAGCTAACTTTGTGTAACCCATTCCTATCCCCTGTCTGCACAGGGAGGGAGTGTGAGCAGGACACCCCAGGTGCTAGCAATACTCAGTCAGTAGAAATTATTTGCTGGGTAACTTAGAGCAGCCCATGGGGGCATGTTCTGAGGTTCTGGCTGTGAGGGCTTACTCACTGAAGAGCCAGATGCTGCTCTCTGTGTCTTTACCCCTATAGACTTGCTTTAGCTTGCTAGCAATGTAACTTTTGTAGTAGAACTGAGCCTATATGGTCTATTCACAAATTAAAAGGTTCCCGTCAGGTTCTGCAGATTGCCAGGGAGTCAGCATGTGTTTTCTTCCCCCCTCCTGAGCTACCTTATTTCCAGACCACGCAGGGACACTCCAGATTTGGACCTCCAGGAGCTGCGATGCAATACATTCCTTCCCTGATCCACACTGAGCATCTTTAGCTGCCAGAACCGCTCACCCCATCTACCAGTGTAAATGCAGCAATGCGAGGCAAGAAACCATTAGCAAGCAGGTTTCAGTGTGTCTCATTCTCAGTTTAAATATTGAGGAACCTGAAAAATACCTCTTCATCGCGGCAGTTGACCTGAACTGCTATCTGTTGCGTGGTGCATCTGTTATTTTTTGTGAGCTGTCATGGTGTCTGATGGCAGAGTGAGGAGATGCAGCGCTCCGGAGCCCTGACACGCAGCAGGATTCAGAGTTGTGCTGAATATTTCATGCAGACAGAAACGCCAGCCTGTTTTCAATTCAGACTTTTTTTTTTCTGCTGCTCGAGCTGCATAAATGATGCATGTTGTTTAAGCTTCCCTGGTTGGGAACGGAAGCTTTTGCAGCCATTTGGTCCGCTGCCACTAGGAATGGGAGCCTTGTGGGAAGTGGGCCTGATGAATTATGTTTCCTGCCTGAATGTGTGAGCCCCTGAGCTGTGGTCCCTTCAAAGACTGTGTGTTGGGTTTTCTGGCCATGGAACTCCCTTCTGATTCTCCAGGTAATGCTGTGGACTGAAGCAGCATCCCTGGCTTGCAGGGCTCAGGCTGGTCTGTCAGCGATGCATTAAGCCAGCATCAGATTTGCACAAAGCAACTTCCTACTGAGATAAACTACAAGCAACTCAACCAAGGAGAGGTTCCCCTGTTTTCTCACCAAGTAGAACTGCCACCAATTGATCACATGACCATATTCTTAAAGGTTTTTAGGTACATAAAGAGAGGTATTCTGGGTGGGGGACCTTATAAGGCTTTTATTTTCACCTCTAGCAGGTGCAAGAATACCACTTGGTCTGATAAGTTCACAGTGGTCAAAGCCAAACACTTGGGAGATGGTGCATTTCCTCTGCACACCTTCCAGTGTATCTAACTAGGTAATATGGTGATGAGCGAGCTTCCTTTCTGCCCCTGGCAAGTGAACACTTCATGCCCCGAAACATGAGGACTGCCAAGTTTATTCTTGTCACTCTGGCATATTGTCAGATGGTATCCTTATACCCAGACTGTGGAGGTCTTTAGGTGTACGTGTGCTAGTCCCATTGAAATGAACGTTGGACACATGCACCCAGGGACAGAATTTTATCTCTAAAGACCTGTTTTTGTTTTGAATTTTACTCTCCTCCCGCAACTTCCCGTTGCACTGAATTTCACAAGATCATTGCAGGGGGAGTCAGGACTGGCAATCTCTACAGAGAGATGAAGGTGAGGTAGACAGAAAGATCAGCTTCATGTGATAGAAGCCTCTGTTCATTGTTTCTGTCTGCACAGCAGAGTCACGCTGTTGTTTCTAAGGTCCGTCTGACCTATGGTTCTAAAACTCACCTTTCTGAAGGTGTTTAGAGGCTAATTAGAGCCAACTGTAGCATGCTGTTGAGTCTGTACTAATTGTAAAATGTGTCTGCCAGGTGCACTCTGAGCATCTGTCGAGGAACACGGAAGTTCACTTCCCTACCAGAGTAAATTGTCTTTTAACTGCTTTGCTTTAAGCCACCAGAGGATCCTAAAATCTGATCCAGATGTGAAAATCACCAGGGGAAGGACAGCAACTCTTTCTCACAGGACAAATTGCAGAAAAGACCTTACATTAAGAGAGCTGACTGGGGAAGGGAAAAGAGAAATTAAACATGAGTATGGCTCAGCGAGCTAATGTTCCTAACAGAGGAAAGAAATGCCTCAACAGGTGAGTTTTGGTTCCATTCTTCAGCTCGGCTTGCAAAAAGAGACACTGAAATTTGGGTGTCCGACCTGAGACGTGCTGGGCCTTGATTTTCAGAGGTTCATGTTCATGTCAGCTGGGATTGTTGGTACTCTTTTGAAAAACGTGCCGAGGGTCAGAGCCTGCATCAGTGGACCCTGTTTTAGGCCACAAGAACCCCTGTTGCGGGTGGGATCAAGTACTGCGGAGAGCATGGATGAGTTTATCATCCTACTCTGCAAGCAGAATTCAATGGGGCATAGCAAACCAGACCTTCTGTGGTGGCTAAGTCTTGCTACCTCCTTCTTGAAGCAGACATTTCTGACTGGAGTCTGGCCTCTGGTCCCAAAGTAAGGTCTTAGAGCTTTAGTGTGAATATCTACCCAGCCTGAGACATTTGCCACAGGCTCTTACACTTGGCTCTGCAGACTTTTCTTGGCAGTGCAGACATGCCCTGGGTTTCCTGATGACAGCATCAACTGACTTGCCCATTAGACTGCACTGCTTCTGTATGAGTGCAGCAGACACCTACATATTTTTATAGATGCCTGTTGTGACTCTGTTTTTTTAAAGGGCTGGATTTTTCAAATTCCAAGTAATTCTCCTCTGTTGGGCAGCGGGCAGAGTGCGTGTCTGCCACCTTCAGCTCTGCCCATTTAAGGTAAATGTTGTTTTAACTGAATGAGACATGCTTCTGCACTGCCAGTCCTCACTGGGAGGGTGTGAACAACACCACAGCAGCTTCTGCACCAGAAGTGGCTGCATTTTCCATTGGTAGGGAAAGAGGAGTAATTCCTTTTGAGTGTTTAATTTGCTTTTCTGCAAAGACTGAGGCTTTTTTGTTTGGTAAAAGATGCTATATATAAATCTGTCAATAATAATCAGCCATTTGGGTACAACACAAAAAGTGATAGCAACTCTATTTTTCTCTGTATCCCCATGAGATATTCTCACCTGATATGAAGGTTTGCTCTAAGCACAAACCCCTCCAGGCATTTTAACAGCTGAAAGTGAGTGATTAGAGGAATTCCTGGTGTAATTTCTGCACTCTTCTTTGTCAAGGCTTTTTCATGAATGGAAACTGCCAACCTGATATTCCTTTACAAATTACCTATGATTGATTGTGCAAAGAAACGTGTAATGAAATAAAAAAGCTCGTTGCCTGCTAGAGCTACTCTTTAACTAAAAGGTCAAACAAAAATTATAATGAAAACTACAGCAATGTACTTCTAAGTGCTAGCTGAAAGCAGGGCCTCCCATATTGGTCACTAGGGTGGTTTTTGCTATATTTGTAGCTTTGCACAATGGTGAACAGTGAACAGACAACCCCACAGTTGTCTGTTTCTGAGCCCACTCGAACGCTGTAGGCTAGATGTTGCTGGCTTCATTGCTCCAGGACCTGAGATAGTTAGATTAAAGATAGCTCAGGTGTCCACTTAAACTGATAATGCACAAGCAGAGTCACACCAGGCATCATGTATAGCAACGTGCGCTGGTCTGGCTCAGTCCTATGAATCCATGTGTATCTAGGGAGAAGGCTCAAGGAACGGTCAGGACACGCACTCCTTCACATTTCAGTGGAGTGCTTGAGATCACAGTGTGTGTTGGGGGGGGGGGGGTATTTTTGTCCATCCTAGCGATATGGCAAAAGAGCCTGCAACACTGCTTTTGGATATGATAAGTGACTGAAGGAAGGTCAGATTGTTGTAATTGTGATGAGTTTCACCAAGTCAAACTATATTCTGTTCAGGATTTGGCCCTGCCAGTGCATCAGGAACACAACTAGCTGTTTCCAATCCACCTGTTGGAGGGTCCATTTTTGACCCATGTAGGTACCCAGGTAGGCCACAGGCTTGATAGATTCTGACCTTTATCTCAGCCCCAAGGCATGTCTGCACTCAAAAACATGACATGGACTTCATATGGAAGGCAGCAAGGCCTAATCATTGAAGAGCTTCTGGCTTGCTCTGAGGGTTTGAACTCTGCTTGCAGAGTAGGCAGAAGAATTCCACCATAGGACTTGGCCCTGAGTGCACCATGCGTCATGTCAGCCCTGCTACAAGGTTCTGGCCCTTGGTCATCTGCCATGAGATATTCAACCCCATGGTGCAGATGGTTGCACTGTTCAAGCTGCTATCCAACCCTTTAGACAGTTACTTTTACAATGCCCTCTATTGCACAAAGTTTATCTATTACCATACGTCCTCAGTCATATCCACTGTTTTCTTTCCTGTTGTTAATCTCTAGGCTTCCTCAGGGCCTTTAATACTAAATGCCTTCTACAGCAGACCAAACCTAGCTAGGGAGACTCTCATGGACACAAGTCCCATGTCAATGTTGTGGCCTGTATCTATGACAAATTACAAAACAACATTTTGGAGTGGGGAATTTTTCAGCTGGAAGATTCTGACCAACCTGAAGGCTTTGGCATTGACCGTCAGAGGCAGGCAATGGACTATCATGGTGTGATGTGGCAGGGTACGCTTCCGGTAACACCAGGAGCACAGACATGTCCTTAATGCCGCAGAGACATTTTCAATATGAAGTTCTTCATCTTGAAGTGATCTTGCTCACTTACAATGCACAGGAGGGAAAAAAATCAGACATTCTTTTTCCTCATGAGGAATGTGTTTTGAATCATTTTGATTCTAAACTACCTCATTAAAGTTTAATCCCCAAACTAAATCTTTCTGTCTGCATTTTTGCTGGCTCTAGATTACTCATTGCCTTCAGTCATCCCATGATGCTGGATAAGCTGAAGGCCTGGCTTCCGCACAACCATAGAAGCGTAGGGTTTGAAGGGACCTCATGAAGTCATCTAGTCCAGCCTCTGGCACTAAGCAGGGTCAAGTAAACCTGGACCATCCCTGACAGGATTTTGTCCAACCTTTTTCTAAAACTCATCTAATAATGGGGATTCCACAGTCTTCCTTGGAAATCTGTTCCAGAGCTTATCTATCTGCACAATCTTCTTTACTGCAGATTAAACCCATTACTTCTGGTTCTACCTTCACTGGACATGCTCATCATCCTCTTTAAACAAGATTTTAACATCTGATGAAGTGGGTTGGAGCCTCCAAGAGCTTATGCCCAAAGAAATTTGTTAGTCTTTTAGGTGCCACCGGACTCGCATTGTTTTTGTTGTACACAGATTAACATGGCTACCCCTCTGGATTTTAACATATTTGAAGACTGTTATTGGGTCTCCACTCAGTCTTCACGTCTCAAGACTAAACAAAACTTGGTGTCCTCTTCAGATTTGATAAGCATGCTCTCCATTCCATTAATGAAAAAATTAAATTGTGCCAGATCAAAGGCTGACCTTTCTGAGAACCCACTAGATATGTTCTCCCACTTTCACAGTGAACCACTGATAACTGTTCTATGAGGATGGGTCTGTCAACTGGTTGTGCACCCACTTTATAGGGATTGCATCTAGACCACATTTCTCTAGTTTGCTTATGCAATTATCATGTGGCATTGGGTCAAAAGTCTTATTAAAATCAAGCTATATCACATCTACAGTTCTTTCCCCTTCTGCCATTCATTCAGCTGATAACCATGTCAAAGAAGGAAAGTAGATTTGTTTGGCATGATTTGTTCTTGACAAATCCATGATGGCTATTCCTTATCACCCTGTTATCCTATAAGTGCTTACCAACTGATTAACAATTTTTTCCAGTATCGGTCCAGATATCAAAGTTAGACGAACAAATCTATAATTCCCTGGCTCCTCTTCATTTCCCTTTTAAAGATCAGTTCTATATTTTCCTTTCTCCAGTCAGCACCCTTTCCCATGATTACTTCAACCAGTTCCTTAAGTGTCTTAAGTTTTTTTTTTAAATTTAGACTAAGTAGAACTCCAAAAATAAAAGTTGCAACAAGGATTTTGTCTTTCAAAATGGAGCTTGATTTGATCTGTCACTAATTATTCTGGCTTTCCTGGTCTACGGAGTAGGCAATAATTCTGATTCTTCCAGGAGAATGACCCACGTCTCCTGTACCATTCATAGACCTTGACTTTCTACAAGACCAAAAGGCCTTCCAAAGGAATCTGACTCCTTGGGAAAGCCTTCCCTGACAACATTGTCAAATCAATCTTCCTAATCAACTGAGTGGGTCTGTGAAGACCCGCCCACTTGATTGGGAAGTGAGTCCCTGAAGACCACGCCTTCAAGTAGCATAGCATTGAGTCAGCGGGAGGACACTCCCATCGACATAGTGCACTAAAGACACGGTGATGAGTAGGTGTTAGGCAGTCAAAGGGAGATACAGAAGTTATTTTAGGGAATTTATGTATCTCCCTTTGAGTGCCACTGAAAAGTGCCTGCAGTGTAGACCAGGGTCTTGTCTATAAAGACAGATTTCATCATCATTATTAGGCTTGCCTTTGCCACACACTCCTTGGGAACTCTAGTAATTAAGGCCAATTTTTCAAATGCTCATTGCCTGCAAAGAGTGCCAGATTTTCAGAAGTGTTCAGCTCCCACTGTGATGTCCATGGCCAGATTTTCACACAAACTCAGTACCCAGTGTCTAAAAAACTGGCCTTAAATCGAAGAAAGGCTCTTCTGAAAATCTTAAGCTTTTATATGGCAGCCCAAAGCAATGATCTCTGAGTGCAAAGGACTGTAACAGACCTCATTTAACAGCGTGGGAACTAAGATACATAGCCTAAGTGATTTGTTCAAGGTAACACCACTGGCAGAGCTAGATCCAGGAACTGAACCCAGAGTTCATGACTGCCAAACCAGGGCCTTAACTGCAAGATGATCTTATCTGGTAATGGCTACTGAACTCTTCTGAAAGAGTGCCCCTTAATTGCTTTGTGACTCAGTTTCTCCATATGTGAAGTAGAGGGGATTTTTATCCCTTTCTCCCAGCCTTTGTCTGCCTTGTTTACTCATATTGTAACTTCTTATGGGAAGACACTGTCTCTCAATGTGTCTGTACAGCCCCTAACACAAATAGGCCTCACCCTGGCCTCAGCTGGGCCCGATAGTGACAATTATAATAAAGTAGCAAAAGATGGCTTTGGTAGGGCTTGACCTACTCATCTAAGTGGCTAAGCCATGCTGTTCAGCAGTTTCCATAAGTGCCACTGAGCCTGAGCGCCAAAATAATAAGAATCAATAAAAAGACAGGGGGAGAGGTGAAGAGGACAGGGAAGGAGTGACAATTTCACTGTAAAGATGGGAGTGAAGCAGAATGAGAATCAGATAAAGAATTAGGTTAGTTCATGGAGGATGGTCCATTAATGGCTTTTAGCCAAGACGGTCAGGGACAACCCCATGCTCTGCTTGGCCCTTCACCTCCAACTACTGGAAGTTGTTGGGCAGGTCACTCAATACTCGTCCTGTTCTATTCATTCCCTCCAAAGACTGGTCACTATCGGAAGACAATGCTGGGCAAGATGAACCATTGGCCTGACCTCGGATGGTGTTTCTTATGTTCTAATAAATATATAGAGGAAAGTTGGCAGAAGTTCAGTGCAGAGGCTGGGAAGGTGGATTGAGAGTTAGAAAATCTGGTTTACAATCCCAGTTTAGCCACAAACTAACTGAGACTCCTTAGATAAATCCCTTCATTTTTGGTACTGCTACTTCAGCCTTTCTCTCTTTAAGTTGTAAGCTCTTTAGGATCGGGAATTCTCTCTCATCATATGTCTGTACTGTGCATTCACACAACAGAGGTCTCATCTGAGAACAAAGAGTCAGAAAAACAAACAAGCAGTCTGGTGGCACTTAAAGACTAACAAATACATTTATTGCATGAGCTTTCATGGGAGAGAATCTCACTTCATCAGACGAGGTAGTAAAAGGTAATGCAAATGTAGAGTGTGTATGTCTGCTCTCTTGTCTGCGGAAGAGAAAACATAAGCTATGGCCTGATCCAAAGTTCATAGGAGTCAAAAGAAAATCTCCACTGGGCTTTGGGTCAGGCCCTGGGTGAGGTGAAGTTGATAAATAGAGTTGCTGAGAGATCTGGGTGGGATGAAAGGACAAATAGTCTTAAGGACAATATAAAAAAGAAAAATGCAGAGTTAAAAGGCCCAGCTCAGTTGGAGCTGGCATTACAATATCAAAGCTTTTGTGAGCGCCAGGTGGTATTTCATCTCAAGTTGACACTTTTTTGGGGGGAAAAGAATTTCCACCAGCTTTTTCCTGTGCAAAAAAATGAAAACATTGTTGATCAAAAAGCATCTGCAGTGTCTTCTCCATTCCCAGAGAGACTGGAGAGTGAAGCCCAGTCAGTAATTTGAACAGCACAGCAGGTGAATAGCCAGTTCTTTCAGATTCTGGGCATGAAATCAGAAACATGGTAAGGAGTGAAACTGGAGTCTTTCCAGAAAGGAGAGACAGCGGGACGCATGACTATGCAGGTGCCCACACAGACAAACATCTAGACATGCAGAGACAGAAAGACACCTTCCCTGCACGAACATACACAAGTTTTCATGGCAGTGGATAGCCCCGTGTGGGGGAAATAAATGGTGTGGGAAAGACCCAGGAACTGCCTCCTTCCCAAGCAATAGTTCCTTCCTAAAAGAAACAAATCCGATCTATGGTGGAAATGATTTGTGGATTCCAAGACCAGACAGGATTGTTGTGATCATCTGTCAGGCCTCCTGCTTGCAGCAGGCCAGAGACCCTCAGCTCCCTTCGTCGAGTGACATTGCTTTATTGATCAGACTGCTCCCAAGCTCTTTGTTTGCCAGATAGGAGCTTCCTTGTCAAAACTGCCACGTAAGGAAAGAGGAGAGATGGAGGAACCTGCATGATTGAAAGCCCAGCCCAAAGTTTTGCCTCACGGTGAATCTCTGAGACTTTCGGCAGCTCTAGAGATGGCCCTGGTTTCTGTGGCCGGGCGTTGAGTCCAAGCCTGTCTGTACCCATCCTGCCATTTGCTCCCATTCTCAATCCAAATCTGAGCCCTCTCTGTTTTTCCAAGAGCTTTCCCCCCAAATGCTGGCTAGGCTGTACTCCACTTAGCTAATGAAACAGAATTGGATCCCAGCTTGCTGTGACTTGCAGGTTACATTACCTCCTTAACGACTTGTTCAGAGATGATTCACTTGTTGCTTGGCCTCAGACTGGGCAATCAATACTCCTCTCAGAGACGTGTCTGATGTCCAAAGCTCTGGGTCTCAATCATGAGGAAAATGTGCCCTCAATGGCCTAGTTTCTTTCTGGGTAACATGGAGACTGCTCCTTAAGGGTATAAATGCTATGGCTGTGGTGGAGGACACATAGCGAGAGAGAAACAAAGCACTTTTGAAAGGCATATTCTTACAACTCACCTATCCTAACTCAGTGCCCCAAATGAGGATCTGACTTTCCCATTTTCCTGCCTTTGGTGTCTCTCCAAAATCCATTATCCAGGAATTTAAATTAAGCTCTGCGGGGGGCAGGACTCACTCAACGGCTTTAAGAAGATGCTAGCCACTCATGATCAGCCCTAAGGAGGGACCTTGGCTTACCTCAGTGAGCTGGCGCATTTTTTAACCTCATTAGGCTGCTAGTGTAGATGAACACATATCGGGAAACTTGTTTTGAAATGCTGCTCATTTTCCTAATTTAGGCAGAAGGCCTGTGATCTGGATAAGTTGCTGTAGAAGTTCACCTGGTAAGTATAAATCTACATGTTGACCTTGTCTATGTGCAGCCCTTCTCCATCCTAGGTGGGGTGCAAACTCTGATGCTCTAACACTCTCATTGGGTGAGCTGGAAGCCACGTGCTAGCTCATAATATAGATGTAGCCACAGACATCCAGTCCTGATGTAAAGATTCTGGGTGATTATGGGATAAATCATTGCCAATGGTTAATTGCTACCCTTCAGATTAAGAAATTGAGTCCATTTATGCCCGTTTCTCCAGAGGAGCTCTGAAAAAAACAGAGAGGCCTATATACACTCAGCCTTTAGTGACTTTTCCAAGGTCATAACCCAGTCCTCGAGCTAAGATCTGCTGGGCACTGCACCAGGGCTCTCCAGGGTGAAGTGGTTTCTGAGCCGCAGATTAAAAATGACAGATTCCAAAGGGGTTTGTTCATCAAAACAAACAAGGGGTCTGGTGGCTCTTTGAAGACCCACAAATTTATTGATCTCATGAGCTTTTATGGGAGAAAAAAGCATCTGATGAAGTGGATTTTTCTCCAACAAAAGTTCATGCAATAAATAAATCTGTTAGTCTTTAAAAGTGCCACCAGACACCTTGTTTGTTTTGCAAATTAAAGAGTAGAGGCTAAAAGACCCACCAAGAGACTGATGGGATGAGGAAGGGTAAGAGACTGCCATTGAAGCAGGGGAATATTAGAGTTGGAAGGGACCTCAGAAGGTCATCTAGTCCAGGGGTCTCAAACTCAAATCACCACGATGGCCACATGAGAACTACTACAAGGCTGCCTGAGGACTAGTACGTTAGCCCAAGGGCCACACCGCTGAAACCTTTTCATATAACAATATTGCAAATATAGGTAAGAATAGTGTTGTTGCGGGCCACAGGAAATAGCTTTGGGGCTGCATGCGGCCCATGGACCTCATATTTGAGACCCCTGATCTAGTCCAACCCTCTGCTCAAAGCTGGATAAACCTCAGCTAAATCATCCCAACCAGGGCTTTGTCAAGCCGCAGCTTAAAAACCTCCAAGGATGGGGATTCTACCACCTCCCTGGGTAACTGATTCCATTTCGAAAGGGATAGCCGTGTTAGTCTAGTCCAGTAAAAAAACAACAAGCAGTTGTGTGTTGTGTGGCACTTTAAGTCTAACAGATTTATTTTTTGCATGAGCTTTTGTGGGAGAAGATCCCACTTCCTCAGATGCTTCGAAGATGGGTGAATTTACAGAAAGGAATGAAACTAAATGCAAGGGGGTGTAAAACATAGGATCAGGTCATAAAGTAACAGCAAATCAGAGCAGTTTACAGGCTCAAAGAATGGGAAGCCTGTACAGGCTGGCCCCTGTAAAGGCTTCCCCTGGCCCCTGTACAGGCTTCCCATTCTTTGAGCCTGTAAACTGCTCTGATTTGCTGTTACTTTATGACCTGATCCTATGTTTTACACCCCCTTGCATTTAGTTTCATTCCTTTCTGTAAGTTCACCCATCTTCGAAGCATCTGAGGAAGTGGGATCTTCTCCCACGAAAGCTCATGCAAAAAATAAATCTGTTAGTCTTAAAGTGCCACACAACTGCTTGTTGTTTTTTTAACTGATTCCAGTGCTTTACCACCCTCCTGCTAATTTTTTTTCTTAATATCCAACCTATAACTCTCTCCCTGCAACTAAGAGCACTGTTCCTAGTTCTGTCATCTATTACCACTGAGAACAGCCTAGCTACATCCTTCCTGGAGCCCCCTTTCAGGGAGTTGAAGGCTGCTATTAAGTCCCCCCACCTTCTTCTCTTTTTCAGACTCAACAAGCCTAGTTCCTTCAGCCTGTTCTTGTAAGTCTTGTGCGCCAGCCCTCTACTAATTTTTGTTGCTCTCCACTGGACTCTCTCCAGTTCGTCCGCATCCTTTTTATAATACAGTACCCCAAAGTGGACACAATATTCCAAATGCGGCCTCATCACTGCATAAAGCAACTACATGGGAGACCTAACAGCATCACCGTTGCAGCAGTATGTCTGTGCTGCTCTGAGGTCTATAGTGGAGACATTGCCTTTATCATCTCTATAGTCTGAGCAAGTTGGCCAATTTGCTCCCCAGGAGGCCCTGAATGGAAGGTTTGTGGCTGGAAATGGCCAGTGGGAGGGCCATCTTTCAGATTTGTTGCCATGACAAATCTATAGGAGGCTGTCCCCTGCCTTGGAGGGTTGAGCTCTTGCCACCATGTTCTGGATTTGCAGAGTCAAGGTCTGTCAGGCTGCTAAATTTCCTCAGCTGCTCTGCAAAAGTGCTGGATGCAACTTGCAAATCAGCTTGCGCCCTTGACTGGACAGCAAAACCTATCAGGCTTTAGGGTACAGATCCCCACAGAAATGCCTTATAGCTTCCCCCCATCACCACCTCCTCCCGCAACACGACCATCTTCTCTTCTGTTGCTGACAGGTCTGCCCTAGATCATCAACCCAGATAATTAAAGTGTCTGACGAAGTGGGATTTTCTCCCCTGAAAGCTCATGTGATAAATAAATTTGTTAGCCTTTAGAAGTGCCACAGGATTCCTTGTTTGTTTTGCTGAGCGAGACTGACACGGCTGCCCCTTTGGAACCAGTTCATTAGGTGTAGCTAGGGTCACCAGATGTCAGGCAAAAGGAGGACATTTCCTCCTTTTTACTTTCACGTCCTCTGTCCGGCTGGCATTTTAAAATACAGGATTTTGTCTGGCTTTTTACTTACAGAGGTTAAAGTATGCTGGAACTCCCTATTTTTAGGAGGAAGCATTCCAGGGCCCCTAAAAACAAAAGAATATTACATTAATACTACATTTTCTCCATTGTCCTCCAATGTCCTCCTTTTCGTACTTCCCTGTTCTCCTTTTCCAGGCTTTGGTATCTGGCAACCACAGGTGTAGCTCCATCACAGAAGCAAGAGTTGCGGGGATTCACCCCAGCTGAGACTCTGATTTGGAATTCATGGCTTCTTTTGTCTAGACTTAAAAGTTTCCTTAGTATAATTATGTCAGTCAGAGGCAAGAGCTGGCCGGGAATTTTTCAACAAAATGTTTTCTCATTGGAAAAGGCTGATTCATATAAACCAAAACTATTCATGGGGAAGGGCTGGTTTCAATGAAATCTCCTATTCTGAATTTTTTTTTTTTTTTAAGTTTTGAAACATCTGAAATGTTCCTGGTTGAGACAGTAGAAAAGAAACGTTTGGTTTTGCTATTCAGCATGACATTCAGTTTCAAAGTGTTTAGTTAATTTATATGAAAAAAACCAAACAACATTGAACAGGCCAAAATAGGCACAAATTATTTTAAAAAGGTCAGAATTAGTGGTTTCCCCTGGCCCAAGTTGGGATGATTTCTTTTTAATTCAAATGATTGATTTGTGGACATTTTTTCAGGTTTCAGTATTACATCCCAATTTGGGATGGAGGGAAAAGAAGTCAAAATCTCAAGCTCTCACAGAATGGGAAAAACATTCCCCACCCTGCTCTAGTTAGGAGTGTGATTTTATTTTATTTTATTTTTGCATACAGAGCCATGCCAGCCAAAGCTTTTCTAGCGATGCAATGATACTAGCAAAAAAGACCTTTTGCTACTCTCACCCATTTTGTTCAGGGAACTGGTGTAAGCTGTGTCTTCACTCAAAGAGTTCTCCAGTATAATCTGATTAGAGTAGTTCTACCAGCAAAACTTTTCTAGCATCTGCGAAGTCCACATGACAGCACAGAGGGTGATTTCGGTGTGGCACATTGGGCCTAACAAGGAGTCACTCCAGGCTGTTTCTTGAGGTTCTTTCTTTCCCAATTCACTCAAGGTAAAAGGTTCTTTCCCCCTCTCATGTGATGCACATCTGCGCATCCTGGGTTATGATCTATACGGTTTTTCTGTTTATTTAGGCACTGTGAGTGCACATTGTTATGCCAGTTACTCAGTGAAAGGTTTCTTTATGGATGCTCATAATATATTCTACATGTTTACTATGACATCATGTTCCCCGCAGCTTCATGCATGTGCACAGAGAGGTAACATGTTTTCCTTGGCTCGAAAGGGTGGGAGACAGGCAGAAATCTCTTCCAGCAGCATGTAAACAGCCGCGGCTGTGAGCAAGCAAGTACCTGAAGGCGGCAACAAACATATGCTAATTGAGTTCCCTGTCTCAGACTGGACACAGAGATCACCTCAGTCCAGAAAGGAAGGGGTTGAGGTGGCTTGGAAACAAAGAAAGACACTTGGAGGGATTTGGGGATTTTTGCTTGGGAATCTCCATTTTGTGACAACTTCAAGTAAGATCTGGGCCCTGCCTGGTCTCAGCAAGAGACTGGCTGTACAAACATCTGACAGCTGAACATCCTGAGCATAAACTTGGACTGTGAGGTCAGTTTAGGTAGAGAGATTAGGTTAACATGAATGTTTTACGTTTTATTTTCCTGTGGTCACTCCTGACTCATTTATATTGTGATTTTGCCCTGATCGGCCATATTCTCATCAGAGGCGTCGCTGGCCTGGGGAGCGACCCACGGCACGGGCCTGGGCCCTGCCCCTGGCTGGGGAAAGGGCCAGAAGCCACCACGCTGCCGGCTTGGGACGAGGCCAGAAGCGGCCATGAGCGGCCGGGCCTCCCATCCCCAGCCGGGGGTGGGGCCGCCGCCGCCACAGGCAAACAGCCCCCAGGTTCCCCACCGCAGCCGTGGGCGGCTGGGACCCGGATGCCCGGCCGGGGATGGGGCCACCGCTGCTGTGGGTGGTCAGGCCCCAGATCCCCGGCCGGGGACGGGGTTGCCGCGGCTGCCAGTGGCTGGGCCCCGGATCCGATTGTGCCAGAGATCCGGGGCACCAGCGCTGGGATTCGGGGCACGTGCCCCAGGTGCCCAGTGCCAGCGACGCCTCTGATTCTCACTTAGAATTATAATCTGATCTATAAACAATTGTTGTTTTGTCCAAAACTGTGTGATCTTTAGGGGATGTGAGTGGAAAAGGCTGGGTACAATCCATTTCTTTGTTAAATGGATGGATTTGAGTGTATGGTGGTTGGGAGTGGGTCCCAATCCCTGTAGACGGTGGCTCCCAGTGAGGTACCCTGGGGCTGGAGGTGCTCACTTGGGGACCATCCTTTGAGGAGCCAGAGCGCATCCACCCACTGCCTGGGACCGACTGCATGCAAGAGGCTGGAGTGGACTGATTCAGGAGTGAATGGTCACTGGGCGAAGTGGGGTGAATTGGGGTTCAGGAGTGGGAACTGGGGTGTCACAGCAGCACACTGGACTGGATGGGGGGCAGTCTGTCACACCGCTCAACCTCCTTCAGTGAGCTGTCCTGTGCTTTGTCTTGTGTGTTGGTCAGGGGTGTTGCTGGTGCTGGGCAACCCGGGGCACATGCCCCGAACCCCAGCGCCAGTGCCCCAGATCTCCAGCCCAAGTGGGGCAGAGATTCGGGGCCTGGCTGCTGGCAGCTGCGGCGGCCCCGTCCCTGGCCGGGGATCCGGGGCCCAGCTGGTGGCAGCTGCAGCGGACCTGTCCCCAGCTGGGGATCCAGGGCCTGGCTGCCGGCGGCTGCAGTGGCCCCATCCCCCACCAGGAATGCGGGGCCTGGCCGCCCACGGCAGCACGGCCGCTCCTGGCCCTGGCCCTGGCTGGGGGTGGGGCCTGTGGGCCAGGGGTGGGGCTTGCGGGCCAGGGGCGGAGCCTGGGCCTGTGCCCCGGCTCCCTCCCCCAGCTAGCGATGTCCCTGGTGTTGGTGTGGACCTGGTCTGTGGAGAACTCCAGAGCCCAGCTGGCCACTCTGCTGGGCTTCCAAGCGATGCACAGGGATGGGAATTGCTTAATAAGATTCCCTTCCAAAAATACATTTGCATGAGCCTTTCATCACTCTTCTGTGCAGGGTCTGAATCCTAGAGGGCACAGAGCAGCAGCTGGTTCCTTGGTGATTCTAGGTTCTGTCCAGCCTTGCAGCCTGCCTTCCAGACTACTTTGCCATGTCTCTGCAAGGTGCACGGTGTTAGCAGCAATTCGATAGTACCTGGAGTTCACTGTGCCCAGCACTGTACATGTACAATGAAAAGATGGTTCCTGCTCCAAAGAGCTTACAAGGAATATTCCCCTGGTTTTGGCGTGGACTATGTTAAATGACTTGACCAAGGGCACTCAATGAGTCAGTGGCAGAGCCAGGAATCCCAACTCGCTTCTTTCTGCTATAACCACTGGGCCATACTCTTGTCTCCTATTGCAGCTAAGTGTCCACATTTTACAGGTTGGGAAAGATCAAGAGGTGAAATTCTGCACAATCCTGCAAGATCAAGTGATGTGAAATCGATCACCCGAACAATCACAAAGTAATTCTTAAAAAAGCAGAAATGTAGATGAATTGCTAAGGGAGCGTACAAAAGAGCAGCTCAAAAATGAGGGACAAAATTACAAAGGCTAAAGCACAAAATGTGTTACAGCTAGCAAGGGACCTAAAAGGAAATAAGGAGTTCTCTCAATACATTATGAATGAACAAAAGATTAAAGTAAGTAACCCCTATCGTTATTCTGAAACCTTGAAGGACCTCTCAGGTGAAAACAATGCCACTGGCCTTGCCTTTGGAGGAAGGGCAACGGCTAGAGTGTGGTGCCGTCCTTCAGCCACCGAAGCAGGAAAGACCATGTGCCCAACTCTGTATTGTGAAAGAAGGGGAACAGACGACCCATGCTAGTTCCTTTCACCTGAGCATCTCTGACCTGCTAGTAGATTCAGCCTCACTCCACCCCTTGAAGTAGGAAGGCCTCACTCCACCCCCTTTGTGGATGGGGCAATCTGTGGTGGACAGCAGTACCTAAGAGCCAGATTATCCATGAACCTACACTTTGCACGGACTCCAAGTGCAGAGGAGAGCAACGCGCTACCAGATCTGAATGGTAATCATTTGCATCAGCATAACTGCCCAATCAAGACTGTGGACAGTAAAGCCTTCTGCATTCACGGCACAGCCTGTAACATAATGGCGGCTCCTTGGCTCCCCTGTCCTTGTTCTAACCCCCAGACGGATTCAGCTTTTAGCCACTTACTTCAGAGCTGCTTATGCTGGGAAGCCAGGCTTAGATTAGCCTTTTCATTGGCGTTACGGTAGGTGCTGAAATTAAATCCCTCTCTCCTTCCCTATGGGAAATATTCCAACCCCCCTGCTCACTACAGCTTTCCAGAATGCCTTCAAAAGAACAAAAAGTCAAACTTCAAGTTAACAGCTCAGCTGCTCCAAAAAACACAGAAGGAGACAAAAAAATAAACAAATCCAGATTTGAAAAAAAAACAAACCAACAACTTTGCTTTAAAGCTCATTCTGCATTTTCTGGTGAGGTGAGAATACTTCATAATAAACAACTGTTCTTCTGAATGGCAAACACAGCCTCCGAGCGAGTCTGCAAAAAAATACCCCTGTTTTGTATAAATCTAATCACCCGTCTGAAAGTAGACATTAAAATTACAATATAGCTCTTGACTTTTGGTAATTAAAAACATTTTGTGATGACTCGCTTGATTAAAACGAGATCAGCCATTTAAAATGAAAATTCAGAATCAAAATTGCTTTTGTTACACCGATTATTCTATTTTAAAACTCCTTGCTGTTATCACACTAATAAAAAGCTGTCACTTCTTCTGTCATGTAATTCACAACACAAGCCATTTGCATTTCTTCCCGACTCTTATTTATTTCAGTAATTACAAATGGATTCTTCTAAAATCATTCCCCCTTCCCTCCCACCTATGCCCTCCCTTCTCCTGTTCCCTAGGCTGTGAGGATCAGATCAGCCCTTTTCTAGACAACCTTGGGCAGATACCCTGCAGGCTAAACTGCACCTGATGCCCATGTCTGGGGGAAAAGGGAAATCTAGGAGTAGATTTCTCCTAGCAACCAAAATGTTACAGTATTCCACAGCAAGGTGCCCAAGCTGGGCAATATAGCTTTCTCTTTCTCTGTTTTTTTGGGTTGTTTTTTTTAAATTTGGTATGATGTAATGCCAACTGAAGGCTACGGAAAGATTTCCTTTGACCTCACAGTGGATGAACTGGGCCTGTGTGCAATGGCTACAGAATTTGGTTTACTACGTGAGTTGGACTCCATAACTCCTTGCCTCCACATACAGCTCCCTCTTGCGGTTGGAAAAGGCTGGGAGAGGCACTAGCTAAGTTCGGTAAATGTGCATGATTAGCCCATATGTACCATGCGACTGGTTTGCTAGGACTGGCAGAGGAGGGAAGGTGGAAGGACCACCACTGGGGAAAATGCCCAGCACAGGGGCCTCGTGTACAGGCTGTGGGCACACTCGCCATTGTAGGGATGGAGTAGAGGTGAGCAGGCACAGGAGGGGATGTGACCAGCCGAGCGATTCTGCCACCTTGCAAGGTTCATCTGGGACCACTGAAGCAATTACTAAAACCTGCCATCTTTTTATCAGGAGGCACAAACCACCAGCCCTCAGTCCTCTGCTGTCACAGGCCTGTCTCCAGCCCAAGCATTGAAGGAGAAAAAAAGCCGGGTCAGATTCACATTCTCTTTGTTAAAAAGGCAGCAGGGTGTTGGACACCTAGCCTTGCAGGGCACCCCTGCCTACCCGACTCATGCAGTGTGGACTGGGAAAAGCTGCCTGGTTGAAGAGTCTCATCTCATGGCTGTGGGATTTTGTTTAATCTGTCTCTTTTGGTGCTGAATGGAATGATAATTCTCTGGCATTAGTTGAAGTGTTGGTTGAATAGATTGAACAGGTAGTGATCAAAGCTGGCTTCACTTGAAGACCATGGGCTAGATTGGTATATGGGGTGGAAGGAGGTAGCACTGAAATTGGGAAATCTATTCCATTTAGTCCTCTGCTATTTCTGCCATGGCATACTAACTTGCAACCCTCCAAATGGGAAACAGGCCCCTTCCAGGACCCCTGCCCCAGGTAAACTCCTTTCATGGGAATGGCTGCCTGATATCTGATAGACCACTGGTTGCGTCTGAGCCCAGCATGGGAAGAACCAGTCTAGAAATGGGTCATTTCTATTATCCTCTCCCCCTCCTCAGTGCTGAAGTGGTTTTAAAGGGGCCATGGAACCAGTTAAAGGGAAAGGAGGTGAACGGAGGAGTTAACAGAAACAGAGTTAATTAAATGGCAATTGAAATAGGACTGTGGCCCTCACCATCATGAGCAAGGGAGGGCCCCTGCAGGTAACTGGATGTGTCCACCTCTGTATGTAGCTCTGCTGCTTCCTCTGCTCATCACCGGATCCAATTCAGTACATCTTTGCTCTTTTAAGAGGTTTCCTCCAGCTTATGTTGCTCGCTGTTCAACCACCTGCATCCAGCACTGGTTCCCTTCCTCTTCCTCTAAATCCAGTGACATATCTGTTCACACACACACACACGCATTCTTATGGCCTATATTAAAAACTGTTAAAATTACCAGCTGCCACTTTAAATTTCAAGGTGTTTCCTGGTTCTGCTTGCAGGGTAGAGGGCTTTGAGGGTAGCGTGCAATCTGTGTCTTCAGTGTCAGGCTGCAAAGAGCCAGCTACGGAAAGGTGGGCACAGCTGTGCCTTTCTGCTTTAGGGAGCAGTCTGCTTTCTCTCTCTCTCTGTTTTTGGTTCTTGATCGTTAGGCTTCTTGAGTGTATGGGGAGAAAAGCGCTGTTACACTACACCATTCCAGAAAAATAAAACACTCAAATCTTCTAACATCTCTGTGTGCATGCCATGAACACACCATTGGTATGCAAACCTTTTCCACTGCTCAGGAACAGTCTTCACTGCACTCTCAGCCTCTTTGACCCTTCTTCAAATCTCATCTGATCACCTGCTTCCCAAATCTTCACCCTTTATAGGAGCCTTTCTCATCCACAGAGCTCAAAGAAAGGTTAGTGTCATGATTCCTATTTAAGAGATGGGAAAACTGAGGCATCAACTGGGGATGCGCTTTACCCAAGGTCAGACAGAACGACGGGGCAGAGTGAGGAATAGCACCCTGGGGCCTAATTCTCCCTTGCCCCATGTGCAGCCCATTTACACCCATGCAGTAAAGTTTTTCAGTTCAGCATTGGTGGCACTTGATCCTTGCTTGGTCTGAAATAAATAACTGCAAAGCAATGGAGAATCTGTCCCCACCTCTGCAGGGCCCTATGCTGTTAAATGCAGAGGTAATGAAAAGATCCCTTTATTGTATGAGCAAAGGGCAGCAGAACTTTGCCTACCTTTATTATCTGAATCGTTGACAGGGTCAGACAGGTACCTGGATGTCTGGGCTCTGCCAGGCACGGTTTAACATCCCCCCTTCCACTGTGCAAGATTCCACTAAAAGTCTTGTTTTGTTAATTGTTCACTAGCACAGAAATCATCTACTGTGTGACAGTGCTCCTCTCCGGTTTGTATTGCACCTTGGTCCCATGGCCCAAGGCTGCTGGAAGGATATTTGTCTATGGCTCCAGCCATAAGCACAGTCATGCACCTGCTGCAGCTCACCCCGATTCCTGTCCCTTTTTCGGCAGGAGGGAGACCATGGCACATGTTTATCTAGAGTGCACAAGTTTGCAGTCCATGTTCTGGCTCCTCCAGAACCTCAGGTTCTGGCAACATTTCTCCCCACCCCTGTTCCTGTCCACCTAGTCCATCCATGGCCCCACCATGTTGTGGGACCTCCTTGTCACCCTCCTCCTCACTTTGGCCTACAAGTCCATTTACAACATCATAGAGAGGATGCTGGCTGAGGAGGTGCTCCACGACAGCGGGGCCCATTTCTGTTCCTCGGTCTGATCACTTATTTCTGGGCTGCGTCTGCTGACTCCTTAGCTATTTCTGAGGAGCAATGGGAGCTGTCCAAGGGTCTCTGCTCCATGTCCCCCTCAGGTTTCTTCTGTTTACCCATTGACCATCACTCCCATTCCTGTTATGTTGTCCTCCTAAATTAGGGCCAGGCCCAGTGGTGCCTCCCTGTAGGCTGAGGGAGAGGCTTTTAGCTATGGTTGGCTTGCACCCCCCCAGTGTCCCAGAAGCCAAACAGTTTAGCACCGAGGTTCACCCACTAAGAGATGACAATCTCTGTGAACTGGGTGGAACCTCAAGAGACCGATCTACGGCGCCCAGACTGGAGAAGCAGGCGCTAACAGAAGATAATGGGCTGTGACAAGGTTGTGGAGCGACTGGTGAAGGATGACAAGGAGTTGTGTGGCACTTTAAGACTAACAGGTTTATTTTTTGCATGAGCTTTTGTGGGAGAAGATCCCACTTCCTCAGATGCTGGCAGGCTGAAACATAGCAGCCAAAAAGCAGAGCGAGGTGAACTCCGCAGCTACACCTCTAGTCTAGATTCTGGGTCTGCCTTGACTAAATCCAGCACCTGGTTGGGGGGGTGTGTGAAGGGAGGGGCCCATTAAGGGAACAGCTTGTTGCTGGACTTCAGAAACTGAGGCAAAAGGAAACTGGCCGATGTACTCTAAGTTGGGCGTTTTGTTCATGGCTTTATGCGTGTGAATCCTGCTCATGGCATTGTCCCAAGTTAATGCCAGGTTACTTTTCCCTTTTTTATTAAACGTCTTCTTTTCTACACTCAGTTGCAGTGCTTGTGAGAGAAGAAGTGTTGCCTCTACAGGAGCCCAAGGGGTGCAGTGTAGTTGTCCCAGGTTACTGAATGGGAGATCAAGCTGGTTTTGTATTGCATTGTTGAGAAGAAGCCTTAGATATTGAACCCAGCCCTCGTTGCTAACTCTGAGCGGTAAAAGTATTACGTGTAAAGAGAATGTACTTTGTGTGTGTATTGTCCTCTGTGTGTATGTATGTGTAATACTCTGTGTGCCTATATGGTACTTACAGGGTATGTCCACACAGGCTTCTTATTTCGAATCAACAGAGGTTGTTTTGAAATAAGAGGCAGCATGTCCACACGACTCACCATTATTTCAAAACAATGGGACCCGTTGTTTCAAAATAACGGCCGTTATTTCAAAACCGTTAAACCTCACATCTAATTGAAATAGCTGTTGTTTCAAAACGGTTGTTTCGAAACAATGGCGTTTGGACACGTTGTTTCGAAACAACACCATTGTGTTGAAACAACTGTTTTGAAACAACATGTCCAAACGGTCTTGTTTCAAAATAACCATTTCAAAACAAGGGCTATTTTGAAAGCAGGCTTTCCCTTAATTCGAATTAACAAACTGTTAATTCAAATTAACTTATTACGAAATAAAGACTTGATTTCAAAATAACTCATTTCGAAATGGGTTATTTCGAAATAATGATGTATGTATGGACATAGCCATAGAGTATTCTGTGTGTGCATGTATTTATATATTGTATGTATGTAGCCTGTACTCTGCGTATATTATATATGAATGTGCATATGTATATACACACTCTGTGTGTGCATGTATTTGTGTCGCACATTTCATGTTTTCCCATTAGAAAGCCATCTCATGCCCATGGCAAGACATAAAAGCATTCGACAAACTGTTCTCTCTTTTTTATCTGTTCTTCTAGAGGCAGCCTCTCTCTCTCTCTCTCGCTCTTTATAACCTGACAGCCCCAGTACACAAGTCCGTATTCTGGGGCTGAGGTTTTTCAATTTATCTGCACAAAGCACTTGTGCTTAATCTGGAATGCACTGGGACATTAGCGCCGCTTCATTCAGGCGGAGGCTAAGAAGGAACGAGGCTGAAAAGAGGCAGACGAAATCCTAACAGCTTTCTGCTTTATTTATTTATTTTTTCTTCCCTCTTGGATGAATTTGAGCCAAGAGCTTAAAAAAAGAAGAAAGAAAGCAAGCCAAGAAAAAAGCCAGTCTAAGAGGAATGTGAGGATGATATTTTTCTTCCTCTTTTGGTATATTTCACTCTTTTTCTTTTTCTCTCTTGTTCTAACAACCAAGGCTGCATTAGTCTCAAAACACTGCATCATCCACCCTCTCCGCACCCCAACTCCCTTCCTCCAGGTCTGTTCTGACTGCTGAAACAGATTGCAAATCTATAGATTCTGTGGGAAGACTGAAGCCATTAACACCCCCACCTGCTCAAGAAACCCAAGGAGGTGGCCACGCACAGGGATCAATCCCCATCCCCACCAGCCTGCTCTGGGAGGCGGCTGGGGCTGGGTTTGTCAGCAAACTGGCCCTCTTGAGCAATATACATATTGGGGAAGGCATTAATGCAAGAACAAGGGGTGCTTCCACACTGACTGGCTTGAAGTGATTTCTGTGATAACCATGGGTTGCAGTTCGTTCGACTGCTCTTAGCACCCCCATGATAAAAATCATTCCAGCCCCCTGAGTGAGGGATCACAGGGGAAGGGTTTTTTTGGCATGAAGTATTTCTCTGCTGAAAACATCATTACAAATTTCGCTCTTATATTCACGTTGCTGTAAAATGGAGGAACCTCTCTGTTTGCAATGGTGTTAACCTCTGTTTACATCATTGTAACTGCAGAGAGCATCTGCTCCTTGGGCTGGAGCTGTGCAGACTAGGTTCTGGTCTGTGCCCAAGTGGCGTGCTAGGAGGCGATGGGGTTGCATTGCATCTGATTCCACCACAATTCTTCTAGGGGCTCCAGGTGAGCTGGTGAGGGTAGTCACTGATGAGGTCTCACTGCATGCAAAGAAGGTGCAGCACATCCTTGCACCTGGGATCTGCAGAATAGTGTGGAGAGAATACGAGGATCTGACTCTGCTTTCAAACTGCTCCCTGAGCAGGGCTGTGAAGGGCCATGAAGAGGAAGCACCCTGTACTCTGGCCTCTGGTTCACATCCAAGCAAGAGCTGGACTGAATGCTGCCCAAGAGAACAATTTGAGGCGTGAGGTTTGCATCCGGAGCTGAACTATCCCACAGCTCAAGGAGATCTGGAGCCAGTGGTCTGATTAGAATCTGTGTTCCAGCCACAAAACTCAGAACCCGCTCGGGATTAGAAATGGATCTCCTCTGAGGTCAGTAGAAGGTGGGCTCTGGCCTCCGTTCCAGGGTCATCCTGTCCAGGATCTTTGCATTATAGACCCCAAATAAAGAATTTCAGTTGGGCAAAGCCTCTTTCTGTAGACTGGCTCTTTAGGCTAAGTTGTGGAAATGTATGCTCCCCGCTCCTGTGGTCCCTAGTTCACTCCCCAGTACTTTGACTCATGGACATGACATAGGCACTGAATGCTCCCTGTTTTGCAGACTTATGCATGATGCAGGGAGCTGTCGTCCCATGGTATTTTGTCCACAAAGCAAATATTGGCTGTAAAATACACTTGTGCTGACCAGTTATGTAAGTCACTCCCATCTGACATGTTTCTGATCCCAACTTGCTCAACCCACACCAGAGGCTCAATAGGATGTTCCAAAGTGTCATGGCTGCTGATTATGGACTCTTGAATTTTGTGACATCTCCTACTCTTGCACCACTACCAGTGAAGGAACAATGGTAGGGATGCTCCAGAGGACAGACAACACACAGCTGTGAATTAGCACAATGGCACCAGGGCTAAGACAACTTTAAGAGACAATCTCGTGGTTATGGCAAAAAACTGGGATGCAGGAGATCTGCAGTTCAGTTCAATTCTGCCTCTGCCACAAACATTTTGGGTGTGATCCTCCTTTGCCTCAGTTCATGTGTCCTCTTTTACACAGTGAAAAGTTGGTAACTCTCCTGATTTGCTAGTGTTTTATACTCCTTTTGCAGCTCCCCTGTGATGACACAAAAAGTAGGGCAATACAAAAGCATCTGGCTTGTATGATTTGGTTAAGTCACTTATCTCTCTGGATCTCAGCCTCATGTGTAAATTGGGACTGAGGCGCCTTCCTTAGTCTGTCTTGTCTCTGCCACAGACTTCTTGTGTGACCATGGGTGAGTCCCTTGGTCTTGCTGTGTCCCATTTGCAAAAAGGGGGTGCTAATACTGCCTTTCTGCATCTGGGCTTCTGAGATTGTAAGCGCTGAGGCCAGGGCTGTCTCTCACAGCTCCGAGCACAACAGGGCCATGAATTTGGCAGGAGCCTCTAGAAAATACTGCGGTAAGACTCTCAACAAATGCCCTTAGCAGGTTGCAATGTACAGGCGTTGCACATGCAACTCAGAAGATTGGACAAAGGTACAGTTTTAAAGGGTCCTTTGATGGACGTGCTCTTTGTGGCAGGGCTGGTCTTCTACCTAGTGTGATGGAGCCCCATTTTTTATTTGGCCCTTAGGAACTGTTGTAATAAAAAGAAAGAAAGAAAGATGGAAATCCACCCATGCAATTTATGAGGAAATAAGACCAGGTTAACAAAGTCAAACCAATATGGAGGAAGCATATGAAAGTGGATGTAGAGCTTTAGCTAATTCCCTTTTGCTAGATACTTGTCCTGCTAGGACCCTGCTTTTCCGCCTCCTCAGCATGTAACCAATGCTCATTGACACTTGCTGACATGTTGCTCCCGGTGCCTGTGCGTCAGCTCTGAATTCAGTCCTCCGTCTCTTCTACCGTTCCCTCCTCCGCACCTGGAAAGCTCTGCAAGTTGGCGAGCCTGAGATGAGCTTAATCAAAGCCAAGGAAGAAATGTGAATGAAGCACTGAAATGTGTCATCTCTTTTCCTGACTCACTTCTGCAAAATGACACCACAGCTCACAGCCCCATTCACGAAAGTGGGTCTGATCTTGGAATCCAGCCTGGCCTAACATCAAACAGCAACGGCTGCGGTGAAGTGTAGTGGAGCCATCCTTGTGGCCTGTGGAAGGAAACACAAGTTTAATAGCTGACTTGCTGAATTAATATGGTCTGTGTAGACAATAGAGGTGTCTCATTCGGAGTCCTGGTTCTCTCTAGTGGTTGCTCCACAGGGCACGTGGATTGAATCCGAAAAGGATCCCATGCTAGACCACCTCAGCCAGAAAGTGGGACACAAAATCTCAAAGATGAGGATGGCAATTCAGTTAAAGCCCAACTGAAGTTATAGGGAACTAGAAATTGAAAGATGGAGTCAGACAGGTGCCCCATGCAAGCAGGTTTCTTTCCTCCAGCAAAGGCGAGATGCTAGAGAAGAGCACCAAACCCCGTGGACAATTACAGAATATTCACACAGTTGTTGCAGCCATGTCGGTCTCTGGATATTAGAGGGACAAGGTGGATGAGGAGATATCTTTGGGGGCTTCTACTGGTGAAAGAGGAAAGCTTTCAAGCTATGGAGAGCTCTTCTTCACAGCTGGATTGGGGTTTTTTTATTTGTTTTTTTGGGGGGGGGGGTTGTTTTGTTTTTTTGTTTTTCCCAGACCTGAGGCACTTGGTATGGCTCAAAAGGCTGTTCTTTCATCTTGTCCAATAAAAGCTATGACTTCATGTCTCTCTCAGTTACAGAACAATCATTTTCCTAGGGGAAAGTTTCTTCTTAGCCCTAACCTAGATACTTACATGGTCCCCATTCCCACACTCCCTGAGCACCTCACACGACTGTCACTCTTTTACAGACATGGATCTGAGGCGCAGAGCAGCTAAGTAATTTACCGAAGGTCGAACAAGAATTCGGTGCCAGATCAGGGACTTGATCCTAGTTCTAGGCCCTAACCACTGGCCTACTTTTCCTGGCTCAGCACCGGCAGTGGAAAGGTTGCACATGCCCTAAAAACAAGGGTTTATAGTCAGATTCCCTAGCCGGGTGTAGACAAGATTATAGACACCGGAAGTCATGGAGTTTGTCTCCTCAGTTAAAGGAAACTCCAAATGCTGCTAGACATGAGCAAAGCCAGGCTGGTGGAAGAAAGACAAAAGCCCAAACTAGGATCTAACGGTTCTGCAAACCTTTGTTTTCTTGCTTTCTTTTCCTGTCTGCAATTTCCAGCATCTTTCTGCCTCTCTCTTCCTCTAGGAGAGGTGGGTGAGGAGATTTTGATGGGAGAACATGGAATTTTTATTGCAAAAGTCCCCCAAGAAAGGAAATAAAGAGATATTTTCTTTGCCTCCTAGTGTGGGATTGCTGAGAGGGATGAGAACTGCAGCAGAGCAGAGGAGGCGTATAAAAGAGGAAGCCGTAGAGGTGTGATGTGGTGCTTGGAAACTGCAGAGAAAGGCAAACTAAACTCTCTGTTGGCTAAATTTCCAGGTTTGGATGGAACCAAAGCATGGTAAGTGCCTGAGGTCTTGGCACCCTCTAGTGGCAGGGATAAAAGCCTGACAGCTCCTCACAACAAAACAAGGAGTCCTTGTGGCACTTAAAGACTAACAAATTTATTTGTTGCATGAGCTTTTGTGGGAGAAAATCCAACTTCTTCAGTCACTTTGAAGATGGGGGAACTTACAGACCAGAAAGAAATAAATGCTAGGAATTGTAAGTCATGGGAACAGGTCACACCATGACCACAAATCAGAAGAGTTGTAAAGATTCAAACACTGGGGAACAGCATACAGAGGAAGATGAAGTCAAATCATCCGTTGTAATCAGAGAAAAATCCAATGTCCCTATTAAGTCCTGAGAGCATCAGACAAAGTGGGATTTTCTCCTATGCGATAAATAAATTTGTTAGTCTTTAAGTGCTACAAGACTCCTTGTTTGCTTTACTGAACGAGACTAACACGGCCACCCCTTTGGAGCCTCAAAACAAAGACTCTTTGGACTCTTAGTAGAAAAGGTCACATGTTTAACTCCCCCAGTGGTGGCCTATGGAAATGTTTGTTCTGCAAATTTGGAGGTGTAAATTGTTAGTCATATTTCATTGATGAAAAAACTGAGGCATAAGGAGGGTAAGTGATTTGTCCCAGAATGCACAGCAAGGTGGTGATGGAAGATCTGGGAAGAGAATCCACATCTCCTGGTTCTCCAGTCTGGGGTTTACTATTAAATCATGCTACCTCTGGATCATCAATGGATAAATAGGAGAAACGAACTTTCCAAGAGAAGCTGGAGGAGCTGTATTATGGATAGAAGCCAGTTTCATGAAGCAATTTAAGACCTTCACTGGGCACCAGAAAATATATTTTGGTCATTTTCATTTGCCTGTTGACTGAAGTCTTCTGTTACTGGATATTGGTGCCAGCAATCCAGAGCCTCTTACATCTACACCCTGAAATCTTGAGTCTGAATTATTTTGGGATGCTGAAGATGATGATGGGGGGGAGTAACTTCTTAGGGGTGCTTTTTGCCCAAAAAACAGTATGGTAAAAACTGTTGACTAACTCTAATAAGTATTGTACATACAGTAGTGTAAATCACTTGAGAGCTGTTCCAGAATGTGATCAGAACCACTTGCTGCTTGCTTCTCAAGGGATGCAGGGGATGTGATTATGTGTTTATACAGTAGGGTAATTCCACAATTGCACCAGAGTCACTCCCGATTCACACTGGGGAAAGCCGTGTTGCTGTTAAGGCCAAGTGTTCCAAAATCTTGAGACTGGCTAAAAAGTCACGAGATTTTTAAAAAGTAACAATTTTGGATTCACTTTCTTTCCTTCTTGTTTCTGAACATTTAGGCCACACCCAAGACATGTTTTAAGGCTTCTTTTCGCAACCAGGAGGGCTGGAAACCTATTTTTATTTTTAAATGAAAGTCTCACCTATTCCCGTGACTCCAGGAGGCAAGGCCAAATAATTGTGAGAGTCACAGGAGGGTAACCATGGGAGGCACAGGGACATGAGCCAGGCCCAAGTGAATGGCAGTTTCTAGATTAAATGCCAGAAAAAGCCTTTAGTAGCTTTCTCCTTCTCCTGCTCCCACCAGGAAAGATGCTGTCATTCCAGAAATAGCCTGGAATATTTCCAGACAACTGTGTCCAAATACGGTGATATTAACAGCGGGGCGGCAAGGTGAGGAATTTGTTCTCTGATACAAGGCAATGAGGAGCAGTTTAGTCCTTTCCCTCTTCTGACCTTGCAGATTCAAGGTAAAGGAAGGTTTCGTTTTAAACCCAGTGAGAAGCCTTTGCTCCAGAGAATGTGATTTTCAGAGCTTTCAAGTGGTTTGCAAAGGTTGATTAATTGGGAATCAATCAATGGTTTTCTTGCCTTCCGCTTGCTCTTTAACTTAGTTGAAGGAGTCCCCCTTCTCAGATTAGTTTAATGTTGAAAATAATCTGGTTTTCCAGAGAGCTAATTCAATGCAGCGTAATCTCTCCTTGGGCTGGAGCACCGCACTGCCCTTCCTGTCATGTACATCCTAAGCTTGGATTCCTCACCTGTTATCCATGCGATCATGGGAAAGAACATGGCCCTGATCTTGTGCTGCGCGGCCACGCAGGACAAACCACCTGTACATCTCTGGGTTAGTGGCCAACTCTGGTGCAATGCAGAGCAGCCCCTAGGGGCCTGAATGGTTGCCAGCGATTCTCCCGCCACATTCTCTTGCACACCCAATGTGTTCCCCTTTTCCAGGAGGAGTGGTGGAGGGCTGCCCAACACGTGCAGCCATCGGTAGGATTTCCCAGTGGGTAGAAGCACCCAGATGCCAGCATGCCACATGGACGCAAAGGCACACCGGAATCACAGCCTCTGTGTCCAGGATAATTCTGCTCACAAGACATCTCTCATTTTTCAAAGGGGTATTTGGTTAGGGCTCAGTCATTTTCCCCTGGACATGACCACATGCACTGGTGGCAGAATTCTTCAGGAGGCCGCAAAGCGGTGACTGACAGCCAGTGCCTCTCCTCCCCCCTACTTCCCACGCCGCTTGTGGACCCCTACCTGCAGGAGGTGTGTGTGAGTGAAGAAGGGTAAATTATCCTTCCTGTTGTGAAGCCAAATTCGATCCATCGTGCAGGTTTGATGCATCGTGCAGGTTGGGTATTAGGAAAAACTTTCTCACTAGGAGGGTGGTGAAGCATTGGAATGTGTTGCCTAGAGAGGTGGTGGAATCTCCATCTTTGGAGACGTTTAAGGCCCGGTTAGACAAAACCCTGATTTGGATGAGTTAGTGGGAGTGGACCTGATTTTAGCAGCAGGTTGGACTAGATGACCTCATGAGGTCCCTTCCAATCCTATGAGTCTATGATTGTATGATTCTGCACTTTCCTCTGACGCTGGGCATCATACACCAGACAGGAGTTTGATATTTTCTGATGGGACAGGCTGTAGATTCCTTGAGTCTTTGTTCGCCTTTGTCCAGGTAAGCAATCGAGCCCATTGGTGTAAAATGTGGGCCTGTGCCCAAATCCCATGCCTGTTGCAACTTTGTTGACTTCAATAGAGCTCCTTCTGGAACGAGGAAGGGCTTGCTCCAGAGCTCATGGAAGTTGATGGAAAAACTCCCAGCTGGCTTCGGATCAGGCCCCAAAGAGGAGGAGAATCTGGCTCGATACGTGGCCTTGCGACTGCAGAATCCAAGCTACAGGTAAAACGCAACACCACCAGAGGCATCAGTGCCAGGCCCTGAAAATAAGATACTGAATCAGTAGCAGTGTATAATCCACTGAGTGCTTGTATTTCTCTTACTGCATTGGAAAGCCATTGCACCTGGTTGGAGAGTTTCTTGGCTCGCGCTGCTCAGCCTAGATTTTGCTGTGATTTATTAAAACAGCTTTGCCTATTGCCAGCGCTCTGGAACAGAAACACCCATCAAAGGTTTAAGAGACTAAATGGGTGTTAATTAGCCCAGCAGGGAAGCCGGAGTTTCAATGAGGTTTATCTTTAAACTACTATTAAGTTTGACAATGTAGAGAGATAAATTTGGTACTTAATTCAAGCCTGGCCTAATCAAATAGATTATGGTTGTTACCCGTATCTAAAATGTAAATAATCTTTAACTTCAGGGGTTTGTTTTATGTAATAGAAACATATTGATACGCCGCTCAACAGGCAGTTCCCCCATCCCGCTCCCCAAATCCTTCTTAAAACGTTCCACTTTAAAGAGATTAGAGGGGAGTGGAAAATGGATTGGAATGGAGTATGAAATCGGTGCCGTGACGTTGTGTTTTAGCACTGATTAGCCGCTCGCAGGCAGCAGAATGCAGACGAAGAGTTTGGATCTTCAGAAAAGACTCCTCCGCCCCAGTGATGTTATGTGGTGATAACAGCCCATTGCACTCTGATGGCTTATTTCCTTCTGGGCCTGGATATTTGTATCTGTCCATGTGTAAACGACGCTATGCCTTTGGCTAAGTATTTTATTGATCCTGATGTTTAAAACATGGTTGCTGGGTCTGTAACAGAGCGTTCAGAGAGGCGGAAAGCATCATTTAGCTGGGAAGGATGTTTCCAAGTCACCTCAGTTGATTTGAAATGGACATGTGGTTGCCCTGGGCTGCAGCGCTGAGCAGAATAAACATAGGCCATGCCTGCACCAGGGATTTGAAGTACAGATGTAGTGCAAATTCCTAGTGCTCAGAGGCAAAGACATCCTGACCCATGCTTTGCACCAGGGCTTGAAACCAGGATAAATTGCCCTGCGCCAAAAACAGCTTTGCCCATCTACATTAGGACTTTCCTTTCATGCAGCTCCAGTGATGGGCTGTGCTCCTGTGTAGACGAAAACACTGCCTGCTCCCATCTCTGCAATGGCTGGAAATGATCAGATCTATGGGATATGATGCCCATTTGATCCTAATAAATCAGTCTTGTCCCATGCGTCACAGGAAGGGGAAATTCCCTCAGAACTTGCCTGAGAGAAAATGTCTTCCTGACCCCAAAAATGAAGTCCCTATTCAAGGCCTGAGCTTCAGGTATTTGCAATAGACTGTGGCTCCTCCAGTTCGGGATGGAGAAGAGGGTCGTTTCCAACTCTCCCTAATTTTCTTCTCCCCCTACCCAAATGCCCAGACTATCTCCGGCATCTTAGCATCCTTCCTTCCTTTCCTCCTTTTATGTTACTGGCATAAGAATTTCTTTCCCCCGCAATACAGGGTCTGCTGTGCACCACCACCTGTGACATCACCTGGAAAGCCAGACTGCTTCTCCTCTCCTTCTCTGGAGCAATGCCAGGGTAGATCGAAAGCGTAAGTGACATCAGATGCGGTGCTATTCATGACTGGCTTCGGGGGACCCCAGGGAATTCCCTCACCTGCCAGCTCTCTCATGTTCCCGAGAAGGATCCCCCACCCGGTGTTAATCATATGACAGCCCCAGGCACAGGAGGAAGGGCAAAGACAAAGGAGGGAGGCTGGATTGGAGATGGGGAGGACATAACCAGGGTGGACCTGTGCCCTGGCAATTCCAAGTCCCTGCAAGACTTCCTAAGGGCAGTTGATGCAGCGGTGATGAGGGCAATTAAGGGCAGCCTTGGGCTGCTCTGTCCGGTGCTAGACATCATGGTGGCCTCTGCTGTCCCTGAATAAGAATGGTGCAAACTACTTGCTCTGCATAGCAGTGCTGGATTGAATCTAGCTCCTAGCATTGGTTATACCATGGTACCTGGATCCTGTTCATCTAGGCAGAGAAAAATCTTCATGGTTGAGAGGAAAGCACCAGACAATAAACCCAATGTGCAATTTTCACACATTGCAGAAAATGTCTTAATTGAAACAAGAGCTTTGGGAATGGGTTTAATGCCCTTTTATTATTAAAGAGCGATTCTACCCAAAAAACCAAACACAGGTACTAGCAGTGAAATCTGCCTACTGGAACTAGGTATCTAAATCTCTTAGGCAGCAGGAACCTCAGCCACAGCCAGGAGTTGGGGTGAAATGGAAGGGGTGAATATGATACAGCAGTGGTCCTAAATTTCTCTTGATAGGCCTGGCCACAGATCCCTACCCGCATAGCTCACCGGAGCAGCAGCAGCTGGTGTACATTGGCAGCCCTAGATTCTGCTCAGGTTGCCTTTTAAAATGATGGTGCACAGTGGGGAAAAAAGCAGGTGCTTAAACCCAGCTGAGCCATTTCTAAAACTCCTTTTTTATCTCAGAACTTTGCACAAGGGCCCAGCACCTTTGTCTTGCACATAAGAGAGTTCTCCATTTGCATGGTGACATTGTGTTGGAAAGGAAACGCCGAGTAGCTAAAGCTTTGTGCACACACACCCCCACCTATGTTAATCTAATCACGTCATCCAGGAAGAAAAAAAAAATAGATGGAATTTACATGCAGTGGGATTTTCACTGGTACTTTGAGATATTTACAATGCCCGAAAGAGCCTGCTGCAAATAGAATATGGACTGAGACGCTTTCCTCTTGCATTGTGCATGTGAATATTGAGATTCTTTTTTTTAAAAAAACACCACAACAAATTTATCTTTACAACTCCTCAATTCTCTTTCAGTTGACACTTATTAAACTGCTGCCAAACTCATTATCTATGTGAATAAAACCCTGAGCTATCAAACAGAAATGGCTTGCAAGGCTGCTGCCAGCTCTCAGGGAAAGTTTGATTGTGAACAGCTGAGCTGAAACAAGGCTCTTTAAAAGAAAAAAAAAATCTCTTCGCCTCTAAAATACCAGATCCTGGAGTTTGCCGGAGGGAGTTCCAGGCACAGTGCATGCAAAGAGCACGTCTGGATGAATAAACAGACAGAAAGATGCAACCCTGAGTCATCGGAAACAGTCTGCTGCAATTTGCGGCATCTCTGGTTTGACTTGCCAAGTAACTATCTGTTCATTTGCAGCAATTCAGTGGAAATAGCAACTTTCTTGAGCAAAACAGTGTGAGCTTCTGGCCTGGAAAACTGGGTTCTATTTCTGGTTCAGACGCAGTGGATGATCATGAGACTGTTCCATCCCAGCTTTGTGCCTCAGTTTCCCTACCTCTAATGGGGGGTAATGCTATTTTATTAATGGGGCAGTGAGGCCTGGAATGGAAGTCTTTCAAAGAAAGGGGCAAAAATCAAGGATAGCTTGGAGAAGGCCCAAAAATGAACCTGAAGCCCCCCAACCACACCTGGACCTCACCCTTCACCAGGAGGAGCAAAACTGACTATCATTACTTCCTGTTCATCAAATGCTTGTTAAGATCAGGGATTTAAATTAGCAAAGGAAGTAGGTGCGTCTGTGCAAAGAGCAGTGAGGTCCTGTTCCCTTCGACAGCCACGCAAGTGATGAGTGAAAAGCTCTTTCTGGGAGCTTTCGGCAGCACACTAACTGAGGCGCTGAGCTGACAGGCAGGGTGAGGTTTCTCTGGGGAGGGCAGCAGCCAGTGGCTACTGAAACAGCATGGATTGGGGGACGCCCATGAGCAGTGGGAAGGGGGAAAATAACAAGCCGTGGGTGCATCGAAGAACTGGGGGATCCCAAGTGCCTTGTGTATCCATTTTGCCCCCATCATCTGCTCTGCAGGATTCCTCTCTTCTCTGCACAGCCACCGCAAAGAAGCTCCCCTAGAAACTAAAGGTGAAGTGGCCGCTATGGGCAGAATTGGGCAAACAGAAGTAGTTGTTCTTGGCCATGTCTGTTGGGACGTGACTTACGCACCTTCGTGACTTACGCTTCCCCATGTACCGGGCCGTATTTACACCAGCCTCTTGCCACAGCAGGGAGACTGAATAGAGGAAAATAAAGCACTTTGCTCTACTCTGTCTACCTCCTCCGTCAGTAACAGGCCAATTTTGTGATCATGGACAGTGTTCTCCTCGAGCAGCACAGAAGATAAAGGAGCTGCTACTAGGGACAGGAACCACGTGGGCTTCTTTAGCTCAGGAGTAGAGGCCTGCATCTTTCAGTGCTGAAGACAAGGGGCTTCTCCTCCTAGCCTTGTATAATTGGATCTATATCCTCATTATTTGTGTGATCTAAATAGTAGCTGTGTCTTTCCATACTTAGTGTGTAGAGCTTCTGTGTAAAATCCATGTGCTGATTGTGCCTGCCCTCCATATACGTGTGCGTGCGATCTATACACTAAATGTGCATTTCTGAGTGATTTACAGAATAGGAGTCCCCAGAATTATTGCATATGTTTGCAAGAGTTATATCATTGTGTTTCTATCTACTAATTGTGTGTGATCTGGCCACTAATTGTATGGGGGCTTGCAAGCTAGCAGATAATTTTATTTCTGTCTACTAATTATGTGTGTGCGCCTGGGTGTGTACACTAATTGTGTGGGGGTTTGCAAGCTATGTGGTAATTGTGTTTCTATCTACTAATTGTGTGTGTGTTCTGTACAGTAATTGTACGGGGACTTGCAAGCTATGTGATGATTTTGTTTCTATCTACTAATTGTGTGTGTGCCTGTACACTAATTGTGTAGGCATTTGCAAGCTATCTGATCATTTTTTCTATCTACTAATCGTGTGTGATCTGTACACTAAATGTGTATATGCGTGTGATTTGTCTAATAATTGTGTTTCTACCTGAATCTGTGAGCAAGTTAGAAATTGTGTCTCGCCTCGACAAGCCAAGAATTCCCCTGGGTGTCCCTTTAAAAGACAGAGACGTTCCTATGGTCTGTTGCAAAGCCAGGGACCAATCTAGGACACAGAGGTAGCCTGAGTTGTTAGCTCTGAGAGACAGCTATGACTTCTTAGTTCGACCCACCCCGATTAAGATTTAACTCTTTACATTACTTCTTTCATTTCACCCATCGCTCCCTAAGTTGCTTTGACCACCAGGCGACTGAGCACTTCTGCCTGGTGGAGCTTCAGAAAAGGATAGACACTGAAATCCAGGCAGCTGGTGGCACCAGCCATCATATCCGTGCAGACAGCTGTCAACAAAACTGTTCGTCCACTGCCCAGCTCCACACAGGGGGAGACGGTGCCCTCCTGGCATCCACCTGGTACCTACGATTTCCAGGAAAGGCTGATATTTCTCAGTGTCTTGGAATGAAATCTAGACCTTTGCTGTCAGTGTGCTAAGAAAGGGAGCACGAGGGTTGTGTGTCTAAGGGGTGAAAGAAGACCCTGTATTCTTTCCAATCCAGACCTTTCCACCTTTTCCCGACATGGTGGGGGGCTAAGCCACACCTGCGCCAGCTGACTCCCTTGCAGTTGCGGAAAAATGAAGGAATGGGTTACAAGCACTAGTAGATGGTCCCTGCTCAGTGCTCCAGGGATGCTGACAGCCCGTCCTAAGGAAGGCAGAGTATCCTGTGCTTGGGAGCAAAAATCACAGCAAGTATCAATTAAAGTCTTAGCCCCAGGCCTGCCCTGTGCTAATTCCTAAATAATAGAGCACTGTCATCTCCCTTCCCCGGAGGAACCTGCGAAAAGAGCTGCAGCGTAGGTAGCTGCCATCTTTCTCGTGATGGCAGAGTTTGAGCTAGGCCTTCTGGAGACCCTGTGGGCAATGCTAGGCACTTCAGGATGGAAGCTGGAGATCCTGGAAGAACCAGCATGGCTGTCCACGTCCAGAAGGCTCTTGATGGTCATTACATCTAAGTTCAGCTGCTTCTCTATCTTGAGGGACACTGCAGGGGAGAAATCTCAGTGCAGAGCTTCCTTTGAAAGGCGGGATTTGTCCCATTCAAAAAACTGGGCAGGGGTTTGGACCCCTCTGAACGGTTGGTGTTTTGAGAACCCTTTTCAATGGCGTGATTCCCCTCTCTGTGCGTCCACGGCACTAACACAGAGGGTGACATGGGGTGAGCGACCTCTAGTGTCGCAGATACCCATGTCCCATGTCCTCTCCCTGATCAGCAGAGCCCGTGGCTGGGTGATTGCAGGGAATGGGGGGGGGTACGGTACAGCTGACACGTTCAGGTCTGTCCCCTTTCAGTGCAAGGAAACCAAACACGGCTGGGTAGGAGAGCACAGATTAGAGCTGCGGTTCGAAAGGCTTGGCCAATGCTCCTGGGTGTGAAAAAATCCCAAGGACGGACTGAGCCCCTACCTGTACAACATCTACTTCCTCCCTGGGCAACGCAATGCAGATTGAAGACTGGAGGATATGGCCCACTCTGATTTTCGTGTTTCTACTTAATGTCAGTAGATCCAGGTGGTTATGCGCTCTTCATTATGTCTTCCCATCCCAAAGATGGGTCACGGTCTCAGCCTTTGGAAGCATGGGAGGAATGGATGTCAAACAAGCCAAGGCTGCAAACACAATGAGCACAACCATCATCAGAGGGGCTTGACACTGAGACCATCAGCACAAGTTACTGCCATCTGAACTAGGAGAGCCGGTCTCTCACTGGAAGGCAGCTGGACTCAGAGGTCCTCCAAGGTATTTAGGCACCTGTAAGGAGCCAATATACATCTGAGGATCTAGGCCATCTCCTCTCTAGTGCCAGCTCTTAAGGGGGAGATAAGCTCACACAAATTGTTAGGTCCCAGCTATCGCAATCTCGCTGTATCAAACTAGGGACCAGGACTTCTGCGTTTTAATTTGTGATGAGCCGCTGGCTTGTTTAGCTTGTGGTGATAATACAGAAGGGATGGTGAGATTTGCATCTGTCCTGCCTTATGAAAACACAATGGGTTGGTGAAAAATTGGCAAGTTGTGGCAGGGTTTGTGTGCTGAGTCCAGTGAGGGGAATGTTTCCTTTCTTGTAGCCCCCTTCTGAAAGAGCTAATGCAGCGTGTTTAAAGTGGGATTGTCCCTGTTAGTTGCATTTTGCTTTTGTCCCCCACCCCTGTCTTTGCCCATCCGTTGAGGTAAAAGAGCAATTTGCCCTGAGATGAACCTGCTTGTGGAGAAAGGCAAGAGATGGCTGCGTGTTTAATTCATGTCCTGGCCTTTCTATTTCGGGTGCTTTCAGTTCTCTGCAATCACATCTTAGACTTCTGTCTTGCGTGCTGCTCTCCTGACAGCTCACAGGGACGAGGGCCCTGCTTGATGGGTGAGGGGTGAGCTAGGGCCATGGAAGGAGCAACAAACAAGGATGAGGAGTGCTAGAGAGTCCTGTAATAGTGAGAGAGCCTCTCTCCCACCTGGCGTCCAGGGTAATTCTTGACTTAGTATTGACCTGACCCTGGGCAGTACTGAGGGCCTTCCATACTGTCTGTCCGTGGTACCAAACTGGCATCCATCACTGTGTTATCTGGGCACTTCGCAGTCTTTACCCACACGACATCCCTGCAAGACAGGGCAGTGATATCACCACCATTTTACCACTGGGGAAACTGAGGCACAGAGCGGCTAAAAGATTCACTTAAGGTCACATGGGGAATGTGTGGAAGAACCAGGGACTGAATTTTTGTTTCCTGAGATAGGACACAGCCCCTGGACTCAGGTGATCTACGTTCTGCTCCTCTTTCTGTCCTGTCGTGGACGCGATGTGTGACCTTAGAACGTCCCTGCCTAGATCCCACCTGGGGATGTTGCTGATAGTCTCCGCTTGATTGCTCAGAGGAGAAGCTGAATGATGTGTCCTTGCTGCGTCCTCTCTGGCACGCACCAGCAGAACCCTGGGCCCCTGCCATGTCTCACGTCAGAAGGTGCCTTAAATGCCACCGAGGGTTTGTCTACACCGGGAGCCAAGGTGCGAGTCCCACCTCCGATCAAGCTAGACAAGAACTTAGATTGACAGCAGAAGGCACTAGACTCGTGAAACCTGTGTCTTGTCTCTTAGACAGGTACCTGCTTGGGGTATCTGAACGGTACCAGATCCAGGCCTGGCACCTGCAAGATCCCGTTAGATGCACCCTCCTAGTTTGACTGAGAACTAGATAGGAGGAGTGGTACCCATGCTGAATTCATTCCCTCACCCTCCATGGAACAGACCAGATGGGTATCAAGTCACGTCCTGTGAGCTCAATTCTTTATGCCATTTACCCCAGAGATGCCCAAATTTTTGCCAGCATGTGCCCATTTTAATAAATTATTTCTTCTTGACTCACTGAATGGGGACGCTGGTGCAGAGCACAGAGAGGCCCCTAGAGACTGCCATTGGTTGTCCTTAGACAGCCTCTGCAGCAAAAACAGAGCACTGTTCTCTTTACTCACTGGAAACTGAGGCACAGAGGGATCAGTGATTTATCTTAGGGAGTCTGTAGCAGACCTGAGAATTGGCCCCCCATCTTTAATGTGCCTTAACCGCAGGATCCTCCTTCTTCTTTAGACAGAGCTGCAGGGGCTAATCCAGATAATTCCCGGCTCCAGAGGAGCCATTGCATCACTGCATCGACCTCCGGCATCTCAGCGGCCTCTGCTGTCAGACCACACGGGAGCAGCAGGAGCTGAGGCAAGATGTTATTCTTCTGAGAGACGCTTGAGAGCAAAACCATCGGTGGAGCATAAACACTGGTCATGCTGCCATCCGCCAGCTAAGCCGAACAGACCTGTGTCCCTGTCCCGAAATCCTGCTGTTTCCAATTTGTATCCTATATTGTTATTCCCTCCCTGCTCTCATACGAGTGACCATCCCACTGGAGCAGTGGCTGACAAAGCTGCTGCCATTTGCGACTAGAAAATGATGCCGATGCTTAGCTCTCGTCAGGGTTTCCAGTCAGCAGGAGCCAAGAGCTCTGGGCACCAGAGTCACTTCTCCTGCTTTTATCTTTTCAGCTGGCGGATTTATGTATTTATTTATTTATTAACGTTTCCTCCTGGTCTCTTGGTGCCGGGGGAATAGAAAGCAGTGGGAACCACACCTAACCCAAAGCCAGGAGGAACCCATCCAAGACACCGCAGAGTTCTGAGTCCTTCTTGCCCCTCCAAACCCAGAGTGGGGGTCTCCAGCGGAGCAGTCTGAGGCTCCCTTGCTGTGTCCCCTCTTATTATTTATTTGTGGCTCCACCAGTTCTCCTCGGCACGGTATGAGGGGCCTTCTAGGGTGTGGTGAAGACGGAAGAGGGTCTGGGCAGAGCAGACTGACAATCCAGCAATCTTTTGCCCTACAATGCCCTGGGTTTCATCTACATTATACACTAAACTCAGGGTCTGATTCAGCTTTGACCCCAAGCCCCTCTTCTGGCCACACAGAGCTCAGTTTGACTCGGCTCAACTGTGGGCTTGGGAATACCAAGTCCAAAAGCCTGGGACGCACAGACCCACGTTCACAATGCAGGCTAGGCGTCGGACATCCTTGAGGGCTCTTGAAGACCAGCTGGTCCTGCAAAGGAATGATGCAAACTGCCTTACCTCTGCCCCATACTCACATTTGTTTTCTGAAGCCCAAGTGTTCTGCTTGCTTGTAACGGAAGCAGGATGCAGGACACCTTGGAAATCCCTAGCATAGAACAGAGATGGACCTAGTTCTCCATTTGGTGATGCTTTACAATTTCCTCTGAAATCTCTAATAGTGGAGGCTGGACTGTGGCCTACAAAGATCACTGGCCAGGTCTATGTCCCTAGAGAGTGGTCATGAGAATTTCTAGGCCTGAGTGATCATTTCAAGGATATCTAATGATAATCTATCAAAACAAACAAGGAGTCTGGTGGCACTTTTAAAGACTAGCAAATTTATTTATTGCATGAGCTTTTGTGGGAGAAAATCCTACTTCATCAGATGCTTCGAAGCTTGAAATTTGATGCTTCAAGCATCTGACGAAGTGAGATTCTCTCCCACAAAAGCTCATATGATAAATAAATTTGTTAGTTTTCAAAAATGCCACCAGACTCCTTCTTTGTTTTACTGAACTACTAGACTAACACGGCTCCCCTTTAGGAACTTGGCATATGATGATCTATATAACTGTAGTGCCCCAGGGCCCCACCTGAAATCAGGGCCCCGTTGTGGTAGGTGCTGTAAATGAGAGTGAGTCCCTGCGCCTTGGAATTAATATTCTAAACAGAGAAGATGGACAAGTAGGAGGGGAAACGACTCCCCTGAGTGACATCAGGTCAGTGTCAGAGCCGGGAATTGATTCCACAACTCCAGACTCCCAGTTCAGTGCCTCTAAAGCAGGGGTGTCAAATTTATGGCCCGCGGGGCTGCATCCAGCCCGCCAAGGGTGCTGATCCAGCCCATGGAGCTGGTGCTTGGGCTGTGCCTGGAAGCTATCTGCAAAGAGAGGCTCTCGACAGAGGAGGGCGAGGCATGCTTCTAATTCACTCATGTGATCCGAGTACGGCACAGGGGAACAAAGGAAGCACTCCAGCCAATCCCAGCTCAGCTCTGCTGTCATCTGCCAACCAATCAGAGTCTCAGTCACAGCAGGCTAAGCCAGCTCCAGAGGGCCAAGGCACTGCCCCCCACCCCAACTGTTCACTGTCAGTCAGTTAGCATGCTAATTTGATTGACAGCACATAGCACAAATCACACATAAAAAAGGAAAAAGGGGCTAGGGCCCACATGGGAACAAGCCAATCAAAGGCCAGCATTTTGAATGACTGACAGTGAGTGGGCAGGGAAGGGAGAGGCTGGAGCCTACTCTGGCTGCCTGTGACTGAGACTGATTTTTTTTTTTTTTTTGCTTGCCACCAGGGGATAGGGGAAAGGGAAGAGGCAGGAGGGTGGGCTAGGACCAGCATGGGGAAGAGGGGGCCCACAGGGCAAGGGAAAGGGAAGGTCTCAGAGAGCCTGCAGGGTGGGGAGGGGAAAGGGGAGCCCACACTGCTCTGAATGTGGAGGGGGAAAGGGTTGGGGCACGTGTGCATCCACATGGCCCATGACGTGTCCAGCCGTCCACTGTGTCCCCCCCAACACACACTGAATGAATTTGACAACCCTGCTCTAAAGCAATAATTGCCCCCTTATTGCCCTTCTCCTAAGGCTGTGCTGTACCCTCTGTAAAGCAAAACAAATAAGGAGTCTGGTGGTACTTTTAAAGACTAACAGAGAGGTTGCTTTTCTCTCACTTTGGTGCTAATGCCTGAGTAAATTCAATCAAACAGTAAAAGATTTGTTAGGATTAAAGTCAATAAAAAGTGAAAAGGCGATTTGATTTGTTTTATGATTGATTATAGAAAGGGCAGATATTTATTAACAGCCAACAGGATAACTGTCAAAATGATACTATACCAAATAAAAAACCAGAAGGTAAGTTAAATATTTTCAGCACTGCAGGAACAAGATTAAAGCAACTACAATAAATGAAGCAAACACAGACATTGATGTTAATAGCTGCGATATAATTTCAATTGGTCAATTTCATCGGAAGGTTTTATTTTTTTCTTTAATTATTTTTAAAGGGGCACTGCCAACAGGAAATGCATAGTGGTTCTTTGGAGCAGGGACTGCATCGTCTCATATATTTGTCCAGCGCTCAACACATTCTGAAGCATTCGTGATGGTGCCATGAACAAAGCAAGGCATCCTGTGGCACTTTTAAAGACTAACAAATTTATTTATTGCATGAGCTTTCGTGGGAGAAAATCCCACTTCATCAGATGCTTTGAAGATGGGGTAACTTACTGAATGAGAGGAAAACAAATATAGGGTAGCATAAGTCATAGGATCGGGTCACACTGTAACAGCAAATCAAAGTTGTTGTTTACATTCAAATGGTAGAAAACAGCACATAGAGCAGGGGGTCTCAACCTCATGGCTCATGGGCCGCATGTGGCCCCTAAAGTTATTTTCTGCAGCCTGCAACAACACTATTGTTATCAATATTTGCAATATTGTTGTATGAAAAGGTCTCAGTGGTGTGGCCCTCAGGCTAACATACTAGTCCTTGTGGTGATTTGAGTTTGAGACCCCTGAAATAGTGGAAGGTGAGGTCAAATCATCTTTTGTAGTGATAAAAAAAAATCTATAGACCCTATTTAACACTGAGGCAACAGTGTCAAATCTGCATATGAATTCCAGTTCTGTAGTTTCCTTTTGAAGCTTCAATTTGTTATCCGGTTGTTTGAGCACAGCTATTAACAAATCATCAATGGAGTGATCAGGGAGGTTGACGTGTTCCCCATTGTTTTTCGAATGTTGTGGTTTCTGATGGCAGACTTGTATCTATCTATTCTTTTGCAAAGAGAGTGTCCCATTTGTCCAGCACTGGTCCGATCTAGTGAGCTGGCCAGGGGCACTGGAATCTGGAGTTCTGGGTTGTGGTCCTACCTCAGCTGTGTTCCTTTGGGCAAGTCATGGTGCCTCAGTTTCTCCATTTGTGTGGTGGGGAAAGTGCTTCTGTTAACTAAACTTTCGAAAGCTGTGTCTGAAAACCATTGTATGGTCAGGTCAAAAGCCTGTGGAAATCAACAGGGATCTCTCAGTGGAGCACTGGAATAGCAAATAGAAAAACTGTCTGTAAGATAGTGAGCCAGCTGTGCTCCTGTGGTTCCTGACCCATAGATAGTGGGTCCTGATCATGGTAGCTCCTGTTGCCAGTGACTTGATCCTGAAATAGTGCATAATGAACCGTTGTAACCCCATGAGTTTCCGCTTAGTGCGTTTGTATTTGCACTAGAAGGGCATGGTGAGAGGGGCCATGACTAAAGATCTTTATAGTGAAACTATTGGGAGTTTAGGTGCCTAAATACCTTTGACCAGCTGAGCCTAGGTTAACACATACTGTGCAGTTCCCCCCACACCCACTTGTTCTCAACACTCTCCATTCAGATGCAAGCATATTTCTATTAGTACGCAGCCATTAAAATGCAAGGTATGATGTGATTTCATATTGATCATTACCAGGCAAATTAAGGACGTCTTTCTTCTTAGGCAACCTGCCTCCAGACATGCCTGTGTCCTCTTCAATGCTGCAGCCCAGATCTCTGCCCTGTGTGGAGCAGGTTGGGTCACCAGTGGTCTCACACTCACGGATAAAACAAAGGCCTGTGTGGTGACGGAAGGGGAGGTGACAGCCATGAACTAACAGTCCTGTGACCAATCAGCTAGGACCATTGCAATGAAAACAGGCAGGGGTGTTGAAGTTGGACTCAAGGGAAAGCAGCAAATCTATCAGCTAACAAAAGGCCTCTTGAAGTGTTCTTCCACTGGTCTGTTGAGTGACCTTGGGCAAGTACCTGCCCCTCTGGGCCTCAGTTTTCCCTTCTGGAAAATGGGGATAATGACCCCCCCCGGTCTTTGTAAAGAATGAGGAGATCTACTGAAGAAAGTCTCTGTACAGGAGCCTCGGTATTATAAAGCAACAACCTTCCATGCTTCTGGGTATGAGGGACTGACATGGCTGATAATATTTCTAGGCCAGGTAGATAATGACAAAACTTCAGCCTCGCTCAACAGATACACCCTAGCGCATGTATGTGATTTGCCAGTCCTTTGCCTGCACCCTGATTATCTCCCACTTTCTGCTCTTTGGTCGTCTGCATATATCTCTACTGCACACCATGCCTGGGCGCTGACTCAGATTTGAGCCAAGCCTTCTTTCTGTCCACACACAAATCTGTCTGACTGCATTCAGCACCTGGCTCTTAGGACCTGGCAGTGGTCAGAACCTGAGTCCTACCACGACTCAGGTCTCAGCACTGTCATTTTTGCCGTGTGAATACATCTCAACCCACAGACACAGGTCAGAAGGTGTGTGTGGAGCGATGTGGGTGTGTGAGACCTGCGAGCAGCAAGTGTAAACAATGCAGTGTGGATCCTCCAGCACGGCCTTGGAAACACCTGGTTCGCAAGCCTGGGACCCACAGAACTCGGCGTAGACATGCCCCAGCCCTTTATCACAATGCCTCTGCCAAAACCAGCCCTTGCGTTCCTAGCTTTTAAGGGGCGCTTGGATCCATTTTTGAGTATTATTGTTTGCAAGGTGGAGGAACCTGGAAGATCCAGCCAAGATCAGGCTCTGTACAAACATAGCACGAAGGAGACCAAGACCTTGAGTGAGATGCCCAAGGTCACACAGGAAATCTGTGGCAGAGGCAGGACTTTTACCCAACAAAATCACAGTTTCCCTCCGTACAAGGCCCAGACGCGTCCTGGCCCTGCATCACACGCTCCATCTACCTGCACTGAAGACGGGGGTTGACTGCAGCCTGTGTGGCCATACCTAGCTAGCTCAAATAACAGCAGCAGGGGGGTGAAACGGGGCAGATGCACAGACATCACCCAAGAATCCTGGCAGGGGTCTGAATCTCCCCAAGAGCCCAGGCTGCCCCCCATGGTCTTCTTTTCTGGAGGTCCTTTACCTCTTAGGTAACGTAACCATCCTTTTCTAAGCAAAGTGGCTGCACCACGCAAGCTGTTTCTGTTTGTACTTTGCCAGTGTTCTGTCTTGTTGATGTTCTGTCCCACAGGTTACTTTAAAAACAGGAATAATCAAACTGCTAATTATCATTTGAATTATTCATCCTTCCCCCCCACCCCCCTTCTTCTGGAACAGGGAGACGCGCTGTCAGTCGTGGCTGTCTGTGCATTGGGTGATTAAAAACTCACTTCTGTGCAGTGACAGGGAGAAATCTCATCAAAATCTGATTACAAAAATGGAACAGGGCCCAAAAATTCCATAGATTTTCAAGAGTGCAAAACCCCTCTCCTTCCACCCCAGATAAAACCTCTCTCTCTTCCCTGCTGTATCACTAAATCCTTTCCTGACGGAAGCGGAATTCAATCGCAAATGGGACGTTGTATGTGTATTTCTCTAATTATACCTTTTCAAATAAGATTAACCGTCTTTTGGAGCTGGACGTCTTTCCAATAGGTGAATGTCTGACCTCTGGGGCTGACGCTGGCATGAAAAATTCTGTTTGTCACTGGCAGGCAAACAAATGGTCTTATTTTCCCTGGGAAAAAACACTGCAGTGAAATAACAGTGCCTTGTGATGCTTCCAGAAACAAAGTGAACGCCTCTCCACTGATGTAAATCTGGAGCGACTCCAGCGATGTCCATGGAGTGACACTGGTGGAAAGACAGCGTGAGAGGTGAAGTGGGCTTTCATTTGTTATGATTTTTATTAGAATAGTGCCTAGACATCCCACTACCCAAAAAGACTATAGGTCCCAGTTGGTCAGGCGCGTGTATGAGCAGATTGCAAGAGACAGGCCCTTCCAGAGCTTACAGCTGAAACTGATAGGGTAGAATTTTCACCCCTGCTTTACAGATGGGGAAACTGAGGCACAAAGCACCCATCCCAAGGTTACATGGAGCTGAGGACTGAATGCAGCTTGCCTGAGTCCCACTCTGAAGCCTTGACCCCAAGACCATTTTCCTCCGCATAGCTATGGCTGGTAATGAGGAACATGAATGTTTATCCATTTGAGTGTTTGGGCCAACCATGGCTGGTTGCATCTTCACTGGGAGTAATTTATCCAGCTTATTATTATTATTTATTGGGGGTATCATGCAACAGTCTCAACCAGGTCAGGGTCATTGTGCTAGGTGCTGTACTTTCATACAGGAAACAGCAACCCTCGCAGAAAACTGCTTATAGTCTAAGAATACAACAACTGGGAGGCTGGGTCTCAGCTTAGGTAGACAGAAGATGGGTGAACAAGGCTGTTTTAGCCTAGGCTGGCTGTGTGCCCAGTCAGTCAGAAGCTGTCATCACAAATAACAAAGACACTGAACCTTTTTTCCCCTCCATGCTAAATTAGCTGTAAAGAGATGGAGATATTTACAAGACTGATATTGTCAAGGCAAGGCTTGGATTTTAAGCCCCAGTCTGGGTCACCCAGAGGCCAACTGTCCAAAAAGCTCAGCGCACTGAGTTCTGGATGCGTGTGTAGCCCCTGGAAACCTGACCCCTGATGTGGATGCTGAGCCCTTGAAAAAATCTACCCCCTTCAGAACAGGTTTGCTGCTGAGCACCTGCGTTTCCCCCTGATTTCAGGTGAAAGCAGAAATTGCTCAGTCAGCTTCCATTGACTTGTTATACTCGTACAATGGCTTTAGCGGAGCTGCACACACCAAAAGGCAGATTTGTCCCTGAAAATGGGAGGGTTGCACACCTGAATCTAGGGCATAGATCCTGGTACAATTTTGCCCTCCTTTTAAAACACTGCCTTAGGACGCCTGTTAACTCAAACAGGCCTCCTCTTTTATCAGCTATTCCTTAAGAAGCTCGTGGTGCCTCGTAAGTAGTTCATGCTTCAGAGGCCCTGTCTGCTTCAGAGCTTCTTTTTGATATCAGCCACAGTCCCTATTGCATCAGCAGCCCTTCCATTCAGGCAACAGGTTTTTTTTCCCTTATCGCACATGAATCTAAACAGATTTCACCCTGGAGTATTTGTGGGGAAGATGCACAGTCCGTTTATTCTCCAAACAGCTTTATGTTGAAATCATGTAGTTGTTTCACTGTATTTAAATCACCAGAGAAAAGGACGCAGACTTTTCATAACGTTATCCTCTGTTGAAACAGTGCCTGCGGAGTATATCGAGTGAAGGAGAATTCATCATGAGCCAGCAAGCCAACCTTTTAGTTTCATTCTCCTGAGACACAGGCCCTGATTCTCCTCTCTGTCCCAGCTCTTTTATAAGAATTGCCAGTTTTGACTTGGCTCTGTGGTTCTAGGCCAATGCCTGCTGCTTGAGAGGAAGGTGCAGGAAATCCCGCAATAGGCAGTTTTGGGAAAACATTTTCGCAGGGCATATTTCTTCCTGACCCTTATTACTTTGAGGTTGGTTTATGCCCTGAAGCATGAAGATTTATAACCCTTTCAAAGCTCTTGGGACCTGATTCTCCACTAGCTTGCACCTTGTCCTGTCACTGATGTTAATGCAAAGTGGAATAAACACATCCATTCTGAGTGGGTAACATTTTACACCACTTCATGCTGGTGCAGGCACAAGGCACTGTGGAATTAGGTACATCCTTTTTCAAATCCTTACATTATTTCATTGAGTGTTCTTGTATTCTGTGTAAATGGACACGCTTTTTTTTTTAAATCCTGTTAAACTTGTGTCCTAAATAAAATAACTTGTGGCAAGGAGTTCCAACATATACTGTCTAATAGAGGAAAAAGCCTTTCGTGCTACCTGTCTTAAATGTGTTGCTTTTCAGTGTCTTTGGATGTCTCTGTATTCTTACACAGACTGGGTGAATGGCAGTGCTGAGTGGTGGTAGTGAGCCAGAAAACAACTATATCTATCACCACTGGGGAATACATCTGGCATAATAGATGTTTCCTGGTAGTGCTGAGCCAATTGAAATGCCCTATATCTTCTCCTCCACACCTGCAGGATTTCCTGGGAGCATTCCTGTGGGTGTGTTGAAGGAAGAAGAAGGTGTAGTCAGAGCACTGAGCTCATTTTAAGCTGCCCATTGGTCTCTAGGAACCACTGCAGACAAGGGGTAAGTTAGAGCAGCCCCCAAGGCTGCTCTAACTTATATCGGGTGTCAATCAGTCTTTCCCGCAACCACTCCAATAGCTGTGAGGTGCAACCATTCCTACAGCATATTCAAGGCCTACAATAAAGATGCAGCAGCTAGTAATCAACTAACTGAAACTAGACAGACAGACTGTATCAAAGAGAAGGGGACGTAGAGACAGGCAACTGGAACGAGAGACACAGAGTGAAAGGGCTTGTGAAGGGAAGAAAAAGCAAGGGCTGGGAAAGGCTTCATGTGGCCGAAGAGCAACACAAGGACCAGATTTGATATCAGGTTTGAGGGGATGAGCATGGCACGCAATGTCCTCTTCAGTCTTAAGGACCAAAGCAAAGGGCAGGAAAGCTGTGCAGTCAAGACCCTAGCAAGGCTGGGTTGCACTGCATTGAGCACCTTACAACAATCACACAAGGGATCGGTTTTTTGGGTGGCTCCCGGTTCAGGAGGGTGTTAACAGCTCCTTAACATCCCTGCCCCCATTCTGCATCTTGAGAGACAGCAACAGCCACACCACATTAAGCTCAGGGGCTGGCCAACCCAAAAGATAAGAGCCATTTTAAAATATTTCTTCAATAACCAAGAGTTTTGAGGGCTGCAATGGGTGTAGCCTCCCGGTGTGGGGTGGGGGGAGCTGAGCCAGGATGTTTGCTGCACAGTCTCCTGGTGGTGGTGGTGGGGAGCCCAGAGCCAGGAGTGAGCCCCTCACAGGAGCCTGGAGCCTGGCACTAGCCATCCACAGGGTCCTCTGATGGTGGTGGTGGGGTTACAGATATCTGCTTTAGCCCATTGCCGTTCTTAGCACCTGACATTTGTGGATCTCAAAGCACTTTACAAATTTATGTGGATTAAAGCCTCACAGCCCAGCCCCACATGAGACAGATTATTATTCCTATTTTGTAGAGAAAGCAGAAGGCAAATTGAGGCATGAGCAGTTAATCCTGGTTGTCTAACATCACATAAGAGAGATGCTAGCAAATCTGGGCTTAAAGTGCAGCAGTCTTGATGCTAGGTCTCTACCACCAGGCCTCACTGCCTGGGCAATTGAGACGGGGGCAAAACTTACTATATTTGCCTTCCACTATGCAGCAGTCACCTTCGGGAAAACATTTATTTACCTCTGCATTTCAGCTGTTTTCTGCCTAACGCCCCTTTTGCCCTCCAGCAAAAGCCTTTCATTTGAATGATAATTTGCAGACAGAAATTTCTGCTTCTTCATAGACCCAGCAAGAATATAATTTCTTGCCAGTATGCTACCTCTCTAGCAAAAGCTGGGAATAGTTTAACATGGCTCTAGCAGAAATAATCCTAACAGTCATTCATAATTGTCATAGCTACCATGCTTTATATCTCGGGGGAACCCATAACGTATTAACAAAGAATGGGCTAAATCTGCTTTCCTTTCCCACCCCAAAACTGCCACGGAGTTCAGATGGCTAATTCCACAGACAGTGATGCAGCCGTCTTGGGCCCATGATAACAACATTTAGCGCTTTGTATTCATAGACCTTAAAGTGTTGTGCAAACTGAGGTTTATGCATCAAGCATTATCCCCGTTTTACAAGTGGGGAAACTGAGGCACAGATTGGTGGAATGACGTGCCCTGAAGCAAGTCAGTAGCAGAGCATGGGGAGTGGGATGCTGGTCTCCTAAGACCCCAGGCTAACTGGGAAAGTGTAAGAAACCTAAGACAACGCACAGTGGTCAAGAGGCGAGGCGAAAACTAAAGTAGTAAGCTATTTCAGGCAATGAGAGCTGGTTAAATAGAGGACGATCTTTCTACAGTCAGCTTCACAAAAATGCGGCCCCTTGAACGATGTTAAGTGGAAATTGTCCTCTTAGTTTCCAAACCACAGTTTAGTTGCTGGGTGACTGAAGGAGACAAAAGCAGCTGAAAAATCTCTCTCCTGCTCTCTCTCTCTTTCTGTCTGATTATTTCTTTTCAAGCATAATTATGAAACTGTCCCATTATCATATTGTGACATGGAGCCTTTCGAATAATGAATCGGGCAAGTGAAGGCTTGATTACCTCCCTTGAGAATGGAGACATGATTGGGGGAGGGGAGAGAGTTGGAGACGAGTTTTGTAATAATAAAATAAAGAAAAAATTAATCACGGATCCATTAGTGGTAATAGAAATGCTTTGTGAATCACCTCAATCATTGTACATTATTTAATAACAGAAAATCATTATTTCCTGGGAGAATTAGTGTACAGTCTGGGTTGCTGTCACCTGTTTTTTTTTTTGTTTTTTGTTTTTTATTAAAGTAACATTCCAGCTAACATCACCCATTGTTCCTTATTTACTCCTGGTTGCTGGATTTCTCCAGACGCGGGGTAACATGGAGGGTTTTGCGGAAGCTGGGCGACTGCTGAAACTAGATCCCCTTGGGTTCCATGCCAAGGTAGCCTTCTCACCCCCCGGACACAAAGCGGCAGAGGACATGCCATGGTGGGTGCCTAACAGGCTGTCGGTTTTACCTGGGGTAATATTACTCTTACTCCTGGAGTCAGACACCTAACTCCTTAAAGGATCTGTGACCAAGACACTGAAGGCCAGATTATCCGGGCATTTAAATGCTTAAATATGCAGAGAAGGGCCTAGTGAGACTTTGAAAAGCACCTAAGCCTGTTAGGTGCCTAACTCCCTTTGGTTTCAGTGACTCAAAGGGTAATTTGGAAGATGAGATGCCAGAGTCCTCATTACCCAAAACAGGCTGACCCTCCATCTCTGCCCCTGTAAAAACTGGTCAGGCACCATGCAAGAAAAACAGGGCTGCTTAACTGTTATTAAACTGCTCTTCAGAGACAGCACGGTCCAGTGGCTAAAGTGTGATTCAAGAGGCCTGGGTTATATTCCAGGGGCATTGCTGCCCCAGGGAAGGACCCAGGGCACGGGCCCTGGCCCCACCCCCTGGCCGCAGGCCACGCCCCCGGCCCCGATTCTGCGCTCGGGCCAACTCGGCCCCGGGTGCCTGCTGCTGCCAGCCCAGCCCTGGATCTCTGGCCGGGGACAGGGCAGGGAGTGGCCTGGCCTAGGACGGGGCAGGAAACAGCCGCAGCCGGAGACCGGAAGAGGCAGGGGGCTGGGAACCAGGATTCAGGGCACTGTCGCTGGGATTTGAGGCACGAGCCCCGTGTGCCCAGCGCTAGCGACGCCCCTGTTATATTCTCAGCTGTGCTGTTCCCCCTTGACCAAGTCACGTCACATCTCTGAACAGCTGTTTCCACTTCCACGCTTTGTTGCCACTGTAAGTTCTTTGGGGCAGGGACTGTTTCTTAGTTTGTGTACATACAGCACCCTCCACCATGGGGTCCTGAGATCTTGTGGGGCTGCTACTGATACAGGAGATAAATTCAAAGACATATGAGCTATCAAATGAAAACATTCTCCAAATCAACATTATATTTGCTGCCAAGATTTAAAAAAGAACCACTGTCACTGAAGGAAGATGAGGGGCACAGTTTTCACAAGCGACTTGCACTAAAGTATCATTCGGGGTCAACAGGACTTGGCTTTCAAGACCCGAGTATTAGCAGCCCAAACTACTATGGATTTTCTAAAAATCTAAATATGTTTGAGGATCTGGGCCTAGGTCACTATCCCTGTTTGTTTCACTGAAAATGGAACTCAGGATACATCTACATAGCAAAAAAGACCCATGGTGGCAAGTTTCAGAGCCTGGGTCAACTGACTCAGGTTTGTGGGGTTCAGGCTGTGAGCCCAAACCCCATTGAACTTGCTGTTGTAGGAGATGGAAGGTCTGTGCAGATGTACCCAAAAGCCTCTCAGTTAGGCACTTTTTCTGGTTTCACCTTGACTCTATTTAACTGCAATAAATCTCTCTCAATCCAGAGGTCTGGCTTTATGGCATCTCTTGCCACCACCACCACCCACACACACCGGATGCTGCATACTGTGTGTGTGATTTAAACAACATTGCAGTCAACGTCTAATACTCTGACCACTGCACCTTATTTTAAACGGATATTATTCTTCCCTAGCAGTTGGAGCCAGGAGTGAGAGAGAGCTATTAACAATATTTATATGACTTGAAGTTAAATATGAAACTGGAGTCAAAGTCTAAGGTAAATCCCATTTGTTCCAAACGGGTCTTAGCATTGGCCAGCATCTGCCTCCCTATTCCTGCCACTGACCTCAATGTGCCATTATTCAGAATGCAAGTTGCCTTAATCTGGTTTAGTTTCATTCACTTCACTTCAATTAAACTAAACCAAATTAAGGCCACTTGAATCTGAATGAAGTTGTTCACACAGAGGTTTAATGCGATTTAACGAATCCACTTCAAATTCATCCCTTTAGTAAATTTGGATTCATTTTCCTGGCCCGTAATAGGATGTTGGCCTGTTAGATAGGTGGGTCCTGAGTCAGGGCAGAGAACTCTTTTTCAAGGCTCTGACTGATGAATCTTGCCCACATGCTCAGGGATTAGCTAATCACCATATTTAGGAGGGGATTTTCCTTAGGGCAGATTGTCAAAGACCATGGGGGTTTTTCACCTTCCCCTGCTGCATGAAGCATGGGTCACTCGAAGGTGGCTTCTCTGTACTTCAAAGTCTCTAAACCATGATTTGGAGACTTCAATCACTCAATCACAGGTTGGAAGAAGCAATGAGTCCTGTGGCAAAGACAAGCAAATTTATTTATCCCATGAGCTTTCATGGGAGAAAATCCCACTTTGTCAGATGCTTTGAAGATGGGGAACTGACAGAATGGGAGGAAAATAAATGCAGGGAAGCGTAAGACTTGGGATCGGGTCATACTGTAACAGCAAATCAGAGCAGTTAAGATTCAAACACAGGGAAACAGCACACAGAGGAGGTGGAAGTCAAATCACCTGTTGCAATGGGAAAGGAAGCCATAGTCACGATTTAATCCTGCTTTCACACAATGAAATCTGGCTATCAGTTCTTGTTCAGCTCTTCTTTTTGATGTCTTGATGTCCCATTGATTTGCTTGAGGGCAGATGTTAACAAATCATCCACAGAGTAATTAAGAAGATGGAAGTGCTCAGCAACTGGTTTTTGAATGTTAGGATTTCTGATGTCAGTTTTGCACCCATTTATTCTTTTGAGCAGAGATTGTCCTGCTTGTCCAATGTATAAGAGGAATCTCATGAGGTTCAACAAGGATAAGTGTAAAATCCTGCACTTGGGACGAAAAAACCCCATGTACTGCTACAGGCTGGGGAGTGATCAGCTAAATAGCAGCACTGGAGAAAAGGACCTGGGAGTCATGGTGGATGGGAAGCTGGATATGAGTCAGCAGTGTGCTCTTGCTGCCAAAAAGGCCAATGGCATACTGGGCTGCATCAGAAGAAGTGTTACCAGCAGATCAAGGGATGTGATCATTCCCCTCTATTCTGCACTAGTGAGGCCACATCTGGAATACTGTGTCCAGTTTTGGGCTCCCCACTACAAAAAGGACATGGACAAATTAGAGAGAGTCCAGAGGAGGGCAACCAAAATGATCAAAGGGCTGGAGCACAAGCCCTATGAAGAAAGACTGAAGGAACTAGGCTTATTTAGCCTGCAGAAGAGAAGACTGAGGGGGGATTTGATAGCAACCTTCAACTACTTGAAGGGTTGCTCCAAGGAGGAGGGAGCTCGACTGTTCTCGGTAGTAACAGAGGGCAGAACGAGAAGCAATGGTTTCAAGTTACAGCTGGGGCGGTCCAGGCTGGATATTAGGAAAAACTTCCTTACTAGGCGAGTGGTGAAGCATTGGAATAAGCTGCCTAGGGAGGTGGTGGAATCTCCATCTCTGGAGGTGTTCAAGTCCCAGCTGGACAAAACACTGACTGGGATGATCTAATGGGAGTGGTCCTGCTTTTTTTGGCAGGGGGTTGGACTAGATGACCTCGTGGGGTCCCTTCCAACCCTATGATTCTATGATTCTATAAGGTGTGGGGCCATTTCTGGCACATGATGGCATAAATCACACTAGTGGATGAGCAGGTGAATGAGCTCTTGATGGAGTAGCTGGCTCGATTAGGTCCTGTGATGGTGTCTTTAGTGCAAATATGTGGGCAAAGTTGGTTTGTTGCAGGGGTGTGTGTCTGCTTTAACATTCCTGGCGTTAGGTCTGTAAAATCACAGGTTAGGTGTCTATTGCAGGAATGGGAGGTTCTGTGTCGTGCATTGTGCAGAAGGGCAGATTAGATGATCATACTGGTCCATTCTGACCTTAAAATCTATGGATTTACATTCTCATGTAGACAAGCCTTCAAGAGCTGTAAAGAGAACTCAGGGTACATCTACATTACAACAAGGACCACACAGCAGCAAATGTCAGACCCCAAATCAATTGACTGCGGCTAACAGATTTTGCACCATGGAGCTAAAATAGCAGTATAGACATTCCCGCTAGGGCTGAAGTCCGGGATCTGAAACTCAGTGAAGGGGGTGACTCTCAGATCCTAACTGGAATATCCACCCTGCTATTGCTGGTCCCACAGCACAGGCTTTCTCAGCAGACTCCAGGACTTTCTGCCCCAGGTTTTTTGGCAATGTAAACGTGTCCTGAGGCAATTCTCAGACAAAGAAGTGGGATAACACAAACAGGACTCTTCACACAGCCTGTGTCTGTGGCACCTGGGTCTGCAGACTCAGTGTTTCCAAGCCTGTGCTTGAACATCACAGTGCATTGTAAACCTGGGTCTCACAACTGTGCCAACACAACCGCGCTGCACTACAGGGCCCTTGTGACTAAGGGCTTGAGCTGCGCTGACTTAAAGTCAACCTTGTTATGTCAACTTAGAGAGTCCACACCGGAAACTCCTGTTGACTGCCGGCGTCCACACTGGCAGGTGCCAGGTCGACCCTTCCTGGTGGCCAGGCACTCTGGGAGGGGGCTGGAGGCCAAATAAGTCGACTTAGAGGCTTTTCCCTGTCTACATCGGCTTAAGTTGATCTAGTAAGGTCGACTTAAGTGTTAAGTCAACCTTAAGAGGTGGTGGTATTAAATCAACTTAAGGAAGCACTTAAACTGACTTAGTAAAAGTCCAGTGTGACTGCTGGGGTCTGTAGGAAGGAAGCTTAAGTTGACCTAAGGCTACAGTGTAGACATACCCAGGGGGACTATCTCTGACCCCCCCCCACCACCCATAGCTGTGTCCTGTGACCCAGGTACTGCCTGACTGCTGGCCTAAATCAGATTTATTTGTGTGTGGACAGAAGAGGGACTTGAGTGTAAACCTGACTCAGAGCCCAGGCTTAGTGTATAGTGTATATGTGTCCTAAGAGGTCCTACAAACCTCGTGCTTGCTGGGAGACAGATTAGACATTGGAAGATTACATGATACCTGCACATAACCTTGTATTGCAAAGTACAGGGATTACAAATAGTTTAATCTGGAACTCTGGCTCTGGCGAAGGTTAAACTCCAGCTATGTGCTGATGACAAAAGTTCATGTTTCTAGTGCTGTGTTACTTGTGTAGTCCTTTGCTCTTCATTAACGGAGGGTAGGCAAACATCACCTGCAGCTGAATCCTGAAAGCAGGAGAAATACACTCCAGCACAACGTCTGTGCAGGAAGGCCGTGGCGCTCAAAGGCAGCCTTGCAGAGAGTACAGCAGTATTCCCATCATGTTAGATAAAAAAAGCTGAAACCCAGGGCTAATCAGCTTCCTACTTCTGCCAAGGGATACAGATGTCTTACACTCTCTTGCATTTATTTTCATCCCATTCTGTAAGTTCTCCCATCTTCAAAGAGTCTGATGAAGTGGGATTTTCTCCCACGAAAGTTCATGCAATAAATAAATGTTAGTCTTTAAGTGCCACAGGACTCCTTGCTTCTTTAGAAAGGGTGGCAGTCCTTGTCCTTCAAGAGAGAAGCCGAACTCTTACTGATGGAGCTCCGAAAGAATCTTTTGTCGACAGGCACATGCCTTCTAAGTGGATTCTTGCGCCTTCCTCTTAAATACTTTGGCTGCTGTCTGAGACAGGACACCATACCGGCTGTGTCACTGGGCCGATTCGATGGGGTGACTCCTATCTCCCTTTGGCCGGCATCCTTTTTGGATTCCTACACAGGCAACACTCCCATGGAATTTGGTGCCCATTGCATTGGGGGTGGCGGAGAGGGATTGGAAGGCGTGGGGTCAAATCCTGGTCTTGCTTAAATCAATGGAAATTCTGCCTTCTGGGCTGAAAACTGCAGCAAAGCGATGATGAACCTGCGAGAAGCTGCCACACTTGACTTCTCCCCTCCAACTCAGGAAAAGTGACTGCAGGGACAAATACGTGCTGTTAATACGAACTCAGGCTACCAACGTGGAAAGAGGTTTAAAGTACTTTAATTAGCTAGTGCCTAGAGAGGCTCCAGCGAAGATCAGGACCTCTGGCGCGGTCCATGGCCTAAGTGAGAGACCGCTCCTGCCCCCAAAGAGCTTGCTGCCTAAATAGACAAGGAGGGAAATGGATGGAGGGGCAATGACTCGTTTCAGGTCACTCACACAGTAGATACAGAACTCCAGGCTCTCTCCTCTGGGCTACGCTGCGTTTCACAACCAGCACCGACGTTTTGCGTTTTCCTTGGTTCTCAGAATGAAGGTAGATTGAAAAGGATCCCTTGCCATTTACACTCAGTCCCTAGCTCTTATCCAACAGATTTCGTCAGTGGATCACAAAGCGCTTTACCGAGGACGGTCGTCCAATTATCTCCAGGGATCTGTGATCCCTTAAGTGTGGGCTGTAGGTTGGTGGGGCCCTGTGGAGCCCTTACTAAAGGTCCTCAGGGAACTGGCTGGTCACATAATTCTGGCTTTTCTCCTGCTTGTTTCCAAATGCTAAATGGCATCATGAGCCAGGTTAACATACACTGGGCCAGAGCCTTGATTGGTGTGAACTGGCCTGGCTCCATATCTGGTCTATCAAACGCATTTTTTTTTAAAAGTGGCTGCTGGTTTGGGGTGACCTCTCTGAGTTGGCTGTCTCCCTAACTCACTGCGGGATCTCAGGCCAGTCACGCCCCCCACCCTCCTTCTCACTCTGTGCCTCAGTTTCCCCCACTGTAAAATGGGGATGACAACGCCAGCCCATCTATATAAAGTGCTTTGAAAGCTCCAGCTGAAAAGTGCCTTTGATTCATGGCCATAAATAAATCATTTTGTACCAAAACCTGAAAAATCAGGCAAATTTCCTTCCCGCCCCAAGAATCTCAATGAGCATCACACTGAACTGGCCTTCCTTACTGACATTATTTAAATTGCTAAAACATTGAGAGGCCTCCACAATACATATTGGTGCCCCATGATGCTGTACGTGACAGCCAGTGTCTGCTGCTAAGAAGTTTCAGTATAAACAGGATTATTCCCTTCATTTTATTTTACAGGCAGGGAACTGAGGAAAGAGGTGAAGTGACTCACCTGAGGTCACACAGGAAGTTTATGGCCAGGAGTCCAGGCTGTCTTCTGTATTCCAGGGCAAACGACTGAGCTGGTGATCCCTGGGGAAGGGCTTGGGATTTTGAGGAGAGCCCTGTGGTTGCATTTGTGCGTGGGTTCCACAAACGCTTGTCGTGTTTGCTGTGCAAGGCTGACTGGGAACTGACAAAGGCAAACAGGATGCTCGATTTTCTGTGGAAAGTTAACTTTTCCAATTGCTGTTGCAAGCTTAATTCTTCTGACCTAATTTCCCACTCCAAGGGTTAACTGCTCTCTGCGGTGCCACAGTTCCTCCAGTGAGCTACCGCCAGACAGTGCCATTTACGGGAATGTTCCTAGCCCACAGAAGTCATGGTGATAGCTCCATCTCCCTCACAGTAGGTGCTACATTAGCTGCTCAAACCATATTCCAGTAAATTAGAGCCAGGCTGATTTAGACAATCAGTAGGTCATTCTTGCCTCCAATTCCCAGTTTCATGCAGAGATAACAGCAGCTGGGGGGAAGCAGGGAGGTGGACGAATAACAGTTTGCTTGCTTATTAGGGGTTAGATGCAGTTTCGAGGCTGTGATTTGCAGAACAAGACGGATACCAGCAACAAAAGCCTGGAAGTTAAATGATGCAGTGTTTGTTTCAGGTCTAATAAAGACACTTAAACACAAAACACTTTCTTTCTTGGAGGCAAGTAAATACAGAGAAACTGCATTAAAATGTCTTTGAAGGCCAGAATTAAGACCCATGGCAGACAGGAGTGCCGAGATGAATGGCTGCCTCTTCTGTGCCGTTGAGCGGTAGCATGATCTAGTCAACAACGACTTGCGTTTTACTCCGTGCTGCCCGACCTTGAGCAAGCTTGTGTTTCTTTCCTCGGCTGCAGGCTGTGTCATTTGCTCTGTGTCTGCACAGTAACTACCACAAGGAGGGTCTGATTCAGTTGAGGTCTCTAGGGGTGTATCTACACTGGAGGCTCTGTGAAGTCGACTTAACAAGGTTGACATTAAGTCAACTTAAAGTTGACCTTATTAAGTCAACTTGGAGAATCCACACTGAAAACTCCTGTCGACTGCTGGTGTCCACATTGGAAGGTGCTAGGTCAACCCTTTCTTGTGGCCAAGCACTTTGGGATGGGGCCTGAAAGCTAATTAAGTCAACATAAAGGCTTTCCCCATCTACAGTGGCGTAAGTAGACTTAATAAGGTTGACTTAAGCATTAAGTCAACCTTCAGAGGTAGTGTTGTTAAGTCAACTTAAGGAAGCGCTTATGTCGACTTAATAAAAGCCCAAGACGGCCGCGGGGGTCTGTAGGTTGACTTAAGCTTCCTTAAGTCGACCTAAGGCTCTGGTGTGGATGTACCCTAAGTGCTCCTCTAGAGTGTAAGCAGAAATAATGAATATATTCTATAAACATACCTCCTAGGATATTGTTGTGGATGATTTTCCCTGTCTGCCATATGGAGGCCTAAACGGATAAGAGGGAAGGCTTATATGCTTCCTAAAACTCCTCTTTATTATGTATTTATTTATTGTAACACTGAGCGGTCTCATGAGCCACATAAATGTCCACTTCTTTTTCTTCTAAGCCTGCTAAATTCTCATCCTCAAGGCAATCTTGTGGCAGTGAATTCCACAGACTAATTGTGCATCGAACATTAGGAAAAAATTCCTAACAGGGTGATTAACCACTGAAGTGAGTTGCCTAGACAGGTTGTAGAATCCCGATCATTGGAAGTTTTTAAGAGCAGGTTAAACAAGCACCTGTCAGGGATGGTTTCAGCGGGTACTTGGTCTTGCCATGAGTGCAGGGGACCGGACTCAATGATCTCTCATGGTTCCTGCCCGTTCCTAGGATTCTGTGAAAATATTTCCAGTTCAGCAAACCACAAAAGCAGGTGTTTAACTTCAAGCATGTGCTCAAGCCTTAGCAGCTGCCACATCTGCCTAAAGTCAAGCATCTACTTAAGTATTGTCTGAGTTTGTTCCCCTAGCCTTCCATTGACTGACCCCTTGTTTTCTTATGGACATCCCTGGCACTATGAAATGCAACCCAAACACAGTGAAAAGCCATGGCTGTGGGTGTTCACTGGTTTTAAGGGATTATCAGGATGGGAAAAGAACCGCAGAAAGCATCAAACAAGGTGAATCTAAGCCCTCGTCTATATTTGGGCGCTTTTTGGCGACAGTCGACCGCCGATTACATAAAGAACATAAAATTCTTTGTGTAACTGGCTGCAACTTTTTAAGCTGCTGGCACACATCATGGAAAAGCTGACCACAAAGCATTTGCAGTCGGCTTTCCCCTTTGCCCCGACTCCCAGGACTTCCAGGGTCGACTTCCAGGAGCAGCACGGCAAGTTCGTATTCACCGTGATCCACTCCCAGAAGAGCAAACTGATGGTGGCGAATTTGCTGCTGTCAGTATAGACATATCCTGAGTAACTGAGAGTTAAAAAAAACCAAAACCCTCTGTTTGGATGGGTCCAGAGGAAGAGCCACTGTCGCTGAAAATATCTTGGGGAAAGAGGGTATTTGTGAACATAAATCCAAGACAAGAAGCTGCGTTCTGAACTCCAGGGTACAAACCGAAAAGGCACGATGGAGATCACAATTATTTTAGCTCGCTAGTGTAAAATGTGCCCTTCATCATGGAGCAGTGACCCGTGCTTCTGTATCAGACATAAAGCCTCCTAACTGGGGTCACTAGTAACACCTGACATCACAAACTAGAAGGAATTTTCAAAACCTTTGGGGAGGGAGACATTTTGGCACCCCATCGGGTACTCCCTGGAGGAGTGATTCAGCCCCACCAGAGGTGCTAGCCAGCAGAAGTGGGCTCCCCACCTAAGATGAGGGAGAAGGGAGGTGTGCCACATGGCAGATCTCTTATGATACAGAGGAATCAAGATTCATTTGTAACTGGCATTTTGCACTAAGACGACTGCAGGACACAGACAGACCTTGTGGTTCTCTCTGGCTCGCTAGCACCCCGCCTGTGCTGCCTGGTGTCAACACGCAGGGTCTCCCTAAGCCCTGACCTGGCGCGCAGTCATGGAGTGGGCTGCTAACTATGCTACACCACACACCAAGCTGTCTCTGCAACTCTGCAGCCAGTGGGGAATTCATTTTAGTGCTGGAGGAGGGAAGAAGGACTCAAAGCCAAACCTCAGCCTGGCTGCAAGTGCTCGGGACCGTTGTGTTGCTAAGCCGTGCTTGAGCATAGCTCCCTAGGGAAGTCCCCGGTTCAGTGATCAAGAACGGGTGGATTCAACTGCAGCTTGCTCCCCGCCTCTGGGAACAGCGGTCTTTGGTGGAGATCGCCCTCGGTTCGTTGTCCCTGATGGGGGCAGCAAGACCCTTCCAAACAGACCTCCGGATCCAACCTGATGGTGAGGGCTGGGTGTCCTTCAACTGCAGGAGCTACCTTGCCCTGGCAACAGGAGGCAGGTTGACATGAACAGAATGGGATCAGGAGGGATTAGAGCATGCACGAGGCCTGCACCATAACAGAAGACCAGGATTTATGGAGCCCGGTGCTCGGCCTAGAGCAGCGTTTCCCAACCAGTGTGCCACAGCACACAGGTGTGCCGTCAGGTCTGAGCAAGTGTGCCACAAAATTTTTTGAAAAACCACTCAAAGAGCTCCGGATTGGCTCATTGGTTCATGCATATTCATGAGTTCATTTGGAAACTATATGATGGTGTGCCTCAAAAATTAAAGGTAGCAAGGTGTGCCACGGCAGAGCAAATGTTGGGAACCACTAGCCAAGAGGTTGAAACAGGGACTTCAGGAGCTAAAAGCACCAAGGTGCCGAAGAAAACACCCAGGCTGGGGTGGGAAGGGACTCTGACACGCTCTGTGTCAGGCCCTAAGGGGACTCTGTAACACCCACTCCCCAGTGATTCACACCTGCCGTGCAAATTGCAAGACTAACATCCCAGCACCCTTTATTCCTGAGCCAGACCCCTACCCCCTATGCTGGCTGCACTTGGATGCCATTGAGTCACGCCCACCTTCTTTTCTCAGTTTCAGGCTGTGAATAGCTATTTCTATATTCAGCTGCCAGACACTAGTGAGTTATGATCCTCTCGCAAGCTAAACAGCACTCAGCTTCTATTCCGGCCTGGGTGGGTGACTTCCCCCACCTGTGGGAATTGGCCAGCCACGCTTTTCCCGCTGGCTCACTACTGAACCAAGCAGGGAGCTAGGTGGCATTGACGGTGCCTGATTTCAGGTGAGCAGTTGCTAATTCAGTTTGCAGTGGGGGTCCGAAAGATTTCCCTTGTAACTTTAATAGAATATAGGGCCGCCTCTCTGTTACGCTGCACCTTAGCTAGTCATTCACACAGCACAAAGCGAGGCTAAAATATCACTGTTTTCTGCAGGCTGCATTTTTACCTCACTTTACTAAGATAAAGGGCTGCATAAGATACAGTGCCTGGCAAATAAATTGTATTTTTCACTTCCTGGGACTCAGCACAGCTCCACTGAGGCCCATGCAGTTACACAGATTTGCAGAGCTGACTATCTAGCCCACGGGTCTCAAACACATGGCCCGTGGGCTGCATGCAGCCCCTAAAGCTGTTTTCTGCAGCCCATGACAACACAATTGTTACTGATATTTGCAATATAATTGTATGAAAAGGTTTCAGTGGTGCAACCTCAGACTAACAAACTAGTCTTCATGCAGCCCTCTACTAGTCCTCATGCAGCCCTCATGGTGATTTGAGTTTGAGACCCCTGATCTAGCCTATCCTGCATGCAATGTTAAACTGGTTTAATTAACGCTGCATCTACACTACAAGGCTTGGTCCACTGGAGTGAATTCAGTTTACAGCCACCAATATTTGTGATTTGCTGGAGCATGTGAAGTCTTAGCTGCTGCAATCAGGAAACACTTTTGAATAAAATGAGACTGTGGCACTCATTGGCGCAGGAAGTTGCGGAGGGCAAGAATTAAACAAGATTCCAGAAGGAGCTAGACGTTTGTATGGATAACAAAAATATCCAGAATTCTCCTAATTTTGGAATGGATATTAACCTCAGGCTTAAACTAATCTCCCATTATTCTAAATCAGAATGAGGCGCAGATTATCCTCCATCTGCTACTATCAGTTCTTGTACCTTCCTCTGGAGCATCGGGAGCCAGCCACTGTCAGAGCCGGACTACTGAGCTAGATGGACCTCAGGTTTGATCCAGTTTGGCATGGCCCATGCTCTTGTGAGGGGTGATCTACTTCTGAGTGAATATTTAACATTTGTTCCTAGGATCTTTAGTCATAGTTGGAAACCCTTTTGTGGTGGGCACTGTACAAACACAGAACAGATGATCCCTGCCACCAAAAAGGTTACAATCCAAGGGCATGTCAACGTGGCAAACTGACAGTGTAACTTCCAGCTCAAGGAGACATTTATCTGCTAGTCTGGAGCAAACTAGAGCGCTAAAAATGCAAGCAGAGTTTCAGTGATGTGAGGGGTTAGCCACCCCAAGTATGACTCCAAGCAAGACGCTCAATATACAGTTGGAGCAGGTACCATGGCTACACTTTTGTTTTTAGCATGCAAGCTTAGTAAGACCTAGCGTGGGAATGTATCTTCAAGCTGGGAATTACACCCGCTCAGCTAGGAGTATAGCCATACCCTAAGTAGAAGACAAGAGACAACAGATGGATACGGACAGATGGGGGAGTACAACAAAACAATGAGACAATATTGGTCAAAGACCTCAAATGCCCAGGCTTCTGGCTGTGACAGAGCCTCCGCTGAGTCGAACAAAGGCAGACGTCTTGCTACAGAGGAGAAACACGAAGAAATTTGCATATCTTGTAAACAACAAAAGTGGGAGCACAAAGGTGAAGCCGCATTCCCCCCCCCCCCCCCAAATGAATACATTTCCCAGATTGTTGTTTTTGGTTCATGCACGGAGGGCTTCTCTCCCTATGAAGTTTTTACAGTAGATTGAACCTGATCATTGAGAAATTCATCTGGAAAACATGATAGATGCAAGCGCTAAACGTTTCCCCTCCTCCCCCGGCCCCCCGCTATCTTGGCATTGTTTATTTGTTACAAATGTTTAATTATTATTTAGCAACGGGAGGACGTCTCGTGCCTCTGTTATTTCTCGATTAGGCTCCAGAGAACAGGTCTTGGCTCCACATTACTCAGACAATGGTTGGTAGAAACTCTTCTTTTCCAGTAAGGGTTAGGGATTTCCCTGTCAATCATTTCCAGGCCTCCTTAATGTCCAGTTGGAGCATCGTGAAACAGATAGTCCTCCATGCAATATTTGGCCATTTCCTTTAATCCTGCTGTCCTAAAATACTGAGGGCCTAGTTGTTTTGGAGGAGCACCTGCAGTTGCTGTCGATTTCATGCTTCAGACCATAAACTAGCTAATCAATTATCAGGGGCAGGGGAAAGTTTTAGGGTGAGGTACAGTTTATGCCATAAGTTTTCTTTTCCTTTCCTCTGAAGCAGCTGCCGCAGCTGGCCACACGATACTGGGCTAGATGGAGTATTGACCTGTTCCAGTCGGGCAATTGATGTGGGATCAATACTTTGGAAAGCAGCAGGAACCAGTGAATTAATGCAGGCAATTCTCACTCCACTACTTTCTTTTTCTCGCTTCATCCAAGACTAAAGGAGGATTTTTTTTTAGTTCTTTTGAACAGTTCCAAGGTTTCTAAGCAGGAGTATCCCAGATTCATTTGTCTCAGCCCAAAACATCTGCAGCTAGGGACCAGTTCCAGAGGGGCAGTCATGTCAGTCTATTTCAGCAAAACAAGCAAGGAGTCCTATGGCACTTCTAAAGACTGACAAATTTATTTATCACATGAGCTTTTGTGGGCACAGTCCCACTTATCAGCCACATGAAATGGAAAATGTAGTATGGTGGGTGAACATATACATGGAGAGAAGGGTAAATCACAAGGACCATGCCATCTTTTTCAGCAAACCAAATTCTTTTGATTCAAAGAGTGTGGAACAGTAGATGAGCCCATGTACTGAAGAGACACCATCATAGGACCAAATCAGTTACTCCAACAGGGGCTCATTCACCTTCATATCCACCCATCTGATAGATGCCATCATGTGCCAGTGATGCCCCTCTGTCAAGTACATTGGCCAGACTGGACTGTCTCTGCACAAAAGAATTAATGGACACAAATCAGCTATCAGGAATGGTAACATTCAAAAAAACAGTAGGGGAGTACTTCAACCTCCATGGACGTTCTGTGAAAGACACGACAGTCATGGTGCTTCGGCCAAAAAACCTGACTTCAACGTGACACTGCAGAGCTGAAGTTCATGTGCACATTTGATGCTGTCAGATTAGGTTTGAATAGGGACTTGGAATGACTAACTCATTACCCACGAATGCTCATGCAATAAATAAATGTGCTGGTCTTTAAAAGTGCCCCAAGACTTCTTGTTTGCTTTGCTGAGCTAAACTGACATGGCTACTTCTTTGGAACTCAGCACCAAAGGTGATTTCCTTCTCACCTGTTGTTCCACACCGCCTACATCAAAACAAGGGCTCTGGACAACAGTCGCTTTGTTCTTCTACAGACGCCTCTGCTAAGTGCCACTCGAGTCAATGGACAGACGCCCGTTGGCTTCAGACCAGCCCATAGAATTTGGAGATATTGATGTAAGTTAAGAACAGCCATAACCAAATGAACAAATCTCTTCCCTTAACAATGTCCAGAGTTTATGGTGCTTGCAGGGCAAAGAGCAGGATTCCTGGGCTTGAGTCCCCAGGCAAACTCAGTCTGCCTTATGCTGGTGCAGCACCCGTTCTAATCACAGAGCACTGTACCCCGTATAACGGGACTGTCTTTACGCCACTCACCTTTATCTGCTTTCACGCTCATGCACTAATAATGATTGCCAGCTCTTGTACAAATCAATCAGGGTCATTATCCCCATTTTTTAAATAGGGAAACTGAGGCACAAAGAGGCAACATGATTTGCACAAGGTCGTGCAGCAGGCAGTGACAGAACCCACATCTCCTGAGTCCCAGGACCATGCACTATCCATTAGACAGCACCACTGCTCATGGAATAATAGGGGTTGCTAATTAGCCATATGAAACCTAGCTTAGGGGCAGTATAAGGCCAGATATATCAGTGTCTTGCCACCGGACCACCCCCGAGGCACAACGACATCATTTCTCTGAATACCAGGGAAGTTCACGCTCCACGAATCTGTTCCGTTGATAGCCGTCCTGCTGAAACTGCAGATAACAACGCTGGCTTTATTTTTGCGACAGGGACAGGTTTCCACTAGGAAATGTGTTGAGAACACAGTTTTGCTTCACCTTTCATTTACTACCAACCTGGGCTAGATCTGATCTCACAGAAGGCTCTATTTCACTTTAACAGTCCTCCCAGCTGTGCAATTCTCAACAGTGACAATATAACCAGTGAAAGACCCACCAGTCCTCGCTGCATTTAGATAAAGACAATAACTCCTGCTCAAATGGAAGCCTGCAAAGTGGAAGTTAGCTGAAGCTAGGAGGGCTCCATGCATGTTAATAGCTATGGTATTGTTAGGAAGATCTGATGTGATAGAAAATTATTATAACTCAATGTGCAATTATTGCATGTATGCCTCTGATTCTGATCTCATTTACACCAGATCGGTGAATTCAATGGCATTCGTTCCACTTATGCGGGTGAACGTGACAAAACAAACTGATAAACAAGCATAGCGAAAGTGAGGTGCATATTTCAACTCTTCCAGGTGGGCCTCCCGCAAAAACTCATGCAATAAATAAATTTGTTAGTCTTTAAAAGTGCCACAGGACACCTTTAAAAAAAAAAAGAGAACATGGTTTTAAATAAGGTAACCCCAGCTGAGATTGAATGAAAGGATCCAAATCTCCATTGACTTGCACCTCACATCATCATTTGCATCCACAGTGTTACAATTATTGCTAATATTATGACAATTTGAAGTAGAATAGAAGTCCCAGCCCCAATTATGACTCCATTGTCCTAGGTGCTGTCCCATATACATATTGAGAGACAATTCCTACTCCAAAGAGATTACAGTAGACAAGACAGATGGGGGGCTCATAATCTCCCTGTTACTGATGAGAAATTAAGACCCAGAGAGATTGTGTGAGTTCCTTGAAAAAACAGAGGGCAAGGCAGGTTACCACAGCATTTTATACCCAGGTTGCATGCATTTGCCACAAGTGCAAATAACAGCACAAGGCAGTGGAGATGGGAACCCACAAGAGGCAAAACACCAGAGGGGGCAGCCCCAGAGGATCAGATTTTGTGCAAAGGCTCAGTCAAGGTCTTGCAGGAAAATTATCAAAACTAGCTAGCAAGCAAAGCAAAGCACAGTTCATTTCAAAAAGCCTCAGGTAATTGCAGAAAAGTTTACGGTTAATATTCGAAGGCTGCCCATTGTCTTCTTTTATCTCTCTGCACTGCAAAGACTTGTTATAAATGGATCCATGAAGAATTTATTTTTTCTGCTGCATCTGGCTTCTGTATTCCTCTGCTTAAATTATTTTGAACATACGAGGCGATCATTCATGCCTTGAATTATGCTGTCCATCTTCTTCCTCAGGGTTTTTGTTTGTTCATTTGTTTTTTAAAGCTGTGTGACTGTTTAGCCTCTCTATAAAATCGCAAAAAGGTTGTTTTGTTTTGATTTTTTTATTTTGCTGCTTTTCTAAGGGTGGAAAAATTTCTGCCTCCTTTTACAAAAATATTTGTGAGTATGTGTACATAAATATATATATTGAACAGTAGGGGAAATAAGAGCAGCCAGAAAAGGGCAGACTGCCTGGCACCTTTGCAGAGATTAAATGCCCACACCAGCTCACCCTAAAAACAATCTACGCAAAGCAATTTTGCCATGTAAATTGCCTCTGCACAGGAAGGGCCGTAGACAGAAAGCAAAAGATGGCAGCAGTCATTTGGTCTTGATCCCGGGATGGAAAAATAGCCTATGCATTAGAACAACTTGGGTCTATGCCAGAAGCCTGAGCAAAGAAACATATTCAAACTGTCAGGAATAAACAAGAATTTTCAAAGTTTTTTCACAACTCCAGGCTACGAAAACCAACCGCTACAGTTATAAAGCTTCCATCTGGTGGCTTCTTTATGAAGGAACAATATTTGCATGTTTCCAGCAGAGAAAAGCTGTCTCTAACTCAGATAAAATGGAACATTTTGCAAAAGGATGTGAAATACCAGATGATGCCAGCTGAAGCAACTGGGCTGAAGGTTTCGCCAGCTGCCCTTTAAAATATATATATATATATATATATATATATATATATATATCTTTAAGTAACAGGGGCCAATTTAAAAAAAAAATTCCTCTAACTGACTCCCATGCACTTGCAAAAAGACTGTTCAGAGAGGAAATCGAAGCAGTAGTGCAGGGAGAGGTATCCCAAGAGGGATTGTGTGTAACAAAAACTGACGTTTATATAAGTTCATATGGTGATTTTCTTTAGCTCACTGGTGCTTGGAGAATTTTCTCTTCTCTTCTTCCAATGAGATGTGGGGACGTTGCCAACATCCTAAATTACAGAAACGCCAGAAGGCCTGAGTTTTTCTTGTTAGGGTAAATGTAGTTAGCAGGAAAGACTCACAGCTGCCCCATGGTGCTTTGGCTACAGCGGCACAGATTAAAGTAGAAGGTCCTCGATTACTGGCTGATTTTGAAATATCTTCTCTGACGACGGTCAAACAGAATGCAGTCCAGGGATCAGACACAACCTTTTAAACCAGCCAGCACAAGCCAAACCAGTGGAGAGAAACAGACAATGTAAATACAGGGTGGGCAACACGCTGAGCTCAAGCGGTGGGACGCAACAGCCTCAGTCCACAACAATTGCTTGAGCATCACAGCCCAAGCAGGGAAAAAATAACAACAAATCCTAGATGAGCCAGGATGTCTCAGAAACACCAGACAAAGCATAATGCTAGTACACCATCTTCAGCGCAGCAGCCTAAATGCACGGCAGTCTCAGTTCGGCCCAAGCACACACCAAAGACCGCCGACAACGCAATGCAACGGCAAGCAGGCAGGCACAACATGCTGCCCAAAAGAGGTGACTGGCCCGCCAGCGTGTCAGACAGAGCTCATGAGCACAGCAGCCTAAACACACAGAACAGCTGAAGCCCAGCCGCTCAACTGGAATGACTTTAGCACACAACTGTTCGGTGCAGAAGAAGTCAGCCGCCATAGCCTTGCTGGAGCAATACGATTTTAATAACATGCCCTTCGGTCTCCGCAGCCACGGATCGCAAAGTACTTTACCAAGGAGGCAAGTAGCATCATTTCTATTTTACAGATGCAGGAAATGAACCACAGAAAGCCTCCTGTGATGCTGCTGGTACTGGAGGTTGGTTAAGACAAAATATTGGGCTAGACGGAGCATTCTCTCCCTCCCTAAGTACTTAGGTGGCTCATGACATTGTATTAATTATTATTATTATTGGTACTACCATAGCACTTTGGAGTCCAAGTTATGGACCAGCATCTAGATGCACTAGGTGCTGTACAAACACAACAAAAAGATGCCTCCCTGCCCCAAGGAGATGATAATCTAAGTAGTGAAGTGCTTCAAAACCATTAACAGCTTTTATCTCCTCATGAGCTAGGCACACATAATCTCCATTTTGCAGATGGGGACCATTCAGCGAATGATTGATTCAATGAGTTACCCAGATTTCAGGAAATGACTTGAAGAAACCACACCTTTTAAGTCCCAGCTCAGTGTCCTAGCTTCCACATCAGAAGTTCTCAACCTTTTCTGTGACGTGACACGGTTGGCACCATGGCCGACCACTCATGACACAGAAGCCTCCCTCCACCAAAAGAAACTGGTACTGCCTGTACATCTGGCAGTGGAGCAGAAAACACAGGTGGCTCCCCACCGCAGCAAAAATCTTTAGTGGGTGGCACTTTCAGCAGCGTGACAAGGAGGGAACGCCTCCCACCACCACTGAAAAAAACCACTGACAATGGAAAAAGTTGGCAACAACAAAGCTTGCAGTGGCAGCACCGCGCCTCACCTTACCCGCTGGACGAAGCTGTGTGCCCCTAGAAGCAGAGCCTGTCAGGAGGCAGGGGTTGTTTTGGCGGCAGGGTGAGTAGATGCAACACACTCAGCTGCTGTGCCGTGACACACTTTTGTGTTGCAACACAACCATTGAAAACCGCTGCTTTACATCATCCCTCTCATCCAACCCCTACTCCACCGAGCTCCTTTGGCAATTCATGCTCTAGGCACAATTGATGGGTGAAAACAATCACTACACATGTTATTTAACCTAGCTCATGCCTTCATCCCCTCCAGCTTGCCTCTCCTTGGGAAATATTTGTAACTTTGAGCAAAAAAGGCAAGGAGTCGTGTAGCACTTAAAGACTAACAAATTTATTTATCGCATGAGCTTTCGTGGGCGAAAACCCACTTCGTCAGATGCTTTGAAGATACATAATAATGTCTGACAAAGTGGGTTTTCGCCCACGAAAGCTCATGCAATAAATAAATGTGTTAGTCTTTAAGTGCCACATGACTCCTTGCTTTTTTTGCTGAACTAGACTAACACAGATGCCCCTTTGGAGCTTGTAATTTTAAGAAACTAAACTAACATAACAGGTTTACACACAGTCCACAGGCTGCCATATCAGGTTAAGATGATGAGTGAGGTGGGAAAATGAACGGCGTTCAGAAACTTGACCAGGTGAATGTTGTTTTCATTCCTTGTGATATTTTTTCCTTCTCCCGTTGATAGACAGTTCACAGTTCTCATCAGCTAAAGTTATTTCATTTCTAAAACAGGCTAACAGTCTCTGCAGTGGCTGGGCTGCTCTGCAGATGATCTTGCAATGTTATGACAATCTGAAGAGCCATTATTCCAAAAGCTTGCCAGTCACCAGGCTGCTGCCAGTCTGTGTCAAATGAAGCATCCAGGCTCTGTCAGATCAAATCCTGCAGCTCTTTAGTTTGGAGCTGAGCAGTTTGGCCGTGTGTGTGGCTGGGTTCCCTGCTTTATTTGAAAATGCCACACTCAATCCCTGCTTGTTCTAGTCCTGCCCACCCTATAGCTATAACCAAGACAGGGAGCCAGCTACGCAATTTAAGCGCGTCTACACAGCACCTGAGCGCCAGCCTTCCTGCCCATGCAGACACACTTGAATTAGCAGGGCTCAAACACGGCGGGCTGGATGTTGCATTTCAAGTGCACCTGCATCGCAGTGCAGATGGCTTTTCTGAGTCTCCCTGGAGCTGTAACAGCCGTGGTATAGTTTACAGCACGGTGGATCAAGCTCTCTTAATGCAAGTCTATCTGCCTCAGTGAGGGAGGGAGTGGGTTCGCTCCCAGATGCAATGTAGACAGGGCTGATGAGGGAGGAGAATGAGGGCCAATCATCCCAGTGGGGTCTAAGCTGAAGAGACCCTCGCAATGTCTGGGTAAACAAAGTAAAACAGAAAGGGGTAATGAGACCCCAGCAAACAAAACGTACCAGAGCCCCAAATGCCTCTCAACAGGTCTGGTAGAAATACCTTTAAAGGGCCAACTCAGTGTACGGAAGGTGGTGACACAAGAATAGCACTGGGGTCTGGGGCCAACACCATTGTAACGTTCATGTAAATGAGAGGAAACGCAAATAGTGTAGATGGGACCAAACAGCAGGCCTGGCGGTCGTTTGCAATGAGACCTCAGGAAACTCTTTCAGCCTGTGAAGTGGGCATCAATTCATTTACGTTCATTGCAAGTCTCTTTCATGCTACCAGAGCCATGTAAAGGGACCTCATCCGCATGAGAATTCAGTTCCGGGTCTCCATAATGGAGTTAAAACCTCAGGGCCAGGCAGTCCATTGGCCCGCACTTCATGCAGACATTTATAACTGAATAAAGTGGCTGTAAAAAGCTACCAGTAATACAAAGAGGTAGCCATGTTCGTCTAGTTCAGCAAAACAAAGAGTCGGGTGGCACTTTTAAAGAATAACCAATATATTTATCACATGAGCTTTTATGGGAGAAAATCCCACTTTGTCAGACTTTTGAAGATGGGGAACTTTCTTCCATGAAAGCTCATATGATAAATAAATTGGTTAGTCTTTAAAATTGCCACCCGACTCGTTTGTTTTAACAAAGGAATGACGTTCCCATTGCCAAATCCTATGCCTCGTTTCTACATCAGTTTGTCTTAGGGTCTTGACTAAGGCCCATCACGGCGTTATCTGAGTGGATTATAGTGTCAGTTTTGAGAAGCGCCAGAGAAAAAGGGAGCCGTTAGCTGGAAGAGATAGCAAAACTACCAGGCCACGTCTACACTACAAAATGAAGTCAAACTAGCATACAGCTGCCACAGTAACAGCATTGCTTGTGTGCATCTTCGCTTTGCTCCCTTTGTCGGCGGTGTGTGTCCTCATCAGCTGCACTTGTATGGATTAAACCATCAGTGTTGGGTGCTCTGGGACAGCTCCTGAAAGCCAGTAACCGTCACCATAAGCAAAGCGGTGCCTGCGTTGTGTTGACCTAACTCCACTGACCTTGACTCCATGCTTGTGGAGATGGATTTCTTAAGTTGTTATGGCAGGACAGTTATGTTGGTGAGAGCGAAATTTAAGGGTAGATCCTGCCATAGTTAGATCAACATGAGCTGCCTGGCGCTGACCTAACTCTGTAGTCTAGAGCAGACCTCAGACAATATATCACACTAGGGAACAGCAAGACGCTGGCAGGAGACCGTGGAGGTAAGTCACTGACCTGCAACTTGAACAGCCAGGGGTCCACACCAGACCATGCCACACCCCTGCTGTGCGACCCTCACCAAGTCACTTCCTCACTTTGTGCCTCAGTTTCCCCATGAGCACAATGTGGTGTCATCTTCCTTGCCGAGCAGCACAGCACCATTACAACCAGAGTCTCTTTAGCATTCTCCTTCCCAGAAGGGCAGATAAATTCCTTTCTACGGAAGGGGGTGATCACCCACATTTGGCTGCTGTAGCCATACAGCCATGAAAATTACATGCACGCCACATGGTTTCATGTGGTCACTCATCACCATTGCCTGCCATAGACACAGAGCTGAACTCTTGCATGACCGATATTACAGTTAAGCAAGGGGTGCTGGCATCACCCCCGAAAGGTCAGCACTGCTGTCTTCGCTGAGTCAGTGATGCCAGGTTTGTAGCTATTTGGTAGTGTTATGCGGGGAGTAGGGGGAGGAATGAGCTTTTTTTGGCTCCCATTACAGCTCCTGTTGCGTACATGGGCAGATGGGCACTAGTCACTCTGAGAGCAGTGCCCGCCCGTTTGCAAGGGAAATGCACATGGGGGCTGCACAAAATGATCTGGTTGGAAAGAGGGAAAAGAGCAAAACAACAAACTGTTTTGAAGCAGGATAACATGGAGGCAGCAATATTCTGCTTACAAAACATCCACCTTCCACCATGTTCAGATCCCCATGCCGTGCCTTTTGAACATGCCAAAGCCCATGCGCTGTAGATCCAGAAGATTTCGTAACTTGCTATTGCTATCCGAAGTTGGGAGGAAGGGAGGAAATTATACATTTCCTTATTGCTTTTATAACCGTATTAACAATAGGAGCTCTCACGTCTTGCCATTTTCTGTTTGGGGGTTTAATTTGCCTTCGGAAGGATTTGAGGTCTGGTTTTATGATTTTTTTTTCATTACAAGATTTTAAATAAATGTTCATTTAAATGACAGAATTCTGGCGCTTCCAATCTTCTTACAAATGAATATTATAGGCCAATCTAATTATAACTTTACATCAAGAGGGGAAAATACACTTCTCTGGTGCTGTTGTCATTGTACACACCAATGGGATACTCTCCAATTAAAATCCAATCTATTTCAGAAGAATAATTTCCTTACCTTTGTTGTAGCAGCACCAAGGATGATTAAAACTGAGAAAGAGTTTTAAATTATTTATTTTTCACTGTTTACACTCTCTCTCTCTCTCTCTTTTGCACCTTACTTGTGGAGAGAAAAGGATGCGTGTGCGCCTGAGCGCACGCAATGTCTGTGTTACAAACATAAGGGAGTATTTGATACAAACTCTCTCCCTTAAGAATTCTTGTTTTAAACCTGGCCATAAAAGAGAAAGAAAGAAAGAAATCATAGAAACATGTCTACTCAAGAAAGAAAGATGGCTACTGATCTTTGCAAAACCTGGAGAAAACCTCAATCATCTGGGGACATCAATTGCCTTGACAGCGTTCCTTTAAGGACGCATAAATATAAATCTAACTGCAGATCCAACATATCTAGCAAACAGTCCAGTGACATCCCCATCCTTTCATTGCATGGAATAGAAATTGGCTCATTGGGTGACTCTGCTTTCAGTCAGAACCCACATACAGTAACGGGAAACCCAGGGAGACTGCAGTCTCCATGGAGACAGCACACTTACAACTTCATGTGATCAACAGCTTCTGCTGCAATAATCTTGAAGGATGGAGAAAATATTTCAAACTGTGCATTGTTTATGGTGGCTTGGCTGAGGCTGGAATTTGCTCTGTTGTGTCTGGAGCCCAAGTAAATGAATGCTTATATAAAAATACCCAGATGCATAGATGGAGGGAGAAATTTCCTTTTCTAGAGAGGAGAGATGGTCATAGAACTGGGAATCAGAAGATTGCATTTCTGTTCCCTGCTCTAGCACCACTTTATCTCCTGGGACTCCAGGCAAGTCACTTCCCCTATTTTACCACAGTTTTCTCATCTCCAAAATGGGGATAATTATAGCTAACCACCTCACATGGGGCTTGTGAAGCTAATTTTATTAGCTCACTTCATGTATGCCCATGGATGGAAGAGTATAATGAGATGAAACCAGTGGGATTCTACAGGAATGACTCTTAAAAAAAAAAAAAAACTCTGGAATTGAATGAAGAATGAGATCCTTTCTGTATCTTTAGTTTTGGTTTGGTTTTATTTTTAATTTATTTTCAGTAGCAGAGCCATACTCCTCCATTCAGTTCTATACAATTGTTCACAAAACCTACACTAAGGTTAGCCTTGCTTTTTCGATTCTGTAGGACTTTTCCCTGAGGATGAAGCTATCCAGCGAGCTAGCTACGGCACTTATACGTTGCCCCCATTACTGTAGTATTTGGGCATCTCACAGCCTTTAATGCAAGCCTCAACAAAACTGGCTCCCAGCTAGGCACCAGCGGTTTTATTTTTGATCACCAGAGGGCTCTCCTCCACAGTGGACCTAGGAGCCAGGCTAAAACAAGTTTTGTCAAGCCTTGCTCTAATGTATTTATCTTCACAACAGCCCAGCAGGCCAGGGACGTGCTATTTTCCCCAAGTTAGGGAGCTGAAGCACTGGAAATCTGTGTGACTTACCCAGTGTCAGACAGGCCATCTGTGGCAGAGCTGGGGTTTTTACCCCGATTGTCAAAGTCCTGGCCCATCACCCTATCTCCCCCAAAGGGCCGCCACCCTCCCTTGCCTCCGTTCAATTAAGGTTACCGCCGTGTAACACCTCCTTTGATTTCAGTGGTGTTACTGCTGATCTCAGACCCGAATCATGTCCTGTTGATATCAGTGGGCATCTTTCCACCACTTTCAGTAGGTGTTTGGATCAGTGGTGCAAGAGAGAGAGGTCAAATCAGAGCTTTTCAACTCAGTGGCAATATTCTTTGCTACCTCCTGATTTGACAGCAACAATAGGAAGCTGAAGAGGATGGTTGGGGGTGGAGGATTGGTACCAGTTTTGCTTAATTACACACAAGCCATTTGGGGTTGAGCAGCCAGCATGGGGCCCAACAGCTGGTGGGGCCAGAGCTCAGCAGCAAGTCTAAGAAATCAATGGGAGAAGAATTCATCCCAGTAATGGGGGACTGATACAAGTCTTATGTGTGGCAATGAAATCCTCATTTAGTCACTGCTGGAATAGAAAGATTATAATTATGGAAGCCCCCACTGAGACCAAGACCCTGGTTGCGCCAAGGGCTGCACAGACACATGAGGAGAGCCAAGCCGTGCTCCAAAGAGGACAAATTTAAATAGAAGAGAGGAGACCAATAAAGGAAGCATCTCTGCGGACAGATAGACATGTTAGTCTTTGTACAGCAAAAACAACAAGAATCCTGTGACACCCTAAAGACTAACAAATTTCTTCGGGAATAAACTTTCATGGGCACCAACCCACTTTGTCAGATGCATCGTTGCCCTCATTAGACACATGGAGGACATCAGCAGGTTAGATAGCCCAATTTCCAAACGGATAGCCATGTTAGTCTAGTCCAGCAAAAAAACCAAGGAGTCGTGTGGCACTTGAAGACTAACAGATTTATTTTTCGCATGAGCTTTCGTGGGGGAAAATCCCACTTTGTCAGATGCTTCGCAGATGGCCCATCTTGCACTAAATGACTAAAGACCAGAGAACCCGCCCAAATCACACAGGAAATCTATGGCAGAGCTGAAATTGAGTCACATCTCAAATCCTCAGCCTTACCTAGGAGCCCAGCTTTCCAGACCCCAAAATCTGTAACAACTGTGCTGATGCTACAGGGCCATTTAGATGGATCCACGCCCCTTGAAAAGGTGCCACATATTATCAACTCTACTTTCCTTTGCCCCATCCCTCTAGCCACACCAATTATACGGTCAGCTTGACCACTGTAGTTTTGCCAAGGTCCAAAGGGGAAGCCGTGTTAGTCTAGGAAAGCAAAAAAAAGCAAGGAGTCTGTGGCACTTAAAGACTAACAGATTTATTTATCGCATGAGCTTTCGTGGGAGAATATCCCACTTCGTCAGACACTTCTCCCTCTTCAAAGCATCTGACGAAGTGGGATATTCTCCCACGAAAGCTCATGCGACAAATAAATCTGTTAGTCTTTAAGCGCCACAAGACTCCTTGCTTTTTTTGTAGTTTAGCCAGGCATTTCACCAGCAAGAGATGGTATCCCAGCAGAATGGGGCCCTCATCTAGTAATTGGGTTCCAGGTCTCTGTAAATTACATGCAGAAGACTGTACCCAACAATGCAACCATAAATATGAGCAACGATTATTGATTAGGTGCTGTCTCCATATAATGAAAGGAATACATCTCCCTTTCTAAAAGGACAAGGTATCTAATCCAATAAAAGGAATTCCTAGCTGGGGACCCAGATGAGCTCTTAAAAATCAGCCTGATTATTTCTGAAGCCTCCGCTGCTTTGAATAGGACGGGAAATTGGATTAGCTCCGAAACAGACAGCCCTGGCCAATCACTCAGAGATGCTGAAGGACAGTTTATTGATTTTCATGTTTCAGAAAAATTAAATGATATCCCTTTTTGTTATTTAAAATGCTGGTTAAGCAATTTAGTAATGTAATGTCGGAGGCAAAATTCCAGGGCTCTGAATCGGGGAAAATATTTCCCTTGACAGGAGAGGTAGGTGGAAGGAAGATTTAGTATAATTGCTTCCCTTCAGAATAATTGATGATGCTGTGAATATAGATATATTTTGCCAGCCAGCTCTCCTTCATATAATTCATTAAGGATATAATAATTAATTATGTAAATAGTTGATATACAATCAACAACAGTGGGACTTAATTGATTTTTATGTGCAAATTTCTGATGGGGAATATTGATAAGGTGATTGTGTCTCCCCAGGAAGCTGCGCCCTGATCCGGAGGAGCAGCCTGTTGGGTTATTTGGACTCAGGGCTGAGCTTAAGCCCCTCTCTGTCTCTGAAATGGATTTGACATTTTCAGAGGACACGGGGGTTGTTGTGAGGCTGAGACAGGAAACCCCAACTTCCAGAATGGCTGGCAATAGCTCCTGTTCCAGGAAACAATGTTTCTTTCAGTGGGAAATTTCTCAGAAATCAACTCTTGCTGAATGGCTTTAGGGATGCCTGGCTGGAATGCGCATGGCCAGAGCACCACTCTTTGCACTGCTTTTTGATTAAGCCGGGTCCACCCTATCTCGCGCTCTCTCGCTCTCTCTCTCACACACACACACACACACGCACGCGCACACGCACACACACACACACACACACGCGCGTACGTTCTCAAGCCATCATCTAGTCCCAGGGTCCAGGATGACTCTTTCTCCTTGCCTCCCAGCATTGCTGCATGCAGATTTTTAGACACTGCTCTAAATCAAGTGCATGGGGTGTTAAAAATAACATACTTTCTCCCACCACCTCAAATCTTCAGCCTTTGTTCAAGGAGCGACTGGGAAATGTTTGAAGACACAAACCAATAATACGAGTGCATGGCTCGTCACTATTCCCATCTAACACCCTCCACCTCATTCTGCAGCCAAACACTTGGTAACAGCATCAGGCAGGATTTGGAGACTTAAACACTGAGTCCTGGGTTGGGCACAGGTGCTTCAGCAAACCTGGGCCGGCATCTGGTATGGGAGCAGCGGGCGACTGGACACTGCAGCCTTCAGGGCAAAAAGGGCCAGTCAACCACAAGCCTTGTCTTCCTTCCCCTCCAATGAAGGGGAGCCCATGATTGGCTGGTGGAGTCCTCCTAATCCAAGCTGCAACGAGCCCAGAGCCAAGGTCTTGTCCCCAGCTGGGGGAAAAAGTCAGCGCCAGCTGGCCATTAGCTATCTCCTCGAGGGCTTGTGGCCCTCGTCCCTGTCATAGTTGAGTGATGCACACACAGACATGGGCTTTTATTAACTCAGGGATGACCCTGTCCCTCAGTGCTGGCCAGAGCCGTCAGCTTCTTCAAAGACACATAGGAGCTCTCTCTCCCTGCAGAACCCACCACTAAGCTAGAAGACAAGGCATGCGGCTCTTTGAGAGCAAGCGTTACAGCCGCTGGGCCAAATTCCTCCCTCGTGAGCCTCCAGTGACTTGGCTGGAGCGAAGCCAGCCATAAATCTGCCTCACCATATCTGAAGTTCCCTGACCTTCAGCTAGGACTTCAGTCTCCTCTTACTGGGGATGAGTCTATGCCACTAATTGGAAATCCAATGTTGGCCGGTGGCCAGGTGAACACTGAGACAGCACCACTCGGCTCTGATGGCAGCAGGTGGGCGAGTGGGTGCCCTGTGCGGATGCCAGGACCTTCTGCCTGACGGCCGGGGCGTTCCTACAATCAGCTGGTGGCCCCAGAGGAAACACCACCAGGGCAATGGTTGGGGTGAGTTTGGCCCCACTTCTAACACAAGCCGTTTCCTCCGAGGAGCCAATGACAGGAATGCATCAGAGCTGCCAAACAAGGGTTTCCTATGTGTAGCTTGGGGGGGCATTTTGGGGATAGCGCTCAGCCAAGAAATGCAGGAAGCCATTGAGCAGACAAACTGGTGCTGAACTTTTCCCTGTATGCACCATTGCCCAGCACGCTGCTGTCTGGCGACTCCTGCTGCCATTCCAGCCCACCTCCTTTCCCAAACAAAGACTGACAGGAGTGTGGCATCTTTATGCAGCAAGATTAGAGACTCCCACATTTAGTCTAGTTGTTAGCGTCCAGGACTCCTGTTTTCTAATCCTGACTTGCTGTGTGAGGTCATTGGAAAAGTCACTTCCTTGCTCTGTGCCTCAGTTTCCCAGTTTGAACTTGATAAAGTATTAATAATGAAATCACTATTCTTCTAACTGACTGGGAGCTCTTGAGGCTTGGGACCCAGTTCTTTTAGGTGGTAGGAGAATGAACAAGGGCTTTTACCTCTGCAAAACAATTTCTCCTCCCGCGGCCATGCCAAAAGCTGGTTCCTCAACCACTATAGACTCATAGTGTCAAAAGCTGTAGAAGGATGGAAAGTGAACATTTCTTGGACCAATGTTATCTCACACACATTGCACAGGACAAGAACATGTGCACAGGTCCCAGGCAGGTAGGACACGTTAATTCCTTCCTCAAAATATGAAGCAACTGTGCAGCCATCTTGTCGCAAGAGGTTTTTGTGTTATGTAGCCTGAGGGGTAAACAAGACACACAGACCACAGCAAACAACTTCTCTGATCCCAGAAGACTTGTGTGTCCCAGGCTGGGCATTCAGAAGAGAAATACTGCGTGGCGGTTCAGCCTACGACTAATTGATGCCATGTGTCAAGGAGGGATGCAGTACACCAAAGAACAGAAGGTGGCTAGGAGGAAAATCTCTGTCCCAGCTCCAGGAAGCCTCTTCTCCTGCTGCTGATGTTTTCAAACACTCACCTACAAGCTCACGACATATCCATGCCCTTCCTAGCATACGCCAGTTCCTGAGGCTGGAATCTAAGCCCAGCAAAGTGGCAGAAAGCAGAGTGAGCCGAAGACAACACAGACTCACTACACCATCACTCCAGAGAGGCGAAAGGAAAGCTGGGCACAAACAGTGTGATCTGGAGGTACGGCAATGACTTCGGATTTAGAAAGCTGACTCTGCCACTGAGGTGTGCTGTGACCTTGGCTAAATCATTTGACCAGCTTGAGTCTGTTTCCCTTTTAGCTGACATCTATTTAACTTTGAAGCTCTTCAGGACAGCGACTGCCTTTCACAATGTGTTTGCACAACACCAGCGTGATGGGCCTTCATCACAGTTAAGGAGTCTGGGTGCTATTTAATAAAACAAAACCGCATCATGCATGGTTTGGTTTAGCCACATCCAGGCCACTGGGACATTGGACCCAAGCCCCAGCCTTGCAGTTTCAGATGGGGCATGGTCTGATGAACAGTTCTGGTTTTGGCCTATCTCTGAATGAGCAGAAGTGTGAAAGGAGGACAGACAGAGGTCTGGAAAAAGGATTATACTAAATTTCAGCAAAACAGACAAATAATTCCAAGTCACAGTGCAAAGAAGCTAGAGAAGAGGTTTTCGGATTGCAAGTCTGGACCTTGTATTGGGTCACAAACTCTCAGATACTGGGTTATGGTGCCCCACTGGAGTGCATTGCTCAAAGATGTAATTGCTGGGTTGCGGGATAAATGATTTTTTTCACCTGGCTCCTGAGGAAAAAAGTCTGAAAACCACTGAACTAGACTCTATAGCAGCATAAATGTTAATGATATGAAGAGAGAAAAGAGATGCCATAAAAACACACCTTTAATTGAAAAAAATTATTATAGACTAGCACCAAAGAGCAGCTTCTGGTCAAATATGCTGTGGGAAGCAAGGATGCAACGTTCACTGATGTCCAGAGCAGCAGGCTGCAGTGTGAGGTACGGGCTGGAAGCAGGATCCAATGGGCAGGAGCAGAAAGCCAGGAAGAAGAAGCCAGATTCGGCCAGGTACCATTGCCAGGTTGAAAGGTAGATATTCCAGAGATGTGGGGGTCAGTGGGGCCCTTCCTATAGGAGCCTTCATGCATGCTCAGGCCGCACTCCTACCCCCCACGCCCTCCAGTCTGCGCTGGAACGCTCCGAGCACTTGGGGGTTGTAGAGCTGTCCAGCCTCACTGGCTTAAAGGGGCATCACTCGGGACAACGAGCTGAGCCCACAGTGCTGGGAAGCAAATTATACCAATGTGCAGCAGGCTTCAGGGACCCAAGTCCCTGAGACGCCGAGTGTAAGCAATGGGCAGGCAGCAGTTCAGATAAACAGGGAGGAGTAAACTGCAAGAGGACGATGTATTGCGATACCCCTAGCACGGGGAAGCTGTAATGCACTGCACGGGTTTCCAGCTTACTGTTCTTTGTGATGATTTTCGGCAGCACGGGGCTACATGGCACCTGAAAGAAAGGAAATGTGCTGTTAAAGACTGTATCAGCGTGGTGCCACAAGGACAGGCAAGAAAGGCCACCACCCATCAGTAGGCAGATTAGTAGAGCCCTGCACGGATACAAATAAGTGGATACGTATCCGACCTGCATCCGCAAGAAATGGTCCGTGGATATCCGTGTTGTATCCACGGATGCAGATATAATGAGGATATCTGTGGATATCCGCATATTTACAGGGCTCTAGCTCTATGCAGATAAAAATATGTGGATCCGTATCCGATCTGCATCCGCAAGAAATAGTCCGCGGATATCCGTGTTGTATCCATGGATGCGGATATAAGGTGGATATCTGCGGATATCTGTGGATTTGCAGGGCTCTACAGATTAGTACTAAAGTGTTCATGCATTGCATCAGCTCAAAGCAGGTCACAAATGTTACTTAATCCTCACAACTGCCCTGGGAGATGGGCGAATCTGGTCCCCATTTTACACATTGCTAAGTACAATGGACAGGTGATATTCTGATACCACCACATATAGGGTTACCAGATGTCAAGCAAAACGAGGCCATGTCCTCCCTTTTACCGTTCACGTCCTCCATCCGGCAGGCATTTTAAAGATACATGATTTTGTCTAGCTTTTTACTTACAGGGGTTAAAGTGTGCTGGAATGCCCTGGAACACCCTATTTTTAGGGGGAAGCATTCCAGGGGTCCCCTAAAAACAGAAAAATATTACCTTAATACTACATTTTCTCCTTGTGTCCTCCAATGTCCTCCTTTTCATACTTCCCTGTCCTCCTTTCCATGCTTTGGTATCTGGTAACCCTAACCACCTATCACATGGACCAATACTGTCCCATTATTTCCTTGGGTGTGTCTACACTGGAGGCTCTGCGAAGCCGACTTAAGAAGGTCGACTTAAAGTTGACCTTGTTAAGTTAACTTAGAGCGTCCACACTGAAAACTCCTGTTGACTGCCTCCGTCCACACTGGCAGGTGCTAGGTCGACCCTTCCTGGTGGCCAGGAACTCTGGGAGGGGGCCTGTAGGTCAAATAAGTCAACTGAAGGACTAGTCCCCTGTCTACACTGGCTTAAGTCAATTTAATAAGGTCAACTTAAGCATTAAATCAACCTTAAGAGGTGGTGTTATTAAGGTAACTTAAGACAGCACTTATGTGAACTTAATAAAAGCCTAATGTGGCCACAGGGATCTGTAGGTCAACTTAAGTTTCCTTAAGTCAACCTAAGGCTCCAGCGTAGGCATAACCCTTGTGCAGCCCCATCTGACCGTCTATTTTTAGCTCTTTTTTCTTGTTTTACACATAGATTACAAGCTCCTGTCTTTGTGTTTTGGGCTTACACAGTGCCTAGCACCATGGCATCCATGACTGACACTCCTGAGTATTACCACAATAATAAAAATAATTTAATAATGTTGCCTAATTGGAGGACACAATTTAATAACGTTGCCACAAATGCGGATGCGCATTCAGGAGTCCCTGCCTCCAAGTGCTCAAATTATACTGCCTTTTCTAATCCACACTACGCTCCTAAATCAACTGGACAGCTCACACGCTGAATGTTAAGCGTGTGACTAAGCACTGAATCAGGGCAGAGTAGGAAAAGAAGGCAAAAAGATCAAAACTGAGGTGACGCCAGATGCAAAGCTGGCTGTACAAGAGAGACACAAGCTCGGCAGGCAACAGGAGTCAAGCAACCAGCAACTAGAGAGGCACAAAATATTCAGGGTGAAGTGCAAAACAGCTTGAAATTCAAGGCATCTAATTTTGTTCCATACTCAAAAGGTGGTCCCATTTTTGCAGACAGCCACATGGACAATTTTTTCAAGCAGAAAGGGCCCGATTTTTCAGTGGAAATGGGTCAGTTTGAAACAAACTTAGGTCCACTTTGCTGTGAAGGTGGATTCAGCTTCCAAATCATTGGCCCTGTCTCCAAAATGTGAAAATAACCATATGATTGAAACAACCCAAATTAGCAGGGAGAGCTGAAACCCTTGCAAAACTGTGAACATCATCACTGACAATTTTTTTGTGGCTGGGAGTGGGGGAGAGGATAGGATAAAGAATATTGTGGGTTTTTGGTCAGTTCTAAAGATCCACCAGATGACGAGAGACCTGCGTGATGTGGATCTGCATCCGACCTTCATCTGCAAGAAATGGTCCGCAGATATCCACATTGCATCAGCAGCTGCAGATATAAAGCAGGTATCTGTGGATTTGCAGGGGTCTATGGATGATTGCGCTCTGGGAAAAGCAGGCAGCATATCTCACTAGTGACAGTCCATGGCCTCTCATTGAACTTTCATGCAGAAGCAGAGACGAAGACGAGAATCCTGCTCTTCCATTCCCCGGTGCTGTTCAGGCTCTCTTTGGCCAGCTGAGAGTTTCCTTGGCAACAGGGAGCTGGCAGATGACTTAGCTAGCTGTCTCTTCTTCAGTTGACCCTTCTCCTCCATGAGGCGGGATTTTATCCATCTAATTTAGGAACTTCCATGACCATTGGTACTGTAATAAACCAAGGGCCTCACAGTCTTTTATGTATTTATCCTGCCAACACCCCTGCAAGGCAGCATGGTGCTATTATCCCCATTTTATAGGAGGGAAACTGAGGCAAAGGGAAACCACGCAAGTTCGCTGAGGTCCCACAGGTATCTGTGGAAGAGCAGGATACAGAACCCAAGTGCTCTAAGCTCCCAGCACGCATCCTAGAAAGTGGATCTGCCATCCTTTCATAGACACAGAAGAGATGCAGGCTGAAGTGCACCTCTTCTCCACCAGTTCTTAATCATAACCAGCCGACAAGACTTAGAGCAGCCCCTAAGCTGCGCTAACACTAGTAGACGGGGGCCTGCACTGAGATGTTATTTGCTCCCTGATGGCTTTCTGCACCAGGGAGAGAATCTGGGCTATAATTTTCAGGTGTGATTCTCCTCTCACTTATGCCTTTGCAGTCAGGAGTAGCTCCACTTCCCTCATTAAGGGTGACCAGACGTCCTGATTTTATAGTTCTGATTTTCTGAGCTTTTTCTTATATAGCTGCCTATTACCCTCCTACCCCATCCCAATTGTTCACACTGGCTGTCTGGTCACCCTACCCTCACTGATGTATGGGAAAGGGGAAGCAGGCATGCAGTGAGATTGCGAGCTATGTTCCAGCCACATCCCCAGCAATAAACATACAAAGGGTAATGATGGAGTGCCAGCAAAGTGCCTGCATGATCGCACATTGCAGTGCGGCGTGAGAAGGCGGCTGATGCAGAGCCAAGCGGTGCAGGGAAAGGGGGCATGAGACTTGTTTATGGGTGAGAAGCTGTAACACAGAGTGATCCTGCAGGGTAAAATACTTTGGAAGAACATGAAGAATCAGGAAAGCCAAGTGGGGAAAAGTAGTTTTTGCTAGATTTAAGATCAGCCCTGTCAGAGACACCAACTCTGTCCTGAACTCTTTCTTATTTATTTATTGTTTGCATAGAGCAGCACCTACGAATCCCAGTTATGGCTCAGCACCCAAGTGCCCTATATGCTGCGCAACCACAGAACAAGAGAAAGGAGGAGTCCTGTGGCACTTTTCAAGACTAATAAATTTATTTATCTCATGAGCTTTTGTGGGAGAAAAATCACACTTCGTCAGATGCTTGAAGATGGAGAACTACAGACGAATCGGAGGAAAATAAACACAGGGAGAAACAAAAGAGATGGCCCCTCCCACCAGAGAATATACAATCTCTATCCTGGCCTGGATTTTTTTTTTTTTTTTTTTTTGGTGTGGTTTTTTTCATCCTTCTTCTGGTACTGAAATCAAGGCACTGAGGCATTGTCTGAAAACACAGGTTGCATTAGTTTAACTTAAACTGGCTTTTAAACTGATTTACTTAACCTGGGGCAACCTCTGTCTGGACACACTTCAATCAGTTTGCTTCTGACCTTTATCCAGAAGTTGGTAACTTCTGTTTCAGAGCTCCAGAGGTGTGGGAGTCCCCTCCACATCATGGTCAAGCCTTTGGCAAGGTGCTGCATGGGCCTAGGTTGGTCTGCCTCTTCCCCATCACAACGAATTTGTGGATAGAGTACTTCACACTCCCGATCTGTGAACATCCAGGGCTTTTTGCCGAGCACTAAAATTCACTAAATTCCTTTGAAGCTCACATAAATAAGTCCAGACAGCCAGATCTTTCAGCAGTCTAGTGAAATCATCAAGGCTGGATTTTAATTAGTGTCTTACCCTTGCTATATCAAATGATCATCATTACTCATGTCAGTGGTCACCCTCATTCTGGGATATAAAAAGATCAACCTGAGACACCAGGATGAAGAATTTAAGCAGAGGAGGCTGAGCTGGAGTGGGAGGAGACAGATGGATATTAGGGAGGGAATTCCTGCCCCATTTCTCAGTGATTTGTGCAACTTCCAGCCTGAGTCAACAAGCCAAGAGATCCTGGCCAGGAAAAACAGTCATATCAAGCCATACACAGCCCAGGTTGCAAGCAGATGGTCTTCTGTGGAGATGTGTGAGAGTTCATTGGTAGCTAAGAGAGTCTTGTAAACTGCACGTTGTGCCAAATTCTGTTGACAGTTACTCCAGCATAACACTGCTGCAGCCAATGGAGATACGGTGAATTAAGCAAAAGGAGAATTTGTATTTCATGGTGCACTTGCCTATATCAGCTTGAATTCACGCTGCTAATCCAGGTTGCTGTGGCCTCATTGCTATTTTAACCTCAGATAAGACCGCCTCTTTTTTGTAGCGTAGAAAGTCTCTAAATCAGGGGGTGTGAAACTCACCACTTGTGGGCCACATCAGGATCAATTTTTTTTTTTTTTTTTTTTTTGGTTATGAGCAGAAAATGGACTTGAAAATGACGCTTTCTTGCTCTGAACATGGAGAAACCTGTGCGGCCACATGGCCCGTGACAGGTGTCCTGCCTTCCAATGTGGCCCCCCACATTGAATGAGTTTGACACCCCTGCCTAAATTAAATAGAAAGACAGCACTCCGTTTCAGTCTCAAAGCGGAGTGTGATTCGCCCTCGCCCTGCATCTTGTGCTGTCATTTACCCCAGGGCACAGAGAGCGAGTAAAACGCCCCCACTCGTGTGAGCGGAGAACTCTGGCTTGGCAGCATTTTTCACTACGTTGCTCAGGTGAAAATGGAGTCCCAGGGCCGTACGCCGCAGCTGGTGCACAAAGGCATAGCCTCATTGACTTCAATGCAGCCAGGCCACTTTACATCAGGTGAGGATCTGGCCCAGTTTCCCCCCAAACCCCACAGCAGCCCTGAAATCAGGGAGATACAAGTTTTCTCTCATCAGTCCATACAGTAGTTCAGTCTCCGTAAATGGGAAAGGATGCCAAAGTCCAAAGTCTGGTTTAGACCAGAAAAGGCACATCTGTCATGCACCCAATTAAATTAAAACCAACCTATACAAAGGTTGAACTAGTCTGTATTCCTGTGCATTCAGGGCTTGCCCCAGCTTTTAGATGGGTTTGGTCATATCAAGGCAACTTTCCGAATCTAGACAAGACTTAGCTCAGAATTTATTTTTTATAAAACCTTGTCTGATGAAAAAATGGCTTCTTGAGTGAGCTGGAAAATGTTGGTGACAAAATTCCATTTTGGCTGAAATCATGATAATTGCTGGATCCCCAAAGAGCATCAGTCCCATTGGACTGGGACCCCATTGTGGTAGGTCCCACAGAAACATAGGTCAAAAAGCTGGTCCCTGTGCCAAGAAGCTTCCAATCCAATGTTCCAATTTTTCAAATAAAAACAAAACAAAACAGCGAGACAGAAAACTCATAAGTTTTCAGCCACAATCATTTGGTTTCCAGGCATAATTTTCACTACCACATTTTGTTGTCGGGTTGAAAAATGTTCACCAGAAATTTCTAAATAAACACATATCCTCCCCCTAAAATCTGACAGGAAAAAAACATCATTTTTCAAGCAGCTGTAACCTGGACATGTCCCAAGAGCAGAGGTGATGTGACAGAGTGATGACGAATGAAATGCTAAGGTGATGGAAAGTGAGGCAGGATGGGTGAGTCACCTGCTCATCCGTCAATGTGATTTATGCCATCATGTGCCAGAAATGCCCCACGCCTTGTACATTGGACAAACAGGACAGCCTCTGCACAAAAGAATAAATGGACACAAATCTGACATCAGAATCGCACCATTCAAAAACCAGTAGCTAAGCACTTCCATCTTCCTGATCACTCCATTGATGATTTACTAACAGCTGTGCTCAAGCAAATAGGTAACACGACAAAACTGCAAAGAGAAACTGCAGAAGTGGAATTCATGTGCAAATTTGACTATGTGAAAGCAGGATGAAATCGGGACAATGGATTCTTTTCCCATTACAACAGGGATTTGACCTCACCTTCCTCTATGTGCTGTTCCCCAGTGTTTGTTACAGAAAATCAAAGCAGTTGTTAAGATTCACTCTGACCTGAACGTATGACTTACAACCCTCTGCATTTATTTTCCTCCCATTCTGTAAGTTCCCCCATCTTCCAAGCATCTGACAAAGTGGGATTTTCATGCAATAAATAAATTTGTTCATCTTTAAGTGCCACAGGGCTCCTCTGTAATTAGATTGACACTCCATCAGTGTAGACGCTGGGTTGGTTACATCGACAGACATTGGCTGTCAGGAGCCATCCTTCAGTGCCCCAGACAGATCATACAAGCACTCTCAGTGAGCATGCACCCTGCAAACCACCAACGTAAGGAGCTGTGCACAAATGATTTAATAATCACAGAGGCTGTGAGCTGCTGTAAGTCAACATAATTTTTTGTAATGTTGCCGTGACCTCAGTAGTGTAAATGTAGCCGGAGTGTGGAAGACATCTGGCTAACTGGTTGGAGTTATTTCCCTTCTACATAGCTCTGAGTTATTTTCTAGTTCTACTTCTCTGGGTTCCTGCCAGGGCTAGAAAGCAAATTGGCCAAGTAGATCTTGAAAAAAATGGAAGGGTTCATGTGACTGGGACAAGGACTGGTTGACACTGCAATTAAAAAGCCATGGCTGGCATGTGCCAGCTGATGCAGATGCCCAGCGCTTGACTGCAGGCCTGTAAAACCGCAGAGCAGACATTTGCGCAAAGGCTTAAATCCAAGCTCTAGGACACTGTCAGCTGACAAGGGCCAGCGATGCGTGTTTAATTGAAGTGTCAACCTACCCTGGGACTCTTCTGTAATAACAGTCACTAATTAGTGGATGTTGACGGCCCCCCATCAGCCATCATCACATCTTTTTCCTTGAGGTCTCCAGGCTTTCAAGCAGATTCAGTGGGTTTGACCCTCCTTCTGCACCAGTTTTCTGCTTATAATTCTCTTAGGCCTGACCCTCAGCTGAGATAAATGGGGAGAGTTGACACGGGATTTACAGATCCCCTAGCAGGGGATCTGGTCCATTGCCTGTACTGGCGATATGCCTGATTTTATAGCCAGGGGAGACAAGACTGGTGCCCTGCATGCATTCTGCCAGTCGATGGGATTCACCACTACAGGAAGTCAGAGAATCAACCACGCAGTTGGACGCTTCTTTTTTAAAGAGCTGCAGAAATGTAGCATTAACAGCAGCATTTTTAGCCAGGCATACTATGGTAAATATAATTAACCGTGCTGCTTCAGGGCATGAATGATTCAGGGGTCAGGAAGGAAATCTCTCTCTCTCTCCCACCACATTGAGCCTTCTGCAATTAGCCAGGTGCATTCACCCATTCTTCCCTGCATTTATATTTCTCCCATTCTGTGAGTTATTCATCTTCAAAGCATCTTTTGAAGTGGGATTTTTCTCCCATGAAAGCTCATGCGATAAATAAATTTGTTAGTCTTCTAAGTTCCTGCCATACTCTTTGTAATAAAGGAGTAATCTTTCATTTGTGGGGACTCCAGGGCAATCCTGAAGATGGACAACCCTATGAAAAGGTGTTGCAAGGCTCAATACATTCAAGATTTTGAGACCCACAAACACTATGGTCGTCATTGAAGTATCTTATATCAGCAGATGGTTGCCATAAATTCAGTACATTGCCTCACATAGCACTTGCTCAAAATCAAAAGCCAACTCGTCAGCTGTTCCCAGCCAGCCCAAAAGAAGGGATTGCATTCTGGTTTCACCTGCAGCTGGGGCGCTCTGTTACACTCTGTTCTTGTTCTCTCTCAGGAAAAGGGCAACTCGGCATCAAGTGGCTTAGTCAGAGCCCTTTCAGAAATGAGCAGCCGCTTGGCTGTGAGAACCCGAAGCCTGCACAGGCATCTGCTGGGCCCTTGATATGGAGCCATCACTAAGTGTTATGAAAAATTAAAAGCAAAAACAAACCATCTTTCTATCCCAAGTCCTTGATTGACACCTTAATAGCCCCCTCCAGATGTGATAAGGTCAAATTTGAACTTAATCAGTTGTTTTTTCCCCTAGGAGATGCATAAACATGACAGAGCCGAAGGAAGCTGCGGGTGGTGTATGTGTGTGGTGGTGGGGGCTGGTTCTGATAAGCTTTCCTCTGGCTCCTGGCCAAATCATTTTAATGACAGGCTGCTTAGCTGCATGGTGACCCGTGTCTGATTGAAAGCTTATGGAACCGTTTACATTTAAACAATGGGAAACAGCCTCAGACCGAGACCGATTAAGCCGCCAAACACAGGACAAAATGGAAGTGATCACTCCAAAGCCAGGAACCTCTTCTCAGCCGGACATGCATTCTGCAACTTAGCACGAGGGTCATTCCTGGCTGGCTGTTAAATGAGAAGCCACAGCCAATTTCTTGTTCTTTTTTCTTCACCCCCAGTTCCCCAGCTACCATTTGCACTGCCTTAGATTTCTCTTTGCGTATGGCTACCTTGCAGCGGGGAGTCTGCTTCCTGGGATGGTTAGACACAGAGATGCACTACCATTTGAAATAGCATGCTAAAATCAACAGCGTGCATGTGTATGCATACCAGCTGTGTATGTAGCCATGGGGTCACCTGGGCTAGACTTGGGCAGCTGCAGCCACACAGATATTTTTAGTGAACTAGCTTGTGTAGGGCCGGCGCGCGATGGTTTACCTGCACGGGGACACATACTCCCAGTGCAGACATAATAGCCCAATCCAGTGGTTCTCAACCACTGTGTCAAGACACATTACTGCATCACTGTGATGCAACAGTGTGTTGCGGCGTGCCAGGGAGATGGCTGGATTTGGCCGGGGGGGAGTGGGCTGCTGGTGTGTCCTCCAGAGTCTCAATATGCCAGCAACTGTGTCGCAACCTGCAAAACGTTGAGAACCAAAATTGTTTTGAAAAACATTATGGTGCCAAGGAATGAGGACTCCCCGGTCTTGTTCCCAGCTTGTCCACTGACTTGCTCTGTAACTTTGGAGCCTAAAATTTGGCAGCTGGTTTGTGGGTGTATCAAAAATCCAGGTCCTCCAAAGTCAGCTTCTCCTGCAGGCTTTGTGTGCTTCAGTTTTTGCATCTGTAGAATGGGAGTAATGATGCTGCCAAAACTCTGCTCAGGTTGATCTGAAAGACCACTGGTTCATTGGAAACATGGTTCAGATTCTTCCCGAAAGCTCCCAAACTTCCCACCACTCTTAACATAGGGATTTCAGGAGGCAAGTCACTGAACTTTATGCCGAGAAGCCAGTTTTACATGCAGACACTCTGCCGGAGCACTAGGCTGGGTAGCTGACAGCTGACCCTGGGTCGTAATTCATGGTCTTTCCTGAAACCTAACCCACTTTCTCCCCTGCACCGGTCTCATGATGAAGCCTCTTCTCAGACAGCAAAGGCAGGGCAAGGCAGCACCTTTGCATATAGAGGGATGGAAAAATGAACAATGGGAATGATGCCCAGAGAAGCTAGGTGGGTGTTCAAGCCCAAGGGAAAGCCACGACAGTGAAACATTCAGGTTTTAGTCCTTCCTTCACACATGCGGGCCTCGCCCTTTACGCACCTCCTGAAATTAGGGTTCTCTAAATTCCCATGCACTGCTCTGTATACAGATACCTAGTATCTCACCATAGCACCCCCCAATCAGCTACATATAACTACCATTTCAGTAGAAACCCAGCATAAAGCCCATGGACTTTAAATGATTACATCCAGGTGGTGTCTTTTCACAGTGTTGCCAATTCTCACATGCCTCTGCATAGCTGGCGCTTTTCTTAAAGCCCAGTCTCCTGGAATCATAACAATACATGAGACTCAGCTTTCAATTTGGGGCAAGAGAGGGGCTGCTGGTGGAGACTGGTAGCCCTTCAGAGGTGCAGAAATATCATCTGTGGACCTTGAGCTAAAAGGCTGGGAACCACTGCCCTATGTAGTTGCACTACTTTCCCTAATGCAGGCCTCAACAAATCTAGGTTTCTGGTCACCATGGCAACCAGTTTTAGTAGCCTTTCACCTAGCTCCACTGCCAAAATGTAATGGAGGAGCGCCTGTTGGTGACCAAAGGTAAAATCGCTGGTGCCTAGCTGTGAGCTAATTTTGTCTATCCCTGCCCTAATCTAAAAGTAGGCCTTCAGTATTGTCCTGATGTAAGGCAAACCTCACCCCTTAACACTGCACTGGAATCCAGCTGTTTCTTTTCTCTTCTCTCTAAACTTGCAGGGAGGAAGAGTGGCATCAGAGATGAACTCAGGTGAGCAGATCCTTAGGACTGCATTTAGGCAACATGGGAACAGCTACATGGACACGTTGTCAAAACATCTGGGCTGTCAGCTCAGCTGAAACAGATGCTGTAAAACCACAGGATGCCCAGAAAACAGTACACAGGTCTTAGCATGGGGCTTGCTAGTTTGGAGAGGCAGGGGAATCCCAGGTGAAATACACAGCTCTGCAGGTGGAACAAATGGTCTGTGTGCCCTGGAGGAATCCGACACTCCACAAACAATAACAAGAACTTTTAAATGCCATAAAATCCATTTTTTCAGGGAGGTATTTTGCATCAAATGCAGTTGTGTGCACCTTTCCTTGGAGGGGTCTCCAGCAGATTGCGCCGATTATAAAATTGTTAACAAACAAATGTGCTACTTCTCTCCAATTAAATGATAAGAGCAGCAGCAAAGGGGCAGATTTTTATCATTATCAGATTACGGGCCCATATTGTGCCGATAAAAAAGCAGTTGTTTTCTAATATGTTACCTGCAAAGTGGCCCTTTAGATCATTGTTTGGTCAGGGAAGAAATATAAAGAAACGCACTGAAGCAATAATAACTCTGGGAGCATCTTTACCGCAGGATGCTCTAAGGAACATAATGGAGTTGCACAAAATGACTAACGCTGACGATAATGAGGATAATGAGCACCGGAGAGGCAGAAGAAGGGAGTGTGGGGCTGTTGCCCAGACGTGGAGCACTGTTCCAGAACATCACTGGTTTTGCTAAGAAGATAAACCCTTAATGGAGAGCTCATTTCAGGGATGTTCATTGCCTCTTAGGAGGCATACAGAAGAGTGAAAATAACTAGGGGGGAAAGAATGGATATGAGAAGAGTCTTGGAATTTTCTGCTGTTGGACTCTAGAAAGTAAATGTGAATGGCAGAGTTGGCCGCATTAGGCAGAGGAGCCTAGTGGGTAGCAAACCCGCTGAGACTCAGGAAACCTGGGTCAGTTTCCTGCTCTGCCACCGCCCTGCTGGGTGACCATGGGCCGGTCACTTTGCTGCTCTGTGTCTCAGTCGCCTCAGCTGTAAAATGGGAATAATGATGCTGCCCTGCTTTGTAAAATGTTTTGAGATCTCCAGGTAAGAGTGAGGCATAATCATCGTCACTTAACTCCATTTTCCTGTCTCTGTCAGTGGCCAGCACCTGCTGCTCCAGGGGACATCACATATATACAGACGAAATGGGCCAGAGGGATGCCAATGGCTGAGTCTGAGTGAATGCACCTTGCTAATTGCAGAACACACCACATGGGGGGAGGAGAGAGAGATTTCCTGCCTGACCTCTGAATCACTGATGCCCTGAAGCAGCTGAGTTAATTATATTTACCATACTATGCCAGGCTAAAAAGGATGCAGTTGATGCTACGTTTCTGCAGCTCTTTAAAAAAGAAGCGTCCAACTGCGTGGTTGATTCTCTGACATCCTGTAGTGGTGAATCCCATCGACTGGCAGAAAGTATGCAGGGCACCAGTCTTGTCTCCCCTGGCTATAAAATCAGGCATATCGCCAGTACAGGCAATGAGCCAGATCCCCTGCTAGGGTACATCACTAAATCCATTGTGAGCTCTCCCCATTTATCCCAGCTGTTGACTTACATCAGCTCACAGCCTCTGTGGTTATTAAATCATTTGTGCGTAGCTCCTTATGTTGGCAGTTTGCAGTGTGCATGCTTACTGAGAACACTTGTATGATCTGTCTGGGGCATTGAGGGATGGCTCCTGACAGCCAGTGTCTGTCGATGTAACCAGCCCAGCATCTACACTGATGGAGTGTTGATCTAATTACAAACAAGGAGGCCTGTGGCACTTAAAGATGAACAAATTTATTTATTGCATGAAAATTCCCCTTCATCAGATACTTTGAAGATGGGGGATCTTACAGAATGGGAGGAAAATAAATGCAGGGAAGTGTAAGACATGGGAACAGCTCACACTGTAACAAGAAATCAAAGCAGTTGTTAAGATTCAAACACTTGGGAACAGCACATAGAGGGAGATGAGGTCAAATCACCTGTTGTAGTGAGAAAAAAATCGGAAGTCTTTATTTAGTCCTGAAGAGACAGTCAAATTTGCACCTGAATTCCAATTCTGCAGTTTCTTTTTGAAGCCTCGATCTGGTATTCATCTCTCTGAGCACAACTAATAGCAAATCATCAGTGGAGTGATCAGGAAGATGGAAGTGCTCAGCTACTGGTTTTTGACTGTTGTGATTTTTGATATCAGATTTGTGCCCATTTATTCTTTTTCACAGAGACTGTCCTGTTTGTCCAAAATATAAAGCAGAGGGGCATTTCTTGCACATAATGGCATAAATCACCTTGGTGGATGAGCAGATGAATGAGCCCTTGATGGAGTAGCTGGTTTGATTAGGTCCTATGATGGTGTCTTTTGTGCAGATCTGTGAGCAAAGTTGGCAGCATGGTTTGTTGCAGGGACATGTGCCTGCTTTAATGGTTCTTTCGTTAGGTCTGTAGTTGCTGGTGAGTATCTGCTTAAGATTGGGGGGCTGTCTGTAAGCAAGCAGAGATCTGTCACCCAACGCTTCGGAGAGTGAGGGATCGTCTTGTAGAAGAGGCTGTAGATCCCTGAGGATGTGCTGTAGCGGGACTGTGTTGCTCAGGTAGGTGGTGCTATTAAGTCGTTGTAAAGACACACTTACATCACCAGGCGAGCAATGTAAAACAAAGACTCCGCAGCTAGGTGGATGCAAGGCAGCTGACGCTTGGCCGAATCTCCACTGCAGACCAGACCACAGCTTGCATAGCTATGCCGGCAGAGCCCCCTAGTGTAGACACAGCCTACACTGGCAGGAGTTTTTCTGCCCGTCTAAGAGCATCACCTCACCAAACCATGGGTACGTCTACACTGGAGCCTTAGGTTGACTTAAGGAAGCTTAAGTTGACCTACAGACCCCTGCAGCCACACAGGGATTTTATTAAGTCGACTTAAGCACTTCCTTGAGTCGACTTAATAACACCACCTCTTAAGGTCGACTTAATGCTTAAGCCAACTTACACCAATGTAGATGGGGAATAGCACTTAAGCTGACTTAATTGGCCCCAGGTCCCCCCCCCCCCATGTTCCTGGCCACCAGGAAGACTTTAAATTGATTTAAAGTCAACCAGGTTAAGTCAACTTAACAGAGGCTCCAGTGCAGACATAGCTCATGCTAACTGTGTCAACAGGAGCCCTCTTCTTTCAGCATAGCTGCCTTTACGCTGAGGGTTTTCTCAGTATAGTTGTGTCCAGCAGGGCTGTGGGTTTTTGCACGACACCTGTCAGACTTAGCTATGCTGATATAAGTGCTAAGTGTAGACCAAGCCCCCAGGACCAGTCTGTGTGCCTGCAAGCATCCTGGCTGCAAGATGAAGGGCTTCCCCTCACCGATCCCCACTGATCAGCTCAGATTATCTCCAGTGGCTAATTCCCATGAATTCTGCCCTCCTTGACACTGAGGTAAATCATTACTCCCTGCACATCTGTGGCACTGCTCTGGATTTCTGCCCAGTGCCACTGAGATGAGAATGCACCTTTCCTGGATTCATCCCAGCACTTTTTATGAGTCTCTGCTACTGAGGGTACAAAATCAAGTGACATCAGCTTTTCTGGGCTAAAAGTGGGCCTCTTGAAAGGCTAATTAATGTTATCACTATGTCAGCTCCGTAAGGAAAAGGGTTGTTTTCTTGTCCTGATGCATCACCCACACGGTTTACAGCTGCTGATTCTGCTTTCTCTTCCCATTATTTACAACCCAGCCAAGGAAGGGTATTTTCCCTGCCTGGCTAGGAAGAACTGGGGGTGAACTGCAGAGTCAGCTTGAGCTAGAGTTTCGGAGAGAACCGGCTGAGAGATATTGAAGAGCGATGATGTGCAACATGACAGGGGCAAATCCCTCTCTCTCTCAGCTGCCGCATCATTCCCTTCCACGGCCATCCTTCTTCACAAGCAGGAACCAGTCCTCTTGAATATAATTTCTATTGAAAGCAAATCGTGTCTATGTCTGATTAGTTCTGGCTTGAAGCTGTATCAACAAGCTCATTGTTGGTCCTGCATTTTCAGTCTGGGATATTTTAGGGCACTTGAGTCTGACAGATTCACATTGGGCTCTTCAGAAGAGTTTATTAAATTAAGCTGTTTTCTCATTGGCTCGCCCCAGCCTTACTCTCCAGGCTGCAGAGAGGCAGTAGAAACAATCACACCTGCCCCAGCTGCTTACAACAGAGCCAAATCCTACCACCTGCAGCTTCACTAGGTCTGCTTCTGATCTCAGGGCCTGATCCTGCAGCCCCCAAAGCCCAAAGCAAAATGTTCACAGATCAGGAGTGTGAAGCAGCCTGTATCCACAAATCAGTCGTGATGGATTAGAAACAGACCAGTCAAAACCCATGCAACACGCTGCCCTGCACAGGCGAGCTCTCCAGTTGCTGCACAGCTGGCGTGAGGGCTCTTAGCTCTCACGGCTCCAGGCCCCTAGTCTCGGGGTTAGGTTAAGGGCCTGGCCATAGTGTGCTACTCTATTCTCTGCAGAGGAGGTTTGAATTTACACTGCGGTGCAGGCCCCTGCATCAACCAAGTTCAGAGCCTGCTGCTCTAGGTGCTGTACAGATACTTCATGATAGACAGGCCCTGCCCTGCAAAGTTTACAAGCCAAATAGACCCAATCAAGATGGAAAAGATTACTATCCCATTTACAGAAGGGGAACTGAGGCACAGAGATATGAAGTTACTTGCCAAAGGTCACAGCAGCGCTCCAGAGAACCAGTCCAGTCCATAATCACAAAACCAGCCTCTTGCATTTAATTTATTTTTAATAATCTGCACTTAAAAAATCCCCAAGCAGTAGCCAGGTGCATTTCCTCAGTTTCAGCCCCACCTTGTCTTAAAGTGACAGTGCAATATGCTGCTGCCTTCTTTGTCATGCTGGTAAATTAATGCTGCTTCGTTGCACCCCTCCAGAAGCACCTTCTGCCTGACTCCCAGAACGTGGCACAAACGTTACCCACAGCCACACCTCTGTGAGGTGGCTGAGTGCAAAACACACTCGTTTTACAGATGGGGAAAGCGAAACACAGAGCAGGTGAAGAAACATGTCGTACGTCACGCAGCGAGTCAATGGCTGCCATCCGAGCAGCATACAAAAGTCAACTCCTTGCTCGAATCAGTGACTAGCGAAGTCTCTCCCACTGGAAATCCCAAATGAACAACACTGTTAATACAGTTGGTTATCTAAAGCAGTGCTTCTTAACTACCCTGTTGGGACGCAGTGTGTCACCGCACAGCAGTAAGTGCATCGTAGACAGCTGGGAAGATGTGCAATATGGGCTCATGTGTCCTGTACGGTCGCGATATGCTGCCAAGTGTGTCATGACCCACAAAAGGTTGAGAACCACTGATCTAAGGAGTTTACATGCCCACATGGCTGCCAACACTGTCCTCTCTGAGTTCCTGCTATTGGTTGTGTTACATGGTTAGCAGTGACCAGGCACATAGTGAGACAGGCCCTGCCCCGGAGAGTTTACAAGGTAAATGGGCAAGCAAACATCCTCCTGAGATGGAGTGGGTCTTTAGATGTGGTTAGGGCCAGGATACCCAAGGATAGGCAGCCCCTGGATGCTAGAGATTAGAAAAGAGTCCTTCAAATTGTGCAATGTTCCCCTTTAGAGATCTGCGGACGAATGCTTGGGGGGGCATGGCAGGGCCTGGGCCAGCCCCCATAGAGGAGAGAGCACCCACCCTCCAACCCAGCCCTCCAACCATGGCTCTGGCCATGTCCCCCCGCCCTGGCAGCTGGTCGTGGTTCTCCGGCTTGGCCCCCCAGCTTCACTCACAGCCACAGCCCCTGGGCCCTGACCCCAGGAGGGGCATCTGGGAATACCTAAAATTGGTGGACTAGACAATGCACATCCAAGAGGGTTGGGTGCCAGTTGCCCAGGGATGTGTGCGATTCTGGACATGTAAAGTGAAAGAAAGAAAATGTTATCTTCTTTTTACAGAAGAGGAACAAAGAAGAGAGGTCAATTGACTTGTGCACAGTCACAAAGCAGGTGAATGGCAGATCAGGAGAAAAAAACCGTATCTCCTGGTTTCCAGTCCAAACAGAGCCATCTTTCCTTCTTACAAATGGTCTTTAAAGCAGGCTCTATCTGTTCACAGCCACAAGTCCTGTACAAGTTTAAAGAAAAGAAGGATCAAGATAACACAAACAGATGAAAGTCTATCAGAAATCAACCAAAGTCCCATTAAGGAGCAGACTCGTTAACTGTTCATTTAGCTAACCCCGTTCTTTGAAGGAACTGGCTGAACAATTGAAATGTATTTGCTTTGGAAACTGATAACGCTTGAAGTAGAACTTGGTCTCTAAAGAGCTTTAAGCTTTGTTAAAAAGGAAGCAAATGGCTCTCTGTCTTTCCTCTAGGACACTAATCTTTAAATGTTACGCAGATGACTGGAGAAAGAGGCCATTTGCTACAGGAAGGGCCTAGAAAAAAGAAGGGATATTTCGTTAGCTTGCCACAAGAACAGATTCCCAACTGTGGGTTTGATGCATTGTTTTGTACAGTAACAATGTCGGTTATGCACGGTAGCAGACCTTAAAAAATAGAACATTTAATGCAAGATTAAATGAATTCCAGGCTAATATGTTTCTGGGCTCCTATCACTGTTATGAAGCTGTTTTGTATTTTAATAAGTGACTCTCTTGCTTTCAGTCTTTTTGATCCTACAGTGAATCATGATCTGGTATGTGGACTCAATAGCTAATGTGATGATTTTGGCTTCAGCGCACTGCGTATTTAAATTTCTAGGCGCCTTCTGTCTGCGGAGGCAGCTATGGTTGCATTCATGCTGCGTATTGTGACAAAGGAAACACACGCTGTGCTCTCCCATAGCGACTGTACTTCTTTACCTTACTGTGGGAAATCAGTCTCTCTGGCTAATATCTTAAACACAGTGTTTAAAGAGATGATATCATTATTATTTATTTGTAATACATTACAGCCTGCAAGCCCGAGTCATGGACAGGGACCCCAATGTGCTTGGAGCTGGACAAAGCACAAAAGAAAAAGATGGCCTCTGCCCCAAAGAACTTACAATAACTGTGAGGAAACGAAGATGATCACAAAGGCCTCCAAGAGCCAAAAAAGGAAATATAGACCCTGCTCTGGATCCTAGTATGATTTTGATTACCTAAGAATTACAAGATGATTATCAAACCAGCAAAGAGCAGATCTAGTAGATCAAACGATACAAAAGACAGATGTGATACCCCAAGAAAACTCTCTGTACACCTGAAGAAGTGGTTGAGCAATATGACATCAGACAAGTGGATCTTGGACATAACTGGCCTGGGCTGCTCCACAGAATAAACAATTTCAAGTCCAAGGATGAATGGCATTTCCTACTCAGACCATCCGAGTAGGAAGGTGACTATAACATCTGCTTCACCTTAGGACAACTGGGTTCCTAGGCCACAGGACGATTTAGGATTATACTCTATCCTCACCTAAGTGCTCAAGCATTTGAAGACACACCAGGGCTCAACCTGATGTTCTTTGACAGATTCCTCCAGAAGCCCAAAACTACGAACAGAGATCTGAAAATCCACCACAGATCAACCTCCCCAGAGGATTTTTTTTGATTGACCTGAAGAAAATGTTTATGACCTTTCCGCAAGAGAAATCTCTGCTTCACATGCAACGGATGCTTCCAAAATGCTTCTTGGCCCTCCCGCATACCTACCTCTCTCAGGGCATTGTGAAAATGCCAGTTACCACCACAGGAGTCCTAGAGCACCAGATCCCTCAAATAGTATTTTTTTTTCTCATCTTAAAACAACTTGAATCTCCGTGACTAAGTATGAGGCAGGTTGCTCAGGAATAAGCAGGTTCCTGCCAGTCTCTTTTGAGCAAGCAGCGAGATGTGTGTGAGTGAGACGCCCTCATGTCTCTGCGTCACACACAGCGACTTTGGGGAATCGTTGTTAATGGACACGCACATGTTTAGGCTTTTCTCTTAATCTCTTATCACAGGAGTAGCTAATGTCTACGGAGCCCAGGAGGCTTCGGTAATGATAAAGGATAATCAGCAGAGATGGGGAGATAAGCATGTCCCACGTGGTTTTCTAGAAGACAGCCTGGCTGATTCCAAGGAAATTATTACCTTTGGTTCTCCAAGAGCTCAGTGTACATACAGGCCTGGCTCCTGCAAGCCATTGAATTTGGTGCTTCTGTTGACGTCACTTCATTTTGGGTTGTGACTATACAGCCCAGAGCAAGAATGGCTCATTCAAAGGGACACGAAGGAGATAAAGTGAGGGAAGCAACTTTCACTAGACCGACTTCTGTTGCTGAGAAAGGCAAGTTTCTTCTGCAGGGAAATCCACGCACTAATCTCAGGCACCTAACATGAGGGAAGGGAATAAAAGATGATTGATCTTAGGGGTCCACGCTTGCCAGAGGTCCAATGTCACATCCAGGGGCTTGAAGATACCGGAAAGACCACCCCTCCTTAGCAAAGGCAGAAAATGGACTGATGTGACACACGTTTCTCTCCCCCCATGAACTCAATAATCACTTGAAAAACAGAGGAGAGGAGACGACACCAGCATGTATTCCACTCTATGCCCAGGTTTAGCGGTATTCTTCCTAGTACCCAGAGCGCCTAGTTCCTGTAACTCTTTCCAGCAGCGATGTATTAAGGCAAGCTCTAGGCTCTGCACTGCGATGAACCCAGGGACCTGCAGAGTCCTGGAATCAAAGGAAAGGGTCTCACCCCAGAGAGCCTGAGTCCTGGGGCTTGTAGAGCAGGAGATCGCAGGAGGAGATTTTGTGCAAGGGCTATTTGGCCAGACTAGGTCTGGGCACCGTTTAGGGGCTGGTTCTTCATTGCCCTGCTGTCTGTGCAACAATTTATTGCATTGCAAAGTGAGCATAATAAACACTAACCAGATAAGGCCAGGGGGGCTGTGTGGTCCCTGTTTCAGTAGAATAAATGACTGTACAAGGTGCAGGGCCATGGGGAATCAGGCCTTTAGTCTTACCCCATCACTACTTTATGGCAGGCAGGAAAAGAGAGCAAGCTAGCATTAATAAAGTGTGCACAAGGGCGGCAGTCTGGGCCAGGACTGATGTATGATGAGATTTGAGAAGGGCCCAAGCCGCAGAATTTGAATCTAAATCCAAACATCCCTCACATTTTGGTATTGGATGCCTCATACCTACTTGCAAAGTTGCTATGCAGAGGTGGGCTGAATCAGAGCACTGGAGCCAAACCTACAGCAGTCTCTGGGGAGCTTTGGATCTGAGCTTTCCTCTGGATCAGAACTTCTCATGGACTATTGCTGGTGGGGAAACTGAGGCACAGAGCATTCCTCTAGCTTGCTCAGGGTCAAAACAAGTCCGTGGAAGAGACAGAAATTGAACCCAGCCCTTCAGTCCCAGTCCCAGTCTTAGTTACAAGAACCATCCTGCTTGGATTTGCAAACCCCACTGGTCTTGCATCCTGTCTTGACCCAAGGAAACCAACCAGCCATTTTACAAGCCCACCCTGCAGTTTTAAATGCAGATAACTTTGATTTATATGTTTTGAGGTTCGCTTTATATTACCGACTATACATTTCATTATCTGCTTGTAATTGTTTTGTCTTGCCTGATCTTTTGTTAGTCAGTGATGAGTTTACAATCTGTTTAGCTCTTTTCTGGCATAAGCTACGTGTCTTTTGAGCCCTGACTGATTTAAATGGTGTGCCTTCTCCAAGTAAATTGGTTCCATAGAACTGTCTGTTATTGAGACTCCCTTCACTGTCTGAATTACGTCTTCCCAGCTGACAGATGGATCTCTCTCTGTTTTTGTTGTCATTGTGTTAGCTTCAGAGGTTCCTTGATGTGTATACAGTATTGCCGTGCTGTTTGAGCTGCTTTTAATTTTCCAGAACTCTTTTTCACCATAAATATTGGGACAGATTCTTGCTCTGTCCCAGTCTTTTTGTGCTCCTCTGGCAATTGTTGACCGGTGTACTAGTCATTTGGGGGCAATAGCTAGACACTGTACTTTGGAGCAGTCCCCAGGCTCCAATGATACCCAACTGGGAGGGGTTGTAAGTGCTTGGAGAATAGGATCACAATTCAAAATGATTTGGACAAACTGGTGAAATGGTCTGAGGTAAATAGAATGAAATTCAATAAAGACAAGTGCAAAGTACTCCACTTAGGAAAGAACAGTCCATTGCACAAATACAAAACGGGGAATGACTGCCTAGGAAGGAGTACTGCAGAACGGGAGCTGGGTGTCATAGCGGACCACAAGCTAAATATGAGTCGTCAGTGTAAAACTGTTGCAAAAAAAGCAAACACCAGTCTGGAAGGTATTAACAGGAGTATTTTAAGTAAGACACGAGAAGTAATTCTTCCGCTGTAGTCTGCACTGATTAGGCCTCAGCTGGAGTATCGTGTCCAGTTCTGGGTGCCTCATTGCAGGAAAGATGTGGACAAATTGGAGAAAGTCCAGAGAAGAGCAACACAAATGATTAAAGGCCTGGAACACTTGACTTAGAAGGGAAGATGGAAAGAGCTGGGTTTGTTTAGTCTGGAAAAGAGGTGATTTAGAGGGGACATGGTAATAGTTTTCAAGTACTGTGCCTAAAAGATTGTCGCGGGGAGGAGGGAGAAAAACTGTTCTCCTTAACCGCTGATGATAGGACAAGAGGCAATGGACTTGTAAGGGAGGTTTAAGTTGGACATAAAGAAAAATTCCTAACCGTCAGGGTGATTAACCATTGGAATAATTTGCCTAGGCAGGTTGTGGGATCTCCATCACTGGAAGTGTTTAAGAGCAGGTTAGTCAAGCACCTGTCAGGGATGTCTAAGAGGCTTCTTGGTCCTGCCATGAGTGCAGGGGACTGGACTTGATGACCTCGCATGGTCCCTTCCAGTTTCTGTGATTCTGTGTTTCTAAGGTTGCTCTGGAGTATCCCGGGAATGGGGTGTGAGTGGAATATTGTCCCAGGATCAGAGCAGCAAAAGGCTCTTTTGTGGCCCTCCCCCCCATGGGACACCGGGTGCTGCTGAGAGCCCCATCCACTGTCCTGCTGGTACTTACCATTGAGAGAGCTACAAAGATATGCATCCTTAAATCTCAAAGCATTTTACAATGGCAGGTAGGCATCATCACTGCCATTTTATACAGGGTGAAAACAAGGTACAGAGAAATGAACCAACCTACCCAAGGACTCACAATAAGTCATCATTAGAGATGGGAATCAGGCCCTGTGCTTTTTGTCTCATGTATCCTCATCACCAGACTACACAGCCTCTCCTTACTAAGAGTGTAGTGCCCTACAGATCTCTTGATATCTGCTTCATGTCCATGGACCAGGTTTGCGGATTGGATGCAGATACAAATTTTGCATCCATGCAGGACTCTGTTAATGCTATTTCTCTGACTCCCTTAACAGTCATGCTTCAATCTCACAGCAATTTTCATCCATAGATCTCAAAGCACTTAACAGAGGCAGGCAAGTGCCATTACTCCTTACTTTACACATAGGGCAACCAAGGCAGAGAAAGGGGATTAATTAGTTCAACATTGCGTAGTGCCAGCAAAAAAAAGCTCTCATCTTCTGACTCCCAGTCACAACATTATCCATTAGACCAGACTGCATTCATCTGTGCATTTACCAGCATTAATAAATTAAACTCTGGTTCTACGCCATTCAGTGACTTCTGAAACCCTGGCTCAGCTGGGGGTCTGGTTAATAAATGTTAATTGTGCTGAACTAGAATTTGCTGGGAAATATCAATAAAGTATTATTACCATTATTATTAAATTAGTGTCACTTAATAAATGAAATGATGGTAGAATTAGTGACAAATTTCTTGCAAAAGAGCCTCTAAAAATTACTTAAAAACAAGCTTAAATTAATGACTGGAGAGAATGATTCCCCAGAATTAGATAAAGGGTTAAGGATCATTGGTCTTAATGATGACAGGCTAGTCACTAAATTTGATGAGTTATATTTCAAGTTTAAGGTTTATAACCCAGATATATTGTCTCCGAGAAAGTAAAATTCGGTTGACTGACAAAGTAAATGAGTCACAAATTGACCTGGAGAAGAGCACCTCTCCCAACCTCACCTTGGGTAAATGGTGTTTGGAATGAACCTTGCAATTTTGTGACAAATTAAAAAAATCTTCCCATTTGAGTGAGAAGAAAGAAAACGGAACATAATTTGGGGCAGAACAACTTTCCACGCCAGGTGTGAATGCCTGCAAGGTTTGAATAAGAATGAGGAGTCACTTTTCATTGGAATGTTAGGTTTCTTCCTGCATCCTTGGAGCCAGCTAGTCCCTGAGTTTGCAGGAAACCCACCATGGGGCCAAGCTCTCTGCACCTTCTGCAGGCATTCCCACCACTAAAGTGGGCATACTGATTCCAGTTTGCTAATAGTTTATGCCCACTTTACACCCTAGTGTGCAGTGATGGGTGATCTGACCTTATGTGTTCTTTTGAAACCTTTACAATCTGTAAGTTACCATGGAATCGGACAGTTTACTATAATTTGGATGTGTTTTATTAACCCTACTAAATCTAAACCAACCAGGAGTTTACGTCAATGCTGACCATGATTGGAAAAATGTAGGATAAAGCCAGTTAGTTTTATTTCAATCTCTAACAATAAAAAGAACTTAGCCCAGGGTTATAGGCGCCTGAACAAAATGATGCTTTCCCTGCTTTCTAGCCTTAGGGAGTACATACAGAACAATATGCCATGGATCGACAATGGATACAGAATGCATAACACCCTGCCATATTACTTGTGGGAGAGAAGCAACCTGCAGCACATGTCTGGACTGTTCTCAATATCTTTAAATTGCTCAAGCGTGAACCATATGGGGCCTGATCCAATGTTCATTGAAGAAGAACATTACCCAGCTCTTATTTAGCATTGTTCATGTGTAGCTCTCAAAAGAGCATAGCTCCAGTTCCCTAGTTTTACAGATGGGGGCCTGTTCTTTGCTTGGGCTCAACCGCAAAGACCGGACACCAGATCTCTAGGCATCCAGTGATATAAGAGCAAGGCCAAATTCAAGAAACGGCTGGTAAGATTTAGCTGAAATGTCATTCTTAAAGGAGTGGTCCCACACTGTTGAAGAGGCATTTGACTCTTCTCCCACTCCTTAAGTATGCAGGAGAGGAGACTGCAATTCCAATAACACATCTTTTCAATCTTTTCTTTTTTATGTACAGAAGCGATTCCATTTGAATGGAAGGTGGCTGGAATTGTGGCCCCTCCATAAATCAGATAATGTTGATTTACTGATTAATTATAGACCTAGTTCTAGCTTAAAATGAGCTCCCAGGAAGCGCTGGTTTTCCCCGCAGTCGGATACACGTGGTACTTACGTGGATAAACAGTGGCAGGTTGGAAGTAGGGTGTGCCACCAGACTGATGGCTCAGCCATGACTGTTGCAGCCTGGGAGTGGAAGGTCTCTCAACCCAGTGGGTTTTCTGGACCATTGCACCAGGATCAGGTTAAATTTTTGCTCTGACTTTTCTCTCTTGGCTTAGGAGACTCAGCGCAGGTTTTTGACCACACAGTGGTCACCTGAAATTTTTCCCAGGGTCACAGAAGAGGACCAAGTACAAGTCAGGGTAAATTCCTGGACCCATTTAAGTCAATGCAAGTTTAGCCATAGCCCTTAAGGGGTCCCTTATTTCCCCCTCCATCTTCACAATTCCCAGCCCTTTGTTTAAATGAGTAGGCCACATTGCCTCTCGGAATATTTAGTTGGCAGTAAAGGGGGTTGTGGCACCCAGACGCACAGTGACTGAATGCAGTGTTTGAAGGTACTCAGCTATGCTACCAAAGACAAAGGGCCAAACAAGTAAATCAAAACTCTAGGGACCAAATCCAGGCAACAGAATGGTTTACTAGTGATCGGCCTCACCCAGACATTAGGGGATTCAGAAGTAACCTAAACTAAATGCCCCTGTGGAGCTCAAACACTCAGGGTGCAAGGGCTATGTGACTGCACACCAGGAAACGAGAGTCGTCCAACATCTGCAGCATGGTTTGTCTGTGGGGAGAGAGAGGGTAGCAATAATGCTCCTAAGTCATGTCGTAACACAACAATTCTTCCAGGCCCCAGGCTTGAAATAGTCTGTTCAGCCAGGCGACTCCCTCCGGGAAGTGTGCATGGAGAGTGAAGGCCTGTTAACAGCGGGGCAAGAGCTTGGCGACAAATCCCCAGCAAGTGGGATTTTCTCCCACGAAAGCTGGTGCAATAAATATATTTGTTGGTCTTTAAGTGCCCCAGGACTCCTTGTTGGTTTGTTTTACTGGACTAAACTAACACAGCTGCCCCTTTGGGTCCCAGGATGGAGTTGGTGGCTCTTCCTGAATATCTTCCCTGTTTGGCTGCTGTCCCCTCTAGCTCACCTTCCCTTGTCAAAGCCTGGCTCTGCTGGATTCCTCACCAGCAAGTCCCTGGCACACGAGGTGATTTTCTGAGGAGTGATGGCATGTACGCTGGAACCACCTACTAACAATTTCCTCTCCACACCTGAGACCAGACCCTGAGCTAACAGCTTAGTTCTGACAAAATGCTAACGGATCAGCCCAGGGTCACCACGAACCCCACTTCCTTCCTACTTGCAGAGGCCCAGATTCCTCCCTCTTGCTACAGCCCTTGTACATAGCGTGACCAGAAGGCAACTGCAAAAAACCAGAATGGGGGCGGGAGGCAATAGGCATCTATATAAGAAAAAACAGCAAGAGTCCTGTGACACCTTAAAGACTAAGGTGTCTAGTCTTTAAGATGCCACAGGACTTTTGCTATTTTAGCTGTATACAGACTAACATGGCTACCCCTCTGGAAATTGTCGGCATGCAAGGCATTATATACGAAAAACTGTCCCTATGCAATCAGAACATTTGGTCACCCGACTTGTACACCACTCTGGCAGTAAAATGACCCTTTGGGGCATTACTCAGGCCAGGGAGGTCTCATGAAGATTCATGGATGAGTAGATGGTTCTGTACCCCCCAGCTCCCAGAATAAGGACATCTGAAGGCCATGGCTCTAGCTATGGTGCACCCACCTAGAGCCCTGCACGGATACAAATACGTGGATCTGTATCCGAACTGCATCCACAAGAAATGGTCTGCGGATATCCATGTTGTATCCACGGATGCGGATATCCGCGGATATCTGCATATTTGCAGGGCTCTAGCTCTGTGCAGGTAAGAATATATGGATCCGTATCCAATCTGCATCCACAAGAAATGGTCTGCGGATATCCGTGTTGTATCCACAGATGTGGATATAATGCAGATATCCATGGATATCCACGGATTTGCAGGGCTCTACACCCACGCTCCCACCCAGGCTGCTCTGGGTCGCCAAGGTGACTGGTAAGCCAGAATTCAGCCAGTGCCCAGCGGGCTATGCCACAACAACAAGCAGCTAGCCCAAGCAGTTTCTCAGCATCTCTTTAAGCATAGGGTCCTCCAGGCAGTGTCTCCTCTGAAAGCTGCACGTGTGCACCTGTCACGTCTGATGCAAAAGCAGGGGACGTGTTTCCCCCATGAGAAGTTTGCTGTCAGTGAAGTTGATTTTTGTCTAGCTGCAGGCACCAGTTGCCCTGCTGTTTCAGGAAGGAACTGGGAGGTTAATTTCTCTTCAGTCTGGATCAAGGTCAGGAAACCTGTATTTGATTATAAAGGTTTTAATTAACTTTGCACCACACAGAACCTGGGCATGCTTTGAAAGAAATATAGATAAATTTTACATTTAAATATTTGAATAGTGTCTATATCTTATGGCAGCTGTAAGAGGCCCAGTTCGAGCAATCTGGGGAGAGGAGAGGAGATTTGCATAGCAGAATAATTGGTTTTGCAAATAAATCTGGTTCTTGAAATTTGTAGATTAGCAATAATATGTCTCCAGATGAGAAGGAAAGGTCATGGATGACTAAAGCAACAATTAAACTTTCAGGAGATTATTAAACTAAACACAAACCTGGCTAAATGCATCGGAGAGAATGTCAATAAAGGACACGCGTGGGCCTGGCAGGACTCGTGTGCCCTCCAGGGTGCTAGTGTTGGGCTGGGATCCTTTCTTCCATTGAAGCCACTCCTCTTAAAGTAACTTGCCTTTACAGCATCTGCCCTAATCTGGACAATCCATTAAATAACCCAGTTAATTCAAACCATTTAAATCCAATAAGGCTAGCATGTAATGCTGTAAGACTCTAAACAAAATCCTTGGAGCGTTATGGCATTAACCGTTTACTATAGACTTTGGTGCCAGAAGGCGAGGTGAGCAGGCAAGATTCATGTACCCTAGTCAGTTCTGCACAGGTGGAATCAAAAGGCTTGCCCACATCTGAAGACCTCCTATGATTTTTTGCTCCACCTATAAACATTACAGCTCAGTCCCATCTCTAGAGGAAATCTGATCTTCCCAGGGACAGATGGAGCATTCTGAGTGCCCAGACCTGTTACTGTTTGATTGGAAAGATGGTCTTGTGGCTGAGAAATGGGTCTAGCACTCATAAAAACCGTGTTCAGGTGTTGGCTGTGAACTGATCTCCTATGAGACCTCAGAAGGAGGTAATACCTTCTTTCACTGCAGTGGTGTTTGTGAAATTGCTGTTCTGACATGCTCAGATTTGATGATAGCTGCAGTCTGCCTCAGAGCAAGAGGGTGGGGGGGACTAGGCGAACTATCGAGGTTCCCTTCCAGTCCTGGTGTTCTGTGATTTCTGTGCTGAAAATGCCCTCGGTTGCAAGTTCCAGAGGGGTAGCTGCATTAATCTATTTCACCAAAACAAACAAGAAGTTCGGTGGCACTTTTAAAGACTAACAAATGCTCTTGGTTAGTGTTTCTCACCCTGTAGTGGACCAGGGAACACCTAGAAGTATTAATTACTTTACATGGCATGCCTAGTGAAAACATCCTCAAAAAAGCTAGTAACAGGGGTGGGAGATAAATCCGGGCCAGAACTAGAAAAGTTGGCACCTGGACAAACCCCAGATGTGCCCTCTCTCCCACTGCCTGGGGCCTGATCTGGCCCCTGTTGCTGCCGGGAGTCCCCCAGTGGCACCTTCCCTGCCAGCCAGCAGAGTCCCCCAGTGAGGCATCTTCCCCACCAGCTGGCTTCCACGGCGCCCGCTGAAATTCAGCACCTGGGGCTTTGCCCCATTTGCCCACCTAGGTTATGGCCCTGAGATTAAATACCCCAATAAGAGCAAAGCTTCCAGGTGTGCATCAATATCTGCTGCTGCACACCTGGAAGTTTTGCTGTGCCTGGGACATTAAATTGGTCCCCCCATTTCCATTCGGCCCCCCACCATCCCTGATGGGAAGGGTCCGGGTGGGTCATGAAACACCAGCACTATGTCTGCAGACCACCAATGTTGCTTGAAACACCAGCTGAGAAACACTGCCCTCGGCTGCAGCATTTTCAGGGATTGGTTCCTTGACCTGAAGGCAGGAGTCTCTCCTGCTTTGCATTAAAGGACCAGAGCTGATAGCTTGGAGGCACGAGCAACAGAATCATACCCCACCTTACAGCCTTCCACTGCTAGAGGAAGACAACTGAATGAGGTTAATGTGGCTGACATTCCCAGGATATATCTACGCTGGCTGCTAGTCAGCCCCAGATGTGGTGAGAGAGGACGACTTGGGCAGCCATCAGAGTGAGTTATGTTTCCACTCATGAGAAGCAGTGGTGGCGGAGATGGTTGCTCCGTTCTTTCTGCAGTGGGGGAAGGAGATAGGACAGCTTACCCCCTGTTTCTTCTCCAGCAGGCAAAGCAGGGCTTCATATCCCAGAGGGAGACTAAGATCAAGACAGTGGGGAACAAACTCAGAAGGGCTTCAGCAAACCAAGGTACAGATCCTCTGCTGGATTAAATTGGCCTGATTGCACTGAAGACAGCAGTGGTTCCCTGTCTGCATCATTCAAAGATCCAGCCCCTATGGGGCAATGGAGCGGAGGGCAGAGTGTCTTTGAATGTCAGGTGTGAATGGAGGTAAATATCTACTATTTGCCTATTTTCCCAAGGCAAGATGAGTTTTGCTGACTTACTTGGTGCAAATTACTAGGCTGTATCTCAGTTTCCCTGTTTCCAACATGGGGGAACAACCCGCCGCTTGTCTTTGTCATGCACTTTGGAAGCTGGTTCAGGCACTCATCTGGGATTTGGGCAACAAGGGTTCAGTTTTGTGCTGTGCCATTAGATCACAGAAACTGGAAGGAACCATGAAAGGTCATCAAGTCCAGTCGCCCTGCACTCATGGCAGGACCAAGTTCCCTTTTAAACCATCCCTGACAGGTGTTTGTGTAACCTGCTCTTAAAAACTTCCAGTGATGGAGATTCCAAAACCTCCCAAAGCAACTTATTCCAGTGGTTAATCACTCTGACGGTTAGGAACTTTTTCCTAATATGCAATCTAAACCTCCCTTGCTGTAATTTAAGCCAGTTGCTTCTTGTCCTGTCATTGGAGGTTAAGGAGAACAATTTTTCTCCCTCCTTCTTGTGACAACCTTTTAGGTACCTCAAAACTGTTTCCATGTCCCCTCAGACCTTGAAATGCCTTTCAATGTCTGGCCTTTGGTCTCTCTGTACCTTACTTCTTCCTCTGTAAAACAACAGTAACAGTCTTTCCCCCCATTACAGCAGTGCTGGGAGGATTAATACCTAGAAGACTAAAGTGCTCAGATACCATGGTGACAGAGGCCAGGTAAGCGGTGCTATTTAATATTAATACCATTGCCCAGCTGTGTCAGATTAAATAAGCAAGGCCAAACACGGAGGTCTAATCCCTGCTGTGTATAATTACCCCCACCAAAGAGTGCTTTGCAAGGATTGAACCCAAAATTAAATCCCTGATCTCTAATACTTAAGCTAAAGAAGAAGCCCCACCTCCTAGCAGCAGTAACAAGTTGTTATCCTCTTTCTGTACTAGCCATCCATGATTCACACTTTCAACACTTAAGTCTCCTTAAATATGGCCACAGCTAAGGTCAGAGTCAAATCCAAGTAAGGACCAGGCTTAGCTTGTGAAAAGAAGGGTTCCTTTTATTTAATTACACACTTCAAAAGTCAGTTGGGAATGTTTCCTCTGCTCCCTACAACTGACACGTGGCCGTGTATAGAGTTGTTCAGGGGAATTCATTCCTTTAAATGATTCATTTGTATGTAAAATCATATTAGCGTTTATTGGCACTCTCTATGGACTCTGCCAGCCCGGAGATCTAAAATGTTGAAGTACCATTAATCTTCGGAGTATTTCTGCCCGTTCCATTGCGTGGAGCTTCGCTGCCAGTGACCTTCAAGCTAAAGGACTCTTGCGCCATTCCTTCCCCAAGAGCCCAAGCAGCACCTGCAGCAGCTGGCGGGAAGGTACTAATCTTCCTAATAGGAATCTGTGTGTGTTGGAGAGGGGGTACTGACAGCTGAATGCTGAGTTGCTTTTCCTCGCACGATGAGATAATAAATGGACACGAGCCAAGTCTTGACTCAGCTATTGGCCAGGCAGTTCCCATTCAAAGAGTGCTACGCTGGAAGCTGCTTCGATCAGAAGCTCTGGGGGGTAAAGGACATCTCCTTGTCCCATGTTTCCACAGCACCAAGCACTGGGGGCTCCAAGGTCGTGACTGGGACGTCCAGGAGGTACCGCAGCACAAGAGATCAGTAATGGTGGTGGCGACTGATGAAGGGAGGTGGTGGCTTTGTTTAAGGCACTAGCAGGGAACTCACAAGCTCAGGGTATGGTCCCTCCTCCTGTCCAATACACACTGTAGCACCCACTTCTGGGCAGCGTCACTTCGTAGGCACTCCACTCGGCTAGCCTCTTCTCATACTTTAGCCAATCTTTGTTACAGCTTTCCTTTCTGGGACAGGTCCCACATGAAATAAAGTCCACACAGTCCATAATGACAAAACAATCCTCAATGACCCACGCAGCACAACCATGATTCAACAGCTCACGCTTCGCTTCACCTCTTGAGCCACAGCCAGAGTTTTTCCTCTACCAGCCTGCTCCACCTGCCAGTCTCAGTCTCAGCCCTGGAGTCCTTCTCCTGCACAGCTCCCGTCTTCTGAGCTTTTTATATACGGCCCTCCTCCTGAAACCTCCTTCTGACTGGCTGGAAGAGAAGGGAGTTTTGTCCCGCCCGACACGGCTCCTGAGCCAAAGCCCTTAAAGGAACAGTGTCGTGGAGCTCCTCCCCACTCATCAAATTCTTAATTCCTGGAGCTGTTTCTTCTTTTCCACTCCCAGGCCATTTTGTGGGCCTTCATTTAGTCCAACATCCTGGAACAGAGTCTTCTGGCCCCCTTTTGGCCAGTGCTCCACATTTTGCTGAGGAAGTGGGATTTTCTCCCACGAAAGCTCATGCGAAAAATAAATCTGTTAGTCTCAAAGTGCCACACGACTTCTTGTTGTTTTTTTGCTGGACTAGACTAACACGGCTATCCCTTTGGAAATGTGGATGAGTCCCTCAGTGTGTGGTTTTTCAAGGTAGCACAGTTCCCAGTGAGGCTTCAAAATGAGCGGCCGTTTTGTTTTTTACATGCTGATGGCTGCCGTCTTTGGAAAATCTGGTCAGAGGCACTTCTATAGCAGATCCATTGTGATGAGCCTTCTTGGAAATCTGATTCTCTGAGCCGCACTCCCCATCTGTAAAGTGGGGTGCATGCTCTGTCTTTTATCTCACCCTTTACCTTTTCTACTTAGTACACAGCAAGTTACTGCTCGGCAAGCCACGTTTTGAACCCCCAGTGCACCAGCCTGCCACACAGGACCACCCCAGATTGCCAGAGCACGGTGAAACCCATGGACACAGTAAAACCAGTCAGCCATGCCTCAGTCCTGGATTTTCTAGGTGTTACAGCAGTGTCCACCTGGGATGTTACTGTGCAGCCGGCTGGAGTCACACCTGGCTTGCAGCACGGTAACTGGCTGTGTAGACAAGTCCTTCGGTGGTAAAATCTTTCACGGAGGGAGTCTCCCATACTGTGCGGGGCTGAATTTCCATTTAGGCACAGCAGACATGGGCTTAGGGACATGGGTGCCCTTAAGGGGCAGCTAAACAGTGACGGATTAGCACACAGGTCACTGGGGTCTGTGCCCAGGGGCCCCAGCCAATTTGGGGGCCGTGTGCAAGTGCCAGAATTCTGGCTCCACTCCCTGCTCCTCTTCCTCGCCCCCTGCCCCATTCCTCCGCTTCCCCCGAGGTCCCGTGCCTGGCTAGGCCAGGAGCTGAAGCTCAGGGGTGAGCATATGTCCCCTGCCTGAGCCAGTGTCCCCAACCCTCTCTTCCTTGTTTCTTCCTCCCATGCAGAAAACACAAAGGCTAGCTATAAAGCAGAGATGGGGTGGGGTACTGGAGATGCCGCGTCTTGGGGTGTGTAAGGTGTCCATCTATCCTGCCTCTGTGTCTGTGCAACCCCGAGCACAAGGGCCTGATGTCAGTTGACCTGTCTAGACACCCCTATAATACACACGATAACCTGGGTGGCCATCACACTGACGGTGTGTGTATGTGGAACCCAGTCCTGTGGGGTCGTGGATTTGGCTGGGACCTCCAATCGCTCCTCAATAATTCTGAGATCAGTGTGGGTGCAGCTGACTATGGATGCGGAGACCGAGTGCATCCTCGCTCAGATCTCCTCTCTCTTTTTTTCCACTGATGGGTCTTGTAGTGTTGGAGATGGGGTACAGCAGGAAGTAGGTGGCTCAAGTTCAGCGACTCTTGCAGGAAATCTTGATCCTGTGCTTGCTTATCTGGGGTTAGCACACGGCAAGCCTGTATTTAAGTCTCTCTCCTGTCTCAGGAGCTCCTGGGCATGCCTGATGATATGATATCTGACTGCAGAACTGGTGCAACACGGTTTCGTTCACAAGACACTTGGGGCAAGGTGGCATGAGCAAAGTGTACGAAAATTGTCTTCCAAACTGCCTCTGAATGGGTCTGCCATCAAAGGATACTGAGAAGAGTTAAGTTCCCTATAAGGGCTAAGGAACGTCTGGGTTTTTAAACTCTTAAATCTCCCTGTAGATGTGAGTAGGATGTAAATTGCCTGGTCTTAGAAAAAGATGAAAAAATATCCAGGTGCTCTGTTCCTGATTGAACTGAGAGCAGGTGACGAGCTGGGTACCTGACGCTTTGAAAGGAGAAAATGTTCAGGGTTTCATTCCCAGAATTCCTGTCACTTCACATTACACCATCTCACGCTGAGACGTAAGGCAACGGTAGCCAGCCCCCACGTCACCTGTCAGAAACAACTGGCTGCCCAGTTCCTACCTTTATTGATTGGGTCTTTGTGGGCCTGACTCAGATTTAATGCGTCATTTCAAACCTTTGTGGTTACCAAAGCCTGGCTCTCTTTGCAGAGAGAGAGAGGGAAGCACGCTGTCTGCTCAAATTACCTTCAAACGCACATCTCTCTCCATTTTACTCCAGCCAGCTTAATGATTTGTGGGGAGAGAGGAGGGAAACATATAGAGGGTTTAGTTCTTCTCTCTCTTCCACTAAAGAAAGTCAAGAAGTATGCCAAGGAAATTAATAGCGCCCTGCTAGCCCAGAGAAAGCAGGACATATTTCGGTGGAGGATTGCCTGAGGGGTGCCTAGGATCGGGCAGAGTGGGACTTGGCAGCTCTGCTGGGTCATGTCTTATGTTCCTAAAGGTCATGCTTCAGGGCTTTCGCCAGTCACCTGCAAGGGGCAGGAAGGCTCCCCACCCCACAAGATAGTCTCAGGGTCCTTCCTCTGAAGGACCCAAGGTGGCCATGGCTGGACCCCGGCAGGATGGGCTGGTGCTTTGAGCTCTCTCAGACACTTGGCTGGTTCTTGTGCACACGCTTAGAGTCTAACTCAGTGGTTCCCAACCTTTTTTGCAGTAGTGCCCCATTCCTGTGAGACCAGTTTTCTACTGCCCCCCCTTCAAAAAATTTTAATATTGAGCATGAATTCTGAAGCCCCCCTACCACCCCTTTAGCTTTTACTGACATCTTGAACATCAAAATTGCCCCCCCCATGGGGGCAGTACAGCCCCCATTGGGAAATGCTGGAGACCTTCTGTGGGGTCAAGTGTCTGATGAAGTGGGATTTTCTCCCACAAAAGCTCATGAGATAAATAAATTTGTTAGACTTCAAAAATGCCACCAGACTTGCTTGTTTTACCAAGTCCAGTAGTTCGGCCGAGCACAATTCATTCCCCTCCGCTTACCCTCACGTTCTTTTTGAGTTAGAATTTGTCTGTTGCCCACCCAGATGGGGATCTGATCTTCTCTGACCTTGCAAATGAAGTAGGGGAGGGCTTATAAAGGCTTGAATGGAAAGCCTTGCAGGAGAAAGCCGGCACCAACTGCAGAATCACATGGAGGGTACGAACCTCAAAGAGAATTCGTAGTGGGCAAATCTACCCAGATGAACACTGTTGTAATGATAGTGACTTGTTAGACATAAAATGTAAATGACAGGCTGGCCTCAGTACAGCTTTGATGATATTTAGTATGACTTTAATAAAGGGCTAAAGACTTGGGTAACACTCAGCAACCATTCTGATCTACGACTGAGATGCAGGAGATGTTGACTAGGCGACTGGGCAACAAAATGGCAGATGAAATTCAATGTTGAGCGATGCAAAAGTAATGCACATTGGAAAACATAAGCCAACTGTACATACAAAATGATGGGGTCTAAATTAGCTGTTGTAACTCAAGGAAGATCCTGGTGTCATTGTGGATAGCTCTCTGAAAACATCCACTCACTGTGCAGCAGCAATCCAAAAAGCTAACAGACTGTTGGGACTCATTAGGAAAGGGATAGATGATGAGGCAGAAAATACCATGTTACTTCTACACAAATCCATGGCATGCTCACACATCTTGAATACTGAGTGCAGATCTGGTCTCCCCATCTCAATAAAGATGTATTAGAGTTGAAAAAGGTACAAAAAAAGGGCAACAAAAATGTTTAGGGTATGGAATTGCTCACTTATGAGGAGAGAGTTATATAACTGGGACTTTTCAGGTTGGAAAAGAGAGAACTAAGAGGGGATATGATAGATATCTATAAAATCATGATTGATGTGGAGAAAGTGAGTAAGCCAGTGTTATTTACTCCTTCTCATAACAGAGAAACTAGGGGTCACCAAATGAAATTTATAGGCAGCAGATTTAAAACAAACAACAAGAAGTATTTCTTCACACAATTCACAATCAACCTGTGGAACTCCTTGCCAGAGGATGTTGTGAAGGTCAAGACTATAACAAGGTTGAAAAAAGAACTAGATAAGCTCAGGGAGGTTAGGTCCATCAATGTTGATTAGCCAGGATAGGCAGGGATGAGAAACTTGCTCTGAAGTGTCTCTAGCTGGGAATGGACAACAGGAGATGGATCACTTGACGATTACCTAGCGTGTTCATTCCCTCTGAAGCACCTGGTATTGGCTGCTGTCAGAAGGCAAGATACTGGGATAGAGGGACATTGGCCTGACCCAGTATGGCCATTCTTATGCTTTTAAGCTGCTGAAAAAGAACATAATTTCCTCATGTAATCATCCCTTCCTTGACCCTGATTTCCCCTCATTTCGCACTTTGCATCGTCATTTACACTTGGATTTGGTTTGGAAACAATACCAGATCACACCCACTTTGCACTGGGCCAAGCGGCAACACAAGGTGCTGGGCAGTGGAGAACCAGACACCTAACAAGCTGCATTTGTATCCATGAGGTTTCTTTTCATTTACACAAGTGCACATGGCCCACCAAATCTTCTACACTCATTACAGATGCTAAGATCACAGCTCCCATCCCACCACCATCATTTGCCCAACAGGCTTGAACGCTGGGGACCCAGTTCCCTCCTTCCTGGTGTCTTTGAAAAGAATAGACCATTCTGATCTGCAGCATTTACATAGATCCAGGATTTCCAGCTTTTGAGCCAAAGGAGTTTCAAAGAAGTTTTTGTTCATTAGCTGACAGATGTAACAGGTTGTAATAGACTCCTGTGGACCGGCCCTAGACAGGGAGTACGTCCATCCGCAGTCTTGGTAATCCTGGGGCCCTGAGCAAAAGTCAAGGGTGGGGCTCCCATTCATCTGTTCTCCTCCATCCTCACGTGTCTGACGAAGTGGGATTTTCTCCCACAAAAGCTCATGCAATAAATACATGTGTTAGTCTTTAAAAGTGCCACAGGACTCCTTGTTTGCTTTGCCTTTTCAATGTGAAGGACAAGTGAGAGTTTGCCAGGTTGCATCCACAAACCAAGCTGCGGGTGAGAGCCCCTCCCCAGGCCCTGAGCAAATGCCCAGGCTGCCTCATAGTTAAGACTGCCTATGGGTACAGCTCATACCCCGCTGCGTATTACATTAGCACAAAACCAACTCTGAACTGTATACCTCCCTGGTGCTCCAAGGAGGCTGTTTACAGCTTTTTATTCCATACGCTGCTGCAGCAGGGTCCTGCGACATCACTCTACGCCCAGGAACCCAGCGCCCCTGTGACACTTGAAGTCAAAGATCGCTATATAATTAGCCAGCAGAACACTTACTGGGATCATTTTTATCTTCAGCCCTTTCCAACGTACACAATAATTCCACAAAATTTGGTAGCCATGGCAACCAAATCAGTGGACTGTTAGTTTCGCTGCAGTGCATGTGCACTGGATTGCTCTTTCCCTCCCTAGTCTGTGTGGTGTGCATCACTCACACACACACAAACACACACACAGACTGCAGACACATGCTTCATTGATCTTTTCGCTGCTGCTTTTCTTTCCATCTTGCAGATAAGAGGGTTCTGGTAAAACAGCAGTTTTAGATCCGCAACATCTAAGGAATTTCCAGTCACTTCTCTTAACCAAATTCAGGGACAGGAGGGAGCAAGGGGGACTACCTCTTTATAGTTTCCCAGTGACTTTTGAGCTGACCGTTTTCCAGGGGCCATTAGGCAAGTTGTCTGTAGGTTGCTACTTGATTTTTAACTCCTGGAGCTGCATGAAAAGAGTTTTAGGGTCTAGTTAAGCCGTTTCTTAACAATCCTCTCATATTCAGAAGCAGCCGTTAGTGGCTTCCCAGTGTTTTGTTAAGAACACAAAAGAGCTGTCTCTTTCCCACAGCAAGACTGAATGTGATTTTTGCAAAACAACCAAAACCAATCTCTTCTGAACTAGAACAAAGCTGTCTGTGCCTTAGATTTTCCATCACAGTTAATGGCACGTTCCTCTAAGCACATCAGACTGGAACCACTTGGGGACACAGGAACTGAGGGCTTGACTTTGACTTGAGAAAGCAGCCAGCCCCACTTGTCGCCGCATTGGCTGGTTTCTGCTTTCTTTCTGTCTGTGGCCTACCATTATGGCAGCAGCTAAGCACCTTCTAATTTTCAATGTTGTTATCCTCACGCCAGCCCTGTAAGATAAGACAGTGCTCTTGGGCCCACGTTCCAGAACGGAAAACCAACGTGCAAAAGGCCAAACAACTTGCCGAAGGAAATACAGGAATTCAGTAGCAGAGCAGGGACTTGACTGAAGTTCTGCAAAGCCCTAGACCAGCATCATTGCCACTGGACCAAGTTAATAGACACTTCCGGCATCCACAGAGTGCACTGCGGTGAACAGATACGCTAGCAATGTCACAGCAGGACCAATGTCTGCTTCCAAACTGCCAGTGATTCACTTGGGCGACTCACACGAGCTCAAGTCAAAGTCTTTTGTTTGACTTATACTACAAGCTATTTTTCAGGAGGCAATTTCTTACTTTATGTAAGTTCCCCCATCTTCAAAGCACCAGATGAAGTAGGAAATTTTCCCACTAAAGCTCATGCGATAAATAAAATTGCTAGTCTTTAAAAGTGCCACCGGACTCCTTGTTTGTTTTATTTTATGGGTATGTCTACACTTACAATTTAGTTTGAATTAAGGAGGCTTAATTTGAACTAAATTAGTGCATGACCATGCTAGCTTTCATTAGTTTGAACTAAGGAGCTCCCTTAGTTTGTACTAAGGAAAGCCTAGCTCAAAGTTATAAAACCTCCCTTAAATTCAAAGTGATGGTTAATTCGAACTCATTAGTTCAAATTAACCCAATGTAGCTGTGTTAATTCGAACTAACTGTTAGCTCGAATTAACCACAGCTGGATTTTTCCCTATGCGATAGTGCCCCCCCACCTGATTTGAACTAGCAAGTCCTGTGCATGGACATGCTAGTTTGAATTAGGGTTTCTAGTGTGGCTGTGTACATTCAAATTAATTTAATTTGAACTAATCATTATTAGTTTGAATTAATTAGTTCAAATTCAGTTAATCTGAACTAACCTTCTAAGCATAGACATAGCCAATGTATGTAACACATCCAGTGAAGTGGGACCTGATCATGCTTGGGAATCCCAACTGCATGTATCACTGCTCTAATTATATATTCATGCATGAACTCATGCACAGTCTGGGAAAGGTTAGATTTTTATCAGAAAATATTGATTTCACTGAACACAGGCAAAATTGATGAAAAATATTTCCATCACTGATCACGGGAAGTTCGCAGACAGGCAAAATATGAAACATGCTGGTTAAGAATGTGTTCGAGTTTGATTTAGGGATATTTATTTTGTTTATTTTGACATGTAATGCTGACAATTAGCATTTTAATGGTTTTAAAGCTTTCAATCTCAGTGTCTAGTGTCATTTAAATAACTGTCAGAACTTCATCTCTTACTCACTCCCCACTCATTTCCCAGAACTGTGAAAAGTTAACTCAATAAAAATTATTCAAATCTATAAATTTGCACAATTGTGAAAAATTTAAATAGGTAAAAAGGTTAAAATGCTTAAAAATAAACCAATATTATCTACCAATGTTATAAAAATGCATTCTGCCAAGCCTGTACATGTTAGTCATCTTTGTGATGTCCTCAGATCTTCAGCTGGAAGGGCTGTGTAAGCATAAAAGATGATTTATTATGATACACGTTTCTGAACATGAACAGAATTTGCTGTAGAGGCGCGGAGCAGTAATGCATTAAATCCTGTATTCTTGCTTCCATCCGTGGCCGATACTTGACAATTCAGAGGTAGGTGGGGGAAAAAGACCCATCAGGCCCTTTTCCTATTTGAAAGGCAATGCTGTTCATAGCTGGGCAGGTGTGACTTCGTCCCTAAATTCTGAGTCACACCTTTTCGGGTTGTTGTGATTCAGATGTAGAGCATCTACCGTCCCCGCTGAGATCAAGGCCAATGGTGCTGCAGCTGTAACTTTCAAATGAGACTGGTGATTTCAGCGCCTTAAATTCAGGACAGGCAATAAAAGACTCTTTGTAAGTGCCTGATATTCACATAGTGCCGACGACTATCTTTTGAAAGTCAGGTCCCATTAAGACAAACAAGGAGTCCTGTGGCACTTTTAAAGACTAACAAATTTATTTATCTCATGAGGTTTCATGGGGGAAAAATCCCACTTCATTGGCGTCTCAAGCAGGTCACCCATAACCTACTAGTTGCTCTTCAGCATTGTGTGATGGATTCTGGCAGCCACACTCTTCCCCTTGCAGACTCAGGTTGCAATTTGCAGTCTCATTGTGCATGCAGAAGAAAATTAAATATTGATAGTGCAAGCACAGAGACAACAGCTACAAATTACCGGAGGAAACTGAAAACGAGAAATCCAAACATGAACCCTCCTGGGAACTAGATACATGGAGTCAGGGAGAGAGGAGGAGAGGCCTTCCAGAAGGGTCTTGTGTAGTTTGTGACTGAGGAGGTTGCTGCAGTGTTTACTCCTTGCTGCAGATTTCTGCAGCATAACTTAAGACTGAGGGAAGTTCATTTGTATTTCTAGCCTATACATTTGCAAAGAAACATTCAACGGGGTACAGAAAATAGCCTATGTAATTTGGCCTGCTAGCGTACAGCCTGAAACAAGAGCTCTCAAATAGGTGCGACTCATCTCAATGCATGTTAACTCTGAAACCTAGTGATGGTAAATTACATGAGAACAGTAACTGTTTCAGAGCTGATCATTTTAGTAGAAACAACCACCTCAGGAGGTTTCTCCACCATGCTGGATGCAATGGCAGCTAGGAGAGCAATGGGACAATTGGTTGCACTAAAGGAACAGGGAACCAGGAGCTCAAACCCCTCTTGCATAACAGACGTGTCAGCTGTCAAAGTCATTACCTTATCCCCAACAATTCCCACATGCAGTTCTGCACTGTCAATACAGAGCACTGTGGCCTGTTGGAAATGTGGGAGTAGCGCCCATCAGAATGAGTTTAATCCTCAATTAAATACCACAAGGAATCATCAGATCCATGTTTAACTCGCCAACAAATCATCTGTGAGCCGGGGTTGCTTCCCCAGGCCTCACTCCTTGTGCATCTGCCTTCATCACACAAACTATTTCAAAAGTAGCCCACAGGAAGATTGGCCGACCTGAACATTTTCGTCAGGCTTGAGTCATTGTCTCTGAACCAACCCAACATGCCCCACAGGCCTTGCTCATTACTCTTTGCACAACTGAGACATGTCTGCACTCTAGATTTACCCTCGGTGAACTCACCTCAATTCAGCTAATCCACAACAGTGTGGCCACCATGCAAACTAATAGTCTCATGCTGTGCAGATGCGCCTTTCTCATGTCCATGCTGTGTTAGGCTCCAAGGCTTGTAGAGTTCATAACCCCACTGTCACTTGTGCCATTCTGGGAATCTCGTGGGTGGATTCAGTGAGAAAATTTGTCTGTCCCTTAAGCCACCTTGTTCTGGATAGCCACACTCCTCATTCTGGTATCCAACCTGCATCCCACCTAGTTTCATGGTGTGGATACTTAAAGCTGTGACTTTCACCTGCTAGGGGCAATTGTCCAGGAGATGACAGTGCTATAAGGACCAGAATACAATGGAAGAGCCCAGAGCTACTTGGATTTTTTATTTTTCATTTTTCTCTACATTGGCTTTCCCCCAACTTTCACTGTTCTTCAAGCTTAGCAAATTCCTTGCATGCCATGCCATATGTTCTGAAAGGGCAAGTGACCCTAAGCCTCTGCTGCTGTTATCCTCGCTGTCTTGCTCACCATTTTCAAATTCACGCAGCAATGTCATTCCAGTTCTAGACCGGCCTCGAATTCTGTGCCAGAGAAGTCAGGGCCCACTCTCTGGATTCTGTAAGCCCCTGACTGTCACCACCCACAAAAGGATGACGAGGACGAATCTGGCCCCGTTCCTGCTTTTGGATGCAGCTTATTCACACATTGGATATAAAAGGTAATTTCGTCAGTGTATAGCCCTCACTAAAAGCCTTAGTTGGCAGAAGAGATTGTTTATATGAATAACACCCTGGCGAAATAAAACCTGGGTAGCCTGAGTGGGAGATTTTATATATATGTATATCCCACCCAGGCTGCCCAGGTATTTATTTCACCAGGATGTTATTCATATACATATGGATGGTTTCAAGTCATCCCCTGTCATTCTTGGGTTGGCAAACTGGTAGCTTTCAGAATCGTTTGCATTTCACACATCATGTTTCACAACTCGCCACCTACCCTCTGCTTGCCTGGCATATGGCCAGCGGCCAGATTCGTACACAACGCGATTGACCTTCTGAATGCCTGGCACGGGGCAGAGATCAAGCACATCTGTGCAACACATAGTGGTGGTTCACAGTGCGCCAGGCACAATCAACCAGGGCTCGGATATTAAAATGTAGAAGAGAGATCTTTAAGAAACAGATAAAGCTGGTTCAGCTTCAAATTGACTTCACTTAATCCACATGGCTCCAGCCAGCTGACGTGCACCGCAAAGCCCCAAAGAGCTCATGGCTTTTGTGAGGAGACAATGTGGCCTCTTTAAAGTGGTTAATGAAAAACTGGAACACCAGAGATGGAAAATTTTCATGAGCATGCAAATTCTCAGCACAGAATGTTTATTTTCCTAGACCGCTCTCTAGTTTGCATCTGTCATGATGCAGACAGTCTGGGTAGCACTCAGAATCATGGTTTGAAACTTGTTTGCCCTTGTAAACAAGAACCATTTCACTTTTTCACTTCTGTAGGGGGCCCTCGCACAGATATTCCAGTCCCTGCTCCCCTCTATAGTGGAGTTCTGTGATTCAACTAAGACCTGGAGTAAAAAAATTATAATCTTTATATATTGCTAAGAAAGAGAAAAGATGGTTTTTATGGTTAGGTGAGCTGGATGCAATTGCTGGTTCTGTCACAGACTACCTGGATGGCCTTGGCCAAGTCACTTCATCTCTCTGGGCCTCCTCGCCACACCTGTAAACTGGGGAGAACGAGCCTTCCTCAGTCTGTCTTGCCTTTCTAGACTATACGCTCATTCTGACAGACGCTGTCTGTGTATATGTAAACCATCTGGCACAATAGGGCTGTGGCTGGACCCGCTATGCGCTACTGGAACGCTGTCTGTCCAGATTATTTCATTATCAGGGGAGAAAGACAGGGGTCCTTTGGGGCTTGATCTTTCAAAGGATTGAGCATTGGCTAGCAAACAAAAGCATGATCTGCTCCCATTAGTTTTCAGAATCAGGCCGTTATACTGTTCCCGGGGACAAAGCGCTTTACAAGGCAACTGGATCGCCTTGAATTGGAGACAACATTCCCGTCTGGAGACACATGCAAAGGCCAGCGCCCCCGCTGTAACTGATGATCTCGCCAGACAGAAATAGCATCCAATTTCCTGATCCTTTGTTTGAACAGCAAACAAATAAGATACGGGCCCTGCAGCTCCAGGAGAATCATTGTCATAAATATCGCAAGGCACACGCCTCTCCCTTTCAAAAGCTAACTCTAAATAATGCCCCAAACCTGAGCTGTGCCTGCCGCCTGGGATCCTGACCCTTCCCTTCAGCAAGTTAAAATAACAAACAAAATACAAAATTATCACCATGCCTCATTCCAAAATTAGCCTGTCACTTTGCATTTAGAGCAGGCATCTATTGCCCAGCCTCTGAAGCGGGTTCTGCTATTAGGGGATGGACTTTGGAAAAATTAAAGAACTACTTGCAGAAATCTCTTTCCATTTCCACATGTACGTCTGTTTCCTTTGCTTGATAACCAGAACCTTTTTTCCTCTTTTTTGCCACAGCTTGCATCCAGTGCCACTCTGAGAGGAGCCTGGGGGCAGTGCCCTTCTGGCCAAGTTAGGATCAGCCCCCAAAACGGCAAGAGGCAGACAGGCAAGGCCTGTGTTCACGTCCTGGCAGGATGCATGGCCCGGCACTGCACCCTCTGGCCTCACCCTACCACCAGCCTTGCACGTCCACCCCAGCCCACTGCTGCTTGGCAGCTGAGGAGCAGGAACCTGGCCAGCAGGACCTGCCACGGTATGGTGGCCACAGCCCTCTGTTTATGGATCCCTTTTAAGTGTGGGCCCTGCGCCATTATAAACCCTGTACCGAACAAGCAGCAGAATATATGGGACAATCTGCCAATTTCTGCATGTAGAATGGGCCTAAGGGACGGAAGCAACAACCTTTTCTCTCTCCGAACAGCAGGCAGGAGGCCTGACGCCTTCAGCCGTTATGCAAAGTGCACTGGAATCAACGGGAACCTTTCAGTGAGCTTTGGATTAGGTCCTATAAAAGGCCATTGCTTGGGAGAAAGACTTTCAAGCAAATCAGGCATTAAACACAAGCCAACTAGAGAGACAGCACGGTCGGGTAGACAGGCGTAAAAGGGTGTCCTGCCCCTTTAAGGGTCAGTGGCCTGGGGCCAGCCATCTCCATGGGCTCATGAGATGCAGTGGAGGGAGAAGAGGACAGATGTTCCCTATAAAGAGCTGCAGGAAGCTGGAAGAGAGGTGTGCGTGTATGTGTGCACTTTCCTTTTCCTTGCGGGGAAGGCTGACAGCTTACAAGTGGTCATTGCACAGGGACTCAGCAAGCCTCTTTGAGTCCTATGCCAGTCGGCTACATGACTCCTGGCATGTCATGTCATGTCACTAAGTAGCATTGGTACACGTTTCCTGTCCTTCGTCAGCAGCGGGCAGACATATCTGCACTAGTTCTGATTAAACTCGCATCTCAAAAAGAGCAGTGTGATGCAAGGGGCCAGGCTAGCCTCCTGGAACATAATGCAACCTGAAACCCGAGCGATGAACTTGGGTCCTGCTGCGTGCTAGCTCAATCAGAAGGTGTATCTCATGCAGGTATCGCAATCACAGATAACATGGGTATGGCTACTCGAAATAGGTATGTCTACACGGAGCCTTAGGCCAACCTAACGTTCCTTAAGTCGACCTAAGGCAAGCTTCATCCACATTTGGAATTTATTAAGTCAACATAAGCATTGCCTTAACCCAACTTAATAACGCAACCTCTTAAGGTCGACTTAATGCGTAAATTGACCTTGTTAACTCAACTTAAGCCAGTGTAGACGGGGAGTAGCCCTTAAATTGACTTAATGAGGTCAATTTAAGTGTTAAGTTGACTGAGCAGCTGCCAGTGTGGATGTGGGCAGTCAACAGGCATTTTCAGTGTGGACGCTCTAGGTCAACTTAACAAGGTTGACTTTAAGTCAACTTAATGTCGACCTTGTTAAGTCGACTTAACAGAGCCTCCAGTGTAGACATATGAGAGTCCCCCCTCCAGCGTAGATGTATGCTTAGTCTAAATTCTTTGGGGTGGGAGGCCTGATCTTGGTGCTTCACTAAAACAGAAAATTCACAGTAACGAAGCGGTTTCCATTTGGCTTTATTTATTCTAACTATTAATAAACACTAGTAATCTAGCAGGTGATAGGAGGAGGGAAAGTTATCTGAAGAGCAAAGCAGTCTGCAGAGTAATGAGTGAAGGGCCCCCACCTCCATGAGCGACAGTCATTACCTCATTCTGCATTGTGTAGTGCTGAGCAGCATCGCTTGGAAGCAGCTCCCGAGGTGCCGTGCACCTCAACAGTTTTGCCAATTTGAATATCTTTTAAGAAGTAAATGCATAATGTTTACTCCCCCCTCCCCTTCATCCCCTGCTTGATGCCTTGAAAGAGTTTTGTTTTAACTAAACAACATTTTACATTTCATGAGGCATCATCATGTAGCTCTCATTTGTTTTCCCTTTGCCGTGACAAGATGTGGCATTATTTTGATGAGAAGATTTTGCAGCATTTTGAAACAACATTGCTCTTCCCTTTGCTTTATTTATTATGCGTTTGGGACTATCCATTTTCTCAGGAAATGACAAAGTTTTGGCAACTTGATTGGCAGATCTCCAGGGACAGATCCTGGCATCTATTATGGCCAAAGTAAATCTCAAGTAACTTCATTGGGTGGAATCCTACATTGCCCTGCACCTTGTGTCATCGCTTACCAAAGTAAAGTGAAAGGAATACTTGTCTATATAGAGGAATTGATAGGGATAACTATAATTCTATAGCTATTCCGGAATAATTTTCCATATGGACACTCTTAATCTGGAATCACTCCTGTGCTTTAAATTCACACCCTCCCTTACTCCACAGAAACCTTCCCTTACAGACAAGACTTAAAGCGTTGCACCGTTCTGATTTCATAGCATTTTTTCCAACAAAGGGCACTCACTTCTCCCCAGCAACAAGACATGGCTCCAGCAACCCTGTGAATGTTATTATTTAAACCGCAGTGGCACCTAGAGGCCACAACTGAAAATAGGGCCCACTGTGCTAGGTGCTGTACAAACACATAGCTAAAGACTGTCCCCAACCTAGCAGTCCAAATAAAGAATGAAAGTGGAAGCAAAGGGAGAGCGGGTATGTCTATATACTGCAGTCCAAAGTGCGATTTCAGTTTGAGGAGACAGTGCTTAATCTGAGCCAGAACTGAGTCCAAGCTTTGCAGGTCATACCCCTGACGCCTCTGAGCTTGATGTGTCAGTTATGAATGGAAAAAAAATTGATTGTGCCCCAGCCCCTCTTTCACTGCAAATGAAGTTTATGACTTTTCGTACCCCCACCCCCCCGCGCCCCATTTCCCTATATTCATCCTGAACGACACCAGGAGGAAGCTCAGAATCAAGCCCTCAAAGTCTGCCCCGGCAGACATTTGAATCAATGCAAAATTAAAACCAGGACTGAGTTCCCTTCCCACTCAATTGACTGTTATGAAGTCCTGGTTAGGAACCTGGGTGGGATGTCCCTCAGCAAGCACAGCTTCCCTCTGATCAGCTCCGACCAAGCAAACGTCGTCCCAACAGGGCTGCATCAGTGTGAACTCAAATTCCAAGGGCCTTGGTAATGGGAATTAAATCATCCTTTCTCTTTGATGGGTGGGGAGGGTGAAAAGGGGGAATGTGGGAAAAGAGGCTGAAAATCAGCTACAGTGTTTTCTATTTGAAATAACAAGGCTTTCAAATCCTTCCAAAGGAGCTTAAAGGAGTCTACAGGTAGGACATGAGTTTTAAATTTCCTGGACTCTCTTAATCATTAGCTGCTTCCAGAGGGAATTAAATAACGTCAATCAACATGAATTATTCTTCACGGGAGCATCAGCAGTGTGGGCAATTTTCATTGTAACTTAAGCAGGAAATTGAAATATCAGCATCCGAGTGTGAAATGCGCCATTGCAATGAACTGTTCTTCATAAAGCAAGAGGAGAAATGTAAAGAAGATTACACACTATTAGTCCCAGTAGAATTTTGCTCCTAATCTGCCTTAAATTGAAAAATTGTTTGGAAGAGTTAGCAGCTTTCCTCTCCTATAAAGTAGAGGGGGTGGTCTCAGTTAGATGGGAAGCACGGGGATTTGAAATGTGTTGTGGCTGGAGGGATATCTGAAAAAAAGTAAGCATCCTTAAGTACTTATCTGGCCACGAAGACTGTAGTACCTAAGCATCCCAGAATCTTTAATGTATTTAGCATTACAACACTGCCATGAAGGAGGGTGCACCATTAGATATATATGGGAAACTGAGGCATAGAGACACTCAGGCCTGATCTAGTCTGACTGGGAAATTCGGTGGCACTCAAGATCCACAAGCTAAGTAGAGTAGCTTGTGCGTCTCCTATTGACTTCATAAAGTCTGTTCAGCGCGCAATCTCTGCTTTGCTACACCAATGGGAAATGCATACCTGTCAGCACAGTGCTACACTTTTTGTGGAGGTCATTTTACAGAATTGACTTCTGGCTCAATTAAGTGGGGATTCACTCTCACTCAGCTGATCCGGGTAAGTCGCTCTGACAGAAGCAAATTTGACATAGCCTCCATGATGTGCCTAATGTCCTACAGCAGGAAGCACAGAGACTGGAACGTAAGTCTTAGGTCACTGTCCTAACCACTGAACAATCCTCTCTCCCCATCATCAGTCAGGGCTGCACAGAAATCAGAGAATTTTCAGTCTGGGAGGGACTTCAAGAGATCACCCAGTCCACCCCCCTCCACTGAGGCAGAATTACATCTATCTATTCCTGACAAGTTTCTCTAATTTGTTTTTTAAAACTTCCAGTGACTGCAGTTCCACAGCTTCCCCAGGTAACCTCTTCCAGTGCTTAATTATCTTTATAGTTAAAAGTTTTTCCTAATATCTGGGGCAGACCAGCCAGCAGAGGGTGGGGTGGGGCTGGGCGGGAACATTTGAGAGGGCAGCCCCTGGCTCCAGCCTCCTCAGTGCTGAACAGGCCCCCTCCAGCACCAGGGGCCCCCCAGACACCCGTCTACCCCATGCCATGGGATGGTGGGGACAGCACTTTGAAACTGGACAACCCAGGCCAGAACCCCTCTAATCTGGCCCTGGCACACACCTCCCTGCCCCTGCAATATGGTGCCCAGCGTCCTGGCCCTGTCCCACCCCTACCCTTGTTATGTTACTGTCTAGAAGTCCCCCAGTTTTCCAAGATATATTGACAATGAACATCCAAAGAGCTCCTCATTCAGCTCTTTTAAAACTCTTGGTTGCAAATTGTCTGGAGCTGCTTATTTAAAAACGTTTAGCTTTTCTAGCTGCTATTTAATATCCTGCGTTACCAGTGGAATGGAGAGTATTTCATCATTATTTGATATGAATACATCATCCGGCTTTGTCCCAAATACAGAACAGGAATATCTATTTAACATTTCTGCCCTCTCTGTATTATTAATGACAATTCTACCTTTTCTAGCTAGTGATGGACCAGCCCCACTGTTATTATTCCTTTTGTTTCTGGCATACTTAAAAAATTCCTTTTTATTGTCCTTAAATCTGCCAGTCATGGATTCTTTAGCTTTTCTTATTAGTTTTCCACAATGTCTACAAATTGTTCTTAATTTATATCCAGTACTTCCCCTTCTTTTTCCAGTTTTCAGAATTATTATTATTATTATTATTTCTTTCACTTGCCCTCCAAGCCAGGTTTCTTTTTTCACTAGTGTATCCTTCATTCTTGATTGTGGCTTTTGAGGCATCTAGAAAAATGCTGTTAACCTGTTCACAATTATCATTCACACATCTCTGTTGTGTGTCCCTGACAAGGTACTGTAGGGAAGCAAAGATAAATGATCCAGCTTCTACTTTATTAAAAATACCACAATCCTGAATCATCCTCCATCACCCAAGAGGACAGCATCTCTACCTCTGGGAATACTAAGGGAAATTCACAGCCTGCAGAGATCACCTGATACATTCTGGGTGTGTTCACCTGTAGTTTTTAAATTGAAACAACCACCGTTGTTTCAATTTTAAAAATGTTATGTCCGAACGACGTTTTGTCATTTTGAAATGACGAGCCCCATCATTTTGAAATAACGAACCTTATTTCGAAATAGTAAAACCTAGGAAGAAAGAGAAATAGCCATTATTTCGAAATGGTTGTTTCAAAATAACACCATTTGGACATGTTATTTCAAAATAACCATTATTTCAATTTAACTCTTTTGCCCTTCTCCTTCCCAGGGTGCCTTCCTTTTTCTATACATTGGGTGGGGGCATGGCCCAGCAAGGGGGCCATGTTGCCACACCTCCCATGCTGCCCCTCTCCTGATTCAAAACAGCAAGTGCTGTGTTCGGACTTGCTATTTCGATGTGAGGTTTTTGCTTATTTCGATTTAAGTTAATTCGAAATAATGATTTTATTTCAAAATAACTTATTTCGAATTAACTTATTTCAAAATAAGCCTCTATGTGTGAACACTGTCTCTCAGTCTGAGACAATGGAGATGGGCCATGAAGTTCTGATCCAGATCCCAGCGCCCACAAAGATTGTTTGATCCAGGCTTTGGGTTCAAACCCAGCTCTTAGAAATTTTAACCTGGCATGAACTGGTTATACATGGTCAGGAGACAACCCCAAAGTCAAGAGATTTCAAAGTTAATGTCATCATGAAATCCTTCCCACTGTAGCCCCACTTGTGACTCATTCCTGTCCGATCACATCACCATCCATCTTTTTGAGTTCTGCTGCCTGGGAGCTTTCTCCCATCCAAGTTTATGATGATACACTTGAGGCATCTGTCTGGAGAAAGTTGCTTTCTAGACAGGCCTGTGGTAACAGAAATTGCACCTTGTCTGCAGGGAAAAGCAGCACATGGACCATGGACAAGGAGGGGAATGCCAGCCATTCTTCCTGGACACTGTTTGTGGGGCCAAATACTCAGCTGGTGTAAATAATGCAGCTCCACTGACTTATCTCCATCAAGCATCCTAGACCTTTTGTCATTATTTACACTAGTGCAAAATGGGAAGTAAATGCTGCCAAAAATCAGAATTATAGCAATTTACAAGCACTTGCAGTGGTGTGAAGTCTACTCAAGAGACAGGCCAATGAGGTCTCAGGCCCAGTGTCTCCTCTATCTGTGTAGTCCCTTTCAGCCCAAATCATGTTGTCACAGTTGCAATTTTACTCTCCTGTCTACAGGGACAAGCCCCATTGACTTTAACAGCACAAGAAGTTAGGGGGCCAAATCTTCAGCTGGTGTAAATTGATGGTGCTCCATTAACTTCAAAGGTGCAAAGCCTATATTCATCAGCTGAGGATCTGATCCTATATGTACAAGAATCCCTTTGCACACCAATGAAATGCAGCCACTTCAAGGAAAACCATGGCAGCCTGCAGCAGCGCTTAGTTAACTACAGCTGGAACTGCAGCAGAAATTTAAGGAGGCAGAGTGCGACTTTAAGAATGGCCATATTTGGTCAGACCATTGGCCCATCTAGCCCAGTGTCCTGTCTTCTGACAGTGACCAATCCAGGTGCTTCAAGGGGCATGAACGGAACAGGAAATTATTGGGTGATTCCTCGTTCTTGTGTTGTGTGACAGCATAAATAATGCTTTCTTATTCACTCTCTTTGCACCATTAGTGATTTCACACTCTTCTATTATACCCCCCTAAATTGTCTCTTTTCCAGGTTGAAAATTCCATCTCTTCAGTCTCTCCTTATGTGGAAGCTTTTCCATATCCTTAGTTTTTTGTTGACCTTCTCTGTGCCTTTTCCAATTCTAATATACAGGGCTAAAGTATAATTTGGTGAATCCCAGAACCTCCTAAATTGGAAGGCCCCCTTCACACTGGTCTTGGCCCCCTTCACACACCCCAGTGCTCCCCCAAATGCCTGCTCCCTCACCCCAGCTACTGCCCCCCACATCCCTACCCCCCACCCCAGCTACTGCCCCAGGACCCTGTCTTGCTGCTGGTTCCCCAACCTTTCCCCAACACCCCGCTTCACTACACCATCTTCCCCCACGCCCTTCCCCCCTTGGCCAGCTCGCCTGTCCCTGAACCCCCACCAGGGCCCCTTTACCTGGCCACCATGTCACTGTAGAGCAGCCCCAGCCTGGGCTGAGGCTTCCACCTGGAGCCTGCTCTGACTGAGCATGCTCAGAGGCTCTGAGCATGCTCAGTCAGAGCAGGCTCAGGCCAAATCCTCAGCTTGGGCCGGGGCTGCTCCCTGCCCTCCCAGAACGGCGTTCCAGGGTGCGCTATTTTTAGAGGCTCAGCATTCAGGGGGGCCCCTAAAAGTAGAAAATGGAACCAGAACACTGCATTCCAGGGCCAGCTATTTTTTAAATGGTGGGCCCGAGAACGCAGCATTCTGACTCCATTTTCTATTTTTAGGGGCCCTAAAACACTGAGCTCCTAAAAATAGTGGCCCCCGGAACGCTGTTCCTGTGCATTCCAGCTTGCTTTAACCCCTGCTAATATATCTTTTCTGGGATGGGGCAACCAGAACTGCACACAATATTCAAGGAGTGGGCGTACCATGGATTTAAATACTGGCGTTATGATATTTTCTGTCTTATTATTTATCCCCTTCTTAATGGTTACTAACATTCTATGAGCTTTTTTCCCCTGCTGCTTGCTGTACCTCAAATGAGTGTTTTCAGAAAACTACTCATGATAACTCTAAGATCTCTTTCTTGAGTGGCAACAGCTAATTTAGACCTCATCAATTTGTATGTATAGTTAGGATGATATCTTCCAGTGTGCACTGCTTTGCATTTATCACCAATGAATTTCATCAACCATTTTGTTGCCCAGTCACCCAATCTTAGGAAATCCCTATGGCTATGTCTACAGTGGCAATTAAGGTCGAATTAAGAAGGCTTAATTTGAACTAAATTAGTTTCTGTCTACGCTAAACTTTCATTACATTGGATTAAGAAATTCCTTAATTCAAGTTAATGAAATCTTAACTTGAATTAATAAGAACTGCCTGTTAGTTCAAACTAAGCCTTAATTTGATTCCTTAGTTCAAACTAAGGATGATGTAGACCTGAATTAACCCTTAATTCAACTTTATTAAGGTTGAATTAAGGGCAGTTATGGCAAATTAACAAGGTGGCCTAAGTTGACTTAGTCCACTTTGTTAATTTGACTTAATAAGGTTGAGTTTAGTTTGGATTAAAGTCAAATTTATTAATTCAAATTAACAAATTCAACCTAACTTTTTCTAGTGTAGACACAGCCTATATAGCTCTTTAGTCTGCTTTGGACTTAACTATCTTGAGGAGTTTTGTTTCTTCTGCAAATTTTGCCACCTCACTTTGCCCCCTTTTCCAGCCCATTTATGAATGTGTTGAACAGCACTGGCTGAAGCACAGATCACTAGTGGATAGGACTATTTACCGCTCCCCATTGTGAAACTAACCTTTTATTCCTACCTTTGTTTTCTAACTTTTCACCAGTTACTGATCCAGGAGAAGACCTTCCCTTTCATCCCATGGCTGCTTACTTTTCTTCAGAGCCTTTGGTGAGGGATCTTGTTGCAAGCTTTCTGAAAGTCCAAGTACACTATACTCATTGAATCGCATTGCTCCACATGTTTGCTGACTGCCTTTAAGAATTCTAAGAGATTGGTAAGGCATGATTTCCCTTTACAAAAGCCGTGTTGACTCGTCCTTCAATAAGTCATGTTTATCTATGTGTCTAATGATTCTTTTACCCATCAGTTTAATCTGTCATCATATTTATGTACCTGTCAGTCATCTAGCCATTTATTCTGCTGTAATCATCTGAGTATTTTACCATGGCATTTATCTGTCTAATCTGGTTTCTTCCATTACACCCATCCCTATAGTATCAGAATGCCTTTCTTTCAATTTATCCCAGATGCAATATGCAGACAGGAATAAGGGAAAGTGACCTCACTGTTTCTGTGAATGAAATTATTTTTGAGCTTTAATTTCACACCAAAGTCCCATATGAACACATAGACCCCTTGCACTCCAAGGCACAATAAAGAATGTCTCTGAGCATGGAACTCACGCAGGGAGGGAGTTTATCTAATTTAGTATGCCAGGAGGAAAAGGAGAGAGAAAGAAAAGACTCTAGGGGGTGATTTTTATACTGTACAATGAAAAAAGTGACTAAAACCTTGAAAGCTCCCATCAGTTGATGATCTGTTATTGCAGCACAATTCCCACTACCTTTCTTCTTGTGAAAATACAAATGGTTTCAAAGCAAGTGCCCCCATATATTCTATTTATACAATTTACATTTATTAGAGACATTCTTTCTGTTGCTCATAGCTTGGACTTCCATTTTTCTAAGTCCAAGAGAGGATAGATGAGTGATGAAATTATTTGTTTGCCTATAGTGTTCTCATCCCTCTTCCTCCCCCACACCCCAAGAACTGTTGGCTCCATTCAACATGCTGGCAGAATTGCTAGTGAAGTTACTTGAAATTTTAGAAATATAGAGCTGGAAGTAGGGTGACCAGATGTCCTGATCTTATAGGGATAGCCCTGATATTTGGTGCTGTCTTATATAGATGTACATTTTCTCCCCTCCCCACATCCTGATTTTTTCACACTTGCCATCAGGTCACATTAGCTGGAAGGGACCTCGAGCAGTCATCAAGGCTAAGGCAGGACCAAGTAAACCTAGATCATCCTCAACAAAGGTTTGTTCCACCTGTTCTTAAAAACCTCCAATGATGGGGACTCTGCAATGTCCTTGATGGCCTGGTCCATCCTTTCAGCATCCTTTCGGTGAGAAGCCTTTTTCTAACATCTAACCTAACTCTCCCTTGCTGCACAGTAAGTTGATTATTTCTTGCACTACCTTCAGTGACCATGGAGAACAATCAATCATCAGCCCTCAACTTATTTGAAGGCTGTTGTTAGGTTCTCTCCTCAGTCTGCTTTTCTCAAGACTAAGCATGCCCATAGGGCAGGGTTTCTACACTTTTTCTTGATCTCCTCTGAAGTCTCCCCAGTCTGGCTATCTTCTTCAGAAAGTGGGCTGCCCAGAACTTGTCACATAGTAGTGTGATGCCACCACTTTGTACTAGAGTAAATGACAAAGCAGCAGGCAAGAAATTAGAGAACTGGGACCAGATTTTTACAGGTATTGAGATGTTTAGAAGTGGAGCAGTGTACCTAGGAATTATCTAAAGTGCCTGTGTACATAACTCCTGTTAACAAGTTCCAAAGTAGCCACGGGTAGCCATGTTAATCTAGTTCAGCAAAACAAAAAAGTCCTGTGGCACTTTTAAAGACTAAAAACTTTATTTATCACCTGAGCTTTCATGGGAGAAAATCCCACTTCGACAAAGTGGGATTTTCTCCCATGAAAGCTCATGCAATAGATAAATTTGTTAGTCTTTAAAAGTGTCATAGGATTCCTTGTTTGTTAAACTCCTGTTGAGTTCAGTTACTTTTGACAACACCACTGGGTGCTTCTCTCCTCTCTAGCTACCTTTATGTAACCCTTCTGCCAGGGCAGGCTGGCAGAACAAGGGCCGGGTTCTATACCTAGGGGTTTCCCAATAATGTAGCACCGCGAACTGGCTCGAACCCCTACCCAGATTTCTGGGACATCCTGCACTGTTCCCTCGGCACCTGAAAGGGCTAAGGCTTCCCCACTCACAAGCATGAGTGTAGTAAACAGAACTTTTAATTGTAGTAAAACAGAGTGTAAAAGGCCAAATAACAGAAATCAGCACTGATCTAGCTAGTCAGTACAGAGCAAACTTTTCAGCAACCCATACCGCATAACAAAACATACAAGACTTAATGGCAAAACTGGCACTGATCTGGAGAATCAGTGCTAACTAGGCTCCCAACCAACCCTATGGAAAGTAGGGAGTGTTTTTCACGCCAACTGTCTGCCGGCGCCATCTACTGGCCACTCACTCCATCCACTAGCGCTGTCTACTGGCTCCGCTCACTGGTCACTCACACCGCCCAGCTCACCACTGGCTGTTTTTACCATCCGCTGGCTCCGCCTGCTGTTTGCCGGCTTTGCCCACTGGTCATTCTCGCCGCTGGCCGCTTTTACCATCTGCTGGCTCCTCCTGTTGTCTGCTGGCTTCCCCCACTGGTCACTCACACTGCCTAGCTCGCCGCTGGCCGCTTTCACTGTCCGCTGGCTCCACCTACCAGTCACTTATGCCGCCCAGCTTGCCGCTGGCCACTTTTACTGTCCGCTGGCTCCACCCACTGTCCACTGGCTCCACCCATTGGTCACTTACGCCGCCCAGCTTGCCACTGGCCTCTTTTACCATTTGCTGGCTCCACCCACCGGTCACTCACGCTGCCCAGATTGCCGCTAGCCGCTCTCACCATCCACTAGCTCCCCTTCAGTGATCTCAGCTCAGAGAGAGGATTTTCTCTCTAATGATTTTAGCTCAGAGAGAGTTTGTTTCTCTCCCTAGTGATTCCAGCTCTTAACTTTAAGTAGCTGTAAACAGCTACCTCTATCTAAATGACAAAGACCTCAGAAGAAGACTACCCATAGTTATCATTAGATAGAGGAAACAACAGGAGGAGAGACAGAAATAGCCTCAACCTTCTCCCCACCCCCGCCTTCAACTTCTTTCAGGCTGAAACATGTGGTCGCCTTTCCTACAAATCTTTTTTTAGTTAAGGGTAACTTTTACCCTTTAACTAACCCAGACAGATTTAAAACAACCGGAGGGTGGCAATTCACAAAAGACAGTATTTTATATTTCCCTTCAGTAGAACTACAGATATTGACAGATTTGTGATCAGATTAACCCCAAATACCATTACCCACTATGTCCTGCACCCAGTATGCTAATACCTAATTGTGCTCTTTGTGTTCATGCTAATACAGGACTCATACAGATTAGAGGCCCCCCCCCCCGAAGCTGTTAGGCACAACTTCTAAGCCTACCTTACATTTAAAACTGTCCCTTAATCATATTAGGTTTTCTGTTAATGGCTGTTAAACTCCAACATCTAATGCACAGTTGGGGGAGGGAAATAATTGCTAAAAATCAAACAACTCTGCACATCTCAGGCAGCAGAATGCCCTGCAACAATCCCAAGAAAGATCATCATGTTATTGACATTTCAAAAGAGAAGAGGTGTTGTGTTGTGTTGTGTTGAAAATAACCCTTCATTTCTTAACTTTGAGGTTTGTAAAGAAGCAAAGAGAGGAATTTCTTTAAACATTGCAGGTGACCCTTACGAGTAAAGGGCAATGATATTCTTCCAGCTCTACAGAACAACTATCGGGTAATGGTTTCGGTCTCATTCTTAGTGGACCGGGGTCATAAATTCTAAAGTACCAGACCTCGCTAGTTCTAGCTGGCACGTGAGCAGAGATTCCAGGTGCCGATCAGCTTGTCTGGCCTCTCTGTCCCAGAAGAGGCTTGGTGTGAGAACTGCAGCCATTGCTGTCCCTGTTCTGGAGACAGAAACCTTGGACCAGGTTCCCTGTTACCCTGCACCTCACACGTTTACCCCAGAGCAATGAGACCTCAAAATCTTGCTCTGCTAAGTGAGTACCATTTGACACCCCTTTTGCATCAGTTGAAATGATGGCATGAGGTACAAAGCAATAACAGTTCTTTGGTACTGAGGGTCGATTCCCCACTTGCCAGGACTAGATTCTTTTTACAAAAGTTCCACGGACTCTCAAATTTAAAATCAGGCAGGAAAGATATTTGCTAGCTTGTGATCAGGGAGTGTGATTTCCAGCGCTGTTTGGCGGACTGGGAATAAGCAAACATCCCAGCTGACTTTCTCTGTCTTTGCTGTTAATGGCCACATTAGTGTCATGTAATAAAATACCCAGGGAAGCTGGAGGCTCTGTGGTTTAAACCAGGGAGCCTGGAACCCTACAAACGGCCCAGCACTACCATGGTTAAATCAGATATCAGCCAGCAGAAGATTAATGGAATAGTCATACCTAAAGAAATTTGCCTTTGACATTTCTCTGACACAGCGGAGCTGTGGTCATGGAGTCTCTGCTCTTCATTAACCTCTCTCCTTGGCTCAGATTTCCAAGCACAGTGCAGAGCCTAGAAATTGGTTTGAAATCTCCAGTCAGTGCCTGGGAATTTGGGCTGAGGGTCATTCTCAGGCCAGCGCCGGCTACGGAACAGGAGAGCCGATGCTCAGGGAAGCATTTATAGTTTCACTGAAGTCTGAGGTGGGATTTAGCTTCTGATGAGGAGGTTAGTTTGAGCAGGGTTCCTCAATTGACCTTTGTCCATGCTGGTATCTTCCAGCTGGTGATTGACAGCAAGGGAAAACTCTGGAAAATCCTTGAAGTGTCAGAGAAAAGCGAGTTTCTTTGAACCAATGCTGCAGACTCGCCTAGCAAGTAGTTTCAATAAAGCAGCTAGGAGTGGCATTCATCTTCAGTAGAGTCCACTCAGCTAGAACGCTGGTGGGAAAATGAGCACGAGATAACGTTGTCTCTCTCTCAGCTCAGCTCTGCTCCCGGGGCACTGTTGTAACCCTGGAATAACAGCACAACACCAGTGGCATTTTCCCACATTTCCACTGGTGCAACTGAAATCAGAACTGCACCTTATTCTCTCTCTCATCTCCTCTTCCGCACCTCCTGATTCCTCCATCCTTATTCAACAAGGCACTTAAGAACCCACTTAATTTTGAGCTAGTGCTTAAGTCCAATTGACTTCTGTAGAAATTAAGCACAGACTTCAGGGCTTTGCTGCTGTGGGCTGGACTTTGCACATGCTAGGTTGGGGCTTAATTTTTTCTCTGGAAATACATGTGTAGTAATTTTTCTTTGCAAGCCTTTCTACTGAAAAGAGCAGTACAACTACATTAAAATGGTGAGGGAGCCATGCAGGAGAATGTTTTAATTACAGAGTTTCCATAAGTGGGACAGATCCATCCCACACCTGATGACTGCACCATTGGCTGAGAATGGTAATAAATGTGCAATAAACCTAACTACCAAGGAGGCAGATGACACCCAGTTGGGGAGCTGTTTGGAACTAACCCCCCGACTGAGCCCTAGTCTATACTTACTGAACTTTTCAGTGACAGTCGATGGGAGATATGCAAGGCACATAAAATACCTTGCATATCTGCTGATGACTTACTAAGCTGCTGGTGCATACTAGGGTATGCCAACTAGAAATGCCTTGCGGTTGGCTTAGAGCAACTCCAGTTCCAGGGCTGGAGTTGCTATGATGATTTCCAGAGCAATTCAGCAGGTTTATATTGACCACTGAATCGCATTCGGAAGATCATACTGATAGCAGCAAATTTGCCACCGTCAGTACAGACTTACCCTGACATGCTGAGCTTTAGAGGCTAGGCTTCATTGCTGGGTGCTGGACCTGTCATTGTGAAGAAGAATCTCACCGTTCCTTGTTGCTGAGAGTCACAAAAAGGGAGGTGCAGGAGAAATGAGGGTAGGAATTCTTTAAAAAGAGGCAGAAGTGGTGCTTGCTAATAACCCTCTCCACCTTTTCCATAAAAGTGTGCAGCCAACATGATGCCAAACCTGACTTTTGATTAGTGAAGGGTCTGGCTGCCATGCGGAGGCCAGTGGAAATGCAGAAGAGCTGAGAAATGAGGCCCGTGACTAGCCTTTAAACAGAGGATTCTTGGACCAAGCCCCAGAGGGGTACTGGTCAAAAGGTGGATTCGCTTCTCTGCAACTGCTGTAAGGTAGGCACAACATAACACAGGGGCCTGTTTATGCACACGAAGGCCTTTCATTCCAACGGCTCTTCTTTATTCGCTTTTCATCCTTTCGCCAAGATCCCTTGCAAAGGCACCATGTGGATTTGCTGCCCATAGGGATGAAATGGTCCCTTTGACAGGTCTCTCATCCCCAGCTGGGCCATGCTGCATTGATTCAGTGGCCTCGGGCTCACTGAAAGGAGCAGGCTGGAGAGACAAAGTCTGGCAATTCAGCCTGTGGTGCAGAGGGCGGGGGTGAGTGGTAAAACTCCCGACTGCAGCTCCTCTATAGAGCAAGTTACAGGCTGTCCTTGTGTCGCTTGTTAATGAAGTTAGTCAGAGAGAAAGCGTGTGTGCATGCGTGCGTGCGCAGCATTGCCAACCAAGCCCAAACAGTCCTGCTGTAATGAGCACCAGTGAAGATCTTTGCAGAGGGAGGCAGCAGAGCCTTGCGCCTGTGGACCCCAAACCTTTACGTAGTAGTAATCACATCTTAAAAGTGATCATCCCGTAAAGACCTTTCCTATCTGCAGTCACCCAACTCCACCTCTCCTCCTCTTCCATTCTCCTCCCTTCCCGTTACCCGTCCCCCGCCACTGCTCCCCATTGCCCAGTTTCATCTCACCTCCCAGCCCATCAAGGCATATCCCTGGGGCTCCTCCATCAACTCATCTGTCTAGGTAAGGGCTTAGAAAAACTCTCTTGCAATACAATCTCTGACTCACCCATCCAACCCCCAACAGGAATTCCTTTGATCTGCTTTAACTACTGCTGCACTTTCCCCTCTATTTGAAGCAGAGCTCATGAGCCTCAAAGCTCCCTGGCCAAGATGCTTTCTCTGCCCTGCATTGAATTCCTGTATCTATAAATTGACAGGCAAAATCCCAAAGGCCTCACACCAGCAGAACTTCCCCTGAGCTACAAATAAATAAGTAAATAAATAAACTGGGTCACAGCTCCTGGCTTTGTCCCTTGGTGAACATCATGCGGTGAGATGTGTGCAGCACATGACGAGGCTTTGCGCACTTAGGAACAGATTATGGGCCTCTTGACACCCAGCCTTCTGCATAAACAGGGCGGGAGGGGGGAGGTAGGCTTCCCGCCCACACCCAAAAGCCAGGTATCCATCTATCATCTGTCGTCAATAGCTTCTAGGCGTGGGTCTCCATGGGCCAGCCAACTGACGCTGCTGCTTCGTGTGCGAGTTGCCACCAGTGCTCACAGCAGGCTGCTTGAGAGGAAGAACAGTCCCACAGTTAGGGCACCTGATTAGGCTTGGAAAACCTGAGTTTAAGGCCTGTATGACATTAGGTAAGTAATGTAGCCTCTCTGTGCCTCAGTTCCCCAGCTGTGAAATGGGAATAATAGCCCTCCTCTGCCACACAGGGGTCTTGCGAGGAGTTACCTTAAGGATGAGCTGAGATAGAACAGAAATGGGAGGGGGACACGGACATTTCTTAGAACGATATACTGTGAGGGCGGTTTGTGGATAGCTGCCTCCACAGGAATAGGGCTGAGCCCCCACCAAACTCATTCCACATATAATAAAGCAGAGCTAGCGAGCTGCCCAGTACCGTCGCTGCTCCTGCAGCTTCTCGTTTTGCGTGATCGGAGGATTTGAGCAGGTCACTGATAACCAGAGATTCCCAAGTCTCTCACACCAGAAATCCTGCCTGTTTATAATTAGCCAGCATGAATTATTCATCAGGGCCAATGCCTCCGTCAGATCTGACAGTGGTAATCGTCCTGCCAGCAAAATACGGGGTTTGTCTTATTTGTGAAAATGATTCAGACAGCATTTTTTTAAATAGAAAAAAAATTACTGACACACACATGCACACGCGCATAATCTATGTCCTCCTGGCAAAGGCCAAACACATCTGTGCTGTCGCGGCAATCAAGCCACCGGGATTACAGCAGGGTGGAATAAATATCTGTATCTATTTTCTTTTTTTTCTCTCCCTCATTTCTAAAAATACCTAGTGATTCTATATGAATCTATTCCTTTTCTTCTGGTTCTGCCTTCAGATGTTGCTTCAGTTCCATATTCGGTGTGGGGTGCAGTGAGCTGATAAGGGTCAAATCTCACCCACATCCGATGCCCCGCCAATAGCACTTACATAAGGCTTGATCCATCTTCTGCTAAGAGCCTGCCTGGAGCGACAGATATTCCTCTCCCCCTGACATTGCCTTCTCGACGCTCATTCTTAAATATGGTATGTGTCCAGCCTTCATTAATTTATAACAATAGCTGATGGTGCTTAGGAACAAATGGAGCAGTGACATAGCAATTAGCACAGTTTTCACAGCAAGGCCTGGCTCTAGAACATTGCAGACCTGGGATAATTAATTCCCTAAAAAACAGAACAAAAAACTATAGCACCTGGGTCAAAATTCTTTACAGCTACATCATTATACACCCAGAGTCAATCAACTGACTTTGGTGGCGTCACTCCAGATTTACACGGGGTTTGTAATCTGATCCCATCAGCACATGCAAGGGGTTAGTATTTTTGACAGAGTTGATGAATTTTAGGTACCTAACTCTCTTAAGCTCCTTTGAAATTCCAAGCCTCCATGTATTCTGGGAGGGCCAAATTCAGAGCAGGGAAGAGCTCTGCAATGATCTTTGTTGACTGTAGGGTAAACTGAGTCTCAGTGCAATTTTGCATGTCAGTTCCCCCTGCCACCTTACAGGTGTTGTTACCACACCCTAAATCAGACATACAGCATCAAGTCTAGCTATGCAAGTTGTATGAGAAATCATTTTCACCTTTTTCATCACTCTCCGTTCAGTGTTTCCCTTTGCTCCCTGCTGCCCTGAGCCTTTGGCAATTTGGTGGTCCCTGAATTAATGTGTCATTACACTATCCACTAGCTAGGGCTGAATGGGTAGGATGGAGCACTCAGCTCAGAGACTAAACTCAATGGGTACATCTACACTGTGTGTTTAAGTCGACTTAAGGGTCCTTAAGTCGACTTAAACAAAGCTCTGTCTACATTGCAGGGCAATAAATTCGACTTTTGTATCAGATAAAATCGACTTTATTACTTCTGCTTATAAAGTTGACTTTACTGTTAAGTTAACTTCATTAAGTCGACTTAAGGCAATGTGGCATTACTAAGTCGACTTTATTAAGTCGACTTAGTGCAGTGGGGCCATTAAGTCGACTTTATAAAGCCGAATTAAGCCAGGGCACCCATTTAAAGTCGACTTTATAAAGTCAACTTAATGTAGTGTAGCCTTACTAAGTTGACTTAATAAAGTCTACTTAAAGTCGACTTTAAGTAGACTTTATTAAGTCAACTTAATAAAGTCGACTTTGCTTTTATAGTGTAGACATACCCAATGTCAGGCCAGAGTGTCAGCTGATGAGCAGTGTGGCCTAATAAGCTGAACACTCAACTGGTGCTCAGACCATCTGAGTTTGTCTCCAAAAACTACCATTGGTCTACTGGGTCACCTTGAGTGAGTCACTTTCAGTGCTCTGTGCCTCAGTTTCCCAGTTCATACAATGGTGATGACACCGACCTCCTTTGTAAAGGTCTTGAGGTCTACTGATGAGAAGACCTAAATGTTAGTTAATTATAATGCTTATTATTGCTATCAAATGCTCTGGAACTCCAGGACCTACAGTGATTTCTATAAGGTGAGGGCCTGGCCCAACCTTTTCAAAAGGGGCCTCTAATTTTGGGCTCCTTTACATATGGCTTCCCAGATTTACACAAGCTGGGTGGCTCTGAGTGGGTCGCCAGATTCCAAGGCATCCAAAATTAGTGGCCACGTTTGAACATGTTTTGAATGTTGCTGATGCCAATTAGGGTAGGGTGGGTATGCATTAGGGTTAATTTGTCTGCGTTAGGTACATCTACAGTGCTTCTCACCACACACTGTATACAGCAATGCAAATCTGACCAGGGCTTTATGAACATAAAGCAAAATATTGAGCTCTTGACTCTCTCCTCATGTTGGTGAATCTCCCACTGCAGCCAATGAACCAGTACAGAGCAAAAACTGAATGAAGACCTCAGGATTGAAACACGGGGCCTGAGCCCAAAAGGGCATCAGTGAGTGTAGCTTAGTGGACTCTGATGGGCCATCGCTGATTTACATGAGCTGACAGGCCAAGAGCTAAATTTGGCTCTCAGTTTCATGGGGATTACTCCAGCTTTACGCTGCTGTGATTGACAGCAAAATTAGGATGCCTAGATACATAAATGTACGCTGAGAGCTGGGAGAGAAAGGGAAGAGCAGGGCCTGGCTACCAAGGAGAAGGAAGCAGAAGGTCTGCCTGGTACGTAGGAGAGAAGTTCTTCGCGGCAGGCAGCAGTGGGGCAGTGCAGCAGATGCACGGTGCAGGAGATGGAGAGAGAAGCAAGGCAATTGGGTGCTGAGCAAAAATCAGAGATGCAGGAGAGGACCCAGGTCCATAGTGCCTTGAAGGCAAGGGGGAGCCTGCATTTGCCAGTGGGTGAGAATTTATTGGGTGGAGGGAGGTGTCAGATATTTAACAGGGGTTTGTTTTAATCTAAGCTTCCAGGCTCCCGTAACAGGAGCACCCCCAGATCACAGAGCAAGTGCTCCTGTTTTGATCAGCGCCGTGGTTTCTCTCCTGCTCTGTCTCTTCTACTGTTTAGTGTCATGGGAAGATAATTGCATAGAGGGAGAGAAAGAGGCTTTGATCAGCTCCTGAACACTGGGATCTGGGTGGCTTTCAGTAGACAGCAGTGGGGTGTGGGAGGTAGGAGGAAATGGAGGGGTATCTTTAATGAGTTTTGTGGGAAAGATTAGCCCAGGGCAACCCCTAGATTAGCATTTCTCTCTCAGAGAACAGGATGCTGGAGGTGGTGGCAGCATGCTACTTGGGGCGTTTAAAGGCAGCGTTCTCTAGTGGTCAGAGCAGGGGTATGGGAATGAAGACTCCTGGGTTCTACTCATGGCTGCCACTGACTTCCCAGAGGGTTTTGGGAAAATCCATTTCCACCCTTCTATGTATCTTTGTTCGTTCATCTATAAAACTGGAATGATGTTATTCTCCCTGCCTGCAGCCCAGTGCTCTGAGATCCCTGGCTAGAAAGTGCTGGGTATGTGACCGTTCCTTTTGTAGGGACAGCAGAATGGGGAGTGCCTCCCGTGGTCGTGTTATCACTCCTGGCACGTAAGATCTTCCAGGTTTCTTCCTCATTGGTGGCATTCACCACCTGTTCCTGAGCTGGGGGAGGAGAAGTGAGATCCTAGGTGTTCCCTGGCTTTCCTCTTGATGCTTGGTGGTAAGACCCTATGAAAGAAATGGCATGCGTCCAGCAACTGCTGCAGCCGCAACAGATAAAGCGGCCAGTATGCCCAAGACGGCTCCAGGGAACCAAGCCCCTGGAAGCAACAAGGATGGCTCTGCTGTAAATTACATTGCCAGACACCCTCCACTTCAAGTGACATTAACATGACGCTTCAAAAGAAGTGACGTACGCCATGCACCAATGAACAGAAGTGAGGCACAGTCGCTGTAAGGAGGACACGTCTGCCTCCATATCCTCTCTGTTCACTGCCCCGTGTTAGATGTCTGACATCACCTGCTAATATGCAACTCAAGCTGATAGGTGTGAGTGGAAGTGACAACTTCTGGCATCAAGTCACCAGCCTGGAAATTCAGACAGAATCCTCTCGGATGCTCAAGGAAATGTCTACAGGCTGAATGCCATCCCTACACCAACCCTTACACATTGCTGTGACTGCACTGAGGTGGCAGAGAAATATCTTGCTACAGGCATATGCTGAAGCTGGTGGTCTGTTCCCCGGAAGGCCCCAGTTTTGGGGACATGTCCGGGTGAATTGGAGCAGGGAGAAGGATGCTGCTGCTCTCAGTGGGTATGTCAACACTATGTGTTTAAGTCAACTTAAGGGCCCTTAAGCTGACTTAAACAGAGCCCTGTCTACACTGCTGGGCAATAAAGTCAACTTTAGGGTCCAGTAAAGTCGACTTTCCCATTAAGTCGACTTTATTAAGTCAACTTAAGGCAATGTGGACTAACTAATTCAACTTAATAAAGTCAACTTAGTTCAGTGGGACCACTAATTCGACTTTATTAAGTCGAATTAAGCCAGGGCACCCATTTAAAGTCGACTTTATAAAGTCGGCTTAATGTAGTGTGTACTCACTAAGTCGACGTAATAAGGTCTACTTAAAGTCAACTTTAAGTAGACTTTATTAAGTCAACTTAATAAAGTCAACTTTGCTTTTATAGTGTAGACATACCCAGTGGCTATGTCTACACTATAGGGCTCAGTTAAGCTGGCTTAATAAAATCTGCTTAAAGTAGACTTTATTAAGCCAGCTTAGCACGTCCACACTCAAAACGCCAGGAGACTGCCTACATCCACACTGGCAGCTGCTAGGTTGCCCTAGGAGTGGTGCATTGTGAGTACCTGGCACACGGTGCACCACAACAGAGGTGCCCCTCTCTTCCCGCCACTCCTTTACTACGGGAAGTGAGTGACCACACCACCCTCCATACTGTGTGTGACAACAGGGAAGTCAGGGAGCCTGACGCGGCCCAGCGATGTGCCAGCGCAGCATCCCACACCCTCCCTGTGTTGCCCAGACTCCTCTGGCTCTGGACCAGGTGCCACAAGCCAACTGCCAGCGCAGGGGCAGGGTGCAGCAGTTGTTAAGTCTCAGACACTGGGAAACAGCACATAGAGGAAAGTGAAGTCAAATCACCTGTTATAATGGGGGGAAAATCCATAGGCAGGATTTAATCCTGATTTCACACAATCTAATCTAAAAGAAATAACTTTCTTTTTTTCTTTCTTTCCTTCCATATGCTGTTTCCCAGTGTTTGAATCTTAACAACTGCTTTGATTTGCTGTTAGACTGTGACCTGATCCTATGTCTTACACTACCCTGCATTTATTTCCTACGATTCGGTAAATTCCGTCATCTTCAAACTGTCTGATGAAGTGGGATTTTTCTCCCACAAAAGCTCATCCAATAAATAAATTTGTTAGTCTTAAACAGTGCCTCTGGACTCCATATTTTTTACAACAATATGGGGGGGACCTCTGAGAAGGGGCACACAGAGGGTTGGCCGGAGAGCGGGGAGACAGGCAGGGTCAGGCTGTAAAGGGCAAGAGGGAGACAGAGGGGTTTGGGCAGAGAAGGGGGAGACACCCAGGGTTGGGCAGACAAGGGTAAGAGGGAGACACACAGGTTTGGGCAGAGAAGGGGAAGACAAGGAGGACTGGGCTGAGAAGGGCAAGGGGGAAACACATGGGTTTGGGCAAAGAAAGAGCGAGACAGGCAGGGTTGGGCTGAGAATGGGGGAGACATGCAGACTCGGGCTAAGAATGGGGGAGACATGCAGGCTGACTAAGAAAAGGGGAGACGGGCAGGGTCGGGCTAAGAACCGGGGAGATGCTGGGGTTGGGCTGAGATGCCAAGTGGTGCTGAGCTGCAGGGAGAGACGCTGGGTCGTACTCAGATACCGGGTCAGGCTGCGATGCTAGGGTCGGGCTGAGATGCTGAGGTCCGGCTGTGATGGGGGGTGATGCTGGAGTCCAGCTGAGATGCTGGGGCTGGGCTGAGAACAGGGAAATGCCCAGTCGGGCTGTGATGGCCGGTTGGGCTTAGAACAGGGGAGATGCCAAATCAATCGGGTCCCTTCCAGCCCTATGATTTTATCTGATCTGAACATGGGGAGTTTGGCTGGGTTGCACACAGCTGGGAATGCTCCCACCTGTGTTGTGCCTTCTAGCCATGTTTTCTGTGGTTGGGAGACCAGTAAAGTTGACTTAAGGCAACTCCCCCTCCACATTGCCTTAAGTCGACTTTATAAACTCGACTTAACTGTAAAGTCGACTTTATAAGTGGGCTTTATAAAGTCAACTTTAACTAATGCTAAAGTCAACTTTATTGCCCTGCAATGTAGACAGGGCTTTGTTTAAGTCGACTTAAGGGCCCTTAAGTCAACTTAAACACACAGTGTAGACATACCCAGTGACAGGGAAATTCTGGTCTGCATAGTGCGTGTGAGAGGAGGGTCCCATCTTACATACGGGTCAGTTGGAGGGGTCTGTACAGAAGCCCAGAATCAGCTGTGCAAACGTGGCTCACTTGGCCTTCCTTCTCCAAAGCACGGATGGACACAGAACAGAATCTAGACTTTTCAAAGTCTCCTCTGCCCTTGGCAGAGTACCTGACATGGCTTGAGGTTGGGTGTCTGTGATCAGGGAGGTTTTTTGGTTGATGGGTGGACAGAAAGTTTCCCCCAACAGATCTGTGGCCCTGGGGAAGTATCCTCAACAGGGGAACCCTGGCTAAATTCTCCGGCCTCTGGAGCAACACATCATGATATTAGCCAGTGAAAACAGAAGCAGATGGGTGGGAGGCACACAGAAGAGGTGGGAAGTTATTGGTAGTTAGTTATTTAGTATTTAGAGCAAGGGAGGCAATGGATTAGAGGGAACATTTCTGTGGCTCCTTCCTACTTACAAATAATTCATCCCTTGCTCCAGGCTCCCACCTCTCCCTTGGGTTCATGTCTTACCTCATCTTAATTAGGGGCCTCGGGGTGCTACTGAAATACAAGTAATAGTAATAATTTCTTCCTGGAGTGGTAATAGACTTGCTGCTAGTGGGAAATCCAGGGGTCCCAGAGGCAGTTACCAGGCCCTCAAAGCATCACCAAATGGTTTGTCGTATTGCATCGTCGTGCAAAGTGTTGGTCTGGTGATAAAGCTGCATCATTACACGGGATTGGTTTTGCTGCAGCTTGCTGCTCCTCTCTGTCTGTCTGTTTAAAGCATCTATGTTAGGGTGATGGATGGAGGAGCTGGTAGGTGGGGGAAGTGTTAGGGAGAGGGAGTGAAAGCATGTATGGCTGGTGACTGTGTGGCAAGGGATGGTCTGGGAGTTAGTACGGGTGCAGGAATGGGTCCGGGTGAGGTCTGAGGTGGGGGCTGCAAACAGGTAGCCGGGTGGGCTGTGTGTGGTGGTCAGTAAGGAGTGACGGGTCTGTGGGAGGTGAGGGGATGGGAACCAAGGTGGGAGGGTGCGTGTGCGGAGTCTGGCACGTGGCTTCTCATGGCCAGGTTATAAAGAATGCATAGCGCTGCGGCCCTGGGCCTCTCGGCCTCTCTCAGCCAGCCCTTAAATGCCAAACAAGATGCATTATTTAAAAGCCACTGGGCTTGACCCTACAAGGGGTTGTGTATGCACCGGAATGTCACCGCAAAGGATGTTTCTGTTTCAGCGATTGTCGGTGGGTTAACCTCCCGCTCGCTGACAACATGACAGAAGTGAGAGACAAAGAACAGCTGAGAAGAGGAGTGGGGAACCAGCTCGGATACCCAGTCAAGAGTGGCCCCCACTGAAGATCAGGGGAAGCAAAGCAGGGAGGGCTGGAGATCAATAGTCACTTCGGAATAAGGAGGTGGGGCCCTGGGTGGTGAAAAGCATCTCCTAAAAGGCACCACTTCTCAGTCCTCCTAGTTCTCTTGTTTACCCCGGGTGGAAGAGACAGGCACAAGCCAGGTGGGTTCATCTCTCCCTCTCTCAGAGTTTCTCTGGCAGGGTCACACGCTGTAACTACAGATCCCCGCAGAAGAGGGACAGATGCACTGGGTCCGAGTCCAATGCTGCTGGCAGGTGGTTTTTGTTTGGCAACTGGGCAATGTTCCCTCTAATTTTTCACAGGCTGTGCGCCCAAAAATTTCTTTTGTGTAAATTTTCAGAACCAGTGACCAAATTTGTGCGCACTACAGTGAGTGTGGTCAAACTTGAATGAAGCAAGTATGTATGATGCAAATAATATCTCATTTTTATTTTGATATGGGGATGTAAATGATTTTATAAATTACTTATTTGAAACATGCTACTTGAAACTTCTTAAAGTAACATAAAAATATTAGCACTGTTGAATTTTTTTGTGCATGCTTTATTTTGTTGTGTGCATGGGTTTCATGACCTGTGTGCACTCGCACACGTGCACAGCTTAAAGGGAACATAGCTGCTGGGTGCTCTCATTCCCTGCCCCTAACATTTCCCCCACCTACTTGCTCCTGCATCCAGCAAGCGAGGCCCCCAGCACTACCTGTACCCTGGGGGAAATAAGGAGATGGGAGGCGCAGAGGATCTTGTGGTGTGTGAAATACTGCACACCCCCCAGGAGAGCTGGAGAAATGAACATTCAAAGTCTGCAGACTCCCAGCTTTCATTCCCTGACTCCTGGGCTTCCCACTGCTGCTGTGAGGCGGGTAAGCAGGGGCGCTGAGAACCACTGAACCCAACTGGTCCTGTGTATGATAGAAGCCACTTCAAGCCAGGGGGTTCAACAGCACCCTCCACATCCATAGTTCCAGCACCGATGCAAGTGAATTTACAGACAGGAAACATTCAGGCAAAGGAACGAAGACACCAGCTAAGATTTTCAGAAGTTAAAATTGCTTTTGAGTGGCTTGGTTTTGCCTCGGTTCTCCACTCAGTGGTCCTGATTTTCAGAGAGTGTGAAGTGTGAAGCTATACATCTGGAAATCAGATCCCTTTGAGATGTCTCAGGGTGGACACCTGAACTCTCCGTTGCAAATTTTGGCCCTGCCTTGTAAGAACTTTCGAGCAGGGACCACGTCCCTTATCCACAAAGGCACTTAACTTCCACTGAAATCTAGGCCCATGTGGTCCTATATATTTGCTCAGGGTCCAGTGCAACAGAACATCAGGCCCATTTTGGAACCTTTCCACCTCTCTGCAATATCAATACGTTGGATAACAAGGCCAGATGTCACATCAGGCAGGGAGCTGGATTAGAGCCTCTAGATCCCATTCGCTCTTAGTCCGTTGCATCAAGCCACTCACTCCAGTTACTCTGTCTCTGTGCATTGCATGTCGGCATGTTGGGTTTTTCTTGCTTGTTTACTGAGCCTTGGACAATCAGCCGCAGTTACCAAATGTTTACAGCACTCTCTCTGACTCTGCATCTTCAAAGGGGCATTTGTCTCAGATTTTCAGTAGAATCCCTTGATAAAGGCGAGGGTTGTTATTAGATAGTCATTGTCGGGATAGGGAAAGAGGCTTTCCCAAAGCCAGATACCAAGAGCCTCCTGTAAACAAAAACACTTGATCTCTTTATAAACAACCCTTGGGAAAAATATCTTGCAAATGTTGTTTTGGAAACGAGATGCATTCAGCTGGAGCCAGCAATGGCATTTCATCCATTGTGCCCTCATTATATTTCTATCAGGAGTCACTAGCTCTTTGGTTAATTAACTTATTTATTTATTTTTAAATGACCATTATCTTTCTTTTCCTGCACAAAACAATTACTGGAGCTGGATTGCACTTTTCGGGGTGAGCCACATGATATTAAGTAGAGCAACGCTTAGCATTTAGACAGCGCTTTTCATCTTCAAAGCCCTTGACAGACGTTTAACTAGTCTAAGCGAGGTCCTGGCTCTTTGCGCTTGTTAAAGACTCTGGGGTATTTCGCCCTCAGAGCAGCAGTTAACTCCTGCATCCTGGTCATATCCAACTCGGTTTATCACAGCCTGACTGCCAACCACTGCTCCCATCTCTGTGCAACGTTGGTTGGATGTCGGACTCACACTCAGGGACCAGCACACATTCAATAGTGTGCAGTTAACGCTTTTGAGTGGAGGTGGGAGGACTAACCCTGCAGTTGAGGGTAGAAAGCCAGCTGCGTATGGAGGAACTGGCTGGCTGGCTGAGAATTACCTACGTTGTCTGCAAAGTTCCTCCAGAATATGAAGTGGTGCAGAGGACCCGACCCATGGAGATCTCTGGAGAAAGCTATAGAGCAGTGTACCGGCTGGAGCGTAGCGCCTGCAATACCCTGGGCCTGATCTTCCTTGGGCTGGTGCGAATGAGGAGTAATCCCAGGGAAGTCTGAGTAGTTGCAGTTCGTGTAATTGAGATCAGAATGAAGCCCCTGGTGAGCAGGGCTTGAAGGACAGTTGCTCACGACAGCCCTACTGATAAGAGAGGGGAAAAATGAACCCCAAAGCTAGGAGCAAATCTGACAGTCACTACAAGTCTCCAAGCCTAGATCCCAGAAAAGGACAAAGACTGATTACTTTGGGCGTGGGCATGGGAATCTCTCGGGTCACTTAGACTAACTGAACATCGCCAGGTCTATGCTCCAGCTAACAAGGGCTGAGTTATCACGGATTCGGTTGTTAAATAATTGGAACTGTGTCGGTTGCAAGCTGTTTTTTTTTTTTTTATCATTATTCTTCGCTCCAGGGTGAGTTTTGTTAACATTAAATTAAGTACTCAGCAGCCTCCAACAAGGTGTGTGTGCCAGCCAGGGGAGTTGTGTTGGTCTTTTTATTGTTTCTGCCCCCTGGGCAGTTTGGAAAGGTCTCCCAAGTGGCTGGATTATTTTTAAAAAAAGCTGGTACCCACATTGCAACTTCCCACAGGTGCTGCTGGCCCCTGCATTATTATTTATATACTACAGTGGGACATTGAGGCCCCAGCTAAGATCAGGGCCCCATGTGCTGTACATGCACATAATTCTGTGCTAGATAGGGTCTTATACCATGCCCATCACGGTAAAACCTGAACATCTAAGCCTAAGAGCCCTCCCGTCCCTGAGACGCCTACAGGATGAAAAGACCAGAGAGAGAAGGAACAACAGAAGTAATTCCTAGGTTTTATAAAGTGACTCTTACCGGTGGCTTTTACATTGCTTCACAACAGAAGAGCAGAATCATTACCCCATTTTATAGACAGGGAAACTGAGGCACAGAGCAGTGACATGACTGGCTCAAGGTCACCAAGCAGACCAGTGACAGAGCAAACAACAGAGCCCTGCTGTATTGACCCCCTGAACCACACTGCCTCTCATGCAAGGTTTTTGGTGGCTGGATGCTCCCTGTGTGGCAGGAAAAGCATTTGGGGTTTTCTGCGCATCTCCCAGAGGATGCTGCTGTGTAGCTACTTCCCGCTCCTCAAACGGTCAGGATGTGGTTGCCCACTGCCTCTACCTGCCTTCCCCATCTCTGAAAGGGGTTTGGGGGCCAGAGGGTTTCCCTTCAGGCTCAGGAGAGAGCAAGCTCTCCTCCTCCATCTGCTGCAAAGCTGACCCTGACGCAGCCCAAAGGAGGTAGGTAGGTATAGAAGATTGCCACAGGTATCTAATGACCATGAGCAGGGCAGTCCGGGACACCTTCGCCCTCCACTCTGGAGTAGCTAGAGCCTTTCCCTTGGCCCAGAGTCACAGCAGGACGCAGACACCAACCACCTCACTGGCACGATCCCAGACTTGGGTCCTGAGTGCTTGCTGACTTGAGTCACACTGATTTGTGCACGGATGGGCAGGAGGTTTGGACTCAAACAAGAGTCTGAACCTGGGCTTCGCAGGCACATAGACATACACTAGCTGTTCCACAGACGACTGGGATCCTGTCACCAAAGGAGAGAGCTGTGCCTGCACCGGTGGGAGGAGTTAAAACCTAGACCTGTTTGGGAATTTTTTGATTGTATGTATTTCTGCTGGAAAACACCAATGTGTCAAAACTGAAATTTCCCACAAAAGGGAGTGTTTTGACAAATTCCCTGTTTGAGCACCAAAGGCTGGCTTCAGAGGACCACTATGTGACCAGGCCTCCTGCTTGTCTCTTGTAGATGGTTGATAGCGGGGAGGGAAGGCAGAGGAAGGCTAGTTCAGTGACTGAAACACTAGCCTGGGATTTGACAGACCCACGTTCAGTTCCTTGCTGTCCCACTGACCTGTGATGGCAGCAAGTCTCATGGAGCCAATTGACTTCGGTTAAAAGCCGTTGCTAACTCTGAAAGACTTGCAGAGTTTTGGTGGGGTCACCTACAGTGCTATTTTTACCCCCAGCACTAGCCAAATCTGCTGACCCAAGCTTTAAGACTCACTGCCAGCTGTTTTGTTTGGGTTTTTTGAAGTGTAGACATACCCTGAGTTTCTCTGGGTCTCAGTTCTCCATCTGTAAACTGGGAATAATAGCATGGCCCAGCTCACAGGGGCAGTCTGAAGATAAAGTTTATCACACGGTCAGACGCCATAGTGAGGGGTGTCATCTACGATAGATAAAGACAGCATGGTTTCCAGGAGGTAGCTTTGGCTGTAAACGTTGTTGTTACTTATGAAAGAACAAAGGAGTTGATTGGTTAGGTGAGAAAAACCTGCAAATCTGCAAACAATATTAGTCTTTTGGGCATGCAAAATTGGTCTGGAAAGCCTATGATTTTTAAATCACTCCCTCACTAATAATTTCTCTATATTCCAGCTAAATCTGACCTTCCGTCTTCTATTCTCTGTGCCCCAGGCAATTATTTCCCCAATTCAAGGCTGCACAAGGGGCAAGAATGGGGATAATCAATGACAGAGAGCAGCCTAAACACAACCTTGGATGTTGACTAGATTAGATACCTGTGGAATAGATTAGAAGTTCTCTAGAATGGATTCAGTACTGGCAGGATACTACAGAGGGTAAAATTTTCAAAAACAGCTAGGTGGTTTAGGAACCCAAGTCTCATTTTAGAAAAGTGCTTTAGGTGCTTAGAAGCTCAGTCTCACCGAAAGAGGCTTTTGAAAAATTTACCCAGAATGAATGAGATCTGGAAAAAGAGATGATTTAAAATATCAAATAGATCTAACATAATGAACAGAAAGTGTTTTAGTTAAAACAGATTAAACAGCCTTTTTCCTTGTATATGGGCTCTTTTGCTTATGGTTCTGGCCAAAACCAACCATGTACTGAAAAAAAGCAACATTTCTTCAAAGCTCCAAAAACCAAGCTGCTTCTGAACTTTGCCTGGCATTTTTATCCCATCCAGACTTGTTTGCCAATCTCAAGATTCAAAAGGAGAGAGTGGAAAATGCTGGCAATTAGCAGGCACTATGCCTTGAGGACTTTTCTAGTCAAGAGGGGTGGGTGTACAATGATCAAACGCACATAGGATTCAGCTTCCCCCCAGAGCTCTCCACGATGAGAGGAAGCGTGAATTGCATAGAAAATTATGCAGCACCAATTTTTTCCCCCTTCCTAAATTATCTAGCTTGTCAGCAGCATGACCGTGCTGACTCCTTAGGAGTGTTGTTTCCAGAAATGATGGTTCCCACAGAAAAAAAAACAAACAAGTAGTCTTGTGGCACTTTTAAAGGCTAACAAATTTATTTTAGTCTTTAAAAGTGCCACAGGACTCCTTGTCTGTTTTGCTGGACTAGACGAACACAGCTACCCCTCTGGAACATTCCCACAGAGGAAGCTATGTGGGATTTTCTCCCACGAAAGCCTGTACGATAGATAAATTTGTTAGTCTTTAAAAGTGCCACCAGACTCCTTGTTTGTTTTTATTAAACTTCTCATGACAATTGACTTAGCTGGGGCTCAAAACTTGCCTTGGTTCATGTTTCTGTATATTACCATTGATTGAAAAAGTAATTAAAAATCAGCAGTTTATTTACATTACTTATATACATGTCAGAAGGATTTATAAAAAAAGGAAATCAAGACAGGGTTGAGATGGACCATAAAATGCTCAACTAACTTGAGTGAATGTCACTCTTGTAAACTCCACATGTAAACAGTTTAATCACCTTGTCAACAGTCTTCGGCAGCAACTTTTCTGAGTAGTGCCTGCTCAGAAACATTCATGCACTCATGCATCACTTTAATAAACCTATCAACACATTCATAGGCCATTAATTAAACATTTATTAGTAATTATGCTTTGGTATCGTTTAGCGTCTAATTCCCAGTGTTATAAATGCAGGGTCTCACCCCAACTGATTCCACTTCGCCAGCCAACTCAACACTGATGGAGTGGTGCTATCTGCCCCCCACCAACACACATTCCTCTTCAAAGTTTGACTCCACTCAATGGGTGTAAAATCAGAGAGTATTAATTGGGAATTAATATTTTATCAGGAGGCCTTTGCTTAGCTATGTTGAAATGAGTTGATGGCAGAGAAAGGCAGAATTTTGATGGGCACCATTCACAATTAACGAGGCAGATGCATGTTACAGGATGGGAGATGCGCTAACAAAAACCATGGCAGCTCCTCTTTGCAATTGTTATTGGGGTATCTAGAGGAGGAGTCATGGCTAGTGGAGAAGACAGTATTTTTTGCGGCAAGGGTAAAAATTAGGAGTCTTTTTGCCATTTTCCAAAATGAGTCACACACCAAAGGCCCTGCATTTCATTAATAGTCAATTAGATGAAATTTCCAGAGGAGTAGCCATGTTAGTTTGTGTACAGCAGAAACAACAAGTCCTGTGGCACCTTATAGACTAACAGATTTCTTGTGGCATAAGCTTTCATGGGCTCCTCCAACCCGCTTTGTCAGATTGCATCTGATGAAGTGGGTTGGAACCCACGAAAGCTTATGCCACAAGAAATCTGTTAGTCTATAAGGTGCCACAGCGCTCTTGTTGATTAGATGACAGGCTCTTTAGATGCAGATCGTCCAAGGTATTTAGACATGTAACTTTCATTGACCTCAATGGGAGTTTGGCTTTGTGGATGCGGGCCTCAGCGCTCAAGTTGCTTTTGAAAAAGTGTCTTAGGCCTCAATGAAAATTTGACCTTGCATGTCCAGCACCTGGAACAAGAGTGGCTTCAAACCCTGATTGTGGCTTCTGGCTCTACAGCAGTACAAATAACTGTAGGACCTGATGCTCATGCAGGGATAGGGGCCTCATGGTGCAAGGCAATATGCAAACAAATAAGACAGCCCCTATGCTAGAGAGCTCATAATCTCAGATTTAGGGTAAACATTTCAGAAGTTCTTAAATGTCTTAGTCTAATTTTTAAAATTGACTTTACAAAGGAGAACAAGCAAGGAGCCCTGTGGGCCTTCTAAGAACTAACAAATTTATCACATGAGCTTTTGTGGGAGAAATAAATCTGTTAGTCTTTAAAAGTGCCCCAGGACTCCTTGCTTGTTCTGCTGAACTAGACTAACACAGCTATCCCTCTGGAACTTTACGAAGGAGATTTGCATTATCCTCCTCATTTTATGGATCCAGAAACTGAGACATGACCTGACCTGCCCAAAGTCAATCAGCAGGACCAGGCAGGGCCAGCTCTACTGTGAGGGAAGAGACAGACATGACTTCAGCCTAGCCCCCCTGAAGATCAGGCTGGCTCCCACCTCGTCAACTCTTTCCTAGCAGCTCAGGGACTGTTACTCAACCTGCAGCTTATGTCATGTAGGCAGAGTGCACTTAAAATCCCTCTGCAGGCAGATGCTGGAGATTTATGCACTTTGAAAAACCGTTTTCAACCTCCATGAATGAGATGGGGGAGTGCCAAATCAAAATTGGCTTGGGGCGCCACAACTCCTTGAGCCAGCCCTGGGACCAGGAATAGTATCCAGCTGTCAGTTAACAGGATAAACTTCACCTTGGGCCCCTTTGCCCTTACACTTCCTTAGCTACCGTTGTTGTGGGACCACACAAGGAAGCGTCTGGATAAAAGACCAAAAGGGCCAAAGCCTCAGTTCGTGGAACAGGTACAGCTCACTTATAGACAGACTAAGGTTAGAAGGGACCACTATGATCATCTAGTCTGACCTCCTGCACAATGCAGGCCACAGAACCTCACCCACCCACTCCTGCAATAAAGCTCTAACCTAGAACTGAATTCTTAAGTCCTCAGATCATGATTTAAACACTTTAAAGTACACACAATCTACCAGTAAGCAAGTTATGTCCCATGCTACAGAGGAAGGCAAAAAACCCACTGAGCCTTTGCCAGTCTGCTCTGGGGAAAGGTTCCTTCCCAGTCCCAATCAATGCAATTATCCTGCTTTGTCTACCTCTTCCTCAGGAGACAGGCTTCACTTCATAAACGACCTTTATATTAACTTTGGTTCTGTCTGGTTGTATTCCCGGTGCTTCCCCGCCTTTCTCCAGCAGATGGTGCAAGGTTCATAGATTTCAATGGCAAGTGCTGTTCAAAGGCTTCGTTCATAGGTTTCAGTGGCAAGCAGCACCCCTGGTGATGCCTTCACAGTTTTTGGTCTTCAAAAAAAAAATTATACAAAAAACAAATTGTCCAGATGAGACGATCTTAAGGGAATGCACTAAAAGGAAAAGAAACAAGTTCTTCACATTGTTAGGACTTCTTGTATGAGGAATTTTAGAACATTTGAATGCATGTGTTTGCAAAAGGTCAGATGGCCGGTTTACCATAACTGTGCCCATGACATTATACTCTCTACAGTGGCCATCCAACCTTTTGCAAACACATCCACTCAAGTGTTTTCCTCATTAAAGAAATCTTAGCAATATGAAGTACTTTTTTTTTTCTTTTAGTAAATTCCCTTAAGGGCAGCTCATCTGGAAAAACTGCTTTATATAATCTGTTTGGTTGGTTGGTTTTTTTTACCTCTTTTGAGGCTAGAACCCCAAACATCTCTGGGTTGGATGCACGCTCCCACCCCCCCTTTCCCAACCATTTTAACATGGCAAGTACAACTGTATTTGGCTCCTGCAAGAGATCTCTCCAAAAGCCTCTGACCAGCAGCTGATGAAAGTTACTTAAAGCAACCACTCCAAAACAAACACTACTTATTCTCCTAAAGGTATGCAGCAATCAGAGAAGAGGATGGAAACAACCAAGAGCTTCTGTGATTGGGTTCAATCTTTTGCCTCAAAGCTTGGGCAAGCCTGGCTGCCACACGCCTTGTGTTTCAGTCCAACTGCTTGCCACAGAAGAGCCCCTGGCAACATCCTCCCAAGAGGAAGAGTTTTAATGGCTGTGTCCTTTTGATCTTGGGTACTCAGCCTTGGTAAACAAAGCTAGACAGCTCTCCCTGGAACCAAGAAATAGCATCTTTCCAATTAATGGCCTCACCACTGCTTGATTAACTGTCTTCAGTGAGATTAACCACTGGAATAAGTTGCCTCAGCAGGTTGTGGGATCGCCTCCATTGGAGGTTTTTAAAAGCAGGTTAGACAAACACCCATCAGGGATGGTATAATGGGTGTACTTGGTCTTGCCATGGGTGCAGAGAACTGGACTCAATAACCTGTCATGGTCCCTTCCAGTTCTGTGATTCTATGAAGCTGCATACCCAGAAATTTCTTATTGCTCATTTAACACCTGTTAGGGATGGTCTAGGTTTATGGGTCCTGTGTATGGCAGGGGTCTCAAACACGTGGCCCATGGGCCACATGCGGCCCCTAAACCTATTTCCTGTGGCCCACAATGAGACTATTATTACCGATGTTTGCAATATCATTGGATGGAAAGGTTTCAGTGGTGAGGCTCTCAGGCTAACATACTAATACTCATGTGGCCCGTGTGGTGATTTGAGTTTGAGACCCCTCGTGTACAGGGTTAGAACTGATGACTTCTAGAGATCCTTTCCAGACACCAGCAGAGCTAGAACCTGGAGATCCTGATGGGTCATCAGCAGAGCTAGAACCTGGAAATCTTTAGCTTTGCTGTACAAGGCTCCACCAGTGTTGCTCATGGACTAGTGCCATTGCTTATGTGGTAACATACTTAGCCATGCACCTAACTTTAGGCACTTACATAGTTCCGCTAATTTTTCCTATCAGTCCCCCCAATTTAACCCACATAGTCAGACAGAACATCATCAAGCAGGTAAACTGAGATGCTTAAATACTAATAAAATAATAAAGCCAGCACCCTCGTTCTTCAATCCAATGCTCTAACCCAGTGGTGCTCAACCTTTTGTGAGTCATGACACACTTGGGGGCACAATGTCACCCTACAGAACACACCAACCAGCCTGCCCATCCCAGCCCAGATCCAGCCATCACCCCAGGTCTCTGCAACGCACCACGGTGTGGTACCACAGTAACGTATCCCAACACAGTGGTTAAGAACCACTGCTCTAGCCTTTGAGCATCACTGCTTCTCTTTATTGACAACAAATTCAGGGAGCTAGGGATCCAGACAGAGTAGAAGTCTGTCCATATAAGCCTTGAGAAAAAAAATCCCCTTTCCATCCATATAGCCAAGCACTGGCTTTTCTCCACTATGAGGGACCCTATGAGGAATCTGAAAGCGACCACAGTTTTGCTACTTATTCCTGGTGCTTCGGATGAATTGGCAGGAAGCAACTTGATGCTGCACTGGGTCGTGCACTGTTTTATAAATTTTAATCCTTGCTTTGAATTTTCCAGCAGAATGGGTCTGCTCTACCTCTGGGCTGGAAGAAAGTTATTTTCGTTACCCTGGAAACATGGAGACGACAGCTCCATCATGCATTGGCGAGAAAGACAGAGAAATGGATGACGGGGTGGAATAATAATAATAAACTCTGTTTCCACCTCAAAAGAACCTTCAGCCTTTGGAACGGTGACACAGCATCAAAGAGCTTGATCCAATCTCCCACAGATCATGAGTTGAGGGTATTTAGCACCTTCTAGGAGATGCTGCTTTCTTCATGTGATCAGGTCCACTGGGGCTACTTTGCTTGAGTTTGACAAGAAAGCCAGAGGTGCCGGATAAATGTTAATAGCTCTTTCCTTACCCGCAGCTGTGACTTGTTATAAATATTTAACATAGTACCTTGTGCTTTGTACACCAGGCACATCTGTGGGTCAAAGATGTGGTCAATGAGGAAATGGCCAAGATAGAAAGCAAAAGATAGCTGGCTGAAAGACCCTCTTTTCCTTCTATAGAGTGGGTCACAATCCATAGGTCATGAGAGGCCTCCGCTTCATCTTCCATTCACACCACTGAGAGCTTCTGTTCTTAACGTAACCACCTGCCTGCTGGGTCATCCAAAGCAGGTAACGAGCCTGGAGTCTCTGGCTTTGCAACCCAGGTATCATCCAGGATGCTAATGGGCAAACACCTCTCCTGATCTTGTAAGGTATTGAAGCAAGTGCCTAACTTTTATCACACCAATAACCTCCCGTGAAGTATGAGTAGGTAGCTGCTCAGATTCCATGGTGAATCAGGGCCTGTATTATTGTTCACAGCTAAGAGGTGGCCAGTTTCTTATATCACCCGCAAAGCATGGCCCACTGACTTCAACGGAGAGCAGGGCACCCCAAGGGAAACACTGTGTGGCACTGAGTTAACCTGCCAGCTCAGTGTCCTGGCTTTCCCACAATGCTCTAAGTCTGTGGATCCCAATCTCCGGCCTGAGGACCAAAACTGGCTCTTGGGGGCTTTGAAAGTGGCCCAAGGCTCCCCTTCTGCTGGCTCCAGAAGGGAATCGCTACCCAGGACCAGCTCAAGGAGTTGTGGTGCCCCAAGCCAAATTTTGATTTGGCACCCCACCCCATCTCATTCATGGAGGTTGAAAACAGTTTTCCAAAGTGCATAAATCTCCAGCATCTGCCTGCAGAGGGATTTAAAGTGAACGCTGCCTACATCACTTAAGCTGCAGGTTGACTAAGAGTGCCTGAGCTGCTAGGAAAGAGTTGAAGAGGCGGGAGCCAGCCTGATCTTCAGGGGGGCTAGGCGCCCCTAAGAACTGTCACCTGAAGCCATGTCTTTCTCTTGCCTCACAGTAGAGTTGGCCCTGTCACTACCTAAGGACGTAGATGGAGCGTGTTTCTGCAGGACAAAAAGGCCAGGGGAGGCTCCTTATTCTCTGTTTGCACTGGGGATGGGGAGCGCTGATCTCCCATCCCTTCAACTGTGGCAAAGTGCTCTGCTTGGGTCCCTAGGTGCTGGGGTCCCTGATGGGGCCGGAAAAGAAGGGAATATAGATCTTCTGTTCCCTTGGCTGCAGAAGGGAGCCACTGCCTAGGGACCCACGTGAAGCACGGTGCTACAGGATACGGGTGGCTTCCAGCTGCAGCCAGGAAGTCCGGGTATCAATGAGAAGGCAACCTCCACATTCGCTTCTTCCACGTGGCTGCAGTGGGGAGCGGGGGGACAGAGAAGAGGGCAGGTCCTGCTGGTGGGATCAGTAGCCCTTCAGGGTTATAAAATAATATCTCCGGCCTTCAAGCTAGGAAGGTTGGGAACCACTGCTCTAGGTGCTCCTTGGAGAGAAGTCACCATCTTCTGTCCCACAGAGTTTGGACTCTCACCCTGCCATTGTTCGAAGGCTTTCCGCTATTCCCACTGGAGTTTACACCTGGAAGGGACTTGGCTCTGCTCGGTTAGGACTGCAGCTTGGAAATGTAGGTGAGGAGCAAGTACTTGGTTTTGCAGCCCTATCCATCCTAGCTAATAACCCATGATGGACCTCTAAGCATGTCTAGTTCTTTTTTCAAACCCTGTTAAGAGTCTGGGCCTTCACAAAAATCAACAGGTGGGAAAGGAGACTGCATTTAACTATGTGCCACTGCTTAGGTTGAGTTCTGTTACTGACACCCCCAAATCCCTGGGCCCCGTCCTCTCTCATTTTGCCAGTCAGAGGTGGTGGTGATGTCCTGTCATTCGGCTCCCTCTTGCTCTCTAGTTCACTGGCTCGTATTAATCCGCTCTCCTTTACTGAGATGGGAAAGCACTTTAAGGACAAGGGCGCTGCTTTCCTCCTCGTCTTTTAAAGTGATTTGCACAATAAATACACAGCAATAGGCTCCCCTCCGTTCCACTTCCAGGGCCAGAGACAGCCTGCAGCCTGGGCACTGAACTTCCATCGACACCAAGACAGCACGTACCCACTGCTCACTTCTGTCCTCCCTCCTCACTACACCATCCTGCCATAGCTCTCCTCTTTTCCTCCTGCACCCTCATGTGCCCCTGCTTTTCTCCCTCTCCCCCATTGCACCTCCTATTCCTCCCTCTTTTCTCTTCTGGCTCAGCCTTGCACTGCTTCAATGCCCTCAAAATCTTTTAACAGTCTCAGCTCACCTCTGAAATAGTTCAAGGAAAGGAAAAAAACCACAGGGTTTCACTTCCAGTGAGAAGATAACCACCCTAAGCCAAATAAAAGTTGTTGGTTTTGTCAATATTCAAGGATCTCTATGCCAAGGCACGTCCCTGTCATGGAAACCAGAGAGCAGCAGCAGATCGGATTTTAACTTGCCACTGCCATCTGTGGGATTCTCTTAGCCATTACCAAAGCCATGCAGGCTCACAAGAACACTGAGCATCAGGTTTATTACCCACCCTTTACTAAAGGAAGTTTGCAATACCAGAGCTATTTCTTTTCCTTTTTCTTTTTTTTTTTTTCCTTCCAGCCCATAGGCATTACTGTTCCAATGCAGCCACTGAGCAAAAAAACATCAGCAAGAGGCACAACCTGATGGGATGCTCTACATGCATTTGAGGTAAGCCATGTTTGAGCTCTGCTGTCTGTGTCTTCCACAGTCATGTTTATTCATCTACATGTTATTACAGGAGGAGAACCTTTGATAACCCTCTGCCTCACTCCTCCTTGTCTCCCTTTTTGTTTGTCTCTCTCCATCCACTTCCCTTTCCCCAAGGATCTTCTTTTCTAAGAGGGGTAGCCGTATTCGGCTGTGTATAGCAAAAACAACTAGAGTCCTGTGGCACCTTGAAGACCAACAAATTTCTTCAGGCATAAGCTTTCATAACTCACTCTGTCAGCACTTGCCCTCCCTATTAAAATGTTTTGCACCCTTCCAAATGCATACACAGCTCATAACTGTAGTTTCCACTTCATGCATCTGACAAAGTGGGGTGCAGCCAATGAAAGCTTCTGGCCAAAGAAATTTGTTTCTTCTTTTCTCAGCAGCTCCAGAGATACCTGCAGCTCACTGTAATCTAGCAGAGCAGAGTCTGATCACCTTGACACCAATGTAAATCAGGATTCTCTTCATGGGAGATGACAGACTGTGTTTTAGGGCTGTGCAAATCTTCATAGTTCTATTGAAATCAATGGAGCTATGCTCATTTGCACCAGTTGAGGATCTGGTCCAGCTGAGCTGAAAAATGAGACTTGATTTCCTAAATCAGGCTGGTGTTGCAATCCTATGTTCAGCAAAGCCTAAACAGTTTTATAAATCTGGGCCCTTATGATGCTGTGCCTCAGTTTCCTATGAGACAGGGTGATATTTCCTCACCTGTAAGCATGTGTACCTGCACACAGCCCAATAGGGCTCTGGTTTTGGCTGGGGCCTCTAGATGTTACTAGAACAGTTTCTAGGGGGACTGTTTGGTTTTTGGGTGATGGCAGTGTTTGGCTCCTCTATGGAATTACTGTGTTGTTGATTACATCTTCACTGAAACAAATGACAAAGAAATGTGCACAGCCAGAAGCTACTCCAAAATAGGAGTGGTGTGTGAACTTGAAGACCAAAAAGCCTCAAGTAAACAAGGCTATTCTTTCATTTGCCATATTGCACTTGCTGGCATGGACCTAAGTGTACAAGGCTAAATTCCACACAATTTTACCACAAAAATCCAAAGCTACTCTGCTGAAAACAGTGCAATTACAATACTCCAGATGTGCAGGGGGTGACCAAAAACCTGACAGTATACAGAATACCATGGGTTTTTTGCAGTGTTACTGAGGTACAATTGATGCTGCTTTCAGAAGAAAAGCTTTGGGGAACTGCTTCTAAATAGCAGCCTGACTCGAGCAAGAGACTGCAAGAAAAAAATCCAGTGAGATTTTACTTGCAACTCCCAATGACACTAGCAGGGATTTCAGATGCTCACTGTGTCTGAAATCCCAGCCCCAGTGGGAACAGCCTGTGCTAAGCAAAGCTTCACTTTGTCAGGAGCCCTGAACTACAGCCTGCATGATTCAAGCACTCAAACTGCCCAAAATAATTGTGGCATGTAAACAGCTCTCTGCCTGTGACCCACCAGAGAGGCACATCCTGGTGATGGAACTGAGGTATTGCTCAAGCAAGCCAACCTAGCCAGTGCTCCATCTCTCACACAGCTGCTAGTTTAGTCCTCCACCCAGGGGTTAAAGTAGACCAGAAAGTGGCAGAACAGCATTCTGGTGCCCACTATTTTCATGTCCCTTCATCCTTGCACCAGGGTCTATATTCCACCTGCACCAACAGCCTGCAGCAAGCTCATCTACCACCCCCAGCCAATGTCCCAGCAAACCATTCCCCAACCCAGGCCAGAAAGCAATGACTGAGAACAGCTGCTGCAGCCTGCTTATATACAGGGTTCCTCAGCACTGATTGGCTCTGCAGTCGCCAGCTCCCATTGGCTGCTCATTCTGCAGTGGTTTTAACCCCTTCCATCCTGGAGCAGAGTAACTACCCTGCTACACAGCACTTTTACTAATCTCCTTTCTGGATTATCCACATTTTACAGGGATTCCTAAAGACACCTGTCATGGCTGAAACGACTTTTCATGAGAGGGTGTCTGGAAAGGCCATCGGCCTCTTGTGTTGGGAGGATCTAGTGGACAATGATATGTCTATGGGTATGTCTGCCCTGCGGTTAACCTGTGTGACTATCGCTCATATAGACATATCCCAACTAGCTCTAAACTAGCTAGCTCAGGTAACTTGGCCCTCACCACGGGCTGTCCTAGCCTCCCAGAACTCTAGCCTACATTAAAACTGCTTCACCTTGATAACGCTAGCCCAGGTGTGTTTCACAAGGTGCAATCACACCCCATGACTGCAGCGTAGACACACCCTTCATGCCCATGCAGGCAACCAAAGGTGATGATGAGGGGGTGGGTAGGACTCAGACTTTTATTTAGCTGCTTGGGTCTGACAGGCAAATGGGCATTAGTGTCTGATGAGCTGATGGACAGGCACACCCTACTCCAAACACAGTGAACATATGCTAGGCCCCATCCTCAGCTGGTGCAAACCGGTATCACTCCATTGACTTCAATGGAGCTATAGCAGCTCAGGATCTGGCCCCATGTATCTAGTCATGGCTTTATCCCTTCCTGCAGTAATGACTTATTGTACATCCAAACAATAATAAGTAGGACATAAACTTCTGCCTAAGTTTACTCCCCAAGGTTGGGAGTTCTTAAGGATCTCCTGAAGGACCTTTCTGCCCCAGGCTTTACTTCCATTTGTCCCTGAAAGAGACGCTCTGACCATTTGTCTTTCAGGATGTCCCTGCCATTCTGACTCAGCATTACGTTAACCTGTGTCTTTACGATGGGATTTAACACTGGACACGAGGAGAACTCACCTGAACCCATCTGCAGGAGCCTACAGCTTCCCACTCTAAATTCCAAGATCCGTTGAGTGGGTTGTTTCAGTGATGGCCACTTTAGCACCGCAGGTTTGTATCCTGTCTCCGCTGCCCTGCCAGAAGTCAGTGGAGGGGAAGGGGATGAATAAACACGGCTGTGGCACTGTGTGGTGGTAATCAGAGACGTTCAGCATACCTGGATTGTGCAAGTGTTGTTGGAGCGCTGTCGGAAAGTGCTGAAAGGATGGAAAAGTTGACAGGCAGTGCTGTCAACCCAGCAGGAAGCCTGCATCAGCCTTTCAGAGATCAAACCACGGAAGAGTGGGTAAAATGGACAGGAAAAGAGACACAGCAAGTCAATTATGCCAAGAAAAACTCCTCATGATGTGAAGGATCTCCTCAGCACAGCCATGTCAAAACAAACAGCAGAAGCCAGGAAGCAGATCAGAGTGTCAATGCCAGGAATAGCAACCAGCTGTGCAAAGGCTGGAGGAACAGAAGGCTGTGACCCCGTTAGATGGCACCTGTGCAAGGACAAAGGGGAGAAGAGTTAAGGAGAGGTGCCAGGCCTCCGAGGGTTGATGCTTATGGTGCATCCATGTGGGGTGGTGGTAGTACATTGCCAAGGGACACAGAAGAGCTTCATCCAGTGAGCCTTGGGTATCAGGGGGATGCTGGATTGCAACAGAGAGAGGAGCATCAGTCTCTGAAATGCTGGAAGACCACCACAAAACAGAACGCTCAAGACACTCCGCCAAGCTGGAAAATAATAAGTAATGCCTGAGGAGTGAAAGCACAAATTCATCCATCCAACCATGCATCAGAGCCTCCAAAAATAGCAAATTCTTTCTAGCCACCTGGATGGATCTAACTGATCATGAGTTTTGGGGTTGGGAAAGTATTCCCCTCCCCACCTGTCTGCGTCAGATTTGTACAGTCCTTGGAGGGGATTCACCTTCCTCTGCCACATGGGGCATGGATCCAGGGCCACCCAGAGGGGGGACCACAGGGGACAACTTGACCCAGGCCCTCACCAAAGGGGCGTTCCCTGCCCTGGCCCCTGCCTCAGCTTCTGACTCTATACGTCCCGAGGAACATTGGGGCTGGGTAAACCAAGAGGGACTTGGTAATTGGGAAGATGGCCAGAGTGAGCTGAGATAGGAGAGACCTGGGAGTGGACAGAGGTGGTATGAGTTATATGCATGGAAGAGTGAGGGGGGGCCCTCACATCAAATCTGCCCCAGGCCCCATAAGTCCTCTGGGGGGTCCTGCATGGATCATCTGCTAGGATCATCTGAGCACATCCATCTGAATTGGCCAGTCCAGGGCTGGTGGGTGTTGGTGGTGCTTTGGTCTCTCCCGTGTTCTGCTTGTGGTCTACTACAGTTTATTCCCCCAAGGACTGAAATGCTTTAATCAAATTAAAGTTGTTAAGTTTCTGAGTGAAAGGTGACATACAGGAGGTCAAACCAGAGGGACCAATCACCTCAAAACTGCACTTGTTTTCACAGAGTCGTACAGTCTCCTCAAGTCTGTATGCAAAGCCCAAGTAAACTGAGCTTTGTGCATCGTATCTGAGAGGCAATGGCGAAGGAAGAATTTACTGCACAAGAACACACCATCCAGGCACCTCACAACGAGGAGGAGATGCAAGTAAAGGGGTCAATGGAAAGCCCTGATGTTGCCCATCTTCCTGGAAAGAGGCTGGGAGGGCTGGTTAAATCCATCTGGGGACAGGGACAAAGGAGGGAACGAAGTAGCTCCAGGGGAGTTTGTTATGTGTTAGTCCTCCAGCACCTGCTGTTTGTTACCAGGATTAAGCAGTAAGCAACCAGCTTAACATGGTGGCCAGTGTATTTATAGAGAAAACCTATCAATCATGAAATAATCAATAGGTTACACCCCAGCTATTGCCCCCTGTTCTGCTTGAAGACCCTGTGAAGTCTTCCAGTTCTCTCAAACCTACAGCAGGGTTTTGTCTTTTGGGGCCCTACTTCATGTGAACACTGGTTTTGTTTTTTAATGGTTTGGAGGCCAAGTCTCCTGAAACACGCAAAACCCATCAGCGCCCCTCTTCCCAGAGGGCAAAGTTTGAAAGATGGACTATCTGCATAAGTGGCCCTGGGGGACTTAGCATTAATAATTCCAGATTCCACAGTAAACCCACCCACCAAGCCAGAAACACAAAGATACACGTGACACTTATTGATGGAAAAGGGTTTGTGACGGGGCACACTGGCACATCAAGGGTTAAAACCACATTCCCAGCAGAAGAAGCCACGCCCCCTGCGTTTACTGGGCATGCTCAGGGAGGCAGAGGGGTATAAAAGCCAGCCACCCCACTCACTTAGGAGAGTGGTGGTTGGTCAGATGGGAGGCTTATTGCTGTAGCCTCCCTGAAGGCCAGCTACTAAGCCACCCTAACTACCCTGACATAGGGGAGCTATTTTGAGATGCTCTGGCTGCTAGGCCTTGCAACCTCTCCATAAGGTCACCCTTCTGGGAGGCTCTTGGCTCACCCTGACCCAGGGAAGGTGGCAATCTCTTAGACTTCATCCTGAGATAGAAATGGGTAGGTCATGGCCCTGTTCTGCTCAACTATAGAACTGGCATCTTGTTGAGGAGGGCCTGGCCTGTGACAGCATCCATTAATATTTTCTGTGTCTTTGGTGCCTGATGCATCCCAATTGAATAAGTCTCTTGAAGTCTCCACGCTTCTAAGCGCTCGCATCTGTCACAAGAGCCATTTGCTGCATTGGCTGATCACTGAGGCAGGGAAGGGGGTATAGATACATCCATCATAGCCTGGAAGCTGGGTTACATTTGGCAAAGAGTTTGCTGTGCTCAGAGTTTAAGGGGAGGAGGCTGCAAGCTGCCTGCTGGAGGTTAGGTATGATTGTTCAATCAAAGCTCATCTCATTGAAGAGCTATAGCCCTTTTTAGAACCAGGCTGCTGATCATTAATATCTTCCATTTGTGCAGGGCCCAGAGGATTGCACTAAGCAGTCAGGAGACTATTTACACCTGGCTTCCTTAGATAACAGTAGCAGGACAGAAGCAGTAGGTGTTTAAGAATAATATTGGGTTAGTCAGAGTTTCCTCCTAGCAAATGGCAGTAGGGTTGGCAAAGTCATGTGAGTTAATCTGAAATCTGTTTTATGCTGGCCATCACCTTCATTTGGATTGAAATACTCTCTTTCTAACAGAAATATGCTCTGTTGACCCAGAAATCAACAAAGACAGGGGCTAGGCTTCAGCTAGGACCACTTTTTAATGTGGTCCAGTAGTTAGAGTCCCTGGATGTGACTTGAAAAGCCTGGTTTCTCTTTCCAGTCTCCCACTGCAACACTGCTTGACCATGGGCAAGTCACTTCCCTGCTGTGTGCCTCAGTTTACCTACTGGGCTCAATAATGCTCACCTGTTACTTGCACACATTTAGGCCTATGAATGAAAATGCTATAAATCATCACAGTAGGAGGCCAAAATTCTGCCTCCCTGGGTGTAGATAAAGCCCCAAAGGCAACGTAATCAGTGTGGTGCAACAGGGAGATGGCAGATGGAGGATCATACGAGGGTCCTGGGCATGATGCATGAAGGGCTGTGCTTTGGTGGGAGTTCACTCTGTGAGAGTCCAACAAGGAGAACCTGGAGGGCTGATGATCAGGGGAGCAGCAAGTGGGAAGCCAGCAATCACTGCATCACGAGTCAATACACAGGCAACCTGAAACTTCACAGTGATGGAGCAATTCCAAGATATGATGATGATCACAGTCTTATAACAGTAGGCAATGAAATAATATACAATGAAATGGCCAGGTGATACAACCTGCAAAGGCCCCAGCAATTCACTGAGTATTCTGCCGGTCACTAATGAAATTGAATTCTGAGTCTCATTATCTTTAAGGCACAAAACCCAGCACAATTCTAAGTCTTTACTCCCTTGTCTCCAAGCTGTGGTTCTGCAGGGCTGCCTTTGAACTGCAGCTCTGCACAGCAACAAAGCCATTTAAATTAAGTGGGCCATCTCATCTCTCCTTGTTCACATGCACGCACCCCTCAGTCTTTTACACAACGTGCAAAAATAGAGCAGAAAGACACAATTCATATCTATTTTAAGCTCACTACATTTCTATAGTACTACTTAGCAATTACATTCACCAAAACATTTACCAGTTTAGCCTGCCTTTGCTTCTGTGAAGTCAGTAGCTATTAAGTGCCACGGGGGAGCAAAGTGACTTGTCTAAAGTCACATGGCAAGTCGGTGGCAGAGTCTGGACTACAGCTCAGATGCCCGTATGCTTGGACTTAAGCCATTCGCCAGACCTCCTTGTAAAACTCTTCCCCCTTGCTAGCTGAACCAGTTTAAGCGCCATCAGGGCAGTGTGTTCCCACGTTTTCATTGGCTGTTTTGCCGTGTCCCCACTTGTGTGGCGGTACCACTCAGCCGTCTCAGTGTCTACCCCACAATTCCCAGTGTGGTTTCCTGAAGCTGTGGCTTGGGGGAAATGGCCTTTTGGCCTCCATCCAGTCAATAGTGCATCTTTTCTATTAAAAGATACTGGACAGGTTATCATGCCCCACCCAGGAGACCAAGTACCTTTTCTCTAAAAAAAAGACAGGTTTCTTTTTAATCAATTGCATGTGGCTTTAGCCCTGGTGGAAGATGCAAGATTACCAGGCCTGGTGACTGAGGTTCTGATCCTCTCTTGCCCTAAAATGTGGGCCTGATTCTGCACAGCACTGTACCAAGGGAAAGCAATAGCAGATCAGAAGAGTAGCTCTTGACAGCCACACCACACTCACCTTGCCCTGATGTCGGTGACAGCTCAGAAAGGTGAAGCAATGGAGAATTAAGTTTTCAAACAGGAACGGTATGATGGTGACAAACTCTGCCACCTCCTCCTTCCTTGTCCCTCCAAGCCATCCAGCCACTTCTCTGACAGAAAGGGACCTCTTTTATGGAACAAGGGGAGAGTTCAGTCTCTAACAATAGGAAGACAGGGTCTGGATGGGCTGAGGCTGCCCAAAGGGTTGCTAACTGGCACCAGAAATGAAGGCCTTTAGGGCACATGTGTCTACTGGAACCTGAGTTGAGAACTGCCAAATTCCCTTCATACAAACCACTTGTATGGTTATCAGATGGCAAAAACACGAGACCTGATTTGCTTTCATGTCACACCATGAGCAGTCATGAATGTAATGCAAAACAGGTTTAAGGGGCGACTATTCTGTTCCCTTTACACCGGCAGCTATGGCGGGGCATGGAGAATGAGACCCATGGAATCAACTTTGGGACAGTTTCCGAGGCCTTGTAGCAGGAAATGCTGCTCACATATGCATAAACAGCCCTTGAATCCATCATATGACAAATGAAATACACTAAGCAACTTTTCCTGCATATAAATACACGCACCGCTGCGTCCCTGTCTTGGCAATCCAGTGAAACCCTTCCCCTCCATCAGCCCAGAAGCAAGGTACATTCCAGATGGTTCCCCCAGCCTAAAAATCCTCACTGCCTAGCCGATTAAATTCTGCTTGTTGTAATTAAGGCCGACACAATTAGCTGTCAAGCAGGGCACTCATCTGTTTTATGTTGCAATCTCTTCACCAGGCCAGGCTGCTAGACAAGATTGTCACTTTTCTAAAAGATTTTCATTACTTATCCTGGGCTCCGTGTCAGGCTATGAAATATAAAAGTGTGCTCTGTAGCCAGCTCAGAGAAATTCTCATTTAATGTTCCACACAGTATTATGAAAGTAATGTACTCTGAAAATGAATGCGTTTTGGAACATTTTGGAAGAAATGTAATTTGTCTGCTAAGTACTAACGGCATGTTCATGAATTTACTGATTTTTTTTTTAATACATCTTTCAGAAAGTTGGGGAGATTTTCCTGACCTAAAATGGGAGGGAGAGAAACACTTTGGTTCTTCTTTTGTTTCACTCCTCAATACTATGGCTGCAGAGTGTTCTCAGTGTAACAGCCAACCACTGTCACATAAAAATCCCAACCTGACAGAAAAAAAGTATGCAGTCTGAAATGGAAAGGACAGAAAATAACTGAGGTCAGCGAGAAAAGAGAAGCTTCTTTCTTTCCATGCTTTTAAGAATATAGACCAAGAAACCCTTTGCCACTACTCACAGCTAAACAACTGGCATCTATAGACAGAGGCAATTACAATTTCCCACTTTGGTGGGACAATGAATTCTGCACATTACCAGTGTCAGAGACTAAGAGGGGTCAGCCTTCTACAGCTGCTGAAGTTTTCACGGTCTAAAATTCAGATTTGCAGTTGGAGAAAAGAACAAAGGTTTCAAGATCTAAACAGGCTCTTCTCCCAAAATACATGACTGATTCTGGGGACTCTCCTCCCTTTTCTAGCAAGCAGTGAGTCTGTCTCCCTCTAGTGCCTGGTCCATATAAAAAGATAAAAGTCTACTATTGCTGCTAGCTAAGGGACTTGCTGCTTCATCTCAAGGACTAGATGCTTGTGTTTTCAGCACTGAAGGTTTCAGGTTTCAAATCTCTGATGGCTCAAGCAGTAGTTTGTTCTATCTGCATAACCAGAGTGTTGGGGAAAAGACTGGCGCTCCATCCAAATGTTAGCTGATCTTTCAAATCAGAAGAGAAATGGCTGTGCATTGGTGTAGAGTAGTAATTTGACCTGACTGGGCATTTAGCAGGGAGATGAGATAAAGTGAAATACATGCAAACTGAGTTTGTGCCAGAGGACTGGAAGGGAAGGGAACAGGGAAAGCAAATGGAGAATTATAATGAGAACTGAGCCAGAAAAGTTGCAGATGCTCTGTGCGGAGGTGGAGGATCCATGCCTTACATGTAAGGGGTGATTTTCAACATCAGTAAACATTGGAGAGTTCAGCATAGACCCAATTGTCACAATTTGAGTCTATCCCAGTATTGGACTGAGGCCCCAAAGCTCTCTGCTCTCCTACACCCAGGCTCTTGGGATGCTTCATTCACCTTTGGATCCAAATGGAGTCTCCCTCACTAAAAATAAAAAAATTTAAAAAAAAAGGAAAACTCAGGCCCTGATTTTCAGATGTGCTGAACCCTGTGTGACTCTCACAGCCTTCAAATGCTGTCATGATGCTTAGCATCCTGGACAATTAGGCCCTTTATGTTTGCCCTCAATGTGATTTAGTGCAATGCAGAAGAAAAAGGGGGTGGGGCTTTCCAGGTTCCCATCTTTGCCAGCATCACCTGTTTCTATAGGCCATAAACAGGGTGTGATCTACAATATCAAGGTGTTTGCGGTGCTGCACAGATAGTGTAGGCATGGCAGCTAGAGAGGAAACATGGCCCAATGGGTCAGACATCGCGCTGGGGAATAGGACCCTTCCTAACATGCTTCAGCTCATGGCCAACACGGTGTAACCCACTGTTCCATGTGGCTGGTGTGTCTCCTTCTGTGCCTAAGCCACAAAAGTTGTGGGTCCAAAACAGGTCACTGGTTGAACTCTTGGCTCTTCAGCTCCAGCTGTAAAGATTTGTGCTTTGGGGACTCTCTGTTCATTCCCCAGCATCAGCCAAGCCAGAGAGGTGATCATGATTGCTGTCTGTGCTCAGGCATGAAGGCAGGATCAGCATATTATATGAGGCCTGAGGCTGCAGCTTGAGCAACCTAAGACAGATCTCGACGAATTTGTTTCTGGTCACCGTAGTGACCAGTTTTAGTAGCCTCTCACTTAACTCCAAAGCAGAAATGTAAAGGAGGAGCACCTTCTGACAACCACAAGTAAAACTGCTGGTGTGTAGCTGTGAGTCAATTTTGTCCAGCCCTGGCCTAAGAATTAGAATCATACCCAGGTGCCCATCAGGAGGATTTTGGCGAGATCCCAGGGCATTTGAAACCACTTAGCTTTTTCTTCTTTTTTTCTTTTCTTTGTTACTTGCCCATTCAGTGCTTTATACAATAGACCCCTGTCCTATGACTAGAGTTCCTAGGTTCCTCTGGCATTCTAATAAGCCACCAAGCGTGATCCCCAAAGTTGGCTACTGCAAAGATTAGAGAGGCAGCAACGCCCTGAATGGGAAGAGTGCTTGCTCATTAGCATTCAGCAGCACTGCCATAGCATGAAGGAAAGGGGAAAAAAAAAAACCACAGAAGCATGAGACAGAGAGGAAATAAAAGCAGAGCAGACGAGCCGGAAAATATGTTGTTTCTTAATTGAGTTGGGGAAGAAGAAGGAATGGTGGTGATCACAAGCCCACAGACCTTTGTTTATGGGAGCAGCCTTCTGGCAATCTGTCTCTATCGGACAGAAGCAGCGAAACTGCCCCCCGGTACAAATTAACACAGAGATGGGCTGAAATGGAGCAGTTGGGCACAAAACACGTACACAAAGTCAATGCTGCTATCCAGCACTGCAAATAGTGTGCAGGGCCAGTGAGAGATCGGCTGAGAACTTTCCCACACAGATGGCCTTTTCTCATCTAGGGATGGCATCATGAAGGTCCGGTGGTTAGAGCAGGGGAAGGATGGTATTATGGCTAATCACTGCAGTGGCATTCAGGAGAGCTAGAGGCATTCACAACCCTGCCGCAGACTCAATACACAACTGCTGGCAAGTGGTCTAAATTGTTCTGTGCCTCAGTTTTCCAAGCTGTAAAATGGGGATAACAATACTTCTCTACCTTCCAGGGGCTCTGTGAAGTTGCCTCCATAAATACTTGCAAGATCCTTGTATACTGCAGTGCTGGACACCATGTGGTCTTAGATCAACTGTTGTATGCCCAGATATGCTATGAACTATTTCCATCCCCAACAGATGCAGAAAGCACCAGCTATCTCAAGTGGTTCCAGAAAGGATCTGAGTTTTGAAGTTGTTTCACCAACTGACCTCCAAATTCTGAAAGCAAACCAGGAGTCCCGTGGCACTTAAAGACTAACAAATTTATTTATTGCATGAGCTTTCATGGGAGAAAATCCCACTTCATCGGACACTTTGAAACTCTGAAGGCTCTCCCATCACTGCTTTCAGTGCCCCCGAGAAATGTGTCTAGGATCTGAAGTGAATGATGAGACAAGAAGTATGCACACAGCAGACCCAGGAAACCAAAAGCGTGTTTGCTACCTTGCCAGATAGTGGCCATCTCACAGGGAATCTTTCCCTGGTGCATCCTTAAGAGATTCCTGAAAAGTGAAATTCATCCCTGTGCTCAGGGCTATGATTTCAATCCCCTGCTCCTGCTTAAATGGGGCATAAGTTACAGGCATCGCACAGGCCCGGTATGCAGGGACGAATTTCATCAGAAAAAGAACACTCAGATCCCTTGATTTAAGAGGCTCTGCTCAGCATCCAATTAGATCCTCCATGCACCTCCGGACCTGGGCAGTAGATAATCTACAATAAGACCCACTGCAGGAGGAACGCTTTGTTCTCAAAACCTTTACTTCTTGCAAGCTAGCTCCTGGGTTTGGACTGTGAACAGCTCAATCAGTGCAAAAATTGGTGAGGGTTAAGACCATGAGCCCTCTGAGCCACTCAGTAGCTTATTGTTTATCTGAGATTGGCACCCGGAACCAAGCAGGCACAGCCATCATGCTGGTGGATGATGCTTGAGGGAAGATGTGCCAGAAGGAGCCCTCGGTTTGCTGTGGCTTGCTGTTTTATTGCAAATAGGTTTGGACATTTGTTTTGATAACACTCAGCCTACCTCAGCTGGCCATGTAAGCTCCGTCCAACATCAGGCACAATGGGTTGCTCAGAAAAATCTAATGAAACCACATGCCCCACTTTTTAGGCAATTTAACCCTTTCCTCCTCTTCCTTTAGTGACTCCTCAAGCATTTGCTTGACATGCATAGGGGCCATAATTCCTGCCGATCTACTTGTAATGGGTGGGTTCTCTTTGCCTTTCAATGAATTGTTTTTAGTGCTGGTGAGACAAATCAGGGTGTGACTCCAGAAAATGAAGGACTCGATCCCTAGAACAAATAGCAACGTAAACTTCCCCACAAACCCTCTACCCGCCAACCCGACCTCAGTGGTGGTTGGCTATCAGTAGGAGGGGAATTCAGTCTGGGAGGTCCACTGAGGCCACAATTCAGCATGGCACTCAAGCACATGCCTTAGTAGGCTTCAAAGGCCCCGATGCACATGTTTAAAGTGCCGTTCATGCTTACGGTGATTTAATGGTCAGATGACACTGTGACAAGAACCTGCACAGGACTGCCCTTCTGAGTAGTGATCCTTTCCTGGATCAGAGCTTGATTCTTAGGATTCCTACTGAATATTGCAATTAGTACCTGTAGATTTTTTTGGAGGTGGACCCCAGTCCACTAAGAACTGAGTGGAATTGCCCCAAATTCATTTCATGGAGCCCTCTGAAGAGCCATTGACTAGCAACAACTTTGATCGCCAGCTCTGATCGCTTGGTGGACTGGAATGGATATTTCACTGCCATGAGTGCAGGAGACTTGATGACCTCTCACGGTCCCTTCCAGTTCTGTGATTCCAGAAGCTACAAGAGGGATGCTCTACTTTCCTCAGCCACCAGGCCCCGTCTTGCAGTTAGAGCTACTGTGGAAAAGTGTCTGTGAAAGTGCATGTGGGAAGAGGTTGTTGTGCTACTGCTAAGATTTTCTGCAGAAAATTTCAACTTTGTTAACAAGTTTCCAGCTAAAAAAAAAATAAAAATAATATAGTTAGAACTTTCTCTAGGCAGCAGACGCTGCCCATGAAAATGTTGGTTTAGTCAGAAACTTGGTTTTCCATCAAAAAGCCATTTTGACAGAAAAGTTTCAACCTGTCCTACCTGAGATGTCTCTCTGAGACGCACAGTGTAGCTATTATTGTTCCTAACACATACACGGAGCATAGCAGGTCCAGATCTCTGTAGCAGCTCTCTCTAGAGCATAGTTGTTATTCAGGAGAGGCGCTGAAGAAGAAGGGAGAAGGAATCAGCTGTCTTTGGTGGCAGCGAGCACGACTGCTTTTCAGGCAGGCATCTACCACCCCCACTTGGACGTTTGTCAGGAGGAGATGTCCCTGTGATGGAGAGAATGCTCACTGACACGAGCAACAGTCACAGCACTCATTGAGCTGGCCTGCTTGTCTCACTCTCAACCAGCAGAGACTGCACAGCTTTGAGAACAGGAGTCCTTGAAAGTGACCCGGCTATCGTGATTTCTTTGCTTTCATTTAGCTCGAGCCGCAGAATGAGCCTGTTCCCCACTGCCGCTGACTGGGAGCAGCCGGAGAGAGCTGAGGTAGATGGAATGCATCCCACGCACACCTGCAGAAAAAGTATGGTCAAGTCGCGTTGCTAGATAATTGCTGCCGTGGTAGATTGGTTGCTCCATGGGAACAAAGGAGCATGGACATTGCGGTAGGTGGGGAGTTAGTGAGTGGAATTCCAGGGCACTGTAGATTTACAATCGTGTTTACCAAGCTCGAACTGTCCATGGGGACCCTCCTACTGTGCACCAAAACGGTCCCTAGTGCACTTCAATCTGCTCCGGTGGGTCAATGTGAACTAGGAAATTTTTAGTGCCCACAGCATGGCCCCCATGGCCGGTTGCACACACAGCATATGTACAGGCCCCAAATAATAAAGCGATAAGATGTATTCTAGGTCTAGGGATCCTTTTTCCCTGTGCTCCTTTCTTCAGCTGAATGCCTCCTTGGGGACTCAGATCCAAAACCCTTATCAGAATTTCCTGCCATATCTTGCTCCATGCCAGCACTTTCCTAGTGTGTCTCCTGGCTCCATGCTACTGCCAGAGACAGAACGCTAAATCTCTCCCTCTCTGCTCTAAGCTTTGTCCCTTTATAGAGTCCCCCAGCTCCTTCCCCCAGTAGGCACGTATCTTATATTGAGCCTGGCCCACCCTCCAGGTGCCCCAATTGAGCCCTAACCCAGCACCTGTGTGGGATGTACGCCCCACCACACATTATCTGTACAAATTCCAGAGGTATCTTGGAGCAACCTCAAAGTGTTAACACATAGCACACGTCTATCGACTGATGGGGAGCCATCACTATGTGCAGGAATTGGGTGGTGGTGTCCCTTTAAATACTTTGGAAGCCTTCTAGATCCCCAGCCTGTCTTCTATTGCAGTGATTTTCAACCAATGTGCTGTGAGAACTGTCCAAGTGTGCCATGAAATTTTGCACAAAGGTAATGGAAATCAATGTGAAAGAAACATTGTTTCATCTTAAACAATATTCTAGCCAATCAAAATTACAACTCTTAAAACTCCGGAAAATTAATCATCAAATTAAAAGTGAGGTATTGGTCTTTCGATTCTAAACCTTGAACATTCTAAACGCATTTGACCAAAGGGCAAAATTGAGATGATGTGTATTTTTTTCCAGCGGATTTGAAATATCAATGCATTTGATCCTTCTCTGGCTTGCTGCATGCACTATGTTACCGACCTCTTTAGTAAGACCGACCCCACAGTAAATGTGATGTTTATGAGCAATCAGTTCATCTGAAAAAAGTGGGTGTACCAGGGAATTGTCTCAGTGAAGTGTGCCATGTTACTGAAAAGGTTGGGAGCCGCTGCTCTATTGCAGAGCCACCACATCCTGACAGACAAGCCCAGCACATCCGTAGGTAGGCCTTGTCGATTGTTAGCAAATGGGGTTACCTGAGTCCATTAGGGGTCCTCCTAGGCTCACGATTATGTAGAGATCAAAGACACAACTGCTTGCTACACCACCTTTCTGCAGCACAGAGCAGCACAAGGATACCGCAGTGATTGCTCAGGTCAGAACAGTAGGGCTAGCTAATGGTCACCGAGGACAGTAGCAGGATCCAGCTGGCTTCCTCTCTGGAGAGGCTTATGCCAACATAATGCAGAGTGGACCAGAGATTTCACCCTTCTACCCAGTGACTCAGGGTGCAAAGGGTCTAAAATATGAGGGGCTTTGGCTAGTCGGGTGTCTGAGCCAAGACAGCAGGTGGGAGAATGAGCAGGGAGTTCCCACAGTTGGGGAGGGACCAAGGGATGAGCAGAAGCCTGCTGCCAGGATTGCATGAGGTTGGGCAGATCTCCACCTCTTCTGCTGTTTCCTTGCTCTGACTGAGACACTTGGCAGACTGCAGTTCAACGTAAGTCCCCTGGGAACATTGTTGCAGCCCCTCCAGTTTGAAAACCAGTGGCTTACCCTGTTCTTGACTAGTGGTTTTGGACAACTCAGCTAGAATCCTCTTTGAAGGGCTCAATTGTTAGAGGATTCTGAGGACCCCATCTCCGAGAACCAGTCACTGTAAATGGCACCTCCAGCAGAATTCCTGACCTTTGCTTTTGCAAATTTGCAGTGAAATTCTTGCTTAATTGATTGCAAGGGAGCAGGGGGAAGGGAGTTGGCCAGTGTATCTTTGCTGCCAGATTCAGGAACCACGCCACCAAAGTCAATGACATTACTAGAGGTAGGTGAAATTTGTGTGCGTGAAATATTTTTGGTGAAAAATTGAAGACTTGGCAACAGCAAAACATTTCATAGAATTTTTCATGTTGGATAAAAACAAAACGAAACAGTATTTTGAAGAAGTTGAAACAGTTTGCTTAATTGTTTTTAATTTTGGAAGGAAAAATGATTATTTTATTTTTTAGAATTTCTTTGATTTTTTGTTTCATTTTTGGGTTCCAAGCAACTTTGCCTCAGAATTTCCTGCAAATTTATTTTTAAAAATGCAAATGCAGTTTAAAAAAAACATCTAAAACTAAATTAATTTTTTTTACTTTTCAATTTCCAAAAATTTCACCAAAAACAGTTTGTCATCCCAAAGTGATTTTTTAATTGCCTGTGATCCAAAAAATCCATTATTCCTACTGAGCTGGCAGCTACACCAGTTGTACAACTGATCCATATGCTTCAAACCATATAAGGTGCACTAAGAAACTGTTGCTTTAAAGATGCAAATTTTGACAATTTCTATTTTTTAAATCACAAGATAGGGAGGGGAAAAGAGATTTATCATAAAAAATCTATTTCATACCCCTTTTTGCAGAGGGGGGTGTACAACTCTTTCTTGAATGTTTTATTTATAGGAGCACTGCAAATTACCATAATAAATTCCTTTACTAAGATGTTTCAGCCACTAAAACAATATTCTTTGTGCGTGAATAACTTTTAATTTGAATGTTCTAGTATTCAGCCGAGTGAGGTAATGGATTAGCAATTGCCTGAATTGTAAATGTCATCTTGGTATAATTAGAGTGATTATCGTTAACCAGTGGAGTTTTGTATTTATCTGTCACCAGGTGAGAGTGTGTAACAAAGCCCCAATTAGTTATAAATGGTGGTGGGTGGTGAGAATAGAACACCGTCTTGGAATTGCTATTTTTGTTTTGAATTCATTTGACTGTTTACATGTCAGTGAGGTGCTTGTGAGCCGATGCTGCGGTAGATTCCCACACCTAAAGAAAAATGCATAGATTTTTCAGGGCAATTCTACACTGCCTGCTGTTTCGGCGGCAGTCACAGGGAGATATGCAAGTTATTTAAAACAACATGCATATCTTCCTTTGACTTAATTACGTCCAGCAAGTCCACTGCGCTGAGCTGGCCCTCCCTTCGACAGCACTATTCCAGTTGCCGAGATGGTGTTCAGGGATCGACGGGTCTGCACAGATCAATCTGAGGGCAGTGAATGTGTCACTGTCAGTGGAGACAAGTCCTCTGCCTGGTGAAGGCTCGTTTACTAATATATTGGTTCTGTCTTCAGTGTCCTTTGAAGTCTCAGTGCAACTATGAGAGAGACCCACATCAATCTTCACTGATATGCTATCAGGAGGACTCATTGACAATGTCTACACTTGAAAAGTTGTCGACTCTGTTAAGTTGACTTAACTTTTTCAAGCATAGACAAGGCAGAGAGCCATGGCTCCCCACTGAGAAAGAATCCAAAACTCCCTTCTCGCCAGGACCCGTGGCTTCCCAGCAGAAGGGACCTGCCAGGACCCCTGCAGGTCCTGGGAAAAGGGGAGCCGTGGGTCCCTTCTGCCTGGAAGCAGTGGGTCCCAGTGAGAAGGGAGCCACAGGTCCCTTCTCAGCGGGGGACCATGGCTCTCTGCCATGTCTACAGTCCCTGCCCCCAGCTGCAGCAGTGAGGGATTCCTCCCCAGCCCTCCGGCCAGGGATCAAGCAGCAAGGGAGCCCCCACAGCCAAACCAGCAGCTGGCTTCTCCGGGAAACTCACTTCTGCAGGGAGCCCGGCGGCTCCCCTGTCAACAGGAGCCCTGCGAGGCCCCTTTGCCCCAAGCCGCAGCTCCCTTCCCACAGCCGGGGCTCCCCTAAGCCCTTGCTGACTTCTCCCCAGTTGACCTAGAGTGCCCTCACTGGTTTAGGTCAACTTAATAAGGTCAACTTAGACCTTAAGTCAACCTAACTACCACTAGTTATTAAGTCAACTTACGGATACCCCTAAGTCAACTTAATGAAAGCCTGGTGTGGACTGGGTGTAATTTAGGTTGACTTAAGCATCCTTAAGATGACCTAAATTGATAGTGTAGACCAGGGGTCTGACACTCAAATCACCATGAAGGCTGCATGAAGACTAGTACAGGGCCGCATGAGGACTAGTACGTTAGCCCAAGGGCCGCACCACTGAAACCTTTTCATTCAACAGTATTGCAAATATTGGTAACAATAGTGTCATTGCAGGCCGCAGGAATAGCTTCAGGGCCGCATGCAGCCCGCCGACCACATGTTTGAGACCCCTGGTGTAGAAATAGGCAACAACAGCTCTTCTCTGCTAATGATGCTAACCTGGGTCACTCATCAGTCCCGTTATCCCGTAGTCCCTTCATCCTTTCTGTTTCATTGCATAGTTTACTGACCAAGGAGATGGAAGTAAGAGTAAGCTGCCTATTCCTCTGGGTACACTTTTCTTCATAACTCCTTTGCATGTGAATTACACCAACTTAGATCTTCCCTGCACTGAAAATTTTCAGCATCTCTCCCAGTGCTGGTCTAGCATATAGTGGCAAAAATTCACCACAAAACCATTAATAACATTTTCATCCTCAGATTTCCACCATAACTTCAGCAGCTACCACCCATCCATTCAATTCTTCCTACAACACTTCCACACCAGCACCGGCGTTCTGAACACCAGAATCCTCTTCAACAACAGAACCCTCTAGACAACTGTGATGCCGGCTGGATCGGGGGACCATTTATCATGTGGTTTAACATCACAATTTCAAAATTACAGTAATTCATAAGAGATAGGCCATACCAGGTATTGTTAGAAAGGTTATCATTTGCAAAGTATGATGGTATTGTTTAGGTGCATATGTCATATCTATATTGGAAGAGTTTCACTCTCATAAGTGTTTATCCAGCCTAATGGAACTCTGGATGTTCTTTTTACTCACATATATTTCTAATCCTTGTTTTTGACCCTGCTAAACTCTTGGCTTGAATAACATCAGTGCAAGTTTTGCCAGAGCCTATACTGTGAGATCAGATTCTCAGAGGTTACAAGAAGATTTTTAAAAAATAAATAGACACAGAAAAAATGTCCAAATTGTTCCAGTGACAAAAGCATTCAAGGTAACATTGTAAATTCAAGCCGAATATTTCTTCTTGGGACTTTTAGAGATGTTCATAGCTGGAAACTGCTTCTTTCCAGTTATCTAAATGATGAATGAGTCAAATGTCTAGGGAAACGTTTCTACATTCAGACACAAATGACAAAGGCAGTGCAAAGTGCAGCCATCAAGGTGTGAGAAATGACAGAAAAACCTCAAAGAGCTGATAGGAAGATAGAAGACTCAGTTAAGTGGAGTATTCCTGGGCTGACCCAGATCTCACTGAGGAGGAATCAGAGGTTCCAGGGGCAGAGTGGACCACACATTTTATTAAGCTTAATTTAAAGGGCTTATAAAGAGTTAATGCTTTATTATTAGATGTTAAAAACTCAGTTATTCTACAGTCCATTAGATTTGGAGGAGGCTACCAGAACCTAACTGAGCAGTGGGGTACATGTGTAATTTATGTAGCCTACTCAGAGTAATTATTAAGCATTTATTAACTCTTTATAAGATATTTTTAAAAGTACCCTTCACACGCAGTGGGTGTTTCCTTGGGGCAAGAGGCAGTCTCATTACAGTGGACTGCCTCATCTGCTATAGTTAATATTAAGCCCACTTCTCCATTTAAGTACCAAAATGGGTTTGCTTTTCAGTCATCGTCAGTCCAGACTGTGGCTGTGAACTAGCACATTCTCACCAGCCCCTGAGAACTCAGCAGATGAGCTCTAAGGCAACTCAGTCCTCTAGCTAAGCCCAAAATCTCAGGGCTCCAACCACTACAAAGCCCATTGCCTGGGGGGAAACCAGGGAGAACATTGTAAGTTCCCAGAAAAGGTGTCTCTGATTTCAGCTGATTTGCTTCTGCACCCATAGATTTTAGTCTCATTTCCCCTTGCCTGCACTGCTCAGCCAAATCCACCATTTCCTAGGAAGGCAGCCTCCCACCTGACTACCCCCAAACTCAGTACCTTTATTCCTCCAAAGTTTTCCCTTTCCAGCTGCTGCTTTCTAGAGCTGTTCTTCACATGGACGTCCTACAGCCTCCCTTGAGAATAGATAGGTCTGGTTTACATAGACCTTATTTTGAGTCAACCACTGGGAGATTTTCCTCATCCATGAGACTGTTGACACAGTCATGGTTGTTTTAGCCATGGCCTGAGTTGTAGGAAGTATCTCGGTACAGCACCTTGTTCTTAAAGGGATACCCAGGCACTCCCACAATGCAAAAACAAAGTCACATTGTCTCAGCCGGGCCTCAGTTTGCCACCTGTAAAATGAGGTTTATAATTCTTTCCACCATCCTTTCATTTGTCTTGTCTGTTTTGGCTAAGCTCTCCAGGGCAAGGACAACTGTGTATGAGCTCACTACTATATATGTAAAGTACTTAGCGTAGTGGGGCCCTGGCGCTGATTGACGCCTATCGGAACCATTAATAATAAAAATGATAATAATAATTAATATGTGTTGCCAACTCTTTGGATTTTTATCACAATTTTCACAATATTTGGCGGGGGTTCTTTTAAAGCATGAGTTCCTGGAGTCATGTAATTTTCTCAGTTTTCATTTTAAAAATGAAAAAAAGACCCTTCTGGCATTCTTGATTAAAGAGAAAAGCTGGAAATCATGATCTTCAGCTTAAAAAACCACATGGCAAATCAAAAGAACCCAATATCTATTATTTTAATCAACACTTGTGATTTTAAGACAGTCTCATGATTTTTGGACACTTAGGTTTCGCCACATGGATCACAATGAAGCTTGGAAGGATAAGATTTTCACCAGTAAGTGACGGTAGATGTCAATTTCACTGTACGCAAACACACACACAAGCTGATGGAAATGTTACTGATGGAAATATCCAAATGTACAAATAGGCAAGGTCAGAAAAACATTGCTTGAGAACTTACTAGAGATTGATTTAAGGCTATTTACTGTGTCTTTTCTCATGTGTTGTTGACAGTTTGTATTTTAATGGCTGTTAAGCTTTAACTTTTTCAATCTCAGCATCTACTGTCACTAAATAATTGCTGTCCAGTGTTCCCCCTTCCCCAGAATTTCCCACAACTGTAAAAATCACAAGTGTGATCATAGAGGTGATTTTAAATTTAATTGTAAAAATTTAAATGGATAAAAATAAAAAAGCTTAAAAATTAACTTCAATATTAACCATCAAAATTATAAAAAAAAATTATTGAATCCTGCCCAGCCTAATAATGATAATTAATTTCTTGCTGTAGCTGATGCTTCTGGGTGATGGAAGGCTGCGGATGGCGGGGGAGAGAGAGACAGTGGTGTGTCTTTTAAGAGTGCAATCAGCACTGCCTCCACCACTCATACCCACTGCATGCATCAGTTCAGCTCTTGCTTGCTCTGTTCCTCCATGCCCACTTTGGGAAGCCCAGCATAATTAGCCTGATGAATCCTTGTACTCCATGGGGGAAAGTCAGCCCATCAACCGAGGCACCGGCTGTTCACCTCTATGGCTAGAACCAGGCCCAGGAGGCTGGAAGCCAGAGCCAAAAGTCAGAGCCAGAGTCAAAGGCAAAGCAAGAACAGCAGCAAAGACAGCAAGGGCAAGAACGGAACAGGACAGGAGGTGATGCAAAGCAATTGCAAAAGCAATCACAGCCAAGGCCAAAGCACAGAGCAGGCAGCAACCTACTGCTGAGTTTAAAAGCAGGCCAGCTGGCTCCCCTCGGCCAGCCGGGCAGTCCTTCTATAACCCAGATGAGCTCATTAATCCTCCTGTGCTGGCTAAACCTCCGGCTCAACTGAAGGTGCTTAATCCTGACAGCCCCTGTGTGAAGAGCAAGCACCAAGCTCACCTCAGTCCCACTGAGACCCTATTGAGAAGGCAGAGGCTGTGTAGGTACATCTGCATTTGAACTGGGAGGTGTGAACACAGACTTGCTGTGCTCCAGCCACAGCCAGCCACCCAGGTTGGCAACCCCAAAATACTAGCCTGCTTGCTACCCTGGCACACATCTAGCCAGAGTGGCCACTTATCCCACCATGGACACCTTGCATTTTGTATGTACCCTGCGCACAGCTAGGGCTGGTATGTCCTCGCACGCCGGCAATCGCCCCTCCCAGCGCTGTCAGCACATGGCTACACTTCATCCTGAATAAGCAAGGGCCTACGTTATGCTAGGACAGAGGCTCCCAACCTTTTCCTTTATGTGGACCACTACATCGTCCTCAAAAGCTTTTGTGGACCACATTCTAACCATCAAATGTGCAAAGAGCATTGGTTCATACTGACATCATTCAAAAGCATCACTGTTTAAATTCAGAGTATATTACACAAGAATGTTTGTGATGCAAACTACATTGCAAATAATACTGGAACATTGAATGTGATACATAAGAAATATATGGGATAATATTTTTATTACATTCTTTTTTTTTCGTCTCCCACAGACCACCTGCAGTATCCTCACAGACCACCAGTGGTCCACAGACCACAGGTTGGGAACCATTGTGCTAGGATCCAAGGGAGCACAGCTCCTTCTTTCCTCTCCCCACTGTGCAGCACCAGTCACAATGTCATCCAACATGGGGCTAGGAAGATGGGCCCTTGTAGGGCCTCTGTACCTTCAAGGCCCAGCACAGTGAGCAAGATCAATGAACAGGGCTTGCTCTGTTGCAGCGCATGATGTTGGCAACCACAGCTTTGCTAATAAAAGGAGGGTTAGACCTGTTCCTGGAGGGGGTGGGGTGGATACACCTCTCAGAAGACAGCATAGGCGCTTCTTCCATTGTAAACTTTATAAAGCTTGTAAACGTTGCACACACCTATTCTTGGATCCGTCTTATAGTGAAAACAAGCCCACAAATCCAGTGTAATTTTGCAAATACAGCCACGCTTTGCTATTATTTATTTATGTGCATTTAAGGCTTACAAATTTGCAAAGATTTGCTGGTGCAAACATTTATTTTTAACCTTCCTCTTCTAGCCTTTCTAACAAAGAGCATTCTGGACAAAGTAGGAGGAAAAAACTATAAAAGTTTTATGGAAATAGTCAAATAGAAACATTTTTATGGAGAAAGAGAATGGCTTTTTTTTCTCTTTCGCATCTTTGGAAAGGTCAATACCATTTCTATAAAACTCTCAATTGCTGAAGTTTTTTTAATATATCCCAATGAAGTCAGATCCATTAACTTTCCGTACGAAACCTTCTAAGCAATTGCTGGATTGAAGGGGTTTTTCTCAAGGCCCCTTCTCAAAGTTAAAGCCCAGTTTTGCACTTGTTCATGCTACTGTGAATGAGTTGCTCTGGATTTATATATGTGTAAATGGGAGCAGAATTTGGTTCTTAAAATATAAGGGTCTCCTGCTGCTCCCATTGTGAGATACGTCATTGATGTCAACCAAAACAGGATCAGGCCCTACAAGAGATACAAGCCAGAACCTGGAACATTCCTGCTCCGTGAGACAAGCACAGGCATGTCAGAGACATTGCCTACTGGACCCTGCCTCTTTTCTGACTGCAGCCAACCCTGGAGAGAAAACAGAAATTACATTAATGAGTTGAGCAACAGGGTTGACTCAGCAGCAGTGTTTTAATGCGCAATCATCCTTGATCCCTATTTGCTTCAGTTTATTACACATCCGTCCTGGTAAATCAGGCTGGTAAAAAAACATCACGGCAACACAAAGAGCCAGGCTTGCTTCTGATCCACACAGCACTGTCATTGTACTGATGGTGTTACCTCCAGATTTACCGCTGCCTAGTAGACCCAGTGAATCTGGAACTGCCTGACATCATACGAAGCCGCTCCTCCTCCCAGCACCTGTTTTAGTGAAAATTGTGTTTCCACCACCAGCATTCTCACCTGGCCCTGCTGCTCTAATATTGGAGCAGCTAACATATCAACACTATCACCTCCCCACCCCCACCTTCTCATTTGCAAATATGGAAAACTGAGGCAGAAGAGAAATGGAGGCTGAGGTTTACAAAGCTGTCCACAAAGGTTTAGATGCACAGTTGCCATTAAAGCAAATAGGAATGGGGTAGCCCAGTCCTGCAAGGTCACATAGTGCTGGGAATTGAACCCAGACTGCTACTTCAGCATCTCAGCAACCTGCCATCCTCTGCTAGATATAGCAACTATTGTGAGGATGAGGAGCCTGGGCAAGTTAACCTGCAGTCAACAGACCTTGTCCCTTTTAGCTACATCCTTCTGGGGTTCTGGTCATAGCTAATCTGAAGACAAACATCTCTGCAATATTAATAGGACCACTTTGAATTACATTGGGCTACTGACCACATCGCAGGGAAAGGCTGGTGATAGCCCTAAGAGAGACTACACTGTTCCCAAAGGCCTTTTGAAGAGAAGGAGCAGGGGACGGGCCCTGCCGAAAAACCACTGGCCACAAGGAGTGCCTGTCAAAGAGCCTCCCTGCCACAGACCAGTTTGGGCTACCATATTCGATACACATTCTCTCATATGCCTGCTTACCCCACTGAAAGAGCAGCTGATGCAAATTCTAATAGTGCTCAAATAAATAATAATTTAATGAGCTGGCATGCTCAGGACCACTGCTCTACAGCTCAGCAAGAAGGTAGTATCTCAAGCAAGACATTGCCTCCTGGCACCACACTGGGGCCTGGGTAAGCATTTGAAAGCTGGTGTTACTGGTAAGCATTGGAGGTGGGGAGATCGCAGGGGAAGTGAGTCCCCTTGTGGGGCCCTGACTCTGGCTCCCAGTTGATGGGAAAATGCTGCCTGACTTACAGAAAACATTGCCTGGCTGTGCATTATTGAAAAGATGTTTTCTGAAGCCCAGTGAGCACTATGCAGGTTGCATCTTTAGAAGCCAGAAGAAGCAATTTTTCCCCTTGTGCTAAGCTACTGCCACTTTGCTTTGATAATTTATTTTTAATAGTCCAGTTACAAATGAGACTAAAAAGGACATGCGTTGCTCAAATGCTGAGAACATGCATTTCTGAGTCACATCCCTTGCTTTCCCCATGTGCCTCCCAGGCCTCTAATAAACTACAAAGTAACATTAAGAAAACGCTAAAATCTCTTTATCTGTTAAGATTCAGGAATCAGTAGAGTGAGCAGTCAATAATTAATTCTGCATATTTGCAATACATCACTGCAGGCAGGAGACAGGCAAGGGAGGCTGGGAGTTCAACTGCTCGAATAAGGATTTCCAGAATTAGGTACCCAGCTGTAGCTAATAAAGAAGGCCAAACAGATGCATCTAGTGATATTGTTTCGATGATATGGGTTGATACAGGTTGGGCTAATGCTCCATTCCAAGTAGGACATAAGGGCAATGAGAATTAAGATGTTACCCATGGCACCTCTAATTCCACACCACTCTCAAACCTCTTTATTCTTTGCATCCATTTTATGGCCCTCAGCTGTTCACTGGGCCCCTTTCCGAATCCCTGTCCCCCAACTATCACATGAAAAAGAAAATGGTTTAATGGCCTCTGAAAAACTGCAGGCCTCATTCACTGCATCCTCACTCCACTGTCATGCCAGTTTGCCTCTCTAGCTAGTTCAATGGTGAAAGACCTTTTACAAGGAACCAGAGCAAGGAATCCATAGCGCCTACTGAGGAGAGCAATCTGATTCTGATCCAAAGCCCATTGCAATCAATGGGATGCCTTTCTTTGGTTGTGGTGAGCTTTGCAGTCAGAGCCGTAACACGGCATTTTGCCACCCGAGGTGCAATCCGATCAGAACGCATCCCTTCCCATTAGCGGCGCTCAGAGCTGGTGCCACAAAGCTGCCCCTTTAATAGCAGTGCTCTAGTGAGCCATTCAAGCCGCCCGGGGCTGTGTCCCATCGGCCCTGCTGCAGTTACAGCCCTGTTTGCAATACAGCCTGAGAGAGGCTGTGTTCCCTAGTGGCTGGCATAATGAATAGGGCCTTGTAAGATGTGGGTTCTAGTCCCAACTCTACTATATGGCAGCCTTGGGGAAGTCACATCATTTCCTCATTCCCCCATCTGTAAAGTAAGGGTGATGTTAGTGACCTCCTTTGTGAAGTGCTTGGAGATCGACTGATGAATAAAACTTGGTGTTCCTCAGAGGCGATGCAGGAAAGGGAGACGTGCCTCTTGCCTCAAAATCATATGGTCTGGAATTTAGACGTGGCGTAAGTGTGAGTGAGGATAAGTGATGGGGGAGTGGAGCATTGTAGGAATGGACGGGGATTTGATGAGATCAGGTGGCCACTTGGGTAGTTTATGTATGATGACTCATGTTGATTATGTGCCTTGTTTTAAGAACAACTGATGGTGGAAGAAAAAGATTCAAATCCAGGACTGGTGGAAAAAACAACTGCAACTGTATGTAGTCCTGGTCTGAAGAACAGCGGGAGGAAGGTCAAGTTTGCAGTTAAGGTAATCACTTGTGACTCAGAAGACAGAAGTTCAGCACTGCCCTAGAGTACCTGTGTGACAAGTCTCTTCAGGGGCAGATTTTTAAAAGTGCGGAGAGGTGCCTAATAGAATATTCTAAGGCTCCTGTGCACCTCACTCCCACTGAAGCCAATGCCAAATGGGCACCCAAATATCTTTGAGGATCAGAGCCCTAATGCCCACAGAAAAGCAATGGGAATTGGAGAGCTGAGTACCATTTACCCCTCTGAAAATCTCCCCAATGGATCTGAAGAGACCATAATGACCATCCAATCTGACCTCTTGCACTGCACAAGCCATGGAATGTCATCCTACACCCCCCCTCCACAAAATAATCTATTACACACAATCCATCTGGTTCCCTCTGCCACATCCCCAATCCTCCCCTCCCATGAAAGCCCAGTGCAGATCGAGCAGTAAACCTGACCCAGCAAATCTTCAAGCAGACTTCCCCCAAGAGGGGGAGAAAATGAATACAGAAATCAGACCGAAGTTAGAAATACATACCAGGTGCTAATTATGGAGATGGCTCTCCACTCTGGGACTCCCAGAGGCTCTTGATGAAGAAAATGGCACCATCCCAGCAAATGGTGCAGTTAGCCTCAATGGTTTGGGTTAGTATTTAAGTATTAACTTCATTGCGTAGGTCAGGTGTCTTCCTAAGGGGGGTTCTGCTAATCACCCTCTTCGGATCTCAATTACACACTCGACACAGATTAACAACAACAGGGGGAAAAAAAGATAATAGAACAGCCAGAGCAAAGCGAAACCTCGGAGGAAAACACAGTGCACTTAGACCAGAACAAATAGCAACGGATTCACTGGGAAAGAAAATCAATGCGGCTGATATTTATTACAGTCTTTATGGAGGGAGATGGGACTCCAAACAGAGCCTTTTTAGAGTTCTGGTCCACTTGGGTTTAGTCATAAAAATAATGACTGTGTGTTCAGCCTTTCATTATTGTTTCATGGCCACTACATTTTAATTAGGGTTGGGGGGGGGGAAACCTAGCTAATTCATAATTTAGTATCTGTTCTGCTGCAGGCATACATTCAGTCTTCCAAAAGCAACAGTTCCTTTCATTCAGATTGGGTAGTTGCTGTTCAAACAGCCTTTTGATGCCACACATGAAGTGAAAACAAACACCCCAGAGAAAGCGGCAGAGAAAAAAGGAAAGCAAACAATGCAAAGACTCTACCACAATATAATATTGTGCAAGAAGAGGCAAAGCCCAACATTAGTGACTGTAATTCAAGACAAGTGGGAGCAGATATCACAAAGGAAGAGCAACACTACAGAGTGTTCAGCGCCTTTTCACCAAATCTATCCTGCTTCCAAGATCGGCCAGTTCCTGATTCATCAAAGGAAAATAGTGCCCTCACCACACTTACCTGCATGTACAAAACACACATGTACAGGTATGTATACCATGCATTCAAGTAAATACATCTGCACACCCTTCTGTGCACATAAAGAAACGTGGAAAGATTGTACGTGAATGTGCTGTCAGATATACATGCGTGCAATTCCATACACACACGTGCATGCATGTGCATATACACTAAAGCACCAATGATCAGTTGCTACCCTACAGCATAGATTTGATTGCCCTTATCTGAGCATGTATAGCTTCAAAAGCCATTACCGGTCAACAAATTATTCATTTGCCTGAATCTCTTGTGCCAGTTTGTGTCAGGATCTTGTCCTTGGGGATCTCAACTAGCAAAGAACGTAGTTTTATTATGTGGTACATCTTTCACAGGAAAAAGTATTTCAGAATGCTGTACGGTTTTAAAATTAGCCACAAGCAAAAGAGACAGGGCATCTTCAAAACAAACAAGGAGTCCTACAGCACTTTTAAAGACTAACAATTAATTAATCGCATGAGCTTCCCTGGGAGAGAATCCCACTTCGTCAGACACTTTGGGATTTTCTCCCATGAAGGCTCATGTGATAAATAAATTTTTTAGTCAGGCCTGGCCTTACCATGAAGCGAATTGAGGCGGGTGCCTCAGGTGCCAGACTGGGGGGGTTGAGGGGGGGCGCCACTAGGACCCAGAGTGTAGAACAGTATTCTCCCCAGAACCTGAAATTGGGGGGGTGTAGGGGGCGATGCAGGGGGTGTGTTGGGGTGCTCACTAAATTGGTATAACACTCTTAGTAGCTGACAACTGGCGGGGGTGTTAGGAAATTTGGGGGTGGAGCGTTAGGGAAATCTCTGGTGTAGAAAATTGTGTCTGCTGCTGGTGCATATGTATTCTCCCCGCTGTAGATGCACAGAGATTGTGAAGTGCTGAGCTGGAGGAAGGAGGGTGCGGGAGACATAACAGACAGGCAGGAGAGAAGAGGAGAGGGAATAACAAAAAGCAGCAGGAGCTGCAGGGACAGAGAGGAGGAGGAGTCTTTTCTGTACCTCTATAGCACCCCGAGGAGCTTGGCCCCATGAACGCCAGCTTCTCAGGGAGTTTCCTGTTTCCTCCTGCTTCCCTGAACCCACTTGAGGAGAACAGGCAGTCAACTGAAGTAGTAGGAGCCAGTTAGGCCCTTATGATGCTGATATCTTGCCTCACTCAGCCCTTGCTACCAGCCTGCTTATCTGTCCCCTTCAAATGAGTGTTGAGAGCCAGTGTGGCTGGCACAGAACAGCAGTCATGAGTGAAAGAAGAAAACGCCCCTCTGGCGCAGCATTAGGAAAAGAAAGCAAGCAAAGGAAGCTTTTCTATCTAAGCAGGAAGGAGCTCCCCTGAGTACATAGACGCAAATGTTCACAGTGAGCCCTCCGGCCCCAGTGAGGATGTGAGTGGTAAGGAGATACCTCATCTTCCAGTTAGTCCGAGTGCAGGTGACCTGGCAGCTACTGCAGCATCCATATCTCCTCCTCAAACGGATGTAACCATGCCCATTCCTGACGAAAAATGTAGATCAGAGGAGAGTGTGGGGGAGGCACAAGAAACAGCTGCTGCTGAGTTTACTTCCTTAAGTCTAGATGATCCAGATCTATGGACCCACTTGAGCAGTAGCCTAAGGCACTTCCTTGTACTGAATGGACCACAGCAAACGGAAAGCTTCATGTTCCCCAAAGACAATGAAAATAGACATTTCCATCCAACACATTACTAGCGTGAAATCCCCAATGGTGCCAAAGTGGAGAGGCCATGGCTTATGTACTCAAAAACCCAGAATGCTGCATACTGTTTCTGTTGCAAACTCTTCCAGTCTCATGTTCCAGACACACTGGGTTCTACAGGAACAAAGGTCTGGAAAAATCTGGCTAGAAATCTGTCATGCCATGAGAAGGCAGTAAATCACCACAGACCATTCCATAGATGGAAAGAGCTTGAGATGAGACTAAAGGTTAAAGGCCACCATAGATGATCAGCCTCAAGAGAGGACTGCATCGGAGTCTCTTCATTGGCAAAATGTTCTGAAAAGGCTCATTACCATTGTGAGACTGCTTGCCACCCAAAACCTAGCACTGTGTGGCATTTCAGGTCAGCTGTATGTGCCAAACAATGGAAACTTCCTTAATCTTGTGGAGCAAATGCTGCGTTTGATGCTGTACTCCAGGAGCATCTAAAAAGAGGCACCAGCCAAAAAAAATCTACACACACCACTACCTTGGAAAAACAATTCAAAATTAGATCATGCAGTTACAGGCAACAAAAGTCAAACAGAAGATTATGGCAGATCTGAAGTCAGCAAGATATTACTGTATTATTCTGGACTGCACACCTGACTTCAGTCATATGGAACAAATTACTTTAATGGTGCATTTTGTAACAACAGAAGAACCTAGTGAAAATGTCCCTGGAAAGGTGACTGTCAGAGAGCATCTTCTAGAATTTCTTAACATTGATGATACTACAGGAGCTGGTATGACAAATGTGCTTCTTAAAAAGCTGGAAGATTCAGGAATTGTGATAGCTGACATGAGAAGTCAGGGCTACGATAATGGGGTGCCAACGTGAGAGGAAAGAACAGAGGAGTGCAGACATCGATCAGAGAGTTAAACCATCAAGACTTTTTTTTGTCCCATGCAGTTCTCATTCACTGGACTTGGTGGTCAGTGATGTAGCATCAGCTTCTAGCGAGGCTGCCGAATTTTTTAATGTAATACAAAGTATCTGTGTATTTTTCTCTGCATCAACTCATCAATGGCAAATTTTGAAGCAATATCTGGGAACATTCTCTCTGACACTGAAACCATTGAATGCCACACGATGGGGAAGTCAAGTGGACGTGATAAAGCTTTTCAAACACCAAATTGGGAAGATAGGTGATGCCATAGTTGTCATTATGGAGGATAATACTATGACAGAAACTGTTCATGGGAGAACAGTAGCAGAGGGAAATGAAATCACCAGAAACATACATAACTTCAAATTTCTGTGGGGCTTATTGTTGTGGCATGACATACTGTTTGAAATAATGTTGTAAGCAAGAGGCTCCAAGGTGTTGACCTTGATATACGTGGAGCAATGGAACAACTGAACAAAGCAAAGTCACACCTGCAGACTTACTGGTCAGATGAGCGATTTCAAAACGTTCTGAAAAGTGCACGGAAGTTGGCAGAGAAACTTCACACTGAAGCTATTTTCCCACCTGTTCAAGAATACAAGAGTCACCGAAGAAGAAGACAGTTTGATTACAAGGCACAGGATAATCCTATAAGAGATCCCAAACAACAATTCAAAGTTGAATTCTTTAACCAGGTGCTACAATGTGCAATACAGTCAGTTGCAGAATAATTCAGGCAGCTCAAGGAACACAACAGTATAGTTGGGATGTTGTATGATGTTCCAAAATTCCTCCCTGTACCTGAAGAAGACCTACACCAGCAATGCAGGGCATTAAGACTGTGTTGACACATGGTGACATGTGTGATATTGATGCAAGTGATTTGGGTGAACTGAAAGCCCTTTCAAGATACATTTCAGCAGGATCAGCTCCAAAGGCTGTTCTGGAAAATATGTGCACAAATAAAATGACTACCCTCTTTCCAAAAGCTGTTGTTGCTCTGCACATACTTCTAACACTTCCTGTAACAGTCGCCAGTGGAGAACACAGGTTCTCCAAGCTGAAGTTAATAAAAACATATCTGTGCTCCACAATAACACAGGAGAGGCTGATCGGCCTTGCAACCACCTCAATAGAGCGTGAGCTGGCCCAGACTATGGACCTTTAGGAAGCAGTTCAGATCTTTGCAACCAAGAAGATGCAGAAAGCATCACTTGGATTATTCAAACAGATAACAATGCCAGTGTTCAGTATGCAGCAAGAAAAATTACATTTGCTATTCAGGAGTTTGAAAATTACTTAAATTTTTTTAACAGGGCAGTTTAAGTTGGTAGTTCTCCTTTACTGAGGTAGGTGGCAGAGGAGTACCATGAGAGGAGTAGAACATGAAGAAGGCAGAATTGAGACTTTTCAAATTTTGGCCCAAGGGAGGGGGCTTGGGAGCATCATTTGAGTGCCCCACCTCAGGTGCCAAAATATTGTGGGCCAAAGGTCTGGAGCAGCCATGAGGGGTGGGTAAGCATGAAGGAAAGAAGGAGGATCCAGGAGGCAGAGAAGACAGGGTGGCAACAAGACATGTTGAACATCATGGAAGAGAAGCAGCTCCTCTACCAAGAAGATCTAAGCTGGATGTGAGAGGGAGAAATAAAGACACTGCTGGCTTTCTTTCATGTTCTGTATGGTCCTCAATGATGAAGGGTGAGTGTGGGATAGAGATAAATAGTGAGAGCACTGTCGTGAACTGGTACATTTATCTTCACATAAGCAAATGAGACACTGAAGTTACCAGTACTAGAAGCACGGCCCAGCCAGGTGACAGGAGACAAATTCAGGCCCAAACACCAGCATTTTCCCTTCAGGGTGGAAGAAGGAAATGAATGCACCCAGACAGCAGAGTCCTAGACCAGAGCTATTACATAGAGCTTGCACCAGCGACAAAGTGCTCTGCATTGATCGTCCCCTCTTGTGAAGCATGTGTGAGGAGCTTAAAAAGTCAAGCTAGACAAAAGGCGAGGATGTCAGCAGGTGCTTACCCCTCATCTAGTCTCCCTGGCACGACCAAACAGGCAGTGAGGAAGATGATGAGCACAGGCAGAGGAGATGAAATTCTGTAAATGCTCTAGATAGGGCAGGGAGTTGTCCCATCAGACATGAATTACCTGTCTCCTCTTTGGCCTCTTCTTCCAAACTGTGGGATTCTGGTTGCTATGATGCCTGTCTCCCATTGTGAGTTCATGGCCTTTCCTCATTTCTTGCAAGGGGGGAGAGGGGGGGCTGATTCATTCCCCAGCCTCCTGCTTAATCTGCTGCTAGCTAACGTTTCAGGAACACAGCTGAGGCTCCCGAGAACAGATTGGGGTGCAATGCCATGAGCACAGACCACAGCAGAGATGCCTCTTTCTGCAGAACGGGTACACATGATCAGATCAGTGAGGTGCAGTCAGTCGGCAAACTGCCTAGAATGCTACCTGCCTGACCCGCTTTAAAGATGAGGTAGCTGAGGCACAGAGAGCTGCAGGCCAAGACCACACAAGAAGTCCACAGCAGGGCAGGACTAGAACCCAGACCTCCCTGCTTTAATCACACTCTTAACTGGCAGCCCTTGTGCAGGCATTTTGGAGATCAGTAACGCCATGGTCTGACTCTTGTCAGACAATTTGAAGCTTGATTTGGGGTGTTTCCTATTCCAAGTTTCTATCAGAATCAAATTATTTTTGTTAGGATAGGGAGGGAAAGAAAAACAGAGCAGGTAAAGTTAATAGCTCCTGTCTGGCAAAGATAAGGCAGGCAGGGCATGATATTAATTCTGATTCCATTAGCACACCAAACAAAGAGAGCCATAATTCCACCCTTGTCCGAATCAGAGGAAATTACGCCGATCAAGGGTGCATACTTTCAAGGGAGTTAAATCATTAGAACCACGGAGAAAACATAACACCCAGTTATCGATACCATTTGTAACAAGCCTGTCTGAAAAAGATTTTCTGAGCTGGTCACTTGCATCCCCTTTTCAAAGAGAGACACAGAGAGGCTATTTCTAAATTAACGTAAAGCCTAGAAAATCTGCTGGGCTTTGCAAAGCATTAAGCAAAACACAGTAGGCCAGCACCTGCCCTTCTCTGGCTCCCTCCTGTCATCACGGGGAGATGGGAACCTGTCTAAGCAGTATGCCAGCGTGGCCCAAGATCATGCAGCAAAGAGCTAGGACTGGAACCCAGTGGCCTTCTATCTCCCCACACTGTTCACGAAATACTCTGCAGACACAGACAGGCACCAGACTGTCAAGAGTTTCCTTGAAGAAGGTAAATATTTTCCTGTCCCCCTTCTCTATGACTTCATTCTTGCCTTTGAAGACACAGGGCATAGCAATAGCATCCATCTCCGTCCCTCAAAGCCGCAACCATTCCTGCTCTATTCTCAGAAGAGTGTTTTTGTGCCAAATGCCAGTATGGTCTAAGTCAGTGGTCTCAAACTCAAATCACCTTGAGGGCTGCATGAGGACTAGAATATTGGCCCAAGGGCCGCACCACTGAAACCTTTTCATACAATGATGCAGAAGTACAGTAAAAAATGAAGAGTAATATGGTATGCTAATAAAAGTCAATTTATTAACTTTTTTGAAACTGTAACATGAAGTCTGTGCTAATTTTGACAGTCTTTCCAAAGCCAAAACACACGTTTCCTTTTAGAATTGCTTCCATTCAAGATGGCAAAATCATCAAAAAGACAAAGAGTAAACAAACAGACTTAAAATTTTACATTATACATCAGTGGTTCCCAATCTTTTTTGGTTTGAGAGCAAAAAAATGTACCTTTTCAAACCCTGAAGGACCACCGGTTAATTTAATTAAAATTAAATTTAAATTTAATTTATTGAATTCAAATAGATGTTAATTGAAATACGTTAATTACAGTTTGATTTATTAAAATTGAATTAAATTTAATTGAAATTAAATTTTTATAAAGGTTTTAGTTTTTTTAAATAAAATTAAATTGTTTTAGAAGATTTTTGGGTTTTTTGTTTTAAAAAGAGGGGGCTACATGTAACCCCAAGCCAGGAGGGGAGGAGAGCAGCCACATCCCAGGACGGGCTGCAAACAGGTTGGTCAGAGCCCTCCACAGGACCATAAATAAGCAGCCCACTGCCTGGCCCTGGGGGCATTGCTGGGACCCGTGGTGGGGGAAACACCCTCCCTACCACCTGCTCAAATTTGGCCACGCTGGGGTTGGTAGAGGGGGAAACACCCCCTGTCCACCTGCCCACTCAAATTTGGCTCCAGTGGGGCTGGCGTAGGGTAAAACACTCCCTGCCCACCCGAATTTAGCCGCCCTGGGGTTGGCAGAAGGGGAAACAACCCCCACCCACCTGCCCGCTTGACTTTGGCTGAGTGGGGCCGGCAGAGGAGAAAACATCCCCTGCCTGCCAGAATTTAGCAGCACTGGGGCGGGCGGAAGAAAAAACACTACCCCACCCTCCTGGGGGGAAACACCCCCTGCCTGTGCCGGGACCGGCAGCTGGGAAAGCCCTGGGGGCTGTGTTGTGGCTAGTGGTGGGACTTTCTGGTGCTCCCCCAGAATGAAGCCCCCTGTGAACCATCCCCACAGGCTCAAGCTGCCCTCCTTTAAGGCCCCCCCCCCAACTGAGCCTTCTCTGGACTGCTCAGCCTGCTTCAGCTGCTTGATGACTTGCTGCATGTGAATAGGGCAGCAAGGGATCAACTGGTGCATGTGAATAGGGCAGCAAAGGATCAACTGGTACATGTGAATAGGGCAGCTCCCAGGCAGCAGTTCAGCTCCTCCCTGTCAGTGGCTGATAACGCAGTGGGGAGGTGCTTGGTCTCCGTCTGCAGAGAGGCTCAGCATTTGAAAACTCCAAGGTTGGAAAGGCGGGAGCCCCAGGATTCTGGGGGTTATCAGGGGCCGCAGGAGGCAGCTCTGCGGGCCGTGTGTTTGAGACCCCTAGTCTAAGTTAAAGACTTAAGCAAAGGTTTCCCAGCCAAATCACCTGCGTTCTAACCCCAGGTGTTCCAGTGACTTGCTGTGTGTCTTTAGGCCAGTCCTTACAACTCAGTGCCTTGTTAACAAAGGACACCTACAGCCTGCTAATTAATAATGAGTTAAACTACCTTGTTACACCTGTGCCACTGCACTGACATCAAAAGAACACAAGAATTCCCCATGATGCAAGCAAAATGATAGTCCACTTAGTCTGACATGTGGCCTCTGACAGTGGTCAGCATCAGCCAAGTGCATGGTGCTTCAAAGCAGGTTCCTCCCATTCTTAAAGTTCCCCATCTTCAAAGAATCTGACAAAGTGGGATTTTTCTCTCATGAAAGCTCATGCGATGAATAAATTTGTTAGTCTTTAAAAGTGCCACAGGACTCCTTGCTTGTTTTGCTCAGCACAGAAGTGGGCCCAATGTTTGCAAAACAGATGAAGCACAATGAGAACAACAAACTGTTGTTACTACTATGAAACTCTGCGTGCTACAAAAATTACTGCATTTCCAAAGGGCCCCAGCAACTTTATGGAATCTGCTAAGGTCTGCCATTCCCCCTGCCAAACAGGTTAATGCTTTGGGAGCTATATAGCAATCATAATACTAGGCACAAAACAGTGATGGAGAAATCTCCCCGCTTAAGGGAAGAAAGGAAAACCATATCTCAAGCTGTTTCTCCATATGAGACAGAAAAGCAGCAGCTTTCTGCAACCACCTGGTGCTTAATTGCCACTTAAAATAATTATCTTCAACCTTATCCCTAGGAGAAACAGCTATTCACACAGAACAGACAAACAGACAGACAGCGAAGGAGGCTGGCAATTGCCTTCTAAACCTCCTGCTGCTGTGAAAAGGGGAAAAGATCAAATCAATCAATGCACAGGTGAGTTACAGGTGCTGGGAAGGGACCCACACCTCCCTCCATGAAGTTGATTTATCAGTGTTTTTGAAGTCTACACATCATCAAGATGAATATTTTTAATTTGGTAATTTATAGATTCCAAAGCAAGAAGTTCCAAAGGGGCAACCGTGTTAGTCTAGTTCAGTGAAGCAAACAAGGAGTCCTAAAGTTCCCCCATTTTCAAAGCATCTAACAAAGTGAGATTTTCTCCCACAAAAACACATGTGATAAATAAATATGTTAATTTTTAAGTGTCACAGGACTCCTTGTTTGTTTTACAAAGCAAGAAGTGATCATCTAGTCTGAGACAGGCTAGACAACTTCCCCAAAATAATTCCTGGAGCAGATCTTTTAGAAAAACATCCAGTCTTGATAATCAGGTGTCTTCAGATGTATTGTCCCAGAAAAACATTTCTAATCCCACCTTAGAAAAATAGGAAAACTATCGTGACTTCTCCAAAATGGGAGAATAGCATACTGTAGGTAAACATAAGATTACAGGTTTCTGGGCTAGCACCCCACACCTACCTTCTTATTTTTCCTTTCTTTTTTTCCCCTCTCTCATTACGGTGTCTATCTAATCTAATCTATCTAGTATCATATTCTCATCATCCTGATACTCAAACACCTCTTTTCATCTACACTAAATTCACTCCCGTGTAATAGTACAGAATCTCTCCCAAAGTGGTGTATTTTAGGATTCACAATCAAGAGCTGTCCCCAGGGCTGCGCTTATCTTCTTCATCACTTTAAAAGAGATTCGTTCAAGGACAGCACCAGGTCACCAAGCCATTGGCACCAGACATTAATATCCCAAATAGACAGGATTGCCATTTTAAACCAATCAATTTTTTAGCAAATAACCTGTCAGCTGGAGTAACCGCTTTCCTGGTCTGATGGTCTCATAGCTATTAAGACCGCGGCCGGGATTCTGTTTGTTTGTTTGTTTGTTTGTTTGTTTTTCTCTTCTGCTTCATGTTCCGGACCCCCAGTAGTGTAAATCAGCATTACCTCACTGAAAACAATAGAGCTGCATCTATTTAAACTAGCCGAGCCTACAGGCCAGTTTTTGGCCTTTGTTATAAACCAGTTTTAAAGTGGTTCTTGGCAAAAGAAGAAAACAAAAGTCTTCTTACTCATTTAAATATCTCAACTCCAAACCCCATGCATTGTGGGAATTATTCAAATGAGCTTTTAGAAGAGCAGAAACAACAATATTAATACAACAGTTAAATAGTTTTAGTATATTGCTATAATAAGAACCAGTGTTATTTTTGTGATGGTACGGAGGGGCACAGAATACCAACACCTTTTTTTGCCAGCTCCACTGCCCTCGTGTGGCGGACAGGGTCAGCAGCGGAAAGGACAGTAGTCGCAATTTTTATTTATTTATTTATTTATTTATTTTACCAAAACAGCCCTGGTAAGAACACTTCTGGTTTTTTGTTAGGTTAACTGGTTCAGTGCTATAATGATGATGACTGTGCCTGATTCTAACATCACTTAGAGCCCAATCTTGCTAATGCTTCAGCCCACATTCTGATATCCTTATTGTCATGAACGGGACTATTTGTTGCTACTGAAGTGTAGCATAATGTGACCTCCACGGAGGACTTGTCTCACGGGAATAGTACCTCAAAGTGCAAGAGGCATATGCATGTGAAGTTATTCATGTGCGTAAGTGAGCTTTACAATAAGGTAAGTCAGGGGTAAATCCACTGAGGTCAATAGAGTTATTGGAATATGCGATCGGATAAGGCCTAGGAGATTAGGTCTTACACATCCGTACTCCTATCAAATAGTCCCTTAGCCTGAGAATGAGGTCATAGCAAGTTCTCGTGATTCTAGCCAACAAGGTAATGGACCCCATTGAACAGACCGATAGTGTGATAGCTGCCCCCTTCTGGATGCAGGACGGACATTTATGATTCTGCCCAGTAACAATAATAATAATTAATATGTATCTCTGGCAGGGTTTCTTGCCAATTTCCAAAGGGATAGCCATGTTAGTCTAGTCCAGCAAAAAAATCAACAAGGAGTCGTGTGGCACTTTAAGACTAACAGGTTTATTTTTTGCATGAGCTTTCGTGGGAGAAGATCCCACTTCCTCAGATGCTTCAAAGATGGGTGAACTTACAGAAAGCTTTCTCTGAAGTGTCTGGTAAAGGCAACTTCTCATGACAGGACACAGCACCAGGTGGATCCCTGATCTAAAACAGCAGCGCATTTCCCATGTTCCTGTGACCTGATTGTGGTGTGCATAAAGCTGGTCAGGGCACAAACTTAAATCTTGGGGTGGCTTGGATCTGAAAGGACACCGAGCACTTCAGATTCATCGCTAAGATTCTGACAATACTAGAGTGAACAAGGTGTATTTGAAGCTGGCTAGTTGGTGAGGTTTATTTGTCTGAAAGGGCCAAGATGCAGAGGAACTTGCTTAAATGAAAGAAAAGGAAGGAATTATTAGCCTATTCAGATTAGGTTGCATGATTTGTATTTCAATATCAGCGTATATTCAGCTGACAAATTCTGAGCTGGATCCTAGCATACATCCAGAATATCTTTAGTAAAGTGAATGGACTTGCCCCTGGTTCCCTCCCACAGAACTCAGAGCAGACTATAGCCCTTTGACTTTGGTGCCAAGGGTACATTTGTCTCCAGTTTTCCATAATTCAGTCAGTCTTCACTGACAAAGTGGGTTGCAGCCCACAAAAGCTTATGCCCAAAGAAATTTGTTAGCCTTTAAGGTGCCACAGGACTCTTGCTGTTTCAGTTGTCACTGGGTGCTGAAACAGTCTAGGCCAGATTGTGATCTCAAGTGGATTAGATGAACTCCATTGATTTCAGTGGAGTTACTCTGGATTTACAAACAATCAAAAGAGAAAAGAAGTTGATCTACACTAATTGAACATTTTTTGTGGAGGACATTAAGTACAAAGGGTGAAATTTAGGCCTTGCTGAAGTCAATGGGAGTTTTCCCATCAGCATCAAAAGAGCCAGAATTTTGCCCAGATTGCCACAGTGGTATTTAAACTGAGCATTGAGTTTCATCCATCAATAGACTGGCAATAAATACATTTGGCAGGGTTGCTGCAGGGATTGATTATTAGTAGTCGTAAAGCTCCTTTGAAATGCTGAGATGGGCTACACTAAAGACATGCAAAATACTGGTTATAAAATTTCTTCAGACAACAGATTATTATTTATAGCCAGTAATACACAGAAAACCCAAACATAACTGAGGTTCCCTTGTGCTGGATGCTGCATGTACGCACAATGAAATACCTTCCCTGCCCTAAAAGATCTTACAAATTTAAAAGGGGGAGAGAAGAAATAGGACTAGAGTGTGAAAGTCATTTTTCCAAAGGTCACACAGCAGTGGCTGAGCCAGGAACAAAATCCAGTTTTCCTGATGCCCAATACAGAAATCTAACCACTTGATCATGTTGTTTTCTCATCTTTCTATTACTGACATATGTAGAGAGGGCAAACTACACCCCTAAGGGCAGGGAAATGAAACCTTACAGGCTTTAATGCCCTTTCTGGTGCTCTGGCTATGTTAAAAGGCCTTATGGCCACATTGCACAATTGGGGGTGGGCAGGTAAATTGGCTGGAGTGTAAATGACAAGCAGGCCTTTGCTGATACTAAATTCTTCTAAAAAGTCATTGTAACATCAGAGGAGCCCAGACGTCTAGCTCATGGCACATGCATTGTTTATAACCCAAAGTACCCTTTCATCTTTTACAAATCATTCTCCTTTGATGCCTTTTCCTCTCTCCCCAGTCCTTGTTCATTCGTAACGGGAAGTGTTAGGAGTGATAGACTGATTCATTGTTGGACGAGGCTGATTCTGTTTGTATGGCATCATTGCTGACTTGCTGAGGACAGATTGGGTTATTACTTATAACTTGATTATCCCCAGCAGTGTCTGCAATCAAGTGGATTTACTCCTCTCCATTGAAGCTGCTTATTTCTCTACTAGCGGGGAAATAAGACCATTTAGAGGCATTTATGGCAACTGCAAAGGCTTTTCCAAGTGAAAATATGAGCTACACAGCTGTAGCTTCTAGCAGGTCAATGAACCCACCTCATCCATCTCATTGCATGACCTCTTGCTCCTGTTCCCAGCGCTCCTTTATAAGCCACCGTTTGTACCATGTGTACTGGGATTGCTTTCTTCCCAAGGCTGACAAGAACTCAACAAGCCCAGCTAACCCTTGAAAGACTTGCTTCTGGCTCCTAGCCATCATGAACCTGTCAAGAAACACTGGTGAGCCAATCATGCCCCAAAGGTGGATTTTGCTGTGAAAACAAGCTGCCTGATTCTTCATGAGCCTGCCCCGCGTTCACTTATTTACACAATGAAAAGTGGGTACAACATGCTCCTAAATCAGAAAGTTGTCACTTCATACCCTCTTTGCATTGATTTTGAACAGGTGGAAAGGAAGAGACAGGGCAGTGGAGGTAATCTGAAGAGATGCTTTTTCCATACAAGTTTGATTTTTTGTTTAATTCCAGAGAAGGGGGCTTGTTTTGCTTGTTTTTCTTTTTTAAAATCCATCCATTTATTTAAATATTTCTCTGAATTTAAATTCAAGCAGCACACATGGGAAGACAGCAATGGAAATACGATAAGAAAATAATAAATAATGTTGCAATAGCACTTAAAAGACTATCAGGATGGGGATCTTATTATATACAAAAGAACTAGATAGATTCATTGAAAACATATCTGTCACAGTCATTGTATTAGCTGAGCAGCACTCAGACACTGATGCTGTTTTTGGATACTGGCAATTATCCAATGGAGGAGGCTTGCAACATACAGGATAAAGCCACGGAAAATACACAGCTAACATATTTTTAGGAAGGTAACAACTTTGGCCTATCTGTTAGGAGTGGACACACACACGTTAGTGAAACCGAGTGCTTAAAGGGGGTCTTGAATGGAAGAACTCTACAACTTGCTCCTATAAAATAGAAAGACATACTGCGTTCATCTCTGTTTAACATTTCAGCAACTGAGTGGTATCCACCACACAGTAGCTAAGGCTGGCATATATATTTATTTTTGATTGTGTTCCCCAAAGTTTTGATTCCACTGTGCAGTGGCCTTGCTCCTCGATTCCACTTCTCCATTTTAGCAGGGAAAGCAATCTGATACAGATCATAATATGCAGGGGACAACGTGAGAGTCGCAAAATGGGAGCTGTCACCCAGAAGAAAATCTTCCCGGTGTCCTGGTGCTGGACGACTGATGAACAAGTGGTGCCGCTTGGGATGAACATCAATGGCAGATAAAGAAGAGGGAGGTGGAAATTTAGTCAACCAACTGAAATGTGTCGCAGGCCTCCTGAGATGGCCAGTCTGAGGTAACGTGGCACAGCCACCCTGAGCAAGAAAGCCCCTCTGAGGTTACGTGGCACAGCCCCTGTGAGGTTACGTGGCACAGCCACCCTGGGCAAGACAGC